>JAUPFT010000026.1:9931047-11131047 GCA_036936625.1 Parnassius smintheus behrii | reverse complement strand
TATAAAACTATCTGAAACTAATCTAACTTAGCTCCAAAACTAACTTAATTTCACGCACAGGTGTTAAACAAATAGTTTAATCCGGAAAACAAAAACAAATAACACTATTTGTTTTATAATATACACGTTGTTTCAAGTCATTATTTCACTTGTATGCTGAGAGTAACTTTTAATTAAATTGCGTCTCGCACAATCACTTTTAAATAAAGTTTCGCGGTTAAAGTAAAAGTAAAAGTAAAATATACTTTATTGTACACCAAGGAACATATTACATTATTTATATATTTAAAGGGACATTGGTACAACAGGCGGCCTTATCGCTAAAACAGCGATCTCTTCCAGGCAACCTTAGGGCAGAGGATACTATTTTAAAGATAGCGGAAGGGGTGTACAGAATATGATAAAGAAAGATAAATAGAAGAACATAAATGATTAAAGAAAGAGACAAAAAAAATGAATGACGACAGGTAGTAACTTAAGAGGAAAGGTAATAAAGTTTTAATTTATTTTTAAATATAGGAAGAGATTTAGATTTTTTAATATGTAAGGGGAGAGAATTCCATAGTCGTATAGCGGTAACCGTAAAAGAATTAGAATAGAAGGAAGAGGAATGTCTAGGGGTACTTAGAAGGAGATTATTTTGAGATCGTAAACTACTTAAATATATAAATCGGTCTTTCAAATAAGAAGGAGTGGTCGGATTGAACAGAATGCAGTAAAGAAGATGAAGAATGTGAGTATTCCTGCGAAGACGAATCGGGAGCCACTTGAGCTTATGGCGGAATTCGGATATGTGGTCATACTTTCGTAACCCAAATATAAACCTTATGCAATAATTTTGAAGCCGCTCAAGTTTATTAAGTTGCTCGTATGTTAGGTCAAGATAACAAGTGTCCGCGTAGTCAAGGATCGGTAAAAGAAGAGACTGAGCTAGCGCAACTTTAGTAGGAATGGGGAGAACATTGCGTAATCTTCGAAGTGAACCAACTGCGGCAAACATTTTTTTACTTATTTCACTAACTTGCGGTCCCCAAGACAAAGTCTGATCGAACATAATGCCTAAATTCTTAACTTTGTCACTGTATGGGATAAGTGTCCCATCGAATATGATTGGCGGGAGCAGCGACAAAGTTAACCGAGAGATTAATTTCGAACTCCCAATAATAATGGCTTGAGTCTTCAGTGGATTAACTTTAAGTCCAAATGAATTACACCAATGAGAAATACGAATAAGATCTTCATTAAATAATGTAATTGTATTGGGGAGATCCACAATCTTACATTGAGAGTAGATTTGTAAATCGTCTGCATATAGGTGGTAAAGAGAAGTTATGTGGGAACAGATCGAATTGATGAAAATAGAGAACAATAGAGGAGACAACACGCCACCTTGTGGGACGCCAGCTTTGACAGCAGACCAGTCAGAAAACGTGTCTTGAATTTGTACACGTTGCCGGCGCCCTTGCAAGTAACTATGAAACCAACCAATTACTTCAGGAGATATGTTAAGAGAACTTAGGACAGCGAGTAAAACATCAAAGTCTACAGTATTGAAGGCATTACTAAAGTCAAGCAATGTCAATACTGTGCCCAGGCGAATATCATCAGTGATTCTAACCAAAGCCGTAGTCGTACTATGACCGGGACGGAAACCAGATTGGAATGAATTCAAAAGGTTATGATTGGACAGGAATTTGCTCAGCTGTTGGTATATTAGGCGCTCGAGTACTTTAGAGAGAAAGGAAAGGATGGATATAGGACGGTAATCTTCATATGTCGGATTAGATTTTTTAGGGAGTGGAGTTACTAGGCCGTCTTTCCAGGATGAAGGAAAAACACTGGTGTCAAGGGAACGGTTTAAAATAAGTGTAAGTATAGGAGCTAAAAGATCGAGTATTGGGATAATCATCTTACGACTAATGCTGTCAGAACCAACTGCGTCGGAAGTAATGGCTAATATATTCTTCTTAACATCACTGACAGTAACTTGGCTAAAGACAAAAGAGGAAAAATTGGGAGTTGATATAGCAGAAAGTTGAGCAAGTGTATTTTTCTTCGTAGCACTGTCTATAGTGGCGCTAGAGAGGAAATGAGCATTAAGCTTATTTAAATTCAAATTAAGAGATTCTACATTACGCTTTGCTTTTCCAACCCCTAGAGATTTGAGAAAGTTCCAAACGTTAGTTGAGTTATCTTCCTCAACAACAGATTTATGGATATGGCGTCGTTGACTATCTCTACACACCATATTGCAGCGATTTTGTGCCCTGTTATATTTCTCTCGGTTAGAATCATTAGGATTCATACGATATTTAGATTTCGCTATGTTCTTTTTTTTCTTGAAGTTTTTTTATATCGGCAGTGAGCCAGGGGGCAGGAAGATGCTTCATTCGAACTGGACGAATTGGAGCGTGAATGTCATACAGTTGTGTAAGTATGCTGTTAAAAATAGATATCTGCTCATCAACCGAACCAGCATTCGCAACTACTGACCAGTCAACCTTAGCAGTATCTTCTCGCAACTTATCCAGGTCCATTCTACTAAAATTGCGCCGGAGAAGGATCCTTCGCTTAGCCTTAGGAGGTTTTAATTTATAGGACAGGTAAAGTAGATCATGGTTATCCGTTTTTAAGTAAAAAAAATGAGAAAACGAGTGCAAAAGATAGCATGCAATGATTTTTCACCATTTATAGCGTTGACTTATGGATCTGAGATAAGGTTCTTCACTGCCTGCCATATTAGGAAACTCGAGGTCGTTCAGCAAGCTGTGGAGGGCTATAATCGGGTTTCCTCTGCGTGATAGGCTTAAAAATGAGGACATTCGCAGTAAAACCAGAGTTACCTACATAACCCAAAGGATTAGTAAGCTGAAGAGGGATTGGGCCGGTCATATAGCTCAAAGAAAGAAGAAAGGATCTCGAGTGGCAGCCTCTTACCGGTAGGTGAAGTATAGGGGCCCCCTACTAGATGGAGTGATGACCTGGTACGGTTCAGTACCGCGCTTTAGGGCATTCCTTGTGGAAGCCCTATGTTCAGTAGTGGACTTGTGATGGGATGTAATGATGATGAATACGATGAATGCCTTTTAAGTATTTGCTGTATATTTAGCCGCGGATGGGAATCGAGGAATCTTAGAACTACTGTGACTTGATTGTAATGCGCTGCTCCCGTATGTGTTACTGGATTCCACATGGTCACGTTATATTTTATTCCTCAGGTATCACACTTTCTCACATTATTTCCTCACTCAACGCATATTCCCTCATCATTCAACATATATCTTTTAGGTATAGAGTGGTGTAATTAAATTATATTCTCCGATTTTGTTATGTTAGAATGAAGAATGAATAGGAAGAAGGATGATGAATGTACTGAAGTACATTCATCATCCGTCTGCAACTCAGTGATAAACGAAATTAAAGTTCGTCTTTTAGATCTTAACCTAAATAGTATAGGAGAGCTAGTGTAGTATTATTTTTAAATATATTGAAAGAACTTTGAATGGCAAGCGGCTAACGGTCTATACGGTATAAAGTACTGCTGCTGCTGTAGCTATGTAATGATGATAAAGATCGCAAAACCTCTTTCACGAGAATATCGGCTGTAAACTTGAATTGGCACGGTTGACCACGTGAGTAGGTATCAACAAAGGAAAAGTAAGTGAAGTTACTTCAAGATTCATTTTAGATGTCCACGTACAACTTCATAATAATTGCCCCATTAAATCCAACCGTTACAAACAAAAGTTCCAGATACTAAGTCACCCAAATCTGTTCAGAGATAGTATATTGCCAAAGTTGCGCTATAAAATTATTTGTAATTGGTTTAATTAATAATGAGAGTAAAGTTCTTAGTTTTAATGGGCGAGACCTTGCTTGGCTGGTGGCCTGGCATTGGATGTTGATCGTTGGCTGACTGTTTCGTTGGTATCGTGGTCGTGAACGTATTGGCTGATCATTAAGTCCTGGGTTCGAAACTCCAGGTCGGGCCAAAATCAGTTATTGTATTATTCTTTCAAGAAATTCTCAGTAGCAGCCTAGAATCATTAAGTAGGCGATATTCACATTATACACTTCAAATGCACTTAGAACCGTAATTACAGCGCTTGTTTTCTCTCCGGTCTTATCGGATATAAGAGTCCTGTCTTGCGAATATGGGTAATCTCCGTTGAGACAGTCCACCATGGCTGAGACTCAGTCTGGAGACATTATTGATGAAGCAACAACCGAATGGGAAGATAGATTCTCGAATAGCAGCCTCGTACCCATTAAAGGCGTAAAGGTTGGCCCATATTAGGTGGAGAGATGACTTGCTAACAAAAGGAAGTGGATAAATGCAGGTGGCTTAGGACCATCGTTGTAGTGTTCATTTGGGGACGCCTATATTGAGCAGTGGACCTATGAAGGGTTATACTGATGATATGATGATAATTTTAGATTTACATATGACCGTAAATTGATGGATCGGTACGACAGCTATACAACATAAGTTCGGCACAACGAACCGTCATCGCATGTGTAAAGAAACCGACTCATTACTTATGTGCCGACATCGGCCACATAAGTAATGGACGAGGGCGACCCGCCACTAGATGGAGTGACGACCTGGTAAAACATGAAGAATGTCGATGGCTGCAGGTGGCTCGGGACGTTGCTTTGTGGCATAACTTGGGGGAGGCCTATGTTCAGCAGTGGACTTGTGAAGGGCTGTAACGATGATGATGATGAAGATGATCGGCCACATATTAAATAATAGGGACTCCTCTCCTTCATTATGTGACGTCGTTTTGAGTAAGACATTTTTGTTAAAAGGTATTTTAAATTAATAAATAGCTGTCTATGAAATTTATTTTTATGTATAATACTTATTATCGAAACAAACAAAATATATTGACGTGTCTTTTTTTAATATCCAAATATCTCCCTTATATTAAGCTATGAAGATTATTTGCATGTCATTAAAACACGAAATACCATTTTTTTTTGTCAATCTGTTTATCCGGGCTAATCTACGGAATGACTGCATGGCAATTAATTAAGTTTCACGAACAGATAAACAATTTCAGGGGATATTTAGGTTATATTTCGTCCGAAAATTTTGAATTATTTATTTGAAACAAAAAATCGAAAACATAATAAAATAAACGGTCTTTGATTATCTCAAACCTAAATATCGCCACATTAATAGACCCTATCTAGGCGAAGTCGGGGCGGTTCTGGTCACAAATATAATTAAAATCATAACTATGAATATTTTTAAAGCTAAAAATGTTGAATGAGATGTGTAAAGTATCAAAGTCGTTCAGACCTCGGACAAGACGATTATGCTATTATTGTAGCAGCAATTGTTTAGAGCCATTTCTTGACTATCCGATTCGTGATACCATCCACACGATCTGGATGCTTGGCTGTCCACCACTGTAATTTTCACAGGAGTTTTTTCTTCGTATGACGCCTTTGTGTAACCGTTTATCTCCGGCGATTTTTTGAATGAGGGGCCTTCTAATAAGAGCTTACTCCTTTCTAAAAGACCAGGAACGCAACTGAAATTCTCCTGGTGTTGCATTTGTATATGGGCGGCAGTAGTCTCTTACCATCAGGTGAGCCGCATGTTCTTTTGCTCCCTATACTATAATATATATATATATATATATATATATATATATATATATATATATATATATATATATATATATAAAAAAATGACCGCAATGCGATATGTGCTCACGTCGAATATCAGTATCAGTAGCCAGATATAGCCAATATCAGTAGTTAAACAATAAAAAATATTTATTTATCAGAATTTTACAATTAATAAAATGTTCTTGGAAAATATTGGCACGGCCGGTGTAAAAAGCATTACCTTTGCTGCCATTGGTATTGTAATGAATATAACTTTTATAAATAACTTTATACGTGGTAGAGTCAGCTATATTATGGTTGTATCACGAATGGATCGGCTCGACCGGGGAAGGACCACGCTCTCACAGAATACCAGCTTAAAATATCAGCTTAACATTGCTGTGTTTTGTATGGTGATTCTTCCTTCTTTTCTTTCTACGTTTCGATGCGTTTTGATTCTTAATTGAGGATAAATTTAGATGTCTAAGGGCCACAGTATCCATTTACCATGAGGTTGGCTGTCACCCTTATTCTTTGAAAAAAAAACTGGTTTATTACATATTATAAACAATCAGAAGAATCAGCTTAGGTGACGGCACGCAACCTCGTGGAACATCAGAATTAATAGACTTTTAGTTGGAACATGCACCGTACTTCCGACGTTTATTTTTGATCGGGAAGAAAACTAATAATTTATTCGCATATTTTTTAGGGAAGCACATAGAAACGCTTCATGCCACACCCGATCGAAGTCCATCAATTTGTAAAGAGTGTATCACTGCTAAAAGAAACATATTACTATTTGAATTGGATTAGTGGTGTAGCTTAGAAAACTAAAATAAATCATATTCGCTCGGATTTAAATCTATCGAAGAAAAAGGTCGTAACTATAAAACACACAAATTAATACATGTAATCTAAATAAACATCAACCAGATGATAATTTAAAACGTAAAATACCCTCATCCATTGAATTATGCATTCAGTAATTTAAATGAGAGCCTGACATTATTCATTCACCTTATTCTACAGCGTTCGCGACGTGTGCCTCATACCATGAACTTTATTAAAATACAGGATCATCATACGAATATCTCGTTATGTCTCATTCAAAAAAACACAAAACGAAAGCAAATATGTTTCAAGGTATTAATATAAATACGAGAAATATTTTTAGTGGCTAACGAATTAGAATTTTTTTTTTTTTTGGTTATTCTAACCAGAAAATCATTCATAATATCATGGCAAAATAAAACATTTTTTGTAGTTTACGGCAAGATCAACGTTTAGTATAGAAGAGGCAAACGTGCAGACGACTCTCTTAATGATAACTGATTACCGCCGCCCCCAACATAACCCGGGTAATTACGAATGTGTTGCAGGCCTTTTAAAAATAGTATAGTGACAATGTGACTCTGCGTGTAACAATAAATTCCTTGTAAAACGCACAGTTATAGATCACTACCATCGAGATGATATGAATCGAATTTAGAGTTTTGTCGCAGAGTAAAATAGTGTATTTCAGTAGCTAAAAATAATAATTCACAGTGCTGTATTAGTCCCTACTTTAACGTATGGTAGTGAAAGTTGGGTGTGGCAGTAGAAGCACGAGAGTAGAAATGCGGTCGCTAAGGAGTATGTTAGGGCTGAATCTGAGTGACAGGGAGAGAAATTGTGTGATAAAAGAAGAGTGTGGAATGCTTCGGTGGTTTGGTCATGTAGAAAGAATGAATGCGGAAAGACTGACAAAGCAAATATATGTTGCAGAAGTGAATGGAAGAGTCGGTAAGGGACGTTCTAGGCGGATGTTTGTCGACCAAATTGGCGATATACTAAAAGGGGCCAAATTAAGAGTACCCTTAACCGACGAGCATGTATTCATAGGTATATGGATGTGGAAGAGGCGAGAAAGGTATGTCAGGATCGTGCTAAATAGAAGTCTGTAGTCTCTGCCTACCCCTCTGGGTGACAGGCGTGAGTGTTTATGTATGTTGAAATAATCAGAAACATTCCTCTGAGCACTCCTCGTGGTTATATGCGATAATCCAGATCGAACTTGACTGTAACTTTAGCACATTATACAAATACTTGCATTTGATCTTTGTAAAAGGTTTTATTAGTACTAATACTCGTATGTGAAGAATTTAATATGCATTTCTTAACTCACCTTTTTTACTTTTATATACATATGTATAATGTATGTGTATATAGTGGCGAAATAATCAAGGTGACGTTGCAGTACTTTTTTATTTCAGTGTAAGTTTCATGATATGTAATTAGCGTAAAAGAACAAAATAATCTTACTATAATTTAGTACACGGACTACGACACTGGTCTGAAGACAGAAACGCAAATAATAATATAAAATATTACAAAAATGACACTAAATCACTATATACCTAGCAGAGATTCTGTAATTAAATGTGTATATTTTTATCACACGAATGGCTTACTCAATCTTAGGTCATTTTGTAACATATTTTGCAAATTTGTTCTATACATATAAAATTTTATCATATGAAAAAAAAATAGAACAGTTTAAGCGCTCTATGCCACCCCAACCAGTTATATATTGAAGGTTGAACGTGCGATGCTTTCTAAAATTTATCCCGCTTTAGTACTCGCTCGACAACATGAAGCGAGATACCTACACGCGATAGTACAAGAAGGCTTTAGTATACTGATCTATTTTGTTTTCAAGAATGGTTATTTTACTTGTATCGCGTTTTGGACTTATCAAACTTAAGTCAACAACAATGACATACTTCGTTTAGTTTCGTTCGTTTAGTTTCCGCTTTTATGTAGGACTTATACGAAAAAAAGTATTTGCCAACTGTTACTTGCCTAGCATGTCGTACAAGGCGGCTAATGTGAAATTTGGATTTGTGATTGTGAAAACATCAGTCCACTCTCACATCTGGTCGCTCGATCCCTTGTAACATTATACATATTGCAATTGGCATAGTACTCTTCAAGCATATCGGTATTTATTGGTATTTTCCCTTGCTGCCTAACGCATAGTAAATCAACACTCAAAATTACAATTAACAATGTCATTAGTGAAATGGTAATACTCGTAAAGAAATAAACGAATAGGAGGTACCTCGATCCATTAATAGATTTATAAGATAAACTAGCTGTACCCCGCGGTTTCGCCCGCGTATATCACGTGTCTCTGCCGCGCGACATGATTTGACACCTTGCTCATTTATTTATTTATTTAGTTCAATCATTTTAGCTAAAAAATTAGCAAAATTAATGGAGCACTTTTATCTATCGGCATATGCACGTTATACAAAAAATTTAAATTTTATCCACTCACCCTCCCCCCCTATAATTGAGCTTTCTATTGGTAAAAATTGATTAAAATCGGTCGAGTAGTTTCGGACTTATTTGGTACAAACAAACTAACAAAAACATCTTTCCTCTTTATAATATTATATATATAAGTATAGATAATGATTTTTTTTATTCTTTTACGTATCTTTTTTTATTTTTTTATTCTTTTTTAATATTTGATTATTTTATTTTTATTTCTAATATTACACCCCAGTGACACCCACATCGCATGGTGCTGGCAGTGTACGCGATATCAGGATTTTTCGACGTTACTATTGAATATTTTAAAATGGAAAAGTAGTTATTGTGAGATAACTATAATAGTTAGACATATGGTTTTGCAGACTTTTATGTAGATATTGATGTCCTCCATAAAACTGTAGCACATCACTTTGCTCTATTGTCAATAGTTTCCGCAGTGTACGCGATATAAGGTTTTTTTTTGGTATTTTTTCACACCTTGGGTTACATTAACGAAGTTTTCATACGGATCCCTAATTTTTTTGAAAACGTTCTATAGCCAATGTTCATCAGGAATAATGTAGGATTCTATTGGTGAAAGAATTTTTCAAATCGGTTCAGTAGTTTCAGAGCCTATTCAATTCAAACAAACAAACAAATCTTTCCTCTTTATAATATTAGTGTAGATGAGCATAATATTGCACAAAAAATAACCAATTTTTCTTAAGGTGTTAAAAAACCTCGATACCGCCCGCATCGTTTGCCGGTTTCATTTCCTATCCCCCTAACACTCGGCCGTTTGGTTTACCCTGCCGAGGGTTTTCATCTGGTTGGGCTTTTATTTATTTATGTATTTTTTGTATTTATTTTATTTTATTGGTATTTATATACATTTCTCTTATCATTTTCATTTATAATTATATATTTATAGAACCAAACCGGATGAGAAAACTATATAGAAACCCAAAATAAAAAACAAAGTTATTTAAAAAAAAAATACCACTATCATTAGACACATCATTGTTTCAAGTGTATAAAAAATAGAAATTGAAAGTCCAGTTTAGCAGAACAGAGTCCGTAAATTTAGGCAACATTAATCGTTTCAAATTTGCATTCATTTGAGTTTACACATGGTTGCCTGCCTTTGTATAATCAATGCGTAACAATATTAATCATTCATTGAAATATTATCAGTACCTATTGACTTTGCGGAAAATAAGGTTTAAAATGATTTTTATGGAAGGGGAAGCAAACGAGGTGCTTTGCTTCCTCTTCCATCCTGATGGTGATAACATTTGGTATCACAGGTACGTTGCCGGCCTTTTAGAGAGGAGAAGGTTCTTATTTTAAAGGATCTTAAGTAGTATCAGTTTGAGAAAACAGTTGATGACAGTAAATTACAGAGTGTGGTTTTGCGTGGCAGAAAATTTTTTGTGTAATTTGCGTAAATGTTGTGTTAGTTAACTACCAATAATTGAAATGACGAAGATGGAATTGCAAGTTCTATCGCAGTGTACGATTGTAAAATTTAGCAGCTGAAATTAATCTGAACAATTCCTCTGAGCCACGAATCATTAAAGCAGAATGCGTTAAAACCCATTTGGTAATACTTGTTTGATCCAGACAAGTATAACCAAATGGGGATAGTTAATTTAATTACGGATAAAGGTGAATTCAATTATTTCTAAATAACATCTCTTTCTTTATTTATATTAGGGGTGAAATACGAACACATATCCACCTTATAGTAAGTGAATACTGTGAATCAAAACGCAGATGTGTTGTCACCTCTGAGGATTAATATGGAATATCTCATATCTAGAAAAAAGGGTCTCTAGTTTTCTACACTCATTATATGAAACTCGGCAGCATTAAGCTTCTATTTTATGCTTTTGTTTATGCTTTAACCCACTATAATAGCTGTAGCGTGTTTCTACTTCGTTCTTTTACGTATTTAAGTCTTTATTTAATTCGTTAACTCCCAGTGTCACCAGTAGGTGACAGAAGTTTAATCATTATTAAATACCACATAGAAATATTATTTCTCAATTCTGACATTATAACAGAAATGTTAAAGAGTACAACGTAACAATTTATATATCAACTTTACTTTGACAATTTAGTCAACCGTCAATTATACAAAGTTATTTTGCGCGTAATTGGATCAACTTGCGTTTTTATGATCTGCGAGAAAAAGTGCTCATAAAATGACAAAACCGTAAGTATTGTATTTTTTCTTATCAAATGTGAAAAACGAATATATAAGCTATAATATACACTTATTTATTATTTATTAAAACTAAAAGCAGTATTGTTATAACACCCAAAATGGGTGGTGTCCCCTGGAGGTGATACTGGGTATTATGAATTTCTACTGTTTTTACAAAACTTTGTTAAGTGTTGGTCTTATCACTGTGCTTATACAAATTGCTTGTTTTTATGTTATAGGTTGACGTTAGATGAGATTGTTAAGGCGTTGTAGGCCGAAGAACGCCCAGGTAATATAATTTTATTTCCTTCTGACGACGGCGAGGTATCTGATGAAGACAGTGGTGATGAAAACGCAGCTAATATCCTTCATTTTCCTAGTCTCAAGATATCAAGTTGAGACACATAATGTCTCCTTCGTGTCTAGAGAATATCTTGACGAGGAAGAAGAAGAAGAATCCATGCTGCCCCAACGAAAACAAATAAAAAAGAAAATACGGTAAAAATGTCACGATGATGTAACCACTGCTTCTTTTACGACTTATGGTAAAAGAGACCGCGATGATGAAGTTTTTGCTCACTTAAAGGAGGAAATGATTTCCATTCAATGTTTTGAGTTGCTTTATAGTGACGAAATGATTAGCTATATAGTTGAGATCTCCAATCTCTGTGCCTTACAAATGAATCATACTCTGAATATAAATGCGAAAGAAATCAGTGTATATATTTCAATACTGTTACTAACAGGGTGTTTGAAGTCAAAATATATGAGGAGGTACTGGGAAATAAAAAGTGACACACATAATGACTTAGTAGCATCTAGCAAAAGGCGTAATAGGTTTTACGGTTAATATATCTACGACGGTTGGCCGTGCGATCGCAAAGAAGGTAGAAATGTACTTTTTTTGCACCTCGGCGGCAGTGCGTGCATGGAAAAGTAAAGGGATGGGAGTCAAAAATATGCACTAATCATTTCATTGGGTTTATAAATTAGATTGGTAACTGGCTGTTATGTGTACGGTCAGGGAGCGAGTCAAACGGCCGGTAGCCGTTTGCGCTCTTTGTTAATAAGCCAGTGCATAGCAAATGCACTGGCTTATTAACAAAGAGCGCGTGGGCACAGCCACGCATTGTAATACGTAGATATACAAATGTATATACATACATAACAATTCCCCACCCGATTTTAAAATACAAGAATAAAATAAATTATATTAAAAGAAGACAACTTCAAGACACGACAAGAAATGCTTATAATCAACCTTGGGACGGGGGCGCAGTCTATTTCTAGTGGCTTCGATTCGACCACCATTATAATCTGCTTCTGTTTCGTGGAACTCGTCATCCTCCTCCGACCGAGGTGACACAGGGTTCTCTACTTCATCACTTTCCCCTCGACGTGGCGAACCTTCGCGCTCTGCTTTCGTAACTAGGTCGGGGTCTATGGTAGATACCAGATTAAGTGGTGATGATGATGATGGTGATAGTGATAGAGATGCCGGCAGCGATGGCGGTGGTGTAAAAGTGTTTCCGGTGTCGAAAATGTTCCCTTTTTCGTAAGCGTTTACGTCCCATGTGTTACAGTCATTACTTTAAGCTTTATATAAAATTAATTGATTTTTATGTTTTTGATAACATATTTGCGTGTCCCAATCTTTTACTAGTAGGTAACTTTGTCAATTTTTCTTGTTATTGTACCCTTACACCAGTTAAACTTGTTATTTACATATTTTTATATAAAACGAAAGTTCCAGGTAGCATTTCTTTAATAGGTACTGGTTCTTCCTTCTGTGAACATTTTTGCACATTTGTTAAATCGGATGAAGCCGCAGACGTAGACAGCGATGACGTAGATACCAATATGTCTAGGCGCGAGTTCTCAAACAAAAACTTTAATAAATTGTTTTTTTATTATTTTGTGTTGCTGGTAGACATAATACTTGATTTTATACCCTTTTTGACTAATTTACATAACTTTCGGCTTGACCGTTACTTGACGGGTGATACGGTGGAGACGTAACGTTTGCTATCCCGTTTATTTCACAGAAACGTTTAAATTATTGTGAAGTAAACGCTGTTCCTTTTTCGCTTACAATCGTTTGCGGTATGTCTAATCTAGACATAAATTTGTTCATCTTTTCAATGACAGTATCAGAGGAAGTAGAACTAGTAACTATCTACGGCCAGTTAGAGTACGAATCAATGATCACTAAATACATTCGACCGGATATGGGACCCATGAAATCCATATGTACGTAGGTGAAAGGGTGGTGTGCCTGAGGCCAGGGGGCCGGCGGCGCGTGCGTAGGGTATGGCTGCAGGTTGATGCATACCTCACATGTTCCTATCATATATTGCACGGCCTCATCTACACTCGAAAACTAAAATGTGGATAGGACTTTGGCCTTGGTTTATACGATACCCAGATGTGTTTTGTGTAACTCGGCTAACACCCTTTTATGCAACGTCTCGGGAATCACGACCTTATGGCCTCTCATTAAGCATCCATTTTCAATCAAGAATTGCGTTCTATATAAAAAATAAGGCTTATGGTACAAATCAGTTATTTTCTTAGGCCAAAGTGTTTAACATATTCGGTTACTTTACATAAAATTTGGTCCGTTTTTGTTTCATCTCGTAGTTCCGAAACCGTAATCTCGCGGTAAACTCGCGTCGACCACAAAAGACATGTAAGACATGTTGCACTCGAAGTGAAATAGTCTGCAGTGCACTTATCGAGTGCGCCTGCACCCGTGTTGGGTGCGTGAAATAGTCGGCGCTGTTATCATGTGCGCAGCGCTTCATATCTAATCGATCGTATAGTTATACGCGCTTAGAAATATTGCGTATCTCTGTAGTCGATTCGCCGATACTTTCGGAATGCCTTTGTACGGTTCGAATATCGAAATAAGTGGCTTATGATCTGTTCTTAATACAAACGGGTTTTTTCTACCATACAAATACTGATAAAAGCGCCGAACTCCAAATATAGTTGCGGTAGCTTCTTCCTGTATTTGTGAATATCGTTTCTCTGTGCTTTTTAGAGTTCGCGATGCAAACGAAATCGGCCTTTCTTGCCCTTTGGAACCTACTTGCTACAGTATCGCACCCAAGCAAACCTGAGATGCACCCACGGTCTGGATTAGCCTTAATTCGGGGTTCAAGTGGGCGAATACATAGTCTGAAGCTAATAGCTGTTTTACTTTAATGAATACCTCTTGATGATCTAGATCCCAAAACCATTTTACCCCCTTTTTAGCAGATTATAAAGTGGGCTTAAAACAGACGCTACGCTTGGTACAAAGCTTCTATAATAATTTACTAGGCCCTAAAACGATTGCAGTTGGCTTATATCTGATGGTGCAGGGAAGTCTACTATTGCTTTAATTTTATCTGGAGACTTTTTCAACCCATTTTATTGATAACAGAACCCAAGTATCTAACTTCATCCTTATAGAACTCGCACTTCTTCGTTTGCAAGGTCAACCCTGCTTCTGGTAATGTCTCCAACAGCGCCCGAAGGCGTACAGCGCGCTCGGCGTCGTCACGCCCCGTAATGAGCACATCATCCAACAAACACATCACGCCCTCCTGTAAACCTACTAGGCCCTCGCTGCGAGCTAGCGGCGCTGGAGCAAACCCAAAGACTAGCCTAGTATACTTGTATAATCCACGATGAGTATTAATTACAGTGTATCTTTGTGACTCGTCAAACAAATCATAAGCAGTAGTCTCCTAAAAAAAGTGTAATAACGTGACAGGTGTCAAATCTTTATCAGTTTAATTTATGTCTGTAATTTAAAAACATTACTATGGCTGAAACCTCGCACGTTTATATTTTAAAATATAATAATATGCCGTTTTGGTTTTAAAATAATTATTTTATTTTAAAACCAAAACGGCAAACAAGCTAGCATTCCATCTGATGGTAAGTGACATCGATTCCTTATCAACTCTGAGGACTAATATGGAATGCCTCATAATATGTTATTTTAAATGGTTCTCTCCATACTTTCAGACCAGTACCCAGTAGTTTAGGCATTGCAATTTCTCGATAGAAGAGTGTGGTCATTATACAGATGGACTCCTTGGTAAAACAAGAGTAGATCGAGTAAAGTTATCACTATAGAAATAATAATTTTAAAAGATATAATACACATATATGCTGAAATTTTACTGAAATATACAATACTTGTTACTTTAATAAAAATACTTTTTGATTAAAACTACTTTTACGGATTTTATCGCGTTTATTTTTGCTTTTAATTACTTTTATTTTAAAAAAAAATTCCAATTAAATATAAGAAATCATTATAAAAATACTTTAATTAAAAACTTAAATTATCTTATTACGCTGGTATTAATTGATATCGTGGTCCTTCCTCCGTCGATTCAATTCATCCGTGTTACATCCATAATATACCTGCAGCGGGGCTCTCACACGTGTAATATTATCGAAGACAATACAGCACTTATTCCGTGCAATTTAAGTTCACTATGGAAACAGCATGAACGTAATAAGAACAACGGACGGAGTGCTGTCACTGTACAGATTGAAGTACCGTAATGGCGGCGGGTTTTAATGTCTGCGTGTTTTCAGAGTTGCCAGCTGAAGAAACTTTCCCTAAAATTTTATATTGATATTCACATATAAATATGACTAAATACGTACGTCTTATAATAGTCTATAATAATAGTTTCATAATTTATAAATAATGTAAAAAGTAGAAAGTTAGTTTGTATAAGTTAAAATCAAACGAAGTTAGTTAGTTGCCAAAACGTTTTATAGGAACTTAAGCTGACATGAAAAAAATACACTATGGTCTTCTATTAATATTTGTATTCATACTTATATAACCTATTAAATTTTGCTAATTTAAAATATAGAAGGCTTAAAATATGAAATTACGTACGTTTCTGTACACAAAAATTTAGAATTATATTAATTTTTCTTTTTTTTCTTAGGGGCTTTTCTCGTAAATAACGTCAACGTTTTCTCGTAAATAAAATAATACTAAAATCCCTTATGTTGTGTTAATTCTTTGTAATACTGCCTCCTGCTTTCATGTGTTCTTAGAATTTCTTCCATTTTTGATATATGGTGAAGCCTAATGGTTAGATACTTTTCTGCTATGTATTTTATTAGACTTATTTTGTGTTCTTCTCCCAAGTGCATATGCTCAGGCTCTAAATTTAAAAACACTTTATCGTTACCTACGAATATTTCTTGTAAATGGATAAAATTTTCATTCTTAAGCGTTTTAACAATATTTTAATGAAGTATTCCTATTTTTAAGCCTTCTAACTTTCTGGTTTAAAATTTTTATCGTTTGTTTTTGCTGTGAAATGTACAAATCTTTCTTTATTATTTTTTTTCAGACGTTTTTTCTTAGGAGTGTATAGGATTGACAATGGTTGTTCAAAATCTGCTTCCACTGGTGCCACATCAGTTGCATCCTTAATAAATAAAAAACATTTTTAGCATCACATAAAAACCACACAACGTAAACTTACAGCATGTGCATGGCTATAAATTAACTTACGGTATGGAAAAGTGCATCTGTGGAATGCAAAAAAATCTGTTTTATTGATCTATTTGTCAGCTTCTAAAGAGATCTAAAAAAAAGAAAATTTTAGAATTACATTTAATCATTATAGACAAACTATAAGTGTTTATATGTTACTATGTAATAAAAAATAAATTAATGGCTCATAAAGGTACTATTATAGAATAATGAAACTGTCCATTTTTACCTCCGAAACAGGAGTGTGCCCTTTGAATTCAATAGGAAGAACTCTTTCTTCATTAGAAAGTGCACGTCTATCCAACGATTCCTAAAAAGCAATTAGAATAAATTAAAGTTTGTTAAGTTTGTCTGAACAAGCATTTAATTAATGTTATGTAAGCTTATATAAATAACCTTTCCAATACAGCAGGCTGTTCATGTTGCTGCTCGTCGCTCGGTGGTTTCCATAAAAACTATAAAAAAAAGTTGTAAAATCAAACACATGTCATGATTGATAACATTGCATAAACCTTCAGTTATTCAAAGGAACCTTTTGTGGAACGGCATAAGTCACAAACGCGTACCAATCCTCCTATCGTTGTGTACAAATCGCTTGTTTGAAGATGTTCGCTGCAAATAACACTTGATTTTGTTGGATTTCAATCCATTTGTCTTCTACACTCTCTAATTATTTGAATCCAATCTTTTCTCCATTCATTTTCCTTCGGAAACCTAAAAAATGTTAACGAACATTGTTCAGCACTTCGGTGATAGGGGAGATTTATTTTGACACGTTGGAAACACTGGTAATCACTTTAATGTATCTATTAATTAAGTTAATTTAATCTCATGTTTACTTATTACTTATTTTTTTATAAAGTTAGGGAAATAAAATTTCGAAAGTTGGCAACATTAATTTCGTTAAAGAAAAATTTTGTTACATAAATTACGAAAAGATATAATTAAAAATTAATCAAAATAATGAGTTAAAGAGTGTACTTATCTGTGAAAAGTGATTCCTTGTTTTTTTTATCACGTAAAGTGCTACGGAACAACATTTTACGACGCAGGTTGGCATAATTAAAAAGTTATTTCGATTATTTATTGCGTGTGTCCTTCATCAACGCTAGCAGTGTAATGGCGGACGCCGAGCTTACTATTATTTGAATGTGTGGGTGTTAACGTGTAAATAAACGTTACCGAGCTTACTATGGTGCTTCAATATGATAGTTTACGGAATTCCGTCCGTTGTTCTTAGTACGTTCATGGGAAACAGGCTTTCTTGCTTTTTGATAGGGTTTTATAGCAATCAGTCTGCCTTGCTTCCTAATTTGACTCTTTTGTTTGGAATAAGCGTTGTTAATCTTCATATCGTATTATATTGTTAATTTGATTTGCAATATTTTCCCAAAATTTTAATGTTTTTGTTAAAAGTATAAAATTTGCTTATTTAATAAAATAAAAATCAAAGAAACATACACACAAAACTACAGATGGAGAACATTTTTATAGTAAAAATAAATTTCTAATACTCTGCTATATTTGAATAGAAACACGCTAAAAAGCCAATAATAAACAAGTTTGTAGAGCATCCCCCGTCCTCGCTTAATCAAGAGCACTATCAACTATTAATTAATTCTAAAACCACTACCACCAAAACCGCTATATAAGAAAAGACATAGCCGTTGTTTTATCATTGTTAAATTGCTAAGAAAACTGGGAATTATAGTTACCACGAATGAGTTGGCTCGATCGGGGAAAGATTACGCCGAGCAGTGACGAGAAACGGAAACTACTTTCACTGGTAATGAGACATCTAAGTTTTTCTCTTGGTTCTGATATCACACTATCTTCATTTTTGAAGCACGCGTTGGCAGTAAAACAGACTCTTATGCCATGCGGCATGACGCTCTTTTATGCCGTCCTTTCCTCTTTACGCTCTCGACTCAATTGTGTTTACGTACGCGTAATATACTGTATATACTTTCTTCCTTCACTATGTTATCTGTGCACTACGAGTGCCTTATAATCGACTATTGTATACTTGACGTGTTTAACCTTTGTTCACACACTTTGCATTTTTTATTAATAATATGTTTAAATTCATAACAAATTCTACCATCAGTTATGATGTTCCACACCTGCATGGCGTACCGTGGTGGTTAACAATTTTTTTATACGAGAGAATGCTGTGCTTCATAGACACCTACATATTGTATCCTCCCCTGGGGAATAAGATATAATGCGTTGATTCGGGTCTCAACACTCACTAAACAAAACACCATTAAGCTGTTATTTTACGCTGGTATTCTGTGAGATCATCAAGCCTATTCATTTGTGCTGCAGTCATAATGTAGTTGCAGCATAGCTCAGCTACGTGATTTGTTATGCACGTGTTCGTTGGCTACAGAATCAATATTTTATTATAATTTAATTAAGCCTCTAAGTTATAGTAAATTAGAGGCTTAATTAAATTATAATAAAATATTGCCTTACAAAATCCATAAATTTATAAAAAAACCTTGTAAAGGTATTTGAAATGTGAATTTTTAATAATAGAAATACAATTTGAAAATATTATTATCATAAAAGTAAATAACATTTATAAAATAATTTGGAAAATTGGTCAAAAATGGTCAAAAAATTCATTGAGCGAGTTCGTTTATAGAAAATTATCTAAGTCATTGAGCGTGTACGTATATAAGAAAATTTCCTAAGGAATTGAGCGTGTTCGCTTATAAGGAAAATTGCCTAAGTCAGTGAGCGTCTTCGTGTAAAATAATAATAAAATGAAAATAATGATAAAATGAAATTCTAGTGGTGTTTGATCATAAAATAGAGGAGAAGTAGGAGAGGGCAAGAGATGGGCATTTTCTTATTACTCTTATTATTATTTAGTATTAGTAACTTGACCAAAGTGCTACCTATCTAGTCCAGATTTTGTGACTTTCTTCAGTAGGAGGTTTGAACTTAGACGTGCTCTCTTTTGTGATTTGTTGGACGTATAAAGGATGTTAATAAACATGAAATTTCATCATCATCATCATGATGACATTGCAACTAATTATAAAATAGGGGGTGGTTCGCAAAATCGGTCATGCAATAAATCCATGAGAAAATACACTTTATTTTCACAACGTGTGAGAGAATAATTCATTACAACTTCACCTCATTTTGCCGATTTTTTATAGTTATTATAAATTAGTTTATGCATTTTTTAAATATAATAATGGAAACAAACGAGGACTCATTCTTTTTCAGAGACTGCTTTTTGTTTTAAGAGTTTCAAACTTAATAAGTTTTCAGTTCAACCGCAAAACAATTCGTCTATTGTGGCTTCCAAATACAAAAGATTTATCAGTTTAATATTTCTTGAAAACTTCAAAACATATTTATCATGTATTAAACCCATGCAAGTCGTCTCGATATTTCGTTAATAGCTATCAATTATACGGAAACGTATATTCATAAATAACTAGCTTTGTGAAATTGGTTTGAGTTGGGCTTTGAATTAATAATGAAGCACGAATACTCGCAAATAGAATTGCCGGAGTACATTTAGCTAGTAAAGCTTGGGATGGATGAAATTCATGATATAAAATCATTACCTACTATAATTTAGCAGGAATAAAAATTTTAACTAGATCAACTGGAGAAGGATCCAGTAATGTGGCGTTATTTAGATTTGAGATAATTAAAGTTATTTATAGTATATTTCTATTCTATTGGATGTTGTGGACGCCTTAAATAGGGCATTTAAAATTAGGTTTTTTAATATAAACATTTATGAACATGATGTATTATCCTAATTACTTCTGGCTGTACCTCAATTTTGTAATTGTTATTTTTAATTAAATTTTTTTTTCATATCGGCATTTTCCTCTATCTGTTTGTGAAGTTTTATTACAATTAGTTCAGTTGTTCCGAAAATTAGCCTAGACTGACGAATTATTTCAACATTACAGACATACACTTCAATTTTATTCATACTGTTACTATTCACGGGTGACGTCCATCGGTTTTTCAAAAAACGTTTTTTTTGTTTTCACATAAATATTTTTTTGTTTACAGACATTTGGACAAACTTGCCTCCATTGTTTATATTTTCTCCATATTGCGCATCTCAACGAGCCGACCTGTATATTTCTCTATTTCTCACTTCATGAGAAAGTTACACTTCACGTAGAAAATATATATGATCGGCAATTTGACAATATCATGACGTTCCTCTCCGTATATTTCATTGTAAATAATTCTAATTCTGTATTACGGATCACAGCACCGCCAAATACTATAATGCTATGTTTTTTATAGTATAGGGGTGACAAAAGCACACATTTAACCTTATGGTAAGTATGCTGTGTTCTAGACATCAAAATTTATCCTTTTAAGATTCGTTGTCATCCCTAGTGACCAAGATGCAATACCTCGTTACCAGTAAAAATGGGTCTGCATTATATATGTATATATATATATATATATATATATATATATATATATATATATATATATATATATATATATATATATATATATATATATATATATATACTCCCTATTCGAAATACAGCAGCATGAAAACGCTGAAAGGACTCAGATAGGCTTCTTTTGTAACAACTTCTAGTTAAGTCAATCAAACCAATGAAAAATATACGTCAATTTTGGATATACATATGAGAAAACTGTTGTTTTCAAAACACGTTTTTGAATTTTCTTCTTAATACAAAGAATAGTAAAGATATTGAAATCAAATATATCTGTATTAACAACGTGCGTTGATAATATTAATAACAATCGGGAATCATATTTGTATACAGAATATTGTTGCTTTTATTTTCGACTAAATGGTACCCAACGTGTTACAGTCGCGAAAGTAACAATTGTGAAAAAACTGTTTTGCATTTAGAGGATTTATAGTTGTTTAATTAGGAATGATAACATTCATTGAAATTAAATATAATCTTACTTTCAGATATATGTATCGGTACGACAAGCGCATCACCTACTGTAAATCAATTTTACTATGCCTTTAATCACGTTGACAAAGTTTTATCGTAATTTAACGAAAGGTACGGCTGCGCATAAAATACCAATAAACGAACAAACATTATATTTTGTAAATCAGATTACTCAACTTTTTCTTAAGCTTCTGTTGCACGCTGTTATTCTATGAAAGTGTGAGCCTTCTCCAATCGATCTACTAATGCTACCTCTAAAAATTTGAGAAGCACATAAAGATGGAAAGGTGCTATATTCACTACAAAAATATAACAGCACAATACCTTAATGGAATGATGCTAAAATAAAAATCGGCTTTTTATGTTATTAATTTATTAGTTATGATAATCTTTACTGCCTTGTTGCACTAGTCCAGTGGTGAAATGAGGTATAAACGTGGTTGTTCCCTCGAGTTCACATTACGGGTCGAGCCAAATCAGTTATTGGGTTTTTCTGTCAAGAAATTCTCAGTAGCAACCCGAAGTCGGGTTGCTACTGAGAACCGAGTGGAAGTTGGCAGGGTTTAACTCTTACAGCGAGCGCTTAGCACGAAATGGAAAATATGTAACAAAAATATCTTCAAGCCTTTAATTATTACTCACTATTTTACCTTTCAAATCGAAACTAAGCAGTTATTACACCGCTGCAGAGCGGCAGAAAGGCATACAATCTTAGCCATCAGGGGTGACAACGCATCGGCATTTTGATTCTCAAGCATAGAAGTGGTTGTCTATGAGCTATAATATTCGCCTATCAGTGGGTGAACAATGAGCTCGTTTGTCACCCTAATTCGTCAAAAATGCTGCGACTCCCTCCTTACGGTAAAGAAGGCCGTCTTTTGGCGAGGGAGGGAAAAGGGAGTCGCAGCATTTATGTTTATAATTTTAAAGTTTTAGTTTCAATGAGTAAGAATAATATAAGCGTGTTTGGAATAAATTTATTATAATATATTTAAATTGTGAACTAAATTAAAATATTTAATTTAGTTCACAATTTAATTGAAATTAAACTTCTTTATATACGAAGAGAAATAAAGAACAACATTAAAATCACGTTTTTTGCAACGTTAGACTATTACTTAACCAACTTAAGTTAAATATGATTATATAGGAAGAATGATTTTTATTGACAAGATTTTTAATGAAGTCCAAATAACTTAACCACTGAATATCACGTGAATACGGTCCTCCAACCCCCAACAACCGATGATCCACCCCTCAAGTGACCACCGTGTATATTGTATGATATACTATGTACTACACTGCATACTGTATGTATATTGTAAGGTACAACCTTTGGTATTGTGACTCCCCATTATTATAAAAAAATAATAATAATAATAAAAACGCAGAATCGACGACTTTCAACCTCCCGAACAAGCCGGTTTCCGAAATGGCTTTAGTACCATAGACCAGATACATACCCTTCGGCAAATTGTACAGAAGTCCGAAGAGTACAATCTGCCACTTTGCCTGGCGTATGTGGACTATGAGAAAGCCTTTGATTCCGTCGAAATTTGGGCGGTGCTACAGTCTCTTCAGCGGTGCCAAGTTGACTGTTGGTTTATCCAAGTGCTGAAGTGTTTGCACAGTGGGGTTACAATGGCTATCCGAGTACAGAAACAGAGTACGAAACCTATCCAACTTCAGAGAGGTGTAAGACAGGATGACGTTATTTCCCCGAAACTCTTCACCGCTGCATTGGAAGACGATTTTAAGCTACTGGACTGGAAGGGATACGGTATTTACACCAATGGCGAGTACATCAATAACCTTCGATTCGCCAACGATATAGTCTTTATGGCAGAATCGCTGGAGGACTTAAGCACTATGCTCAATGACCTCAATAGTGCCTCCCAACGGATAGGTCTTAAGATGAACATGGGCAAAACAAAGATCATGTTTAATGTTGATGGTCACACCTATGCCCGTAGTTGTTGAGAGCACTAAGCTCGAAGTTGTTGACGAGTACGTTTACTTACTGCAGAGCGGCAGAAAGTCATACAATCTTAGCCATCAGGGGTGACAACGCATCGGCATTTTGATTCTCAAGCATAGAAGTGGTTGTCTATGAGCTATAATATTCGCCTATCAGTGGGTGAACAATGAGCTCGTTTGTCACCCTAATTCGTCAAAAATGCTGCGACTCCCTCCTTACGGTAAAGAAGGCCGTCTTTTGGCGAGGGAGGGAAAAGGGAGTCGCAGCATTTATGTTTATAATTTTAAAGTTTTAGTTTCAATGAGTAAGAATAATATAAGCGTGTTTGGAATAAATTTATTATAATATATTTAAATTGTGAACTAAATTAAAATATTTAATTTAGTTCACAATTTAATTGAAATTAAACTTCTTTATATACGAAGAGAAATAAAGAACAACATTAAAATCACGTTTTTTGCAACGTTAGACTATTACTTAACCAACTTAAGTTAAATATGATTATATAGGAAGAATGATTTTTATTGACAAGATTTTTAATGAAGTCCAAATAACTTAACCACTGAATATCACGTGAATACGGTCCTCCAACCCCCAACAACCGATGATCCACCCCTCAAGTGACCACCGTGTATATTGTATGATATACTATGTACTACACTGCATACTGTATGTATATTGTAAGGTACAACCTTTGGTATTGTGACTCCCCATTATTATAAAAAAATAATAATAATAATAAAAACGCAGAATCGACGACTTTCAACCTCCCGAACAAGCCGGTTTCCGAAATGGCTTTAGTACCATAGACCAGATACATACCCTTCGGCAAATTGTACAGAAGTCCGAAGAGTACAATCTGCCACTTTGCCTGGCGTATGTGGACTATGAGAAAGCCTTTGATTCCGTCGAAATTTGGGCGGTGCTACAGTCTCTTCAGCGGTGCCAAGTTGACTGTTGGTTTATCCAAGTGCTGAAGTGTTTGCACAGTGGGGTTACAATGGCTATCCGAGTACAGAAACAGAGTACGAAACCTATCCAACTTCAGAGAGGTGTAAGACAGGATGACGTTATTTCCCCGAAACTCTTCACCGCTGCATTGGAAGACGATTTTAAGCTACTGGACTGGAAGGTATACGGTATTTACACCAATGGCGAGTACATCAATAACCTTCGATTCGCCAACGATATAGTCTTTATGGCAGAATCGCTGGAGGACTTAAGCACTATGCTCAATGACCTCAATAGTGCCTCCCAACGGATAGGTCTTAAGATGAACATGGGCAAAACAAAGATCATGTTTAATGTTGATGGTCACACCTATGCCCGTAGTTGTTGGGAGCACTAAGCTCGAAGTTGTTGAGGAGTACGTTTACCTGGGAAAAATAGTCCGACTAGGTAAGTCCAACTTCGACCAAGAGGTCAATCGACGGATTCAACTCGGCTGGGCAGCGTTCGGGAAATTATGACACGTCTTCTCGTCAGGTATACCTCAAAACCTGAAAACTAAGTTGTACAACCAGTGCGTGTTGCCAGTGATGACCTACGGAACCGAGACGTGGTCCTTCACTGCTGGCCATATGAGGTCGCTCAAAGTTGCTCAGCGAGCTATGGAGAGGGCTATGCTCGGAGTTTCTCTGCGTGATAAACTTAGAAATGAGGATATCTGCAGTAGACCTAGAGTGACCGACATAGCTCAACGGATTAGTAAGCTGAAGAGGCAATGGGCCGGCCATATAGCTCGAAGAACCGACAACCGTTAGGGAAAAAAGGTTCTCGAGTGGCAACCTCGTACCGGTAGGCGAGGTGTAGGGCGAACCCCCACTAGATGGAGTGACGACCTGGTAAGACGTGCAGGAAGTCGATGAATGCGGGTGGCTCAGGACCGTGCTTTGTGGCATACCTTGGGGGAGGCCTATGTTCAGCAGTGGACTTGTGAAGGGCTGTAATGATGATGATGATGATGAATAATAATTAATTTATACATAAAACCGTCAACATTTATATCACAGGAATATGTTAAAAATACGATAATAAGCATATAGTTAAAATAAATACATTTCAGTCATTTAGTATGGTATACTATTGTTGTCGAAATCAATAAAATTGTTAAAAACTTTGTTAAAATATTCGAAACTTAGAATAATTACATACATACATATGCATAGAGGGAACCTAAAATTATACAAAAATTGAGTCAGTATACTTGTCTCCCTTTTTCTAAATTAATTTTAAAATAAGGCAAAAAAAGACAAATCTATTGAAGGATAATATTGCGTGTAATTTATGCGTGGAAATAGATATGTCACGTGGTCGTCTTTAGTCTCTTTATACTATGCCAAATATGAGAGTAAATACACTCGTATGTTCTGATTTACTAGAAAAATGACATCCCAATTGTAGCAGTATTATGTATGACGTTACTTTTCAAGACGTTACGTCTGTAATCGATAGTGAGTTAATTTAATTTAAAACAATCGACATCGATATATTTTTTTGTTTAGTTATTTGTTATTATTACTTTATATGCCGAAAAATATTTAAAAAAAATAAACCAGACTTATTATTATTCGATAATTTAAGTATATTGTTTTCTAAACCAAGTGATATCATATTTAATTTCAAATATTCTTATCTCAAACTTTAAAAACGAATAATTATAATAAACTAATAATATGAATACTAGACATGGGACGAGTACTCGGTTTTGATTCGGTACTCGGCGGATTCGGCCTTTTTTTAGGGTTCGGCCGAACACCGAGTATTAACGGCTGAGTACCGAGTACTTGGCCTTAAATTACAGAGGAAAATAAGGACAAAAAGCCAGTTTTTATCATTATTATTATATTAGACACATTAAAATATCAGGAACATGAGAAACAGCAGAAATATTGAGAACGTACATAAGAATCTATACTAGATGGTAACGCCAGTTAACAATCTACTTTATCAACATTACATTACATATCGCATTGAGTTCGTCCTAAGTAATATCTACTTTATCAACATGACTAGTGCATATTTTTTGTTTCCTTCCTTCCTTCCCTTTCCTACCGCACGCGCTGCCGCCGAGGTGAAAAAGAGGATCTCGGCGCGCGTCATTGTACTAAGTGATATTACGCCATCCGCAACGCACGGCCACCCGTCGCGTCTTATGTACATTAACTGCAAACCGCGCAGGACGAACATTGAGTTCTCCTGTTTATGTTTAATATTCACCGCATCAGACATTGTGTCTTTGTAACTCATAAAAGTGTGAGACGCCCCCGTAAGGGCAAAGGTGGAGAGTGTGGGACTTCACGAGACTGTTCCGAGAGTGCGTGTGCGCCGAACCACGTGGCGAGCTCGCTATATAGCAGACACTCCAGGAGGAAGGTGAGGCAGCCCTCATCAGGTCAGTGCGTGCTATCCCACCTATTTATTTTCCCCTTTGCCGTATGCACCAAAATTACAGTCCACTAAATCTTTATCGAAGATACCTTAAGTTACTGGCGTCTCCATTTTTTAATGGTCACTTCTCGCTGGATTGACCTTGACTTTCCGCCCTTATTAGATCGTTATCGTAATAAGCGTTTATATAATTAATTATTTATATTTTAATCCGACTTCGGATTAACCCCGCCCTTATTAGAACACTAGAATAGGTCCTAATAGGTGACATTCATAGTAATTTTAAAACTATATTCATAGAATGAATAAGCATATAATTATCTATATAAATTATTTGTTGTATGTTCACATCACGTCATCAACTTTTAACTACATCTATAGATTATACTGTTAAATTACATTTATTATTTGCACATATATTTAAGCATTATATTCGTTATAAATAACTTCATAATTATTATAAAAGTTGACACTTAAAGTTCATCGATAACAAAACTAATATTTAATAATTCAACCGCGTAGCGAGGTCGCTTACAGACTACCCGCTTATAATTATATTATTTTTGCCGCATAACTTAAGTTGTAATGCCGCCTAAAAAACAAATAGCATCGAATAATAGCGATTCCTCGGATAATGAGGGCACACCTGATACTGAGTTGGTTTTATTGTTAGCTAAACGAGATGCTTTATTTGAAATAGTGCAAAAAATATATGATATGTCCTCGGACATCCTCACAAACACTTCCACGATGGAGCGTTTTCTTGATGGAAGTTCTAATATTAATGTTTTACGTATTGAGTTTAAACAGGACTTAGATAATTATAATTCACATTTATTAAAAATAAACCCTATTGCTAAACCTGATTATAACAGCCTCATTGCGTTTGAGTCTCTTTGCGGTAGAATAAATAGGCTTTATTTACAATATTCGCAATCTAATTCACAAAGTACTAGTACACCATCTAAAGCCAGATTCTCACTTCCGCCTATCGAACTTATGCCATTTTCGGGTGACATTCGCTCATGGCCTTTATTTTATGCTAGCTTTAAATCAACCGTCCATGATAACACATCGCTTACCGACGCTGAAAAGTTATACTATTTGCTAGGTAAACTAACGGGCAAAGCCCTATCTGTATGCTCAGGTATAACTCCTTGCGCTGAAAATTATAAAATTTTATTGCAAGCACTCGTTGACAAATATGAAGACCGGCGTATGCTAGCATCTACATATATTAATCAGATGTTCGAATTTAAGCCATTGCAATCGGCCACCGCAAATAATTTTGATTTATTTACTGATAACTTTATAAGTGCAGTGCGCGCTTTACAAAACTTAAAGTTAGATAATCTCGCGGACTTGATTGTTCTTCATATCGCGCTTAAGAAGCTGGACCCGGATACCATTCGCTCTTTCGAATATAGTCATAACTCGATGCTACCTACCTTTGATGATTTAGTAAATTTTATTAAGACCCGCTCCAAAGTTTTGCAACGCACCGATTCTAGTACAAATTCTAATAGCGCACAAAACAATCGACGAGGTAACGGTAATAATCGTCGCTGTAATAATACTTCGTCGCCGAAGTATCAGGCGTTCGTAAGCACGACGACTAGTTGCTCAAAGTGTCTGTGCGATAATATTGTGCATCAACACCTATTTAAGTGTGCAGACTTTAATAAAATGACGCCGCAGGAACGATTTAAATGCGTAAAGAGTAACAATGCATGTGTGAATTGTCTCAGTTTAAGTCATCGAGTGTCTAGTTGCTCTTCAAATTATAGTTGTCGAGTTTGTAAATTTAAACATCACACATTGTTGCACTTCCACCGCAGAAGCGATAATGCTTCCCCTGCGCTGGCGCGTTCTCCACCGCTTCAGCCAGTTACACTGAAGTCTACAACCCCCGCGCCCGCACACTCGCCACCCCTCACCGCAGGTGCGCGTTCAGACGTCGCGCTGTGTACTTCGTTCAAGAATGTTTCTCAACGTTCACCGCCTCCCGCGCGCGCAAGTCGTTCGCAGAGAACTGTTTTATTATCAACCGCTCAAGTATTTGCTTACGATGCTAAAGGAGAGAAACAAATTATTCGTATATTATTAGACTCCGCGGCTCAAAGCCATTTTATGACTAAAGAGTGCTGTCATCGTTTAGGCGTTCAACAACACGATACCGAATGTACTGTAGTAAAGGGATTCGGTGGAGTTGAAAAAATTGTAAAATCGAAATCGATTGATATTAAAATTTTCTCACGACTCGAATATTAACTTCAATATTTCAACGCTAGTTGTTGATCAAATCACCGACCTTTTGCCCACTGCTGTGGTAGACACATCTGTCTTATCACACTTCCATGGCATAAGACTCGCTGATGAATGTTATAGCATGCCTAATAAAATTTATGTTTTGATAGGCGCATCCCTTTTCCCGCACTTACTGTGTCCAGACGTAATTTATTCGTCTAACGACTTGTCCGGGCCCTCAGCTTTGAGTACGGTATTTGGTTACGTTATTATGGGCTCAGTGCCGACACTTCAGGTAAACCATTCTTTAATGTGCTGCTCAGTTCTAGAGTCTCCTATCGTTGACAAATTAGTGCAACGATTTTGGGAGCTTGAACAGCCACCCTCCGCACCGCCCATTCAGTGTCCTTCAGACATTGAATGTGAAGAGTTTTATAAATCTACGACATCCCGCGATCCTTTTACTGGTAGATATATTGTTGGCCTGCCATTTAAAGATGACGTTTACTCTCTCGGAGATTCTTATGAAACCTCTCGACGACGATTCATGTGCTTGGAGAGGAAACTTCAAGCCTCGCCTACATTAAGGTTAGCATATGATGACGTCATAAAGGAATACTTAGCTAAAAATTATATATCCCCCGCACCGCCGTATGACTCTCATGAACCCGCTCCAATATATGTCATACCGCATCATGGAGTCTTACGCGAAGATAAGAAGTTAACGCGTCTGCGCATCGTCCTGGATGCTAGCAGTAAGACTAGCACTGGGCGATCATTAAATGATATTCTTCATTCAGGACCAAATTTGCAAGGCGACTTGTTCAATATAATTTTAACTTTCCGCTTACATCCAATCGCTATGACAGCCGACTGTCGCCAACAATTTCTGCAAATAGTTGTTCGCGATTCTGATCGTCGTTACCAATGCTTCCTATACCGCTTCCGTCCACAAGACCCACTTGTGTTATACCACTTCAATCGCGTGTGCTTCGGTTTAACTTCGAGTCCATACCATGCATTGCGCACGGTAAGACAGCTCATTGATGACGACGGCGCAAAGTATCCGCTTGCGAGTCGTATCGCATTTACTTCGCTATATATGGACGACATCGCGTTCTCTATGCCCAGTGAATCCGAGGCCAGTGAGACCTCTCGGCAGCTGATAGACTTATTCAAGGGTGCCCAATGGGACCTGATAAAATGGCATAGCAACCGTCGATCTGTTTTAGATGACCTCCCTACTTCCCATAAAATTACAGGAGAAGTAGAGTTCGATAAATCAATGCCACATAAAATACTAGGCTTGCATTGGTCTACCGATAGTGACGCCTTTTATTTTAAGATATCTGTTCCCGCTGATGTGACGTGCACTAAGCGCGCCATCTTATCTACTGTCGCTCGCCTGTGGGACATAATGGGTTTCGTTGCTCCCACAGTCGCGTACGCCAAATTGTTAATAAAGCAGCTTTGGCAACTTAATTTAGATTGGGACGACATACCACCACCGCCAATTATTAAGATGTGGAGGCAATTCTGTGCTGAATTACCAGCTCTTAATGATTTACGTATCCCGCGACATGTTGGTGTATCCAAAAACTGTACTGCGTCACTCCTGGGGTTTTCCGACGCCAGCGAGCACGCATACGGTGCCGTAGTCTACATACATGTAAAGAGCGTCAATGGTAACACCGTCCAGTTGATTTGTGCAAAGACTAAAGTCGCACCGACGAAACCACTATCTATTGCACGCCTTGAGCTTTGTGGAGCGGTTTTACTCTCAAAATTGCTTCGCAGAGTACTCGACAATTATTCTCTTGACCTTGCAATATCAGTCTATGCCTTTGTAGATTCAAAAGTAGCTCTGTACTGGATAAAGAGTTCGCCACACAAGTGGCAGACCTTTGTTGCAAACCGCGTTGTTCAGATTACCGACAATATTCGCGCTGATAACTTTTATCATGTCGCAGGTACTGAGAATCCCGCTGACATACTTTCACGTGGCGTTACGCCAAATAAATTAGTTTCAAACCCCCTGTGGCTCCATGGGCCTCAGTGGACTTCGTTAGATCCATCTCAATGGCCTCTTCGTACTTTAGACAATGAGGTTATTGCAAATATGCCTGAGAAGAAGATTTTGTCGCACACTGTGTGCACATCCGTCTGTAATTCTGCGATTTATGAGCTCGCACTCCGCATCTCTTCTTGGAGTAAACTTCTACGTATAATTGCGTACGTGTGTAAGTTTGCTAAATTATTGCCCCGCCGCAGCACTACTGTAGTGACTGCTTATGATCTCAGTTTCTCTGAGGTTATAATCCTCCGCGCCCTGCAAAAACAGCATTTTGCAGTGGAATATTTAAATATTGAAGGTAAAAAACCTTGCTCGCCCGCTTTCAATCGTTTAAGGCCTTTTATTGAGAATGGTTTAATCCGCATTGGTGGTCGTCTTTCGAACTCCGCATTAGATTACACACAAAAACATCCAATTATACTCCCGCGCAGTGATCATGTAGTGAACATGATCATTGACTATTATCATATTAAAAATTTACACGCTGGGCCTGAATTGTTATTGTCATTGCTCCGTCAAAAATTTTGGATACTTTCCGAACGCCGCACTGTGAGAAGCAGAGTCTACAAATGTAATATATGTTTCCGGCTTAGGCCCCGTCCACCTTACCCTTTGATGGCTGATCTTCCCCATAGTCGTGTAAGACAAGCTATTAAGGCATTTACACACACGGGCTGCGATTATGCCGGTCCTATCGCATACACTCCTGTACGTCGTAGTGGTGTACGCAGCGAGAAGGCGTACTTATGTGTTTTCACATGCCTCACGACTCGAGCTGTACATATAGAAATCGCTACAGATCTTAGTAGTTCTAGTTTCCTCGCTGCGCTTAAACGTTTCCTCTCTAGACGAGGGCCGATTCGGTTTTTATATTCGGATAATGGAACGAATTTTAAAGGTGCCGCTTCGTATCTTCGCGATCTCTATAAATTTCTAAACGTTGAATACCGCCCAAAGCTTGAGCAAGAGTGTGCTGAGAATCGTATAACATGGAAGTTCATCTGTCCCAACTCTCCTCATTTTGGAGGCGCCTGGGAGAGTATGATCAAAGTCGTAAAAACGCATCTGTTCCGAGTTATCGGACATCAGTTATTTTCATACGAAGAGCTTAATACTGTTCTTGCGCAAATTGAGTGCTTGCTAAACTCGCGGCCCTTGACAGTATTAAGTTCTGATCCTGCAGAGCCTTCAGCTCTTACTCCGAGTCATTTTTTGAATACCGCACCTTTATTGTCATTACCCGCACCCAAAGTCAAATCTGACTCTACCAGTCTGTTACACAGGCATTCTTTACTGAATAAATTAGTTCAGTCGTTTTGGGACCGGTGGAGGACGGAATACCTTCACGGATTACAAGTTCGTCAGAAGTGGAACACCCCGTCTACGGCTATCGTACCAGGCATGGTTGTAATTGTGATAAATGATAATGAACCGCCCCTTGCTTGGCCATTAGCGATTGTCGAGTCTGTTCATCCTTCGAAGGATGGCGTAGTTCGAGTAGTGACGGTGAGAACTACTAAGGGAACATATCTCCGTCCTGTTGCTCGTATTTGCCCTCTCCCAAGACAATAAATCACGATTATTTTGATTATAATTATTTATCTAAATTAGGAATTAAGTTTATATTTATATATATTAAAAAGTATTAAACCGCAATATTATATTTATGTATACATTTTCTCGCTTACCAAGTAAGGTTAGTAGATGAGACATGCGCATTGAGCGCATCCTCTCACTTTATATACCGCTTATTTATTTGTTTTCCTTTTACTTTAATATTACGGTTGTCTTTTAAAGGTGACCCTTTAAGGGCGGGAGGAAATGGTAACGCCAGTTAACAATCTACTTTATCAACATTACATTACAGATCGCATTGAGTTCGTCCTAAGTTATATCTACTTTATCAACATGACTAGTGCATATTTTTTGTTTCCTTCCTTCCTTCCCTTTCCTACCGCACGCGCTGCCGCCGAGGTGAAAAAGAGGATCTCGGCGCGCGTCATTATACTAAGTGATATTACGCCATCCGCAACGCACGGCCACCCGTCGCGTCTTATGTACATTAACTGCAAACCGCGCAGGACGAACATTGAGTTCTCCTGTTTATGTTTAATATTCACCGCATCAGACATTGTGTCTTTGTAACTCATAAAAGTGTGAGACGCCCCCGTAAGGGCAAAGGTGGAGAGTGTGGGACTTCACGAGACTGTTCCGAGAGTGCGTGTGCGCCGAACCACGTGGCGAGCTCGCTATATAGCAGACACTCCAGGAGGAAGGCGCGGCAGCCCTCATCAGGTCAGTGCGTGCTATCATACCTATTTATTTTCCCCTTTGCCGTATGCACCAAAATTACAGTCCATTAAATCTTTATCGAAGATACCTTAAGTTACTGGCGTCTCCACTAGACATTATTATGACTAATATTTAAAATTTAAGAGAGAAGATTGTAATGCAAAAACGCTAGTTTTTCGGCCCTATTTGGGTCTAGTTTACTTCTTTTTGCTTCGTATACTAAGCACGCCTCTGAAAAAAACCGATCACTGTAAACTGAACTGGCGGGTAGGTATGGGGTAATAGCCTTTATTAGAAACCCACCACTTATATGGATTTGCATCTCTTGCGGCCCTTGGTACGCTTAAGTAATGATCTAACTCTGATGCAGCGCAATACTTAGGATCATTTGGTTGGTAACTGGTTGATGGCGACTTCTTTCTTCTTCAGAAGCATGTTTTGAATGATTTTTTTCATGTGTTTCCGAAAATTGATAATTTTTCTAGATGATTTCTATTAAGACGATTTTTATAAGCAGTCATTTTCAGAGAAGAAAATCTCTCGAACATAAATTATTTGACAAGTAATCAGTAATCACTCATCAACAGTGTCTGTGGGTGTGTGACTGATTAAGTACGGATACAAGTACTTTTCTTTCGATACTAGTTGGTACTCAGTTTTAACGTATCGATACCAAAGTACTTGGTATCGAAAGAAAAGTATCAAGTAAGTACTTGTATTTACTCGTATCGTTTCATCCCTAACTCTGTGTAAGGCAAATAACCGCGCGCCGCCCACTAAAGCTTTGGCCTCTTGATCGTAGCCCCGGAAATACATGTAGGCCAAACCTCAGCCAACGCGAGTGATACAAGGCGAGTGCTACAGTCTACATGTTGGTCAAGTTCGAAAGAGACCAATGCAAAGGCCAGTGTTCACGAGTTTTTGTAGAGCTATCCACAAGTTGGCCGTAACTAATTGTCATTGAGAATTGAAACGATATGGACGATGTAGAAATTATTGCAGCTTCTGCTACTTTATTAATGAGTTCATTTAATTATTATGGCAGTGTACTCCGCAGTAAAGCTATTAAAAGAGGAGGCAGAGAAGAAGGTGGTGGATGCTGAGTATTAATACTAAAACAATATCTCGCCGGGACAGACGCCATGCTACAGCTGAGATGGCCGACTTGCATGTGGACGCGACTTGCCGAGTGTAGCCGAGCGCCTTTGATTTGTGTAGAAAAACCGACATTGTTCCGAAGTGGACGAGTCGTAGGGAGCGATCCCAAGTGGCGGTAAGGCACGTCAAACGTACCGTATACACGTTGGTGCTCGCCTGCACTCGGCCAACTAGGTAAGCGTCGACGAGTAATGACGAGTCTGGACAAATAGGGTGTCTATACATAGGTACTCGCCTTTGCTCGGCCAACATGTATAGCCCAAGGCTTAACACACAACGCTGCGGTACGCAGCATGCGGTGCCGTACACATAACCGTATGTAAAATTTCTATAATGGTCTCTTGTTCCGTCGCAGTATGCATCAGCGGCGAAGGGCAAGCGCAATGAAGTGGAGAACGCGTACTCAGCACTGCACGGCTTAATTCTCGTTGCGACGCTGCGGTGTGCGTCACGGGTGGACAATGGTTTTGTTTGAAGATAATAGAATTTACGCTTTTTGTCTTTTCAGAAGCAGTAGAAATTCTTCTTCCTCCTCCTCAAGTAAAGCACAAATTTCAAAAATGTTGTCCATGTTGACACGTCCGCTTTGAGAGCTGCGGGAAAATAAACTGACCACTTCTCCGCAGAGATGCTAAAAGCTGCGTCGTGATGCGTTTGAGCTGCATACTCCAGCGTAATACGTTACGATCAAGAGACCACAGCTTACCGCGTTTTTTTAAAGTCGAGTATTCGGCCGAGTACTCGGCGAATCACTACTTGTTCCATGTCTAATCAATACTAAGTCTTCACAGACACGTTACATGAGCGAGTTGGATCCCATTTGTAATCATAATTTTATATGCTGACTAACGAGCCGCCCAGGCTTTTCACGACTGTTTTCCATCTTGACAACAATGCCACATGCAGGGTCTAAATATAAGTGTGAGTGTCATCGAAATCTATTCAGCCTTTCTCAAGTGATGATCTTTCATACATGTGGTAATTGATTTTTATTTATTGCGATTTACCACTTGTTTAGGGGAAAATATAAACCATCGATTATATTTTAGAAAAAAAAGTGTTATCTCCTTGCATATGAAAATATTTCTAATTCGTAAAGGTAAGTACCTTAATAACGCTGTAGAGCGGCGGCGAAAATTAATTCACTACCTCCTACTAAATAATATGATATCTTATTACTCAGAAGCTTTAAGACCCATACTATCCCATGAGTACTGTAAAATACGACAGAGAGAAATGAAACGTGAGATAAGCAACAGTATCTTCAAGACAAAACAATAAAAAATCAATCAAAATATCAAAAAAATGCAATTGCTAAACCACTTGCTAAGAGAGTGGCAAATGTTCCCCCTACGTTCAGCAGTGGACTTTTGATTGGCTGTATTTTATAAATGAATGATGGATAATATCTTGAGTGGGCAGAGCGAAAATTGGGTAATAAGTTCCTAACCGATTTATTAGTAGTTGTGATCTAGTGACAAAAGAAAAGGCGGTCGTACCAATGTTATATCACAACTTTACGTGGTAGAGCCATGCTGTAGCTATAATAGTTAAAGCACGAATGGGTTGGCTCGACCGGGGTAGGACCACGTTTTCACAGAATACCGGCGTAAAATGGCAACTTAAGGCTGCTGTGTTTCACATAGTGAGTGTAGAGAACCGGTGACACATGAGCAGATTATATATATGTGAGAGAAATCCACTTGCCAACAGTTGGAATGTGCGCTCGTTTGTCATTTTTATTCAATAAAAAATTTATAAGGTGATTAAATATTCGTTTTCTAGTTCCATTTTTTTAAATAAATATTAAAGGTCAAATTTTGAAACATTAGCTTTTTTAACATTTAACTACATAGGGAATAATTGAACAGCTTTACAGTAGTAAAAACTTAACTTATTAGTATTCACCGCTAGCTACTATTGATAAAATTAAAATGTTACTAATTTGTAGTTAACTATCATTAGGTAACTATCAAAGCATAAGTCATTACCATAAAGTACCCTGCCTAATTGCTAACCTATCTTCAAATTGCTACCTACTGTGGCGTTTCAACATCTAAATTATGCGTTCACTTTAAATGAATACATGAACACCCACACGTTGATTGATCAAAGCGGTAAATTTTGTTAAGTTTACATTCAGAGGTTACCAAAGAAAAAATGCATAGCTTCATACAAAACTGACGAGATCATTAAATTTGCACATAGTAAATAAATAAATATCTGAGACGTTTTGGCCGTATGTAGAAGTTCAAGGTCGCTTAGAAAGTTATGTAGAGGCTAAGCTCAGAGTTTTTCGGCATTATAGACTTAGAAATGAGGATATCCGATAGAGTAACCAACACAACTCAACAGGTTGGGAAGCTAAAGTAATCAGTACTTCTGGTTAAGTGGACCGACATCCGACGGGGAAGAAAGGTTCGCGAGTGCTTTAACGACCAAATAATAAATCATGCCGTCAATATTTCTTGGTTATCCATATATTTTTATTTATCCTTTGTCATACTTGTGTAAGAAATACTTAATGATTTCTTATATTTACGCGAACACTACACATTGAAATAATACTAGTTTTTACGGAATTTATCGCGTATATTTAACTTTTTAATACCCGACGTTTCGAGAGCTTTACAGCACCCATGGTCACGGGAAGGACTGAGATGTTTAACGTCCAGATGTCATAGTTAACCGCGGTTACCATAGATTAAAATTTAACTTTCGTTCCGATCTACACAGTATGTACTTATGGTATCATGAAGCCTTGCAGTTGTATGCTTGGGTTGGGATTTAATTTTATTTATTATAGGATCCCAAGCAGATGGTAGCACCCAGCCGTCTTCTCTATTGAAATTAGGGTGTTTTTTGATTTCAATAGCCTCGCGAATCATCCTTGGAAGGAATCGGTGTTCTTTAGCGAGGATTTGTGGTCTATCAAATCTGATGTAGTGACGGGGGCGATCCTGTACATGTTCACAGACTGCAGACTTCCCAGAGCGTCGATTCTTCACATCAGCTATATGTTCTTTGACGCGGGTTTTAATTGATATTTTAGTTTGTCCTATGTAGGAGAGACCACATTCACAATCAAGCTTGTACACTCCTGCATCTTGCAGAGGGACGTTACACTTGACTGATGGTAAAAACTGACCAATCTTCTTCGGCGGCTTGAAGTATGTTTTGATGGAAGCGCGCTTCAAGATGTAGCCAATCTTGTCAGTGACTCCTCTAACATGTGGCAGTACAGCAGGTACACGCTCGACTGTGGCCGGCTTCATTCGTTCTCTGTGACGTAGGCGCGGGACCCGAAGCTTGTTGTCATGCAAAACTTGCTTGACGTGTTGGAGCTCGGCAGCCAGGTGTTTACTGTCACAGATCCCTCGTGCTCTCTGAAACAAAGATTTACCCACGGTAGCTAACTGTGAAGGATGGTGGTGAGAATCACCGTTTAAATATCTATCTGTATGGGTCTTTTTTCTATACACAGTATGGCTCAAGGTGTTATCAGGATTCCGAATTACTAACACATCTAGAAAAGCTAAGGAATTGTTTGCCCCTAACTCCATTGTGAACTGAATTTTAGAATTTATAGAGTTAAGATGGTCTAAAAATGCAGTTACTTTATCTAAAGGTAGAATTGTGAAAGTGTCGTCTACGTACCGCTTGTAGAATCTTGGATTTATGGGAGAAGTAAGCAGGGCTTTCTCCTCAAAGTCTTCCATGAATATGTCGGCGACAATGGGAGATACAGGTGAGCCCATCGCCACACCATCTACTTGCTTGTAGAACTCCTCCTTCCACAATAAGTAGCCAGATGTAAGGCAGTGTCTGAGTAATACTGCATATTCTACGGGCATGTTGTTTTCCTCCAGCCTCCTAGTTACAATTGAGATGCAGTCTTCAACAGGTAAGCATGTAAACAATGACTGCACATCAAAACTGACCATAGTTTCATTGTCTGCCAGACGCAGGTCTTTAATCTCGCTGACAAAATGGTAGGAATCCTTTATGTGTGCTCTTGTGTGTCCCCTGAGCGGTGAGAGTATTTTCGCTAAGTGTTGAGCCAATCTGTAAGTTGGTGAATCGATTTGGCTCACTATGGGACGTAATGGAGCATTGGGCTTGTGTATTTTTGGTAACCCATACAACTTTGGTGATTTGGCGTACGTAGGTATTATCCATTTTACGTCCAGATTTAATTTTTCGGAGTGTTTCTTTATGAGGTCACTAGTTGTTTTTAGTGTGCTATTTGTTGGGTCGTTTTAAACCTTTTTATAAGTACTTACATCCGACAAAAGTTCTTGTATTTTAGAATTATAATCTGACGTATCCATGACTACCGTGGCGTTTCCCTTATCTGCGCGGAGAATCGTAAGTTCTGGTTTATTGCACCGTCGTTGGTGAAACGTCGGGTATTAAAAAGTTAAATATACGCGATAAATTCCGTAAAAACTAGTATTATTTCAATAAGAAATACTTGTCACTTTCTGATGTCTTGTTGAATAAGATTTAATATGCTACGCTTCAAGTATAACAATTTTAGAAATTTCAAAAGACTAGCGGATCGTAAAAGTTTAAATTTTGTATTCCTGATTAAATTATGACTACCGTGCAATTAAATAAAATTTATGACTTCCTTCGCTAAAGTTGGGCCATAAAATATAGCTTGAAGGCTAATTGAAGGCATTGTTTCAGCTCACGTGCGTGGAATTGCCTATTCAAATTTGAAAATGTTTCATATAAATTTAAATGAAGAATACCTTGAAGATAAATGAATATGTATTACATGTAGAATTATCGAAATTTTGAAGAAATATTTTCCAGAAACAATACATTCATATAAATACAACACTGATTTTACCATGTATGATTAATTTGAGTCTCTAAATCAAATATTTTAGGATATTATTATATTGATTGAAAATTTTTTTCCTATATATCGCGTTTAAATTGTTTGCTTTTTAAATCCCGACGTTTCGTAAGCTTTCCAGCACCCATAGTCACGGAGGACTGAGGTGATTGACGTCCCGATGGCTATGTTAACCCGGAGTACCTTTAGCTTTTCAATTATTATTAATGGTCCCATCTACGCAGAATGAACTTACAGTAGGTTCATCAGTAGTTCTTGAAGCCTTGCAGGGGTATAATTGGATTAAGTTTTAATTTAAATTATTACCGGATCTCAAGCAGATGGTAAGTTTATTTTAATTTCAATAACCTCATGTAACATCCTTGATATGAATCGATGTTCTTTGGCGAGGTTTTGTATTATATCAAACCTAATGGTAGGGGCAAACTGCACGTGAAGCATCAACGTTCCGGGAAGTCTACAGTCGAATGGGTAATCTCGACCGGGGAAGGACCACGCTCTCACAGAATATCATTGTAAAATAGCAGCATAGCGGTTAGGTTAGAGGCATTCCGTCATAGTCCTCACAGGTGGATCACAGTTATCGAGGATAGGTGTAGTTGTCTATGCGTCACAGTAACCACTTACCATCTGGTGGACCGTGTACTTGTTTGTCATCCGTATCACATAGGTACATACATAAATAAATATAGCTAATTTAACCCATTCTCATCACTGCATGCCACTGGTGGGTACAGGATTGCTCTCATTTTTGAAAGGGTTATGAAGTAATGCGTCATTATTCAATTCGTGTTGTCAGACTTCAGATATCCTCAAAATATGTTAATCCTGGTCTACATTGACGTTTTTCTTTAGCTGGGGGTAAATAAACACTGAAAATTATGTTGAACATTTTTATTGATGCCGGTACGGATTAAATCCGGGATGCTCGCGTACTCGGAATTTAATGGTGGCTGCTAAATTTCTTGTTCTAGGTTCAAGTTTACATAATTATATATTATCCTTCAGTTAATATCACGAGAAGTCAAAATTCATGATTACGTGAAGTAAATATGCATATATTTTTATGCAAGAATTCGGTTTCATAACAACGGTATTAAAATTTCTCATAATGCAAGACGTACAGATCTATTTAGGTCATCTGTCCGTATGCACATGAATGCTTTGACGCCGTCGACGTTCTGAGTACAGTGGCATATTTGATGAAATTTCTATCATTATGAAAGGCTAAGAAAAGTATGGATAATACGTAGTCTGTGTGACCACGATTGATATGTGAAACTTAATACCGTAATTTCGAATCATCATACAATTTCGTTGTTAAGGCAAGAGTGAATATGCTTGTGTTAGCTTTGTGCGTTTCACCTTCTACAGCTTCACCACCGCTTGTTCAAGCACTGGATTATAATAGTTAAAAAAATTACAGGATGAGATGAGTTCCAAACTGATTCTACTTCTATTCGTCCGTCTGGGAAATTTTACATCTAAGCAGGTGGTTACACTGTTATCAAACGGAGACTATGAGGTCTGCTGGTATTTTCCACAGTTTTCTGTTACAAGACTCGCGGCGAAAAAAGGGGTGTTGGATTTTATTATGCCGTTGTCACTTGCAAATAAATGTATGTAAATTTTTCTTCTCTTTCATTTATTACCATTAATTACCATGACAGCCTTTAAAATGTCCACTGCTGAACATAAAATGCCTCATCGGTAGCATTTTAAAATAGACACTACGCTTGTTAAGCGGGGCTGCAGCTGCAGTTTTTATTATTTGAGTTGTTTTCGGGAAGCTGCTGATGCCCAACACCAGTTTTAATCACCTTCTCTTCTCTTGTTTCAGTAACCCTATTGTCTCCTCTTACAACACCCATGGAACCATATGGGTTAGTAGATATTCTTACATCGCCACAACTCAGTCACCTGTTTTGTTTCGTTCATAGTGCCAATGACAAATCATAACATTCCAACTACGTGACAGACATAAATTAGTTTGAAGAAAGAGTATGTAATCTTTTTTTATAGAATCAAGGTGACAAACAAGCACACAGTCACATTTTTCAAACTAACACATTTAACATCGATTAGGAATCAAAATGCAGATGCTTTGTCACCCCTGAAGACTAAGATAGAATGCCTCGATTTCAGTAAAACTAGTCTCTGGTTCTCTCCACTTACCATACGAAACAGAGCAGCATCAAGCTGCTATTTTACACCGGTATCCTGTGAGAGCGTGGTTCTTCTCCGGTCGAGCCGAACCTTTCATGCTATAAACATAATATAGCTGCAGCGTGGCTCTACCACATATAAAATTAATAATCGCTTATGATTTAGCACCGACTAGTGGTAAGATTAGATTACAGTAGTAATTTTCACCAAAATTTTTTTAAATGTAGGCAGGAAAATAATAACTGTACTGTGTGTTTACGTGATCAAGCCATGCTGCGGTTATATTAGTAGTATAGTTGTAGCACGAATGGGTCGGCTCGACCGGGGAAGAACCACGCTCTCACAGGATACCGGTGTAAAATAGCAGCTTGATGCTGCTCTCGCAGAATACCAGTGTGAAATAGTAGCTTAATGCTGGTGTATTTCGTATGGTGAGTGTAGAGAACCGGAGACCCTTTTTACTGGAACCGAGGCATTCCATCTCAGTCCTCACGGGTGACAACGCATCTGCATTTTGATCTTTAATGGAGGATGGATGTAGATGTCTATGGGCTGCAGCAACCACTTACCATCAGGTGGACTGTGTGCTCGTTTGTCACCCTATTCTATAAAATAAAAAAATAAAAACTGAACGAGCTTTAAATTTTATGCGATTTCATATGTACGTTTTGCAATAGTCTGTGGAGTGCATGACAAGGAAAAAAAAAGCGTTTATTTTAGTAAATGTTTCATTTATTAACTTGCAGTTGAAAGCTTGCGAAGCTTGGTAAAATATAAAAACATAATAATTCAATAAATTAAAAATATTTTGACCGCTAGACGACCAATGTTTAAGTAAATACATGATTAAAAACTTATATTATTTTGTGTATGTTCTAAAGAAAAAACTAATTTCTCTTTAAAACAAAGCAAGAGTAGTATTTTCTACTTTATTTCAGAAAAGTTTTCTGAAGAAGTAAAGCTTTTCACTGTCACAGGCGTACAATAGAAAGAAACACTAAAGCACGAAGAAAGTCGACTTTCGTTGGGGATTTCATATTGTTAAGACAATTCTTTTTATTTCTTTCTACATTTAATAGCAAATACACTAAGATTTTTTCAAGTAAATGGAATGGAAATCATAATAAACTTTTAATAAACTAGCTCTGTATTATTATAAAACGTGTTTTATTCATGGTATCGGGTATAGAGTAGGGTTTAAGAAGAAGTCCTTCTAACATAGAACAACACGGTGCACCGGCGTAACGGAAGGGACCGTTTTTCCCGATTCAGAACTGTTAGTCATTTGGGGGGGGGGGGGGGAATAGGCGCACACAAAAACAATCGTCTGTTACTACGAAACTCACACATAACTACATAGAACAAACACAATAACAAATAAAAACAATTCACAAATAATTTCGCACACACAAATTGTATTATATTCATTATAACAGTATCGCTGTGACAGCGCCAACATGGATACAGACTCTGATCAGTCGCTGGACCGATTTGCCTATTGTATGAGTGGGGTGAGGGCGAGGTGACAAAATATTAAGTAAAAAAAAATTGTATTGCTTTGATTAATATTTGTTTGGCTTTGACTTTTATGAAAAGAGGAAATACATTCAATTTAATATTGTGACGGTAACTTAAAAAAATAATCCTTTAGTAATTTTTTAAAGAATGTGAAGATTGTGCTTGCTGAATGTTAAATGGTAATGAATACCAAAGTTGGGTTGCTTTTCAAGTTAATTACTTTAATGATTATAAAATGAAGTTACGCAACAAAGTATGTTACAGCCAAGCTGTACATTGAACGCAAATTGCGTCACGAAATTCATGTCGATAGTAAAATTGTTCCTTAAGGTATTTTGGAGATTTCGGGTCATACAGTACACAGAAAGTAAAGGGAGTATATGAACATTCCAGCAAAAGCAAATAGGGAGACACTTGAGTAGGTTTTGAAATTGGGATACGCTATCACATTTGCGTACACCAAATATGAATCGAATGGATATATTCAGAAGACGCTCAAACTAGTTTAATTGCTCCACGGTAATATCAGTGTAGCATAAATCAGCGTAGTCTTAAATAGGCAACAAAATGGAATGTGCTAACTCAATTTTTGACATTTTGGAGTCTCTTAAGATTTCCACAAGCTGCAAACATTTTCTTCCTTATCTGTTTAATTTTAGGTGCCCAGGATGTTGTACTGTCAATCAGAACTCCTAGATTTTTACAACCACACTACAGGGAAACAAGTAACTACGAAACCGGTCGGTTGCTGCTGGAGATACTGAATTAATATAACGCAGCACAACTATAAGTATGTCGAAATCGATTGTTTTGAAGGCGTTGCTAAAATCAAAAAGAGTAAGAATATTTCCTGCTCGAATGTCGTCTGTGATTTTAACCAAAACAGTGATCGTGCTATGGCCAGGATGAAAACCTGATTGGTGTGTATTTAAGAGGCTATTTAGATTCAGAAATAGACTATGTTGCTGATGAACAAGACGCTCAATAATTTTGGAAAGAAAAGATAGTATGAAACTAGGACCATAAGAACAGAAGACTTGCGATTGCATTTCTTGGGTAGGGGAATAATTTGTGCATCTTTTCATAGTGTAGAAAATGTACCAATATTTATAGAGTTGTTGAAAATTTTAGTTATGATAGGAGTCAAGAGATCTAATAACGGGAGAATTATGTTTCGTCTGACATTATCACTACCAATTGCATTAGAAGTTACAGCTGTAATATTGTTTTTAACATACAAAATCAGCAAACTAATGTAGAAGTAATTCAGAGAAATCGAGAGTTGGCAAAGAATGAAGGTGATTTAACGTTCTAGATTTACAATTGTTGACGTAACTAGCACTTCTTGAGAAAAGTGTCAATTAAGCATTTCAACGTTTATATATATATATATATATATATATATATATATATATATATATATATATATATATATATATATAAACGTTGTATATATTGTTGTATATATTTATATATATCAAAATTGTTGTATAAGGATTACAAACGAGCACATCTATCAAATGATTTTAGTGGATGCTGTGGCCCATAGACTTCTACATCTCAGTAATTAAGAATTAAAATACAGATAGATATCACCCCTAAGTACTAAGAAGGAATGCCGTTGTAAACACATTCGTTACATATCAAAATATAATATTTTCTATTTAATGTTTGTACACAAAATTATTTATTATTCCTTAGATCTGATTTTCAATAGTATATACTTCCTACTCAAGACTATGGTTTCAGTTTGTTATCAGACAATATGTTATGGCCTGTACTTTTGTCATAAATTTTATAAACAATGGGTATTAGATTAACGATGTCGCAAAATTCCATGTAGAGTTTTGTTAAAGCTAGTTTGGACTAAGTTTAATAAACTTGTATATTACCTCGTGAATTCTATAAATAAACAGTAGAACCAGAATTATAGATAAATTCCAAACGATCATTTAGCTAATTTGTCAATAAACCGGTCATCTAGCTCAGTTTTATGATTGCCAATGGGTAAGAAATGGTCACAAGTAGCGATGTCGTACTGATTAGTGAAGTTTCGGGTGGGCCCATAATGGAGTGACGAGCTGGTATAACAAATAAAAAATTTACGTTAAACTTATTTTAATCTGAAACGTAACGTTAGGTCAATAGGTATGATATCGAAAATAAATTCGTAAATCCACATTTTTATACGTAGTAGGGCTACACTGCAGCTATATTAGTTGTAGCATGAGTGGGGAAGATCGACCGGGGTAGGACCACGCTCACACAGAATTGAAGCATACTCGTAAAATAGTAGCTTAATGTCGCTTTGTTTCGTACGGTGAGTATAGAGAACCGAATGCCCTTTTTACTTCAAACAAAGCATTCTATCTTAGTCATCAGGGGAACCACCGCATTTGCATTTTGATACTTAATCGAGGATATATGTTGATGTCTAAGGGCCACAGTATCTATTTACCACCAGGTGGACTGTGTGAACGATTTTCTACCTTATTCTATAAAAAATACATTTCTATTGAATCACAATTTCTCAGGCTTTTTCAAGCTAAAGAAGACTTATTTTGAGTCAGAAGTGGAAACTTTGTTAACTGTTTAATGAAACGAGAGCTTTGAATTATTAACAGCTTGGCATGTAAGTAGCTTAGTATAAATAGCTTAGTGTAAATATCTTAATTCAGTTAAATCGGCGATAGTAGATTACGAAAAGCTGACATATTAAAGCCCATTTGTACAAATTTATTTAGGTCACTTTATTTATACTTTAAAGTTTTAATGACATTGTCGTCATCCATTACATTGGTTTTGTTAAATTAATTTGAAGTATTTCGGATAGTTTATTCGATAGGACACTTGGACTCGTGAAGATGTGCCTTAATATTTTTATTTAAATTACATCTTGGTATATTATGAAGCAAATTAGACATTTTCTGATAGTATACCTTACTTTATGTGTCTACCTTATTCTCGGTTATGTATATGTAACAGAGTATGAGTGTTAAAGGGATGTCTGAATGTCGTTACCAATTATTCCCTAGAAATAGCTGAGCTAAAAATCTCACCAGTTAACGTTTTCTGTGTGAAGTTATCGATTATTTTGCTTGTCCCTACTACGAGTTGTAAATCTTCGCCAGTAAAAATGCGTTCACTTATTTTAATCCGAAAGTAAGGTAATATACTTGACAAAGCTTGTAGGAATTGAATAGTAGTAATAGTGTTTTATAGTGTACTGGGATGTAGTGTAGTGTAGGGTATTTTAGTGTAGTGTAGTGTAGTATACCGCAGTGTAGTACAGTTTAGTGTAGTACAGTGTAGTATAGTGCAGTGTAATGTAGTGAAGTGCGGGGCAGTATAGTATAGTACAGTACAGTACAGTAGTCGAATGTAGTTCAGTGTAGTGTAGTATAGAAAACTGTATTGTACTGAGCACAACCCTCAGGCCGCAGTTTACGCAATCGACTCGATAAACTCGTTTGGAGTAGCCTTTTTGAATCGGTCGTTAATTTGGAGCCACCCATGTTACCAAGCCTTACAATTATCTCAATTTCATATTCTAGCCATCACTTATGTGCACAATTGATTGATATTAAATTAAGTTTATTGTAAAGGTTTCAAGCGAAAATCTCTAACTGAAAGAATTGCGAATCTTAAATATTCAATCACTTTTCACAAATCCCATAATTTCAGAGGGTATTTAAAACTCACGAATATGTTAAAAAACCGCTGCTTTTCGGTTCTTAGTACTCTTGTAATTGTACTTCGTTTAATATGTAGTTCTATTTTAGAGTCCATTAAAATAAAGTGAATACAGATCACATTCAGTCAGTATAAACCACTAAACATTTATTGAAATACCCAACCTTTTTCAAACCGTAACTTAACTCGAATAAATATTTCAATCAAAAATTGTGCGTATCGTTTATAAAGGAAAAAAAACTGTAAGCAAAATTTGATGCTTAAAATATAAATTATTATATGCATAAATAAAATAAGAATTGACGATAGAATTTTCTTTCCACGTATTTAGGTTATACTTGTATGGTTTCTTTATTAGGAAAATGTTTATATTAAATAGTTAATTATTATTTTAATTTTTTTATTTTATATTACTATACTTACGTCCATGGATCGTGTGGAGCATGATGAGAATGCTTCAAGGCATTAAGTCCGCCCTTTGTGTTGTTCTGTTATAAAGAAGCCAATAAAGAATAAAAAAATAAATGTAAAACATGCACATTCACACAAATACTGTTACCACACGGCATTAACGAACCCATTATCTCCTTTTGTCTAATGGGAATCGTAGGAGACGACTATAGGAAAGATCAAAATAACCTCATGGTCTCTGAATGATAATGACATAAAATCTTATAAATACTAGGTATTAAATACTGAGACGAGTTCCAACGCAATAGATAGAAGAAGAATAGAAGAGAATTGTAACCCATAGATAAAAATTAAAACAATCTAAGGGAGTATGACAATAAATGTCAATGTAATGGTTTCATTAATGAGAGTTATTCAGAAATATACAAGTATGTGACTTAGCTCTGATCCCTTTGTTTTGAATGTTAAGCCGCCGTGTAGAAAAGAATCAATATTAAAAAGGCTTTTATTTTCAGTAGGCACGAAAAGGAGATGAGCATACTTGGAATTTTTTTCTTTCGTTCATAAAACTTTTACAGCTTCACTAAACAAATGTGTACGGAAAATAAAATGAGTTATCTAAAAGCAAATTCTCGTTATATTTCGAAACAAAAGCGGAGTTCTAAACAAAATATCGTGATGCTAATACAAAAAGTTTTTCTTAAATATCTACGCATAAGTCTCTTGCTTTCTTATTTTGAGTTACTTTATGTGTAATCAATTTTCATAAAACTTAATGAATTTATGTTAAAGAGATTTTGAAAACAATTTTGCTACAAAACACTAGTAACGTTAAGATATTTTTTTTTAAACTCTAGTGGCAAATGAACTTACAGTCTAACTGATGGTAAGTAGCTACTGCAGTACGTGGAAAACTGCTGCTGAATTCAAACAAAGAAGTCGACAGATGAGTTGTCACCTCTGAGGGCAAAGATAGCAGGAATAGGTAAGGCGACAGAAATGGGAAGGAGGGTAGTATCTCAGACGGACTCCTAGATACAAAAGGCATACAAACCAGTAAAAGTTAATACTTGTATGCAACGTTAAAAGAATACTAAGATTAGAGATTGGCAAAACTAAATTTTTGCGGTAGTGGTAGTCAAATATTCGATAGATTTTTCTCAAATGTTGATATCGATTTCAGATGTCGATGTCTAAGGATATCGATCGTCAATCAAATATTCGTAACGCAACGGATAAATTATTCGCTTCATAACTTTCTTGCGGCGAAAATTGGTTTAGTTGAACAAAGGGGGAGGCAACTGTTTCATTTAAGATGAACGTAGGATTTATGAGATATCTTTTCATTAAGATTTAGTTTTTGGCAAATCTTGAATCGAAATTTGGTAGAAACATTTGACTGACTGTAAACATCAAATTAGTTTCATCCAATGTTGGGATGGTAACCGATTAGAGGTAATTTGGTACATTGGCTTTATTAAAACTTGTTAGCATTACGATTTATACACTATAAAAATGACGTACGATTTAATAAAATATCCAATAATATTAAGTCTTAAATTAGTGTTTGTTCGCGTCGCAAGCCTAAATTTTACGGTATAGCCACGAAGGTATACCCCTAAGGCGATTTCTTCGTTCCTTTCGACTCCTTTAGTTCGACATTAAGATCACGTGTTCGATACCACAAGTTCGATATCTCCACAACGGTTAAGTTGGATCACCAGCTCAAGTTTGATACAGATTACAGTTATCACATTTCTCAAGCCTTTCAAGAACAATTGCTGTTTTATTCCAGTTTTGAGCCTATAAGTTAGGAAAAGTGAAGTTATAATACACTTTCCACATGTTTGAAACCACGGTGGGACTCGTAATGTTAGGCATCAACCATTTTTTTAAAACAAGGCGTGTGTTTCTGAAACAACGCCCATTGCATTGATTCGAACCCTTAGGCATGCCTTAGGCTTAGGCATGGAGATAGATCGACGAGATAGGAACTGGAAGGCTCGTCGGATTAGTCCCGTGGGACTACGATCTTGTTCAATGGTTCTTTGGATTAAAGGATCACCGATTCAGAAACACTACGAACCCAGTTCAGTGCTACTGTTCACTAATGTAGCATGTGTTGTGGTGCAAAACCAAACAGACCTCACTGAAGTCAGCACTACAGCGCTAATTTTCAGTAGGCCCCAGAAACAAGCGACTTACGGACATCTGTATGAGACAAAAGTAACTACATTTCACCATTTTTACATTTTATTCTTATTCTTAAACTAGTAATACATACCGGATTCGCTTGGATGGTAAGTAATCGTAATTAGTTACATTTATGATAATTTATTATGTCAACTTTTAGTTTTTTTTAGTAGTTTGGTGGCTGTTGTAAGTACACCTACGTCTCAAACTTTATTCTTTTTAGAAATTATTGGGTATTTTTTATATTTATGCAAGTCACCCATATAGGCACACTACGGACTTCCATTTAAATTTATCCTGTCACGTCCATCTATTTTACGTCTATATATCTACGAATACATGTTTTTCGGGTGGTCTTAATTAGTTCCATATTCATTTTGGAGTACGTACGCGAGTAACTCGAGTTTTATTACCGCCAGCTGTGAAAGTTAATCACAGCTATGCGTCATAATTTCATAGGGTTTCTGCCGTGAAACAAAGTATTGCGAGAAAATTTCAAGTCAGTTTTACGTTATAAGAAAATTCTCAGTAATGACAATGCATGAAAATCAATAAGTATTATTTGAGCTATTATCGAGGACTCATATGTTGCGTTAAAGCCATGCGTACATGGTAAAGCGATGCATACGTGGTAAAGCTACGCTGCAAATGTATAACAGTTATAGCATGAATAGGTTGGCTTGAGCAAGGATGGAACAGGCCTCTAAATAATACCAGTATAGCAGCCTAATGGTGGGTTTGTATGGAGTGTGGAGAACTGAAGACCCTTCATTGGAAAATAGGCATTCCATCTTTGTCCTCAAGGGTGGCAACTCATCAGAATTTAAATTCATATTCGAGTATAGACATCGATGTCAATGGGCCACAACATTTGATGTTTTAAAAAGAATATGTATAACAAACGAGCACGCAGTCCACCCGATGTTTAATGGACATTGAGGCCCTTAAAAATGTACAAATATCCTCGAATAAGAATCAAAACGTTCTTACTTACTTACCATCAAGTAAACTGTGTGTTCGTTTGTCATATTAATCTATAAAAAATATTTTTGGGTTAGATTATTAGTTTTCTTACACATACAAGGGGCATTCAATAAAAAGTGAGATGCGTATTTAACCGATTTTAAAAGGACTAGGTACTCAATTCGACTCTATTTTTGTGTGTTACTTTAGAACTTTTTTCTAGGTAAACTGATTTTGATGATTCTTTGTTTCGTCTGAAAGCTGGTGCTTTTCATGTGATCCCATATAAATTTGACCAGTAATTTTTGAGCTATCCCTAATAATGCTTATTCCATTGAATTCGACTACATTTAAAATGTTCTTACTTTATTTATAATGAAGTCGGTTGTACAAAAGTTTTAATTTTACCACTTGTTTACGGGTACTATTATTACATGTTATTTTATTCTCATATCATATCTCATAATCATAACTTATTTTATCTTATAAATTTTAAATCCATTTGTATTTTTGTTACACCTGATATCTTTTTCTAAGCCTAAAATTCCTTCTTAAGAAACTCCCTATCCTTAGCATCTAAAAATTCCTCTACTGTTGTGACCATCATCTTCTAGCCGCTGCTCTCGCCGATACTGCGTCTGGATTTTTTTATATTGCAAGGTAGGTAATTGGAGGATACTCAAATATTTCGAAGGCAAAATCTTAGGTTTTTTTTCCTGCGCATTGATAAGCGTTCTGGGTACCAGGTTTCAACGAGCGGATACTTTTCTCTTTTTTTTATTAAGGACAACAAACAGTTGTATAATAAAAATTACAATTAAAATCCTATGTAAATATATAAACTAATTACACAACCAACACCGTTATCCACAAAATTACCGTACTAATTAAAGTTATAAGGCACAGAGAATACAAATATAAAATAAAATAACTAAAAAAAAAATAAAAACTAAAAACTAGAGACAACAATGCATACTTAGCCGTTATCAGCAAAATCGTGAATATTACACATTTATTACAAAAAATATAACAATTCAGATTAACGTTATAAAATTATAAGAAAATAGTAATAAAGATAAAAAAAATTACAAATCATTTATTATAAGTTTTATAGCTTTTCTAAATTGAGGTAGGGGCATGGTAAATAAGTCTACATCGGAGAAGCTGTTGTTGTACAGTTCCATTATACGACCCAAAGGCGCACGCTTGCCCGCATTTGTTTTGCACAGATTAAGGAAAAACAAACGATGCACGTGAGTGTTTCGTATTCTTTGTGAGCGACTTGGTACACGAAGGTATATACAGTTGACATATTGAGAGCAATCAAAAAAGTTACGACAAATTTTGTAAAGAAAAGTAGTCAAGTAGTAATCGCCTATTGCTTAAAGTTGTTAAATAATATTGTTACGAGCTTGAGGTTCGTGACAATAAAAATTGCCGATAGAATTACCTAAATTAACACTTTAATTTACTTTACACAAATTAAAGTTAAAAACACTAATAATTAAACACACTAATTCACTTAATTCCGCTCCGAAGTTTCGCTTGCGTCGCCGAGTTCAACTCTGTCCGATCGCATCTTGCGCCACCTATTTATTTAAACCAGCAAAATATCCGGAATGTTCAAGTAAACACGCGCAAGGTACCGAGAGCTCGAGTATAGATTTTCTAGAAACTTAGTTCCTCGGGTGGCGCTGTCGGTTGAGAGATCTGCGATGTCATTCTCTGCAAAGCTCCCCCCGCTCTCGCTCCCGACACTAGATGGCGCTAGTTGACTTATTCACACAACAATATTTATGCAAGAGGTAGTCATAAGAGGACCAAGAACAGTAACATCTGTAGTTTACAGAGCGTAGATATTTAGCTTGAACCGATTCTAGTAAATCACGATATCTTTGGTAGAAGGGATTCCAAACTTGTGTGGCATACTCCAATTGGGGTCTTATAAGAGATTTATAGAGCAGTAGATAAGTGTCAGACTTTTTAAATGACTTACAAGTTCTCATGATAAAACCGTAAAGCTGAAACGCTTTGTTGATAATGTGGTTAATGTGGTAATCAAAATGAAGCTTAGAGTCAAAAACACGCCAAGGTCTTTAATAAGCGAAACGTTGTCAAGAGGAGTATTGCAAAGAGAATATGCGAATTTAATAATATTACTTTTTTTAGTGAAGGTGATAGTTTTACATTTAGGGAGGCTAAGAATTAGTTTATTTTCTATACAATAGGAAGATAAACGATCCATGTCATCTTGAAGTAGAATACAATCATCAAATGTTTTTATACTACGAAATTTTTTTAGATCATCAGCATATAGCAAGAAAGGCGAATTTTTGAAACAAGTCGATATATTATTTATAAAGATTAAGAACAGAAGAGGCCCTAATATTGAGCCCTGTGGCACGCCGAATGATACATTTATTTCATCGGACGAGAATCCATTAATGACCACTTTTTGCGTCCTGTTTGTGGCGTATGATGAAAACCATCGCAATAAGTTTCCGCGTATACCGTTATAAGCAATTTTTCGAAGGAGAATTTCGTGATCCATCTTATCGAAAGCCTTACAAAAGTCTGTATAAATTGAGTCGATTTGAAGCCGCTTGTCCATATTGTCAAACAGAAAATTAGCATATAAAACAAGATTACTTACAGTCGAACGATTTTTGACAAAGCCATGCTGTTCAGGGATAATGATATTGTGTAAGCTTGGATAGATACAGTTATGAACTAACCTTTCTAAGACCTTCGACAAGGTGGACAGAAGCGAGATCGGAAGGTAATTCGAAACAATATTTTTTGATACGCTCTTGAAGACGGGGGTAATATTTGCTGCCTTCCAGATCTTTGGTACGTATCCCTCCCGTAGACTACGGTTGAAGATATGAAAGATAGGAATGCTTATGGAGTCTGCGGTATGCTTAAAAAAGAACGGTGGTAGACCATCTGGTCCTGAACCCTTAGCAACATCTAAGGATTTAAGTGTTCTGATTATAGTGTCTAATGAGAAGAATATATCACTTAGAAAGATGTCATTAGTATTAGTACATGGCAAGGAGTCTAGGTCCACCAATGCTGCATCTCTTTCCACATACACAGATCCAAAGTATTTTGAAAACATGTTGCATATTTCTTGCGGGTCATTAGATTGAGAATTATTATATGTCTTATTGTTGGGAATGGCATTTTTATCCTCACGCGTTTTCACAAATGACCAAAACAGTTTTAAATCTTTATGCATACCAGTTTCGATTAAATTAATATAGGTGTTATAGCATTCTTTACATAATAATTTGAATCTTCTACGAAATATTGCAAAAGTCTCATAATACGATTTATTACCATACTTTTCCATCTAATCCATGCTTTTTCTTTGTTTTTAAAAACATGAATAAGAGGACGTGAGAACCATATAGGAAATTCTTTTGTTTTAGTAGGCCGTAAGGGCACATGTTTTCTAATATTTTTTTATCTCCTCATAAAAAATATATACAGCTGTCTCCAATGAGAGCCCGTACAGTATACTGGCCCAGTCTATAGATTTTTTTTCACCATTAATATCAAAGTAATTAGCTTCAATAAATTTATACTTAGGTTTTGCACAACGAATCATTGGTTTTTGTGATACGTCTAAAAATATATGTGCTATATAAGGGGGGGGGGGGGGGGTGGTAATTATCAATTTGAACCAAGGGAGTCAGTGGTAGCTCACAGTTGCAAGTATCAGTGTTACTTATAAAGAGGTCAATAATGCGATCTATACTGTTTTTAAATATATTGTATTGTTTGGCATTCAATACTGACAAAAAGTTAGAAAGTAGTCGGTAGGTAGGTGTAAAACTATTTAGAGGATCTCGCATAGTTGCGTACTTATCATTAGAAACCCATTCCACGTGTAGAAGTCAATTCATAATGAAAAGCATTAAATAATAATTCGTATGTGTTAACATTTTGGTTTGGCGGAACGTAAACACCACAAACTACACTACATTTATGGTGCACGGATGTTTCGAATCTCAAAAAAACATAGTCAATATTAGAGGGCACATTGCTGCATATATTATCATCAGACATTGGTGGCGGCCTGATTACGCAATGAATGGCTCTTAGTCCTCGACGCACCGCCACCAAAACACCACCCACACCCGACTTACCACAGGCCACCCGGTCTCTGTCACACCGATATACTAAATAACGGGGATCCATTAACTCTCAATCAGCAATATTAGGTATTAACCACGTTTCAGTTAATATTATAATATCAAAACACTCTGCAAGTATATTATTGTATACTCTTTCCTATGGGTTCATGTTTTTGATTATTCTGCCCACTACCTGCCGAAATCTTTGTTTCCTCAAAAATAAAACGCATCACAGCGGTACGACTAAATCGTGATACGATGATCTACAAAACCATTATTTAATATTTTCAAACGTTAAAGGTGAATATTGGTGATTAGATTATAATGGTTATAATCGTTTGCCATTTTTACTTAAAAACGAAATTGGCTTCTTTCTTTAAAGCGTACGTTTTTGTTTTCTTTTCTTTCTTTCTTTTAAAAACGTAACCCCTACACTAGGATTTTCCCCTGTATCGTGGGGGCAGTTTACAAACATAAATTGCAAAAGGATAAACATCCAGACCCGGAACAATTATTTGTAGGCCATACAAATACTTGTTCCGTGCGGGATTCGAACCCACGACCCCCAGCGCAGCCACTCATTGCTAAGCCACTGCGCCACGGTGTCCTCAAACTTTCGGAACATAAACCCAATGGAAAATACAAACTATCGAGAGTAAGATACTGTGAACGTCTTCCACGTCGTGGCTGGAAATGATGATGAAATATTACTAGCCACAATTAAGATGCAAGTACGGACAGCAGATGGTTCTTACATCACACTACGCGCACGACCAAGGATCACAAACTTCCCTTATATCCGAAAATGCAGTGCAAGGTTAGGGCTAAAACGCCAAAACTTCCGTGCATCTGTCTCCGGTATCCGTACATCGCCAAACAAAAGCCGAGGAAAGGTACTATTGCACTGCAAATCATTATCAACCGATTATGCATTCTCTACAGAAGCTTTAATAATGTCTAAAGTTATTAACTGCCTGCCTGTGACGTCACTCGAGAATAAAAATTGGCCACATATACAACACTTGCAATTAGCGGATCCTAGTACAACATATCGAAACCTATTGACATACTTTTAGACGCTAAGGTTTATGCTGAAATCATGATGGATGGGTTGTTATGTTAGGATCGTCATGCCAACCAATAGCACAGCAAATACAGATGGGTTGGATATTGTCTGGTTCTACGACGAAAACATTCAACTGCTATTTTACTATGAATAATATCGAAGACATATGCAATTATTGGGAAATGGAAGACATTTCGGAGCAAGAACGCTCATTAACTTTAGAAGAGCAATTTTGTGAAGATTAATATATCAAAACGACTAAAAGATTATCAAATGGGGTATATGAAGTACGTTTACCCATGGAAAAATGCTTTGAAAAGCAATTAGGTCACACGATACTAAGGGCCGTTGCACATTTCAAGCAATTAGAGCGAAAGCTAGAAAAAGACCCGCCACTATGTGATAAATACAATCATTTCAGGAATGAGTATAAGGCATATGAAACCAGCAGTGGACAGTAAATCTCTAGAATGTTATTTACCACATCATGGGGTCCTAAAATTTGACTCGAATACTACAAAGTTACGAGCTGTTTATAATGCATCAGAAAAACATCGACTGGCTTTAGCTTGAACGACTTAATGGAGCGCGGCCCTAAACTGCAACGTGATATACTGGAATTATTACTAAGTTGGCGTGCTTACAAATATGTATATACAGCAGATTGCAAAAAGATGTATCGTATGATCAAAGTAAAAGAGGAAGACCAGCAACTCCAGAAGATAATATGGCGAAACGAACATGGTGCTATGCAAGAACTTCAATTATGTGCTGTTACATATGGCATGAAAGCGGCCCCATATTTGGCTCTAAGAACGATGCAGCAGTTAGCCAGTGATGACGCTAACGTTTATCATATGGCAGCTGAGATCTTGAAGAAGAGATTTTATGTTGATGATTTTTTATTTTTTATTAATTTAAGAAATTTATGATTACAAAGATGAATAGTTTTAGTGTAAACATAAACTCATTAGAGTTTTTCCGTACACCATTGCTGTCGACACATTATTCTAATTAACACTTTATAATACATTACATTACCAAAGTTACTTGTTAAGTTACTCTTTTATTTGATATATGGTAGCAACAATATCGAAGAAGCAAAGCAAGCACGATGCCAATTATTTGATATATTACGAGGAGGCGGATTCAACTTAAGAAAATGGTCGAGCAATGAACCCAGACTTCTGGAAAATTTAACTGAGGACCAAGTTAATATCTCTACTGTTAACTTCAACAACAGCTCATCATCATCAACAACAAAAGCATTGGGGTTACGTTGGCATCCATCCTCTGATATTTTACTTTTGGCAATAAGATTAAGAACACGCAAAAGCCCGACACAAAGCGCTCCATGCTGTCAAACATATCGAAGCTTTTCGACCCGCTTGGTTAGTTAACCCCATGTACAATAAAGGCGAAACTATTATTCCAACGACTTTGGAGTGAGCATACGGAATGGGACCAATTATTGTCACCAGATATTCAACATGAGTGAAGTAAACTAAAAGAAGAATTAAAGAACATAAATAAAATTGAAATTCGAAGATGGGTCGGCTATACTCAATCATCCGTACAGTTACACGGCTTCGCAGATGCCTCAGAAAAGGCTTATGCGGCCGTAGTTTACATCAAAACCTATAATGGGCATAAGGAACCCAGGATACACCTCATAGCAGCAAAAACTAAGCTAGCCCCACAAAAAAACGAATTTTTTGAAAATTGCCATGACTGGAATTATGTGCAGCTGTTTTGTTATCTAAATTAATACAAAAGGTTATTGTTTCGATGTCATTAGCTCAAAAAAATTACAAATTTATGGCTGGACGGACTCAATGGTTGTCTTAGGCTGGATTCATGGGAATACTGCAAGATGGAAAACATACGTGGCCAACCGAGTGAATGAAATAATGAAGGTCATACCGTCATCATGCTGGGGCATACAAAATCAGAACATAATGCAGCTGACTGTGCCACCCGAGGACTTTCACTATCTCAACTATTATCGTATTCTCTATGGTGGGATGGACCCTCGTGGCTCGGGGAGAACAAAGAGTATCCTCCAGAAAAATATGAAGCTCCGGAAATCGATATAAAGAGAAAAAGTCGGATATGTGCGGCAGAAATTAACCATTCACCGTTTATCAGTGAGCTTCTATATAAATACAGCTCAGTTACAAAGGCGACCCGCGTGCTATGTCGAATATTACGTTTCATAACTATTACTCGTGAGCGCGTGCGAAACAATAACAATTTCGCTCCAAGTTATATCACAGTGAATGAAATTCAATACGCTACTAAATTAATAATTAAATCAATTCAGTTGGAAAGCTTTGCACAAGAGATAGACCAATTAAAGAAAAACGGAAACATTTCACGAAAAAGCGCAATTATAAGTTTAAACCCATTTCTTGATAAAGACGGCATTCTGAGAATGAAAGAGGATTGCAACTTTCAACATTACCTACAACCAGCAAGCGGCCTATTGTACTTCCCTATCATTCACGATTGACGGACCTGCTTATACTGGACGCTCATCACACTACGTTACATGGTGGAGTTAAATTGACCTTGGCACACATACGAAACAAATATTGGATCATAAGTGGACAGCGAGCAGTAAAGAAGATAATACGCCGGTGCACCACATGTGTTCGACTCAATACTCAAAGGCGAACACAGATCATGGGTGATCTGCCTACCCCTCGAGTGGTATCATCACGCCCCTTTACATATACGGGGGTGGACTTTACAGGGCATGTTGAGGTCAAAGCAAATAAAGTGAGAGGCATTAAGACCACAAAAGGCTATATAGCTGTCTTTATATGCCTAACTATAAAAGCCGTTCACCTGGAGCTCGTGTCAGACCTACCTGCATCAGCGTTTTTAGCCGCATTTAAACGTATGTGCGCTCGGCGCGGCACGTTATTACACGTTTACAGTGACAACGGTACGAACTTCGTGGGTGCATCACATGTACTTCAAAAGGAATACAAGCAAGCGCTACAGACAATCAACACTGATTTCCTCGAGAACGTCAGCCAGCTGTGAAATACTTGGCATTTTAACGTGGCTGCGTGGAGCAGTGCTGGCGGCATATGGGAAGCCACTGTTAAAAGTTTAAAGCATCACCTGAAGCGCGTAGTTGGCCATCAGAAGCTTACCTTCGAAGAGTATTCGACGCTGCTTGCGCAAATAGAGGCTTGCCTCAACTCAAGGCCTCTATGTTCTTTAACTGAAAACCCAAAAGACATAGATTACCTGTCACCTGGCCACTTTCTCATCGGCGGTCCTATTCTATCTGAACCATTATCTCATAACAATATTGACAACGTAAAAACAAGGTGGCAGCTAACTGAGCAGATGCACAAAGAGTTTTGGAAGCGGTGGTCTGCAGAATATTTGCACACGTTACAAACAAGAAGCAAGTGGCATATACCTCAAAAGAATATAGACCTGGACAGCATAGTCGTGATGAAAGAAAATAATTTACCTCCTTCTAACTGGGCATTAGCAAAGGTCATCGATGTGCACCCCGGCAAGGACGGGTATGTACGCGTCACACTTAAAAGTCAACTTAAAACTAAGCACGGGATCCTGAAACGGCCCATCACGAAGCTGTGTCCTTTGCCAGTACTCCCTAATCAAGATGATGAATCGTCTCGAGCGGCCAGTGACCCCGGCGCTACTGGATACACGTCAAATCGCATTAGAAGTAAGCCAAATTATTTATTTTTATTTTTATTTATTTGCTGTTACTTCTCATGACAGTTATATCACCGTCGATACAGCAAAAGTACGAAATAACTCCTTTAGAAACGAATAAAGCGCTATATTTTGATCAAACAGCTGATTTGCAACTTGTAGAAAGACACTGGATCATAATTATGTACTACAATATGTCAACATTCTGGAAGAACATTGAAAAAGTGGAGAAATACTTAGAGCATTTAAACAGCATCTGTAATGAAGAAAGTACATGCACTTAAACACTGGCTCATTTCAGACACGAGTTGGACGAGATCGAACACTACTATAATATTTTAAAATTTGCACCACTTTCTAGAACAAGAAGAGGTTTAATTAATGGTGTGGGAAGATTAAGTAATTATTTATTTGGTATTTTGGATGACAATTTCGCTGAAAAATACTCTAAAGACATAAAATTAATACATCAAAACGAAATCTATTTGCAAAAGTTGCTTAAAAATCAAACTACCATAGTTGAAGCGGAAAATAATATAATACAGCGAAATGAATACAAAATGAATAAGCAATTCACGAAAATCAACGAACAAATAAGGAATTTTTCAAGCGAAGTTCAACAAGTAAAACAGCGAGCCTTAAACAGATTTTATTTTACTATGCATGTTGTTACTCTTGACGTCATTTTATCAAATTTAAGAAGAATACAGGACACCCTGATTAATACTGTTACGAACATATATCACGGTAGGCTCGACGTTCACTTGCTTTCTCCGGCACAACTGCAAGAACAGTTAAACATCATATCAAGACATGTCCAGGGAGAGTTTTTAGTCCCGGTCAACATTCAAAATATTAAGGAGTTATTCAAAATGCTACAAGTAAAGGCAAGAATAACCGAAGATTACGTCATAATTGAAGTGAAGGTGCCACTACTGAGTACTGACAATTATTAACTTAGTAGTCATACCTATACCGTAAGGAAGAAATTTGAACTCAGTCTACATCACACTTTCTACCAACTACATAGCATTCAATTTACGAAAAGATACCTTTATGTCGCTGTCGGAGAATGATTTACAACTCTGCATAAGATACAATGACGTTAACCTATTATGCCCCATTACTATAGTACGTTTCTAGGGCAGGCGGAAAAAAGTACATTGACCTCAAGTATTATGTTAGCATCGAAACAAAACGACAGTTATTACTACCATACATTTCTGTATAGATTACGTATTGTTATGCGCTAAGCGTGTCTCATGGTACGGGGTAGGGTAGCAGGTAGTTGAAGGAAGGGGTCATTCAGAGATAATAAACCTGTGTCTCACGCCGTGCGTGATGAATTTTTATTAGGTTTGTTTTGTTAATTGTCTTATTACGTTTTGTATTAAAGAATTTGTTATTGTTTTGTGACGTTTTGTATATTATCACTTTTATGAAATCGGGTCCATCGACATGAAAATCCCATAAAGACTTTACGTCACCACGAAAGAAGCAGACATTGTCGCATAATTCGGAAACCGAAAAAATAATGATGTAATGTGAACATCTATAAATATGTAAAAGAAACGTGGTCTAGTGACGCATATCCATCCAAAACGGATATGAAAAATATGACTGTCTATATTTTAGGTTATAATTAAAGTGACGGACTCTTCTACATCTACATCAGCATAAGATGATTCTAAAATATATACAGATGAATAGTCTGTCAAGTGTCTCTGACAATCTTTTATGAGAAGTTTTATGTATGTTTCAAGGTTGGCTGCTAAGGAATGCTTAGCATTAAAAGTTCGTCTTTTTACCTACCTACCTACTTATTAAAGTACTTACCTACTATTAACGTAATAATGAAAATTGTAATAACTCATGATTTATAAATAATAAACTTAAATTAATATTAATTTGACTTTTAATTCATTTAGGTACAGGTTAATCTTCTTTCTTTATTATATAATAGACATAGGGCCTGTAAAGAACTTCGCACTCGCCACCCTTCCCTTTCACTCTGATGATGTATGTAATGATAAAAGGATTAAAAATGAACCTAAACAAAAAAGATTGCCTACCCCGATGATATCGTTAAAGGTCAATGTACTTTTTTCCGCCTGCCCTAGAAACGTACTATAGTCAATTATACGAACTTAAAGTGGGTCAGTCTATATGTGACGTAAAAATAATCACGGATGACAGCAATCAAACATATTGTCGTAGAGAAACAAAGGAGTGCCCAGACAGATTGATTAAATTACACTCTCGTGATAACTGGCTGTACACATGCTGCGAATAATGCAAGATCCGCATATTATGCTCGTCTGGGCTGGCGACGACGTGTCTGCGCGGCAGCGGCCTTATCAGTATAGGTCAAGATTGCATTCTTAAGGGTTTTCTATACAAGGCCAGCAGGACTATAAGAGTGAAATATATACAGGAAGTTTTGACATCGGGAGTACGGATGAAGAGTCCATATTGAACTCTGTCATCAATATATCTACCAACCAGCTGCCATTTGTTGCTGAATATCACAATTATACATTTTGGAAAATCAATGGGTCAGTATGTATGTGTCACATAATATGAAAAAAAAATAAGAATCTTGACAAACATACAAATTCCAGAAAGTTGTAAGCCCTATATAAAAAGTCTTCAGTTTTGACTTTGAAGTCAATTTATATTTGGGAAACATGCAAATTTGTAAAGAACCACCCAGAACTATTCACCAAATTAAGTGAAACTAGTTGCAAATACTCAATTAGACTAAATAAAAATAGGTTACTATTGCCGAAATTTACACTTGCATTACATAGCTCTAGTCCTTATTGTATGAAAGTTAAAATTTTAACAACCTTCCAAATGACATAAAAAATCTAAAGAGTACTACATTATCTGTTTCTAAATTAATGTAATATTTCATTGAAAAAGGTTTCTATAATTTAAATGAATATTTTGATACAAATATTATTTAATTTGTGGACAACTTTGACCTGCCTATCTAATTCAATATTTTCCAATTATCTTCTTTTTTAATTATAATAATAATTGTTGTTTTTTTACTTGACATTGTGAATACTAATTGAATTGAATTTACAGAATGTTCAAATCATATAATCTAATAATGTAATTTATAAATGAAATCTAATATTGTAGTTTTATAATAATATTTAAGAAAGTAATTTAATATTTTTATAATTGCTACATCCAAACTGGGTTCAAATGCGGACTATTTTTATAAAGCATCACATCTATTGTTACCATTTAATTGCAATAAAGATTATGATTATGATTAATTACAGCAGAGCTTCTGAAAGCGGGTGGAAAACCGGGGAAGGACCATGCTCTCACAGAATACCAGCGTGAAATGGTAGCTTAATGCTGCTGTATTTCATATGGTGAGTGTAGAGAACCGGAGACCCTTTTTACTGGAAAGGAGGCATTCCATCTTAGTCCTCATGGGTGACAAAGCATCTGCATTTTGATTCGTAATCGAGGATAGATGTAGATGTATATGGGCCACAGCAAGCACTTACCATCAGGTGGACTGTGTGCTCGTTTGTCTCCCTATACTATATAAAGAAAAAAAAAGATGGCTATCGGAGTACAAACAAAACCAGAGTATTAAACCTATTTAACTGCAGATAGGTGTATGACAATGTAACGTTATATCCCCGAAAGCCTTCACCGCTTTCAAACTACTGAACTGGAAACGATACGATATTTACATCAATTGCGAGTTCACCACTCATCTTCAATATGCTGACGGTACCTTCCTTATGGCTGAATCGTAGAAGGACCTAAGCACTATGCTCAATGACCTCAATAGTGTCTCCCAACGGATAGGCCTTAAGATAAACATTGACAAAATAAAAATCATGAGTACCGTCTACGTCAAACCTATGCGTAGTTATTGGCGTTACTATGTTCGAAGTTATTGACGAGCACGTTAACCTGGGATAAATAGTCCGACTAGGTAAGTTCATTTTCGGCCGAGAGGTCAATCGGCGGATTCAACTTGACTTGGCAGCGTTCGGGAAATTACGATACATCTTCTCGTCGGCTATACTCCAAAACCTGAAAACCATGTGTGATGACTTATAGAACTGACGCACGGTCCTTCACTCTTGACCATATGAGGACGCTCAAGGTCACTCAGCGAGCCATGGAGAGAGCTATGCTTGGGGTTTCTCTGCGTGATAAAATTGAAAATTAGGATATCCGCAGTATCACTAGAGTGATCATCGACATAGCCCAACGGATTAGTAAGCTGAAGTGGCAATGGGCCGGCCATATAGCTCGAAGAACCGATACCCGATGGGGAAGAAAGGTTCTCGAGTAGCAGCCTCGTACCGGTAGGCGAAGTGTAGGGCAAACCCCCCCCCGACTAGATGGAGTGACGACCTGATAAGACATGCATTGTGGCAATGATGTATGCATGTGGTTCAGGGCTGTGCTTTGTGGCATTCCTTGGAGGAGTCAGCAGTACACTTGTGAAGGACTGTAATAATGATGGTGATGATGATGTCTGATATGTGCCTTAAGTTCCTCAGCAAACTATGTAGAGTTAATTTAATGTTAAAAAAGAAACTGCTAAATCTGGAGTTGATACGTTGCGATTTGGTAGAGTTATTATTTTTTTAAATGTTTTAGCTCTAAGAACAATAGAGAAATATATATACTTCTTTATTTGCTTTCGTACTCTTTAGTTTTCTTTTTTTAATAGCATAACGGCGACGAACGAGCACACAGTCCTCCTGATGGTAAGTGATTGCTGTGACCCATAGACATCCACATCTATTCTCGATTATGAATCAAAATGCAGATGCATCATCGCTCATGAGGTCTAAGATCGAATGCCTCGTTTCTAGTAAACAGGTTCTTGGGATCTTTACACTTACCATACGAAACCCAACGACATTAAGCTGCTATTTTACGCCGGTATTTTGTAAGCACGTGGTCCTTCCCCGGTTGAGTCTAACCGTTCATGGTACAACCATAATATAGCTGTAGAACGGCTATACCACGTTGAAAATCACCTTTATTCTTTAAAAAATATTTGAAAAATATTCAATAGAGCAGTTGCTTGCAGTTAAAAAAAAGAAATATTTTGATTTTAACACCAAATTGGCATGATATTTGTTTGTGTGTGAGGTACACGGACAAAAAAGAAATTTATTCCATTAGCAAAATGTTTATTTCCATTTGTTTCACGCAACATTTCACTCCCGCCATTTATTAGATTTATTACATTAACAAACGCCTTAAGAAAGAATTTGTTTCTTAAACCGCAATTTGTGTTGAGGGAAAACTCATTACAAGAACCACATTTTTCCAGATAAAATATTTATATTTAAGTTTCATTACGGATACCAAGTCGAACATGATTAATAGGTTTGTAAATTTTTAACATTTTTTACTAGGAATGAGGCATTCCATCTAAGTCCTCGGAGGTGATAAAGCATCCGCATTTTGATTCTTAAATCAGGATAAATGTGGATAACTATGGAATACAACATCCTCTTACCATCAGGTGGACTGTGTGCTCGTTTGTAACTTCTATTCTATAAAAAACACCTGCGAAAGTTGATGACCTAGACCACTAAAGCCTGTGAATAAAGTATGCGTAAGAAGATAAAAACAAAAGCGAGAGTAATAAAATTCATTATGGCAAATGGAATTACAGTCTTGTTTAAATATTTTAGGGTCGAACGCAGTATCAAGGAAATGAAAATTGTTATTTATTTTTTGAAATCCTATTTAGATATTTAAAATGGGAACACATTAAACCTAGTGTACTTATCAGTAAATATATTGCCAACAATTTAGCTTCATCTTAATATTAGCTCTATTAGCGCTGGGAATAATAATTTATTATAGTTCTTGTAAATAAAAGGCAATATAATAGGAATTATTCAATTATCATCATCATTAACACCAGCTCATAAGAGTCCACTGCTGATCATAAGCCTCCCCATAGGTTGCCTCATAGAGAAGATTTTTTCAATTTCTTAGAAAGTGCTTACAAGACCCTGAAGAAAAAAATCTTCTTTCCCTTTAGATTGTAGTTGTTAATAGGAAGATACTGACTGCAGCCTATTTCCTGGTTTGTATCTCTCTGGCGTTTCTTAACAACCACGAACGATGCGGGATAGTGGATATTCTGCGCCGCCAGTTCACGGCCTACAAAGGAAAACTGCCATCTGTTGTATACCATGATTACTTCTAAGTATTTTATAGCATTAGCTCCTACTCTTGAGTGAGGTGGACCACTCATGCCGCCTCATCAACACTTAAGCGTTGCATCATCATCGCCATTATTACTTCAAAAAGTTTCACGTGGACCTCTACCGTTGTAATGAAGATTATTTCAGGCTATTTTACACATCAGGCGTAAATAAGATGGACATACAGCTGTATATATCGACTGCCTTTAGATTTTTTCCTTATAGTCGTAACTTGAAACTATTTGAAACGGATATGTCGCAGGTTCGTGATAAAATTTGTTTTTTGATCAAATACCTAGGCTTTTGATCAAAACCAGTTCAGGTTATTGAAAAAAAAAACTGGATTTGTTCAAATTAATGATAAGACTAAATAATAAATTGATCAAAAACCGGAAAAAGACAAAAGTCTTTTCAGGTATTTGATCAAGAAACTGATTTTATCATAAACTTGTGACGGATAAATATGCTGAAAGTGAGATAGACATAACGTAATAAATATATTGGAAGCCATTAAATTTTTTTGGCATTTCTTATAACCGTCTACTATGACACAGGACAGTCACAGAACGAATTGAGCAATGTATTTTCTTACTTCACCACAACATTTAGTGTCGTGTACTATTTTAAAATATTACTTCTACTCTATGGAGACGGAAACTAATACTAATTTCCTCCATAACGAATTTCTGTCAAGGCGGTTAGTCTCAACGGAGACTAGCCATCTGCGCAGGGCAGGGTTATAGTGTCGAAGCGTATACGCAAGCACAGGTGCACTTTCTATTTGCTCACTCTCATAGTCCGATGGGACGGTATTTCGACACAACCGGAGATAGATCAGGCACAAGACCAACGGCTTAACGTGTTTTACAAGACACAAAGGTGAAATACCAACGTCCTAATTTCAGGCTGTTACTGAAAATTTCTTGACAAACACCCAAAAAATGATTTTGGCCCGACCTAGGGTTCGAAATCGGGACCCCGTAATCAGCAATGATTGGGTCATCATCACAGAGAGGACTATTCTTGCGAATAAGCCCAATATTGTGATGATGGACCGGGCACTGTTATGATTATTTTTGATCGAAATTACCATTCCGCATGACGTGAATCTCGTGAAAGCTGAAACAGATAAGCAAACAAAATATAAAGAAATAAACTAGTCAGAATGTTTAGAACTACGTCAAATACATTTCAGTGGTCAGCCATCTTGACTTCAGACGTCTTGACGTCAAGTGACTGACTACTTTCTACGTGTTCTTGCTCCTTATTTAACAAGGTAACAATATTTCATATTATGTACCAAAATTTAAGACGATTAGATACTAAAATTTAATATTGCCAGCATCAAATTTCTCTTATGGTCCAGAGGTTCTGACGGTCTCAACGATAGATGACTGAGAAATAAGCATTCGTCCAGGTCACATCTGATATTGTGGACTAGAGCTTTACTTTCATCTGAAAAGTATTTTAAAATAATTCCAAAGATAAGTCCGCTACAGTGACTATGACGTCAGGAATAGAGTTGTAATTTATTTCATTTACGCGAATATTACAAATTTAAATAAAACTAGTTTTTTTTACGGATTTCCGGAAATTCCGTTCACCATGGAGTTAGAAGCAAATGATTCTTAAGCTTTTTTAAATGGCTTAGTAATTCGAAATACTTATAACTCTTTGAACCACGCTGTGTACAGAAATAAGACCCATACAGAATTATGAGGGGCTTTTCCATGACCATAACTCATATTACAACATGTATTCACATTGAAAATCAATTTGTTTTCCATTCCTCACTGTGTACAATCAACAAGTACTATTAAAATTATATGTCGAGAATTTTATTTATCTGGTACAATCCAAACCCAAGTTAGGAAGGTTCAAGAAACGACGAAGCGCTTCGAAAAAAGCTAGGTGGTGCTTTGTTTTGGATTATTTGGCTTATCGTGGCGGGAACACTACCGTGACCTCAATTAAATTTATAAAATCATTCCTTCGTAAAATAGCTTTAACTAAAGTAATTTGATCCATATAGTTTTAGAATTATTTTAAATTTAATATACTAGACCAACTCTATTATTTAAATAAAACTAGTTTTTACGGACTTAATCGTGTATATTAACTTATTTTATATTTCCGACTTTTCGAGTGCTTTACAGCACCCATGTTCATGGGAGAGGGGGGGAGGTACTGAATATTTAATTAAATTTTATTAATTAAAAGGATCCTATAAGGATCCCAAGTAGATGGTAGCACCCAGCCATCTTCTCTATTATTATTTTTTTGATTCAAATAATTGAACTTGACGATGATAAAAACTGACAAATATTCCTCGGCGGCTTAAGGTATGTTTTAATAGAAACACGCTTCAAGATGTAGTCAATCTTGTTACTGACACATATAACATATGGTATTACAGCAGGCACACGCTCGACTGTAGCCGGCTTCACTCGGTCACTGTGACGTAGGCACGGGACCCAATGCTTGTTGTCGTGCAGAACCTGCTTGACGTACTGAACTAAAAACTATTGTCATTATCATCATCATCATCATCATCACAGCCCTTCACGGGTCCACTGCTGAACATAGGCCTCCCCCAAGCAATGCCACAAAGCACGGTCCTGAGCCACCTGCATCCATTGACTTCCTGCATATCTTACCAGGTCGTCACTCTATCTAGTGGGGGGTCGCCCTACACTACGCCTACCGGTACGAGGCTGCCACACGAGAACCTTTCTTCCCCATCGGTTATCGGTTCTTCGAGCTATATGGCCGGCCCATTGCCACTTCAGCTTACTAATCCGTTGGGCTATGTCGGTCACTCTGGTTTTACTGCGCATATCCTCATTTCTGAGTCTATCACGCAGAGAAACTCCGAGCATAGCCCTCTCAATAGCTCGCTGAGCGACCTTGAGCGTCCTCATACGGCCAGCAGTGAAGGATCACGTCTCAGATCCGTAAGTCATCACTGGCAACACGCACTGGTTGTACAATCTAGTTTTTAGAGATTGAGGTATACCTGACGAGAAGATATGTCGTAATTTCCCGAACGCTGCCCACCCGAGTTGAATCCGTCGATTGACCTCTCGGTCGAAGTTGGCCTTACCTAGTCGGACTATTTGTCCCAGGTAAACGTACTCGTCAACAACTTCGAGCATAGTGCTCTCAACAACTACCGGCATAGGTGTGACATGGACATTAAACATGACCTTTGTTTTGTCCACGTTCATCTTAAGACCTATCCGTTGGGAGGCACTATTGAGGTCATTGATCATAGTGCTTAAGTCCTTCAGCGATTCTGCCATAAGGACTATATCGTCGGCAAATCGAAGGTGAGTGATGTACTCGCCATTGATGTTAATACCGTATCCTTTCCAGTCCAGTAGCTTGAAAACGTCTTCCAATGCAGCGATGAAGAGTTTCGGGGATATAACGTCACCCTGTCTTACACCTCTCTGCAGTTGGATAGGTTTCGAGCTCTGGTTCTGTACTCGGATAGCCATCGTAACCCTACTGTACAAACACTTCAGCACTTCGATATACCGACAGTCAACTTGGCACCGCTGAAGGGACTGCAGCACCGCCCAAATTTCGACAGAATCAAAGGCTTTCTCATAGTCCACATACGCCAGACAAAGTGGCAAATTGTACTCTTCAGTCTTCTGTAGTTAGCTGTGTAGTGGCGGTTAAGAATATCCACTACCCCATATCTTCCCGTAGGTGTCGTAAAAGGCGACAGAGGGAAACAGGCAGGAGATGGGCAGCAGCATCTTCCTGATAACAGCAACTGTACGAAAAAAAAAACTGCGGTTGCCAACCCGCTCGCCAAGCGTGGCAACTATGGCAATATACCCCCCATGAACAATCACACAAATAGACGGCCCCCAGTCCCCGGCGGCCCCGCTATTCCTGGCTACGGTGGCGACCATGGTAACGGCGGGGCAGGGGGTGCTAAGAATCTCCGGTGGAGGTTCGTTTGCCACTTACGACGACTCGACCTGGCAACATTTAACGCACGCACACTGAGGACTGACGAGAAGATCCTGGAGCTGGAAGAAGAGATGGACAAGTTGCCCTGGAGTATTATAGGATTATCCAAGGTCCGAATAGAGGGGGAGGACACGGTGATTCTCGAATCCGGCAACTTGTTCTATCACCGGGAGGGCGACCATCTGTCCCAAGGAGGTGTCGGATTTATCGCCCACAAGTCTCACGACAACAACGTTGTAAAGATTGGGAGTGTGTCGACGAGGGTCACGTACCTGATACTCACAATCACCAAACGGTATTCGCTGAAGGTCATACAGGTTTACGCACCAACCTCGGCACATCCCGATGAGGAGGTGGAGGAAATGTATGAGGATATTTCCAAAGCCATGCATTCCTCCAAAACCCACTACACGGTGTTGTTGGGAGACTTCAACGCAAAACTAGGCACAAGAGAAAGCGGTGAGCTGAAGTTAGGGAAATTTGGAGTAGGGCAACGGAACCGAAGGGGCCAGCAGCTGGCCGACTTTATGGAGAAAGAGGGACTCTTTATGATGAACTCTTTCTTCCAGAAGCGGCCCCACAGGAAGTGGACCTGAACGAGCCCCGACGGTTCGACAAAAAATGAGATTGACATCATTATGACGACCAGACGCAAACTGTTCAGTGATGTCTCAGTGATCGCAAGGGTGAAAACTGGCAGCGATCACCGAATGGTTAGAGGCACACTGAACCTAAACGTTAAGTTGGAGAGGTCTCCTCTAATGAAGTCAACGCTCCGTCCCCCTCGTGTTCTGATCCAGAATCCCGAAAACTTTCAGCTCGAGTTACACAACCGCTTTCAGTGCCTACAAGATTGCAATGCAGTGGACGATATGAATGACAAGCTCGTGGAAACTGTCCATGCGGTCGGAGCTAAGTTCTGCAAGACCCGCCGCAGAAGAACACAAAAACTCTCCGATCACACTCTTAATCTCATGGCTGTTAGACGGGAGATGGGGCTGCAATCGTCAACAGATTTGACAGCATACAGGCAACTGAACAGACCGATCTCCAAATGCATGCGGCGAGACTTACGCAACTTTAATACTGTTCGTATTAAAGAAGCGATCGAGCGGAACCAGGGCTCCAAAGTCTTTGCCAGAAATCTGTCTGCCCATAAGAGCCAACTGTCAAAGCTGAAGACTGAGTGTGGCAGCATCGTTTCCGGGACACCTGAGATTTTGAATGAGATTGAGAGGTTCTATGGGCAGCTGTACACATCATTGTTGGAGCCACACGCAAGTGTGAGTAACGATCCAAGAGCAAGTCTTATCCGACACTATTCCGATGATATCCCGGACGTCAGTCTAAGCGAGATTAGAATGGCTCTCCAGCACCTTAAAAACGGCAGGGCCCCAGGCGAGGATGGAATTACAGCGGAGCTTCTGAAAGCGGGTGGAACACCGGTACTTGAAGTCCTTCAGAAGCTCTTCAATTCCGTCCTCCATGGTGGCACTACTCCAGAGGCGTGGAGCAGAAGTGCGGTGGTCTTGTTCTTTAAGAAAGGCGACAACGCTCTCTTGAAGAACTACAGACCGATTTCCCTTCTGAGCCGCGTCTACGTGCTGTTTTCAAGAGTCATTACGAATCGTCTCGCACGCAGACTCGACGACTTCCAGCCTCCCGAATAAGCCAGTTTCCGAAAAGGCTTCAGTACCATAGACCACATACATACCCTGCGGCAGATTGTCATTAGCAACATAAAAAAACAAGTGAAATCTAACTAAAAAACATTTTCATGTAAAATGTTGCCAAGATCAAACCATATGGCTCGCACTGTCAAAAAGCTAGCGGACCTCATGAAGTGCCAAGCTTCTATTTCTACGCGCCCTTATTATACAACCCTGTATTTACAGCGAGCCTTAACCATCTGAGCTGACACGGCTTTATATATATATATATATATATATATATATATATATATATATATATATATATATATATATATATATATATATATATATATATATCAGTCAAGCCACATATTGAGGTTTAGAGTTTGAGATGTTAGGGCTTGTATAACTGCGTGTAGAGTTAGAAGCTTGGCTCTTCGTGAGATCTGATACCTTTTTGACAGTGTTTCTCCTCTCGGCAACATTTTAAAACAAAATGTTTTTGGTTGGATTAAAATTTATAAGATAAGAATGCGTGGACATAAAAGACATTCTGTAGGCAGACAGACGTTGTTCTACCCTTTCCGACGCGACCCTTTGTTTTATAAGAATCCTAAACTTCTCAATAAAAATATTGAGGATCATAAATACTATTGGGATTAAAACTATCCTATCTCAAGTTGAAGCAAGCAATACACATTATAAAAAAAGTTCCTTGAAAAAGGTTAAGTGGTTTCGGACCTTAGCGTGTACGAATATCATTACACGGAATTTGTTATAAGTTGTAACTGTTGGAAGAAAAATGGTCTAATTATTAGTTTTTTTTTGCTTTTAACAAGGTTTCTTGCAGTAAGGACTTGTTAAAACGATAACGTAGTTTTCTTGACCTTTTAAAAGTGCTCTATAAAGTCAATTTTTAATAAAAACATTTTGATTGACTTTAGTTTTCGGCGTAAGAAATTTAAATTTCGTTTATCAAACGTAACTTTTGCCTTAAAAAATCGGTCAAAGTGCTAAACTTAGATCTTTTTAAGTTTTTTTAGTGTTTAATAAAAGTATTACTGGTATATTTATACTTCTTAAATTCTTGTTGGCTATTTCAAGCAAGCTTAAAATTATTACACATCATGGGTACAAGATGAACTTTTTTTAACTTTTGCGACCGAAGGAACTCAGAATGTATGAACTCCAGACGTAGCAGGTTGTAAATATAGTGCTTTTAAGCGCAACTGCAGCCGCAACAGAGGCTGCAGTTTTGCTTAAAAGCAGTTCCTTAACGCTGTTGATGTGTTGCAAGCTGTAATACTAGATCTCTAACTAACCTAGGATGTTCTTTTCCGACTTACTTCTGCAACATAAATTTTCTTTGTCACTCCTTCCTTATTTATCGATTATTGTGAGTTTCCACATGACCAAACCATCGAAGCATTCCTTTCTTAATCTTGGTCACAACATTATCTTGCAAACCACTCTCTTCTCTTATCATATTAATCCTTACCAACAAAAGTTCTTTCAACAAGATAATTTAATGAAGATAAACTTTAAACGTAACTAATTTTACGGATTTCGTCGCTTTTAATTATAAATTTTTAAGACAACGCCTTGTAACTATAATGTATCTGAAGAAAACCACATCACAAACTCAACATCGAAAATTTTTTTCGTGATTAATAATGTTAATTTTTTGTTCCAAATTTGTAAAATTAATTCAATAAAACCCATCCTCTGGAAACCCATCTAAAGCAAAATCTACTACACGCAGTTTGTATTTCGGAATCTCGGCTGTCTGATTTTAAACTAGAATTAGTTGTATTTCAAAACTATCATGTAGCAACTTATTTTTGCCGTTAAAGTTATACAGGAGGTGGTGTATGCATCATAATAAAATGATTTAGAATACATAGAACTAAAAATATAAGCAGTTTCTCAATTGAGTATGTAATAGAACAATTAAAGGCACTCCCCTTGTTGCCTCAGCCGGTATCGGAATCCTCGGCGTCGACATATCGAGTGACGAACAGTTTCATGGCCTCTATACTCGTAAAGCTTGGCATGCTCAGCAGAGCGGGACAGTATTTCATGCCGGAACACTGCCTGCAACTTTACAAGGCGCAGGTTTGGCCTCACATGAAATACTGTTCACACTTCGGGGCTAGGGCTCCCCAGTGCCAGCTCCTTTCACTTGACCGCATCCTGCGCAGAGCGACTCGAACCGTCTACGACCGAGTGCTTTCCGATAGGCTCGATTCACTGGCGCTGCGAAGAGATGTTGCATCTCTTTGCATTTTATTTCGCATCTACCACGGGGAGTGCTCTGAGGAATTGTTCGGTTTAATCCCAGCCGCCAAATTTCATGAAGGCACTATGCGGCAAACCTCCCGATACCATCCACACAATCTGGATGCTTGGTGGTCCACCACTGTACGTTTCACTAGAAGTTTTCTTCTGCGTACGACATCTCTGTGGAATAGTTTACCACCGGCGATATTTACGGACCGATACGACATAGGGACCTTCAAGAAAAAAGCTTAGTCCTTTCTAAAAGGCCGGCAACACACCTTGAATTCCCCTGGCGTTGCAGTTGTTCATGGGCGGCGGTAATCCGGTGAACCATATGGTCGTTAGCTACCTCTCCTATAAAAAAACTGTGTGCTGTGGAAATCACCAAATTAAATATTATTATTGTTAGTATGAACCGCAATAATAGAGAGAGAGAAAGAGAGAAGTTATCTACACAGAAATGAAAATGTCATTAGAATGTTTAAATAGAAAACTATAATATAATATTTAATAACATTTACAATATAACATAAACACTCACGCCTGTCACCCAGAGGGGTAGGCAGAGACTACAGACTTCCATTTAGCACGATCCTGACATACCTTTCTCGCCTCTTCCACATTCATATACCTACGCATACATGCTCGTCGGTTAAGGGTACTCTTAATTTGGCCCATTTTTAGTATATCGCCAATTTGGTCGACAAACTTCCGCCTAGGACGTCCCTTTCCGACTCTTCCATTCACTTCTGCAACATATATTTGCTTTGTCAGTCTTTCCGCATTCATTCTTTCTACATGACCAAACCACCGAAGCATTCCTTTCTTAATCCTGGTCACCGCATCATCTTGCAAACCACACTCTTCTTTTATCACACAGTTTCTCACCCTGTCACTCAGATTCAGCCCTAACATACTCCTTAGCGACCGCATTTCTACCGCATTTATTCTACTCTCGTGCTTCTTCTGCCACACCCAACTTTCACTACCATACGTTAAAGTAGGGACTAATACAGCACTGTGAATTGCCATACGTGCCTTTTTTGACACATTCTGACTTTTCACAATAGAGTGTAGAGCCCCATTTACTTTATTTCCTGCATTCACTCGTCGTTCAATGTCCTTATCATATCTCCCATCCCTGCTGAATACACATCCCAAATATACGAACTCATCCACTTGCTCAATTAACTCTCCTTCTATTCTTATTTCACATACCGTTTTGCTTTCATCTCTTTCAAAAACCATCACTTTCGTCTTACTTGCGTTCACTTTCATTCCCCTTTCTTTTAATGACCTGTTCATTAATGTAACCATCATTTGCAACTCGGCCGCCGACGACGCAAGTATGACTTGATCATCGGCGTACAAAAGGCATTTGATGGTTAACTCACCCATTCTTACCCCGCATTCTTCAACTTTCAAATTTTCCAAACAGCTGTCCATAAATAGGTTGAACAGCCACGGGGAAGCTACACAGCCCTGTCTGACACCTTTATGGATGCCAAACCAGCCCGAGTAGACCCCGTTGATTCTAACACAAGCACTCGAGTCCCTATACAGAGACTTTAATGCCTGTATCAAACCAGCGCTCAACCTAAATGCGTTCAGCGTTTGCCATAACACATCCCTGTTCACTCTGTCATAAGCCTTTTCCAAGTCCATGAACGCACAAAAAACTCTTTGGTTTTTCGCCAAAAACTTCTCCTCGATCATGCGCATGGAAAAGACTTGATCTGTACACCCCATTCCCTTTCTAAATCCCGCTTGCACATCCCAAATTTTTTCATCAGTTTCTTTCATAACTCTTTCAATTAGTACCTTAGCATACAGTTTTCCCACAATGCTAAGAAGGCTGATACCACGGTAGTTTTTATAGTCCTGCTGTGACCCTTTTCCCTTATATATTGGGACTATCACGGTTTTGCACCAGTCTCCCGGTACCCGCTTTAGTTCCCAACATAAATTAAACAAGGTGTACAGCAGGCCTGCCACCACGTCCTCTCCAGCCCTTAGCATTTCGAGTGAAACTCTATCATATCCGGCTGCCTTACCTACTTTCATGCTTTTCATTGCTTTCATTATTTCATCCATACTTATCTCCCTATCTCTTTCATCTTCTTTCGGAATTTCTATTTCATTTAGTTCACACTTCTCCTCACTCATAAATTCGCTTTCAAAATATTCCTTCCATCTCTTTAGACTCAACACTTCATCATTCAGGATACAGCCATTCTCGTCTCGTATCGCATTCAATCTAGGCTGTTTTGTATTTCCCCTGGTATTTCTTACGAGTTTCCAGAACATTTTAATATTTGCCTGGAAGTTATCCGATATTCTTCTATCATTCCTATCCGTTCTTTCTTGCTTTTTCCTTTCAACTAATTCTTTTACTCTCTTATTTAAACGTTTAAACTCTGCCTTTTTTCTTTCATTCTCATCATTCTTACCACCAGAGTTACCAGCTTTGGTCGCTAGTAAATCTAGCCATGCTCTCTTCTTTGCTTCAACTTCCATACGTACCTCGTCATCCCACCATAACGTATTGTCTTTCCTTTCATTCATTCTCTTACTAACACCACATACTTCGGTAGCTGCATCCACTAAACCTTTCTTAACATTATGCCACACATTCTCCAAGTCTAACTCATTCACACACAACTCATCCAAATTACTTATATTTTCTCTCAGTCTGCATTTGTACTTGTCTTTCACATCTTCATCTTGTAACCTCTCAATTCTTATACGCTGTAACGCAGTGGTAGACACAGATGTCCTATGCCGCCAACGTCTGAATAAACCCCTAATTCGGCATAAGACCAGGTAGTGGTCCGTCCCTACGTTGGACCCCCGGTAAACCCTTGTATCCACTACTGCGCTCCTCATTCTTTCATCCACAGTTATGAAATCTATCATGCTTCTATCATCACCTCTTTCCCAAGTGTACATGTGAATCTTCTTATGACGAAAGAAAGTGTTCGTCACAAAAAGATTCCTTTCCACACATACGGTGAGGAGGCTTTCACCATTCTCATTTATACTTTCATCACCAAACGTGATGATATTTATATGGTGAGAAATACGCCGTAGGTATATTATTAGACATGTCCAAAGCTTATGATAGAGTAGAATACCAAATACTGTTACATAAGCTATGTGATATCGGTATACGAGATACGGCATACAAATGGTTTAAATCCTACCAAGTAAACCGTAAACAATATTTAGAGATAGTGCATTATAACCATGACGCTGATGATGTATGCAACATTAGATCTGAAGTAATACACACTACTTGCTCCATTCCTCAGGGCAGCGTTTTGGGATGTTTGCTATTTATTATTTATATACACGAACTACCTAGGGTGTTGACTGAAACCTCTATTATATTTGCTGATGACATTTCCATTCTTATTCCACATACAAAAAACTAGAATTTAAATAATAAATTGAACCAAGTATTGAACCATGTTAAAACTTGAAAATCATCGCTAAGCATTGCTTTTACTTATCTATAATATATATAATATAATATTCCACATTTATATTAAAATATCCATAGGAACTGTTGACAACTTCAACTTATTAGGTCTGGAAATCGACTACCATATAAACTGGAAAGTCCTTATAAATAAAGTAAAAAATAGCCTATCAAAGTTTACTTAAGCATTACAAGAAATGAAGAAAACCACAGACATCCCCAGCGCCCTGTCGTCATATTACGCATACTCATCTTTGTGACTGTCATACAGTCTCATGTTGTACGAGTAAACCCGTACATTTTTACATGTTAGCGTAATTGCAGCGCGTGCTCGTGTTTGACGTCATTTCAATGCATTGTATACATATTGTTCTTATAATAAATTCAGTACCATTAGCACGGCGTTACGATAAACAGTATTTTATTTTGCATCCTACAATCTCAGTATTTGAGTGGTACTCCTCAGCAGCATTTAATCTTGCACTGCATTGCATTACACACTTGCATAGTTACACATACATATTTTTGGTCCTTCGACTACTACTATAGTGCTTAGTGTTTTGGCACAGTGGCGAATCGGTTCTTTTAGCCTCCCACAAACGGGTCTCACCAGTCGAATTGAGAAGGCGCATAATATACTGTGCTGAAGACACAACGCACTAAGTGGACCCGGTGATTGGAAGTTACAGTTCCATCAGCGTTACTTGCGGTTAGTAATATTTAAACAATAACTTATCATCAAGCAAGCCTTATTGCAGAGACAGTTTGAAATCGTAAACGAGATCAGAAAGCTTAATACCAATTTCAAAAAGGACCCGAAGGTAAGAAAAATCAAGGAATACATACAGAAGAGAATCAAAGATTTGGATGAACTTTGGGTCGAATTCAAAAACAACAACGAACAATTATTGACATTAGAGGACAAGACTCACGAATATTTTACAAACTACATTTTTTTTTGTGTATGAATATTTGTATAGCAAAACGCGGGAAATGATGAATGTGTATGAGTGTGAATCAAAGGATGAATCGACTAAGTATAATACCACCCAGGTTGACCTTGAGAAATGTAAAGAGTTATTAAGCTTGCAGCGAACTAATTTTCGAGCATTTTCGAGAATAACTGAGAACATAAACATTGAAAACATGGATGAAAAATGGGAGGTAGAGTATGAGTTGAGAAACCTTCAAAATCGTTGGAGCAACATCGAGGAAACACACTTGAAGATTGACAATATTCTCGAAGATTCCGATTTAAAATACGACAAGGAATATGAAGAAATGGAGGTCAAGTTTAAGAACGTAAATAGGTTGTTAAACAAGAAATTAACATCTCAACACTATGTGCACTTTACAACACCAAAAATAGAAAAAAGGGAACGGGAAATTATATGCAATGGCGTTAATTTTCTGACCTCTTTAAAGAAGCCATTCACAACAATCCTTCGATGACTAAGGTACAAAAGATGCAGCACTTAAAGGGGAAGGTCAGAGGTGAAGCCGAGCGCCTAATACAACATTTGCATATTTCTTCAGAAAACTATGACTTCGCGTGGAAAATATTAATTCATCGCTATGACATTCAGCAAGTTCTCTTTACAAGGTACATTGAAACTCTAATAAATCAACCTAACATCCAAAAACAATCATCAACAGAACTTAAACGACTACACGACGTATCAATGGAATGCATTCATGGTGTTTTCAATATGGGGATTGACACTACCTCATGAGATCCGATTCTGGTACACCTTATAGCAAAGAAATTAGATACAACAACTTATAGCGATTATATGGAGTCAAGAAAAGCCCCACAGGAACTACCTGATTTGGACGAGTTTATGGCGTTTTTGGAAGCCAAATTTACAGCCCTAGAGCTAATGAATAGGAAAGAACGGACAGTCGAAACATCGAATTTTAATAGAAATAACCACGTAACAAAATTTAAACAACGTTATTACCAAAAACCTGCAATTTATGAGAACAGAGATACATCATTCAAGAAATCATTTTATGTTTACTGCAAGTTTATTGTCTTGTCCTTGTCTTGTCTTTTATGAACTTGTCCTTTATGCAAACAAAATCACGCATTGTTTCAATGAAAAAGATTCACGACACCTGAAACGAAATTACATACACTTTCGAAACTACACATATGCGAAAATTGTTTATACGTGCATAAATACGAATGTAATTCCGAAAAAAGGTGCAAGGAATGTCACAAGAAATATAACACATTATTGCACAACGCTTATATTACAAAGGCGGCGATTAATGCAAGTTCAGGGAACATCAACAACGGCTTCGAAGTCGCAGGGCTCGAAACCACATGTACAATCAAACCGCGTGGCTGGAAATGATGATGAAATATTACTAGCCACAATTAAGATGCAAGTACGGACAGCAGATGGTTCTTACATCACACTACGCGCACGACCAAGGATCACAAACTTCCCTTATATCCGAAAATGCAGTGCAAGGTTAGGGCTAAAACGCCAAAACTTCCGTGCATCTGTCTCCGGTATCCGTACATCGCCAAACAAAAGCCGAGGAAAGGTACTATTGCACTGCAAATCATTATCAACCGATTATGCATTCTCTACAGAAGCTTTAATAATGTCTAAAGTTATTAACTGCCTGCCTGTGACGTCACTCGAGAATAAAAATTGGCCACACATACAACACTTGCAATTAGCGGATCCTAGTACAACATATCGAAACCTATTGACATACTTTTAGACGCTAAGGTTTATGCTGAAATCATGATGGATGGGTTGTTATGTTAGGATCGTCATGCCAACCAATAGCACAGCAAATACAGATGGGTTGGATATTGTCTGGTTCTACGACGAAAACATTCAACTGCTATTTTACTATGAATAATATCGAAGACATATGCAATTATTGGGAAATGGAAGACATTTCGGAGCAAGAACGCTCATTAACTTTAGAAGAGCAATTTTGTGAAGATTAATATATCAAAACGACTAAAAGATTATCAAATGGGGTATATGAAGTACGTTTACCCATGGAAAAATGCTTTGAAAAGGAATTAGGTCACACGACACTAAGGGCCGTTGCACATTTCAAGCAATTAGAGCGAAAGCTAGAAAAAGACCCGCCACTATGTGATAAATACAATCATTTCAGGAATGAGTATAAGGCATATGAAACCAGCAGTGGACAGTAAATCTCTAGAATGTTATTTACCACATCATGGGGTCCTAAAATTTGACTCGAATACTACAAAGTTACGAGCTGTTTTTATTGCATCAGAAAAACATCGACTGGCTTTAGCTTGAATGACTTAATGGAGCGCGGCCCTAAACTGCAACGTGATATACTGGAATTATTACTAAGTTGGCGTGCTTACAAATATGTATATACAGCAGATTGCAAAAAGATGTATCGTATGATCAAAGTACAAGAGGAAGACCAGCAACTCCAGAAGATAATATGGCGAAACGAACATGGTGCTATGCAAGAACTTCAATTATGTGCTGTTACATATGGCATGAAAGCGGCCCCATATTTGGCTCTAAGAACGATGCAGCAGTTAGCCAGTGATGACGCTAACGTTTATCATATGGCAGCTGAGATCTTGAAGAAGAGATTTTATGTTGATGATTTTTTAGTTTTTATTAATTTAAGAAATTTATGATTACAAAGATGAATAGTTTTAGTGTAAACATAAACTCATTAGAGTTTTTCCGTACACCATTGCTGTCGACACATTATTCTAATTAACACTTTATAATACATTACATTACCAAAGTTACTTGTTAAGTTACTCTTTTATTTGATATATGGTAGCAACAATATCGAAGAAGCAAAGCAAGCACGATGCCAATTATTTGATATATTACGAGGAGGCGGATTCAACTTAAGAAAATGGTCGAGCAATGAACCCAGACTTCTGGAAAATTTAACTAAGGACCAAGTTAATATCTCTACTGTTAACTTCAACAACAGCTCATCATCATCAACAACAAAAGCATTGGGGTTACGTTGGCATCCATCCTCTGATATTTTACTTTTGGCAATAAGATTAAGAACACGCAAAAGCCCGACACAAAGCGCTCCATGCTGTCAAACATATCGAAGCTTTTCGACCCGCTTGGTTAGTTAACCCCATGTACAATAAAGGCGAAACTATTATTCCAACGACTTTGGAGTGAGCATACGGAATGGGACCAATTATTGTCACCAGATATTCAACATGAGTGAAGTAAACTAAAAGAAGAATTAAAGAACATAAATAAAATTGAAATTCGAAGATGGGTCGGCTATACTCAATCATCCGTACAGTTACACGGCTTCGCAGATGCCTCAGAAAAGGCTTATGCGGCCGTAGTTTACATCAAAACCTATAATGGGCATAAGGAACCCAGGATACACCTCATAGCAGCAAAAACTAAGCTAGCCCCACAAAAAAACTAATTTTTTGAAAATTGCCATGACTGGAATTATGTGCAGCTGTTTTGTTATCTAAATTAATACAAAAGGTTATTGTTTCGATGTCATTAGCTCAAAAAAATTACAAATTTATGGCTGGACGGACTCAATGGTTGTCTTAGGCTGGATTCATGGGAATACTGCAAGATGGAAAACATACGTGGCCAACCGAGTGAATGAAATAATGAAGGTCATACCGTCATCATGCTGGGGCATACAAAATCAGAACATAATGCAGCTGACTGTGCCACCCGAGGACTTTCACTATCTCAACTATTATCGTATTCTCTATGGTGGGATGGACCCTCGTGGCTCAGGGAGAACAAAGAGTATCCTCCAGAAAAATATGAAGCTCCGGAAATCGATATAAAGAGAAAAAGTCGGATATGTGCGGCAGAAATTAACCATTCACCGTTTATCAGTGAGCTTCTATATAAATACAGCTCAGTTACAAAGGCGACCCGCGTGCTATGTCGAATATTACGTTTCATAACTATTACTCGTGAGCGCGTGCGAAACAATAACAATTTCGCTCCAAGTTATATCACAGTGAATGAAATTCAATACGCTACTAAATTAATAATTAAATCAATTCAGTTGGAAAGCTTTGCACAAGAGATAGACCAATTAAAGAAAAACGGAAACATTTCACGAAAAAGCGCAATTATAAGTTTAAACCCATTTCTTGATAAAGACGGCATTCTGAGAATGAAAGAAGGATTGCAACTTTCAACATTACCTACAACCAGCAAGCGGCCTATTGTACTTCCCTATCATTCACGATTGACGGACCTGCTTATACTGGATGCTCATCACACTACGTTACATGGTGGAGTTAAATTGACCTTGGCACACATACGAAACAAATATTGGATCATAAGTGGACAGCGAGCAGTAAAGAAGATAATACGCCGGTGCACCACATGTGTTCGACTCAATACTCAAAGGCGAACACAGATCATGGGTGATCTGCCTACCCCTCGAGTGGTATCATCACGCCCCTTTACATATACGGGGGTGGACTTTACAGGGCATGTTGAGGTCAAAGCAAATAAAGTGAGAGGCATTAAGACCACAAAAGGCTATATAGCTGTCTTTATATGCCTAACTATAAAAGCCGTTCACCTGGAGCTCGTGTCAGACCTACTTGCATCAGCGTTTTTAGCCGCATTTAAACGTATGTGCGCTCGGCGCGGCACGTTATTACACGTTTACAGTGACAACGGTACGAACTTCGTGGGTGCATCACATGTACTTCAAAAGGAATACAAGCAAGCGCTACAGACAATCAACACTGATTTCCTCGAGAACGTCAGCCAGCTGTGAAATACTTGGCATTTTAACGTGGCTGCGTGGAGCAGTGCTGGCGGCATATGGGAAGCCACTGTTAAAAGTTTAAAGCATCACCTGAAGCGCGTAGTTGGCCATCAGAAGCTTACCTTCGAAGAGTATTCGACGCTGCTTGCGCAAATAGAGGCTTGCCTCAACTCAAGGCCTCTATGTTCTTTAACTGAAAACCCAAAAGACATAGATTACCTGTCACCTGGCCACTTTCTCATCGGCGGTCCTATTCTATCTGAACCATTATCTCATAACAATATTGACAACGTAAAAACAAGGTGGCAGCTAACTGAGCAGATGCACAAAGAGTTTTGGAAGCGGTGGTCTGCAGAATATTTGCACACGTTACAAACAAGAAGCAGGTGGCATATACCTCAAAAGAATATAGACCTGGACAGCATAGTCGTGTTGAAAGAAGATAATTTACCTCCTTCTAACTGGGCATTAGCAAAGGTCATCGATGTGCACCCCGGCAAGGACGGGTATGTACGCGTCACACTTAAAAGTCAACTTAAAACTAAGCACGGGATCCTGAAACGGCCCATCACGAAGCTGTGTCCTTTGCCAGTACTCCCTAATCAAGATGATGAATCGTCTCGAGCGGCCAGTGACCCCGGCGCTACTGGATACACGTCAAATCGCATTAGAAGTAAGCCAAATTATTTAATTTATTTGCTGTTACTTCTCATGACAGTTATATCACCGTCGATACAGCAAAAGTACGAAATAACTCCTTTAGAAACGAATAAAGCGCTATATTTTGATCAAACAGCTGATTTGCAACTTGTAGAAAGACACTGGATCATAATTATGTACTACAATATGTCAACATTCTGGAAGAACATTGAAAAAGTGGAAAAATACTTAGAGCATTTAAACAGCATCTGTAATGAAGAAAGTACATGCACTTAAACACTGGCTCATTTCAGACACGAGTTGGACGAGATCGAACACTACTATAATATTTTAAAATTTGCACCACTTTCTAGAACAAGAAGAGGTTTAATTAATGGTGTGGGAAGATTAAGTAATTATTTATTTGGTATTTTGGATGACAATTTCGCTGAAAAATACTCTAAAGACATAAAATTAATACATCAAAACGAAATCTATTTGCAAAAGTTGCTTAAAAATCAAACTACCATAGTTGAAGCGGAAAATAATATAATACAGCGAAATGAATACATAATGAACAAGCAATTCACGAAAATCAACGAACAAATAAGGAATTTTTCAAGCGAAGTTCAACAAGTAAAACAGCGAGCCTTAAACAGATTTTATTTTACTATGCATGTTGTTACTTTTGACGTCATTTTATCAAATTTAAGAAGAATACAGGACACCCTGATTAATACTGTTACGAACATATATCACGGTAGGCTCGACGTTCACTTGCTTTCTCCGGCACAACTGCAAGAACAGTTAAACATCATATCAAGACATGTCCAGGGAGAGTTTTTAGTCCCGGTCAACATTCAAAATATTAAGGAGTTATTCAAAATGCTACAAGTAAAGGCAAGAATAACCGAAGATTACGTCATAATTGAAGTGAAGGTGCCACTACTGAGTACTGACAATTATTAACTTAGTAGTCATACCTATACCGTAAGGAAGAAATTTGAAATCAGTCTACATCACACCTTCTACCAACTACATAGCATTCAATTTACGAAAAGATACCTTTATGTCGCTGTCGGAGAATGATTTACAACTCTGCATAAGATACAATGACGTTAACCTATTATGCCCCATTACTATAGTACGTTTCTAGGGCAGGCGGAAAAAAGTACATTGACCTCAAGTATTATGTTAGCATCGAAACAAAACGACAGTTATTACTACCATACATTTCTGTATAGATTACGTATTGTTATGCGCTAAGCGTGTCTCATGGTACGGGGTAGGGTAGCAGGTAGTTGAAGGAAGGGGTCATTCAGAGATAATAAACCTGTGTCTCACGCCGTGCGTGATGAATTTTTATTAGGTTTGTTTTGTTAATTGTCTTATTACGTTTTGTATTAAAGAATTTGTTATTGTTTTGTGACGTTTTGTATATTATCACTTTTATGAAATCGGGTCCATCGACATGAAAATCCCATAAAGACTTTACGTCACCACGAAAGAAGCAGACATTGTCGCATAATTCGGAAACCGAAAAAATAATGATGTAATGTGAACATCTATAAATATGTAAAAGAAACGTGGTCTAGTGACGCATATCCATCCAAAACGGATATGAAAAATATGACTGTCGATATTTTAGGTTATAATTAAAGTGACGGACTCTTCTACATCTACATCAGCATAAGATGATTCTAAAATATATACAGATGAATAGTCTGTCAAGTGTCTCTGACAATCTTTTATGAGAAGTTTTATGTATGTTTCAAGGTTGGCTGCTAAGGAATGCTTAGCATTAAAAGTTCGTCTTTTTACCTACCTACCTACTTATTAAAGTACTTACCTACTATTAACGTAATAATGAAAATTGTAATAACTCATGATTTATAAATAATAAACTTAAATTAATATTAATTTGACTTTTAATTCATTTAGGTACAGGTTAATCTTCTTTCTTTATTATATAATAGACATAGGGCCTGTAAAGAACTTCGCACTCGCCACCCTTCCCTTTCACTCTGATGATGTATGTAATGATAAAAGGATTAAAAATGAACCTAAACAAAAAAGATTGCCTACCCCGATGATATCGTTAAAGGTCAATGTACTTTTTTCCGCCTGCCCTAGAAACGTACTATAGTCAATTATACGAACTTAAAGTGGGTCAGTCTATATTTGACGTAAAAATAATCACGGATGACAGCAATCAAACATATTGTCGTAGAGAAACAAAGGAGTGCCCAGACAGATTGATTAAATTACACTCTCGTGATAACTGGCTGTACACATGCTGCAAATAATGCAAGATCCGCATATTATGCTCGTCTGGGCTGGCGACGACGTGTCTGCGCGGCAGCGGCCTTATCAGTATAGGTCAAGATTGCATTCTTAAGGGTTTTCTATACAAGGCCAGCAGGACTATAAGAGTGAAATATATACAGGAAGTTTTGACATCGGGAGTATGGATGAAGAGTCCATATTGAACTCTGTCATCAATATATCTACCAACCAGCTGCCATTTGTTGCTGAATATCACAATTATACATTTTGGAAAATCAATGGGTCAGTATGTATGTGTCACATAATATGAAAAAAAAATAAGAATCTTGACAAACATACAAATTCCAGAAAGTTGTAAGCCCTATATAAAAAGTCTTCAGTTTTGACTTTGAAGTCAATTTATATTTGGGAAACATGCAAATTTGTAAAGAACCACCCAGAACTATTCACCAAATTAAGTGAAACTAGTTGCAAATACTCAATTAGACTAAATAAAAATAGGTTACTATTGCCGAAATTTACACTTGCATTACATAGCTCTAGTCCTTACTGTATGAAAGTTAAAATTTTAACAACCTTCCAAATGACATAAAAAATCTAAAGAGTACTACATTATCTGTTTCCAAATTAATGTAATATTTCATTGAAAAAGGTTTCTATAATTTAAATGAATATTTTGATACATATATTATTTAATTTGTGGACAACTTTGACCTGCCTATCTAATTCAATATTTTCCAATTATCTTCTTTTTTAATTATAATAATAATTGTTGTTTTTTTACTTGACATTGTGAATACTAATTGAATTGAATTTACAGAATGTTCAAATCATATAATCTAATAATGTAATTTATAAATGAAATCTAATATTGTAGTTTTATAATAATATTTAAGAAAGTAATTTAATATTTTTATAATTGCTACATCCAAACTGGGTTCAAATGCGGACTATTTTTATAAAGCATCACATCTATTGTTACCATTTAATTGCAATAAAGATTATGATTATGATTAATTACAGCAGAGCTTCTGAAAGCGGGTGGAAAACCGGGGAAGGACCATGCTCTCACAGAATACCAGCGTGAAATGGTAGCTTAATGCTGCTGTATTTCATATGGTGAGTGTAGAGAACCGGAGACCCTTTTTACTGGAAAGGAGGCATTCCATCTTAGTCCTCATGGGTGACAAAGCATCTGCATTTTGATTCGTAATCGAGGATAGATGTAGATGTATTTGGGCCACAGCAAGCACTTACCATCAGGTGGACTGTGTGCTCGTTTGTCTCCCTATACTATATAAAGAAAAAAAAAGATGGCTATCGGAGTACAAACAAAACCAGAGTATTAAACCTATTTAACTGCAGATAGGTGTATGACAATGTAACGTTATATCCCCGAAAGCCTTCACCGCTTTCAAACTACTGAACTGGAAACGATACAATATTTACATCAATTGCGAGTACACCACTCATCTTCAATATGCTGACGGTACCTTCCTTATGGCTGAATCGTAGAAGGACCTAAGCACTATGCTCAATGACCTCAATAGTGTCTCCCAACGGATAGGCCTTAAGATAAACATTGACAAAATAAAAATCATGAGTACCGTCTACGTCAAACCTATGCGTAGTTGTTGGCGTTACTATGTTCGAAGTTATTGACGAGCACATTAACCTGAGATAAATAGTCCGACTAGGTAAGTTCAATTTCGGCCGAGAGGTCAATCGGCGGATTCAACTTGACTTGGCAGCGTTCGGGAAATTACGATACATCTTCTCGTCGGCTATACTCCAAAACCTGAAAACCATGTGTGATGACTTATAGAACTGACGCACGGTCCTTCACTCTTGACCATATGAGGACGCTCAAGGTCACTCAGCGAGCCATGGAGAGAGCTATGCTTGGGGTTTCTCTGCGTGATAAAATTGAAAATTAGGATATCCGCAGTATCACTAGAGTGATCATCGACATAGCCCAACGGATTAGTAAGCTGAAGTGGCAATGGGCCGGCCATATAGCTCGAAGAACCGATACCCGATGGGGAAGAAAGGTTCTCGAGTAGCAGCCTCGTACCGGTAGGCGAAGTGTAGGGCAAACCCCCCCCCACTAGATGGAGTGACGACCTGATAAGACATGCATTTTGGCAATGATGTATGCATGTGGTTCAGGGCTGTGCTTTGTGGCATTCCTTGGAGGAGTCAGCAGTACACTTGTGAAGGACTGTAATAATGATGGTGATGATGATGTCTGATATGTGCTTAAAGTTCCTCAGCAAACTATGTAGAGTTAATTTAATGTTAAAAAAGAAACTGCTAAATCTGGACTTGATACGTTGCGATTTGGTAGAGTTATTATTTTTTTAAATGTTTTAGCTCTAAGAACAATAGAGAAGTATATATACTTCTTTATTTGCTTTCGTACTCTTTAGTTTTCTTTTTTAATAGCATAACGGTGACGAACGAGCACACAGTCCTCCTGATGGTAAGTGATTGCTGTGACCCATAGACATCCACATCTATTCTCGATTATGAATCAAAATGCAGATGCATCATCGCTCATGAGGTCTAAGATCGAATGCCTCGTTTTAGATTCAGCGTGCTAAACCATTTTACTCCTGTAAGCATGTCCAGCGTGTCATCAATTCTTGGCAAGGGATAGTTGTCCTTCTTTGTAACGTCGTTCAGACGGCGGTAATCAACACAGAACCGCATGCTGCCATCCTTCTTTTTCACCAGCACCACTGGCGAACACCATGGACTAGAGGAAGGTTCAATAACACCATCCTTCACCATTCCTTCAATCATGGTCTCCACTTCCTTTTCACGTGCTACCGGTAATCGTCTTGGCCGCTGACGGATAGGCAACTCTTCACCTGTGTTTATTTTGTGTTGAACTAAACCAGTCTTTCCTATGTCAGCATCGTTTAAAGAGAATACATCGGCGTACTCGAGTAACAACTTCTTCGCCTTGACCAATTCGTTCGGGGACAGAACACTGCGACAGTCTTCCAAAAGTGTGGTCACTCTCGTTTCTGCATCCTTGCTGGGGGTCCCACTCGATATATATTGGCACCGACGTAACCAATCCACTTCCTCACAAGTACCAATTAATGTGCCTTTCTCTATAATCTGGTCCCGGTCGCAAAGCACACGTACTCCTGAGATGTCAGTGGTCCTGACCAAGGTTCGAGCTACTTTCCATGGAAGGTCATTGTTTACCCTTTCCACAAGTAGACAACGGTGAGCTTGCCCAGCGTTTCGGGGAAGACTAACCGGAACAATCGTTTCCGATCTCGGCGGAAGAACAATCTTCTTAATGCTGTACACGTTCCCTGGTAACGCACCTTCCATAAAAAGTTCCTCCTGTCCACATTTCAAAACACCTTGCTTAACGTCGATCTCACAACAATTATTCCTCATAAAGTCTAGGCCTAGGATGCAGTCGTCCATTATATCAGCCACGATGACATTATGCAGGTAGATCACGTTGCCAAGCTTCAACTCCATCTCCTTCTCTCCACGGACGGGTATACGCTGACCGGTGGCTGTTACCAAATTAATGCGTTCTCGGTTGTATGCGGAGTCCCCAAGGAACTGACTTATAAGTTGGGAACTAACAACCGTACGAGAGGCTCCAGTGTCTATGGTCAGTTTACACGGCATTCCGTTGACCTCGCCCTTGATGATTAGACTGTTCCCATCATGGGTTTGTGAGATCGAGACCCTTGGGGCTCTTTTAACATAAGCCAGCACCCGCCCCGCAGTTCTAGCTTTTACTCGTTTCCCTGCTGCTGCTGGGCGGTGCTGTTGGCCGCACTACCCTCCTGGGATCGTTCACCTTCCCTTTCTAGGGTTCGCTTAGGGCAGCTGGATCGAAGGTGGCCCTTTTCCCCACAGCCATAGCACCTAGGGCTGTATCCTCTGTTGCGGTCACGAACTGTAACTGCTGCAACCTCCCTAACGCGATGGGAACGATGATCCTGCCGCACGGCTTCTACCTCCAGTGCATGGGCCAAGGCGTCCTTAAGCGTCTCGTGGTGCCCGAGCCTCACAGCAGCTATGACTTCCAGATCACGGATGCCGTCGATGAATGTCTGCACCAGGTTCCCTTCAATGAGCGCAGGTACAGACCGGTATGCTTTTCGCACCAGCTTCTCCACTTCTAGAGCCCACTGCTGCAGGTTTTCGTTGATGCGCTGCACACGATCTTTAAGCTGCGCACGAAAGACGTGTTCCAGGTGAGCGTCACCATACCTCGCCTCCAATGCCTCAAGGAGTTGCTCATAAGTCACTTCCTCACCGAGAGCTTCCAGAACTGTTAAGGCCTGGTCACGCAGGCCTAGTGTGAGAGCAGTCATGGCCTGATTTTTATTCCAGCCGTTCGCCTTCATAACAGCTTCGAACTGGATTTTGTAGGCTGACCAGGAAGAAGTCCCGTCGAATGGTGGCACCTTGAACCCACGTAGCGAAGGTGTAGTAGCTACTGCGGGGGCTGCAGTTCCATCCCCAAGTTTGAGGTCGTTCAGCGTTTTCTTCACGTCAGCCATCACGTTATAAACCCGATGGTTCACATGGTTGATTCGGGTTCCATGTTCTTCGATTCGGGTTTCAGCTTCCGACAGACGGTTGTCGTGTTGAGCAACCCTATCCTTCACCTGCCTTATCTCTTTCCCAAAGGTAGCGTGAAGGTCCTTCATGAGGAGCATCTGCTCTTCCGACCGACGAGCCTGTTCTACCTGCTGATCTTCCAGCCGACGGGCCTGTTCCTCCTGTCGGCGGGCCTGTTCCTCCTGCAGCTCTTTCAACTGACTGGCCTGTTCCTCCTGTCCGCGCTTCAGCTGCTCCTCGAACCGACGAGCCTGTTCCTGCAGCATCACCATCAGGGCGCCTAAATCAGGTGCTGCAGAGGCAGGAGCTACTGACGGACCGGCCTCCGTTGCCGGCCGCTGGCCCTCCGACGTCTGTGGCGTTTCACCACCAAATCTTCGTTGGTCCGTCTCCTGCTGGCGTTGACTTCGGGTACGGACACCCTCCGTTTCCTCCTTAGGTAAAATCGGCATAATTTAATCCCACTTCTGACACCAATTGTTACGAGCTTGAGGTTCGTGACAATAAAAATTGCCGATAGAATTACCTAAATTAACACTTTAATTTACTTTACACAAATTAAAGTTAAAAACACTAATAATTAAACACACTAATTCACTTAATTCCGCTCCGAAGTTTCGCTTGCGTCGCCGAGTTCAACTCTGTCCGATCGCATCTTGCGCCACCTATTTATTTAAACCAGCAAAATATCCGGAATGTTCAAGTAAACACGCGCAAGGTACCGAGAGCTCGAGTATAGATTTTCTAGAAACTTAGTTCCTCGGGTGGCGCTGTCGGTTGAGAGATCTGCGATGTCATTCTCTGCAAAGCTCCCCCCGCTCTCGCTCCCGACACTAGATGGCGCTAGTTGACTTATTCACACAACAATATTTATGCAAGAGGTAGTCATAAGAGGACCAAGAACAGTAACATCTGTAGTTTACAGAGCGTAGATATTTAGCTTGAACCGATTCTAGTAAATCACGATATCTTTGGTAGAAGGGATTCCAAACTTGTGTGGCATACTCCAATTGGGGTCTTATAAGAGATTTATAGAGCAGTAGATAAGTGTCAGACTTTTTAAATGACTTACAAGTTCTCATGATAAAACCGTAAAGCTGAAACGCTTTGTTGATAATGTGGTTAATGTGGTAATCAAAATGAAGCTTAGAGTCAAAAACACGCCAAGGTCTTTAATAAGCGAAACGTTGTCAAGAGGAGTATTGCAAAGAGAATATGCGAATTTAATAATATTACTTTTTTTAGTGAAGGTGATAGTTTTACATTTAGGGAGGCTAAGAATTAGTTTATTTTCTATACAATAGGAAGATAAACGATCCATGTCATCTTGAAGTAGAATACAATCATCAAATGTTTTTATACTACGAAAAATTTTTAGATCATCAGCATATAGCAAGAAAGGCGAATTTTTGAAACAAGTCGATATATCATTTATAAAGATTAAGAACAGAAGAGGCCCTAATATTGAGCCCTGTGGCACGCCGAATGATACATTTATTTCATCGGACGAGAATCCATTAATGACCACTTTTTGCGTCCTGTTTGTGGCGTATGATGAAAACCATCGCAATAAGTTTCCGCGTATACCGTTATAAGCAATTTTTCGAAGGAGAATTTCGAGATCCACCTTATCGAAAGCCTTACAAAAGTCTGTATAAATTGAGTCGATTTGAAGCCACTTGTCCATATTGTCAAACAGAAAATTAGCATATAAAACAAGATTACTTACAGTCGAACGATTTTTGACAAAGCCATGCTGTTCAGGGATAATGATATTGTGTAAGCTTGGATAGATACAGTTATGAACTAACCTTTCTAAGACCTTCGACAAGGTGGACAGAAGCGAGATCGGAAGGTAATTTGAAACAATATTTTTTGATCCGCTCTTGAAGACCTGGGTAATATTTGCTGCCTTCCAGATCTTTGGTACGTATCCCTCCCGTAGACTACGGTTGAAGATATGAAAGATAGGAATGCTTATGGAGTCTGCGGTATGCTTAAAAAAGAACGGTGGTAGACCATCTGGTCCTGAACCCTTAGCAACATCTAAGGATTTAAGTGTTCTGATTATAGTGTCTAATGAGAAGAATATATCACTTAGAAAGATGTAATTAGTATTAGTACATGGCAAGGAGTCTAGGTCCACCAATGCTGCATCTCTTTCCACATACACAGATCCAAAGTATTTTGAAAACATGTTGCATATTTCTTGCGGGTCATTAGATTGAGAATTATTATATGTCTTATTGTTGGGAATGGCATTTTTATCCTCACGCGTTTTCACAAATGACCAAAACAGTTTTAAATCTTTATGCATACCAGTTTCGATTAAATTAATATAGGTGTTATAGCATTCTTTACATAATAATTTGAATCTTCTACGAAATATTGCAAAAGTCTCATAATCCGATTTATTACCATACTTTTCCATCTAATCCATGCTTTTTCTTTGTTTTTAAAAACATGAATAAGAGGACGTGAGAACCATATAGGAAATTCTTTTGTTTTAGTAGGCCGTAAGGGCACATGTTTTCTAATATTTTTTTATCTCCTCATAAAAAATATATACAGCTGTCTCCAATGAGAGCCCGTACAGTATACTGGCCCAGTCTATAGAATTTATTTCACCATTAATATCAAAGTAATTAGCTTCAATAAATTTATACTTAGGTTTTGCACAACGAATCATTGGTTTTTGTGATACGTCTAAAAATATATGTGCTATATAAGGGGGGGGGGGTGGTAATTATCAATTTGAACCAAGGGAGTCAGTGGTAGCTCACAGTTGCAAGTATCAGTGTTACTTATAAAGAGGTCAATAATGCGATCTATACTGTTTTTAAATATATTGTATTGTTTGGCATTCAATACTGACAAAAAGTTAGAAAGTAGTCGGTAGGTAGGTGTAAAACTATTTAGAGTATCTCGCATAGTTGCGTACTTATCATTAGAAACCCATTCCACGTGTAGAAGTCAATTCATAATGAAAAGCATTAAATAATAATTCGTATGTGTTAACATTTTGGTTTGGCGGAACGTAAACACCACAAACTACACTACATTTATGGTGCACGGATGTTTCGAATCTCAAAAAAACATAGTCAATATTAGAGGGCACACTGCAGTATATATTATCATCAGACATTGGTGGCGGCCTGATTACGCAATGAATGGCTCTTAGTCCTCGACGCACCGCCACCAAAACACCACCCACATCCGACTTACCACAGGCCACCCGGTCTCTGTCACACCGATATACTAAATAACGGGGATCCATTAACTCTCAATCAGCAATATTAAGTATTAACCACGTTTCAGTTAATATTATAATATCAAAACACTCTGCAAGTATATTATTGTATACTCTTTCCTATGGGTTCATGTTTTTGATTATTCTGCCCACTACCTGCCGAAATCTTTGTTTCCTCAAAAATAAAACGCATCACAGCGGTACGACTAAATCGTGATACGATGATCTACAAAACCATTATTTAATATTTTCAAACGTTAAAGGTGAATATTGGTGATTAGATTATAATGGTTATAATCGTTTGCCATTTTTACTTAAAAACGAAATTGGCTTCTTTCTTTAAAGCGTACGTTTTTGTTTTCTTTTCTTTCTTTCTTTTAAAAACGTAACCCCTACACTAGGATTTTACCCTGTATCGTGGGGGCAGTTTACAAACATAAATTGCAAAAGGATAAACATCCAGACCCGGAACAATTATTTGTAGGCCATACAAATACTTGTTCCGTGCGGGATTCGAACCCACGACCCCCAGCGCAGCCACTCATTGCTAAGCCACTGCGCCACGGTGTCCTCAAACTTTCGGAACATAAACCCAATGGAAAATACAAACTATCGAGAGTAAGATACTGTGAACGTCTTCCACGTCGTGGCTGGAAATGATGATGAAATATTACTAGCCACAATTAAGATGCAAGTACGGACAGCAGATGGTTCTTACATCACACTACGCGCACGATCAAGGATCACAAACTTCCCTTATATCCGAAAATGCAGTGCAAGGTTAGGGCTAAAATGCCAAAACTTCCATGCATCTGTCTCCGGTATCCGTACATCGCCAAACAAAAGCCGAGGAAAGGTACTATTGCACTGCAAATCATTATCAACCGATTATGCATTCTCTACAGAAGCTTTAATAATGTCTAAAGTTATTAACTGCCTGCCTGTGACGTCACTCGAGAATGAAAATTGGCCACACATACAACACTTGCAATTAGCGGATCCTAGTACAACATATCGAAACCTATTGACATACTTTTAGACGCTAAGGTTTATGCTGAAATCATGATGGATGGGTTGTTATGTTAGGATCGTCATTCCAACCAATAGCACAGCAAATACAGATGGGTTGGATATTGTCTGGTTCTACGACGAAAACATTCAACTGCTATTTTACTATGAATAATATCGAAGACATATGCAATTATTGGGAAATGGAAGACATTTCGGAGCAAGAACGCTCATTAACTTTAGAAGAGCAATTTTGTGAAGATTAATATATCAAAACGACTAAAAGATTATCAAATGGGGTATATGAAGTACGTTTACCCATGGAAAAATGCTTTGAAAAGCAATTAGGTCACACGATACTAAGGGCCGTTGCACATTTCAAGCAATTAGAGCGAAAGCTAGAAAAAGACCCGCCACTATGTGATAAATACAATCATTTCAGGAATGAGTATAAGGCATATGAAACCAGCAGTGGACAGTAAATCTCTAGAATGTTATTTACCACATCATCGGGTCCTAAAATTTGACTCGAATACTACAAAGTTACGAGCTGTTTTTAATGCATCAGAAAAACATCGACTGGCTTTAGCTTGAATGACTTAATGGAGCGCGGCCCTAAACTGCAACGTGATATACTGGAATTATTACTAAGTTGGCGTGCTTACAAATATGTATATACAGCAGATTGCAAAAAGATGTATCGTATGATCAAAGTACAAGAGGAAGACCAGCAACTCCAGAAGATAATATGGCGAAACGAACATGGTGCTATGCAAGAACTTCAATTATGTACTGTTACATATGGCATGAAAGCGGCCCCATATTTGGCTCTAAGAACGATGCAGCAGTTAGCCAGTGATGACGCTAACGTTTATCATATGGCAGCTGAGATCTTGAAGAAGAGATTTTATGTTGATGATTTTTTATTTTTTATTAATTTAAGAAATTTATGATTACAAAGATGAATAGTTTTAGTGTAAACATAAACTCATTAGAGTTTTTCCGTACACCATTGCTGTCGACACATTATTCTAATTAACACTTTATAATACATTACATTACCAAAGTTACTTGTTAAGTTACTCTTTTATTTGATATATGGTAGCAACAATATCGAAGAAGCAAAGCAAGCACGATGCCAATTATTTGATATATTACGAGGAGGCGGATTCAACTTAAGAAAATGGTCGAGCAATGAACCCAGACTTCTGGAAAATTTAACTGAGGACCAAGTTAATATCTCTACTGTTAACTTCAACAACAGCTCATCATCATCAATAACAAAAGCATTGGGGTTACGTTGGCATCCATCCTCTGATATTTTACTTTTGGCAATAAGATTAAGAACACGCAAAAGCCCGACACAAAGCGCTCCATGCTGTCAAACATATCGAAGCTTTTCGACCCGCTTGGTTAGTTAACCCCATGTACAATAAAGGCGAAACTATTATTCCAACGACTTTGGAGTGAGCATACGGAATGGGACCAATTATTGTCACCAGATATTCAACATGAGTGAAGTAAACTAAAAGAAGAATTAAAGAACATAAATAAAATTGAAATTCGAAGATGGGTCGGCTATACTCAATCATCCGTACAGTTACACGGCTTCGCAGATGCCTCAGAAAAGGCTTATGCGGCCGTAGTTTACATCAAAACCTATAATGGGCATAAGGAACCCAGGATACACCTCATAGCAGCAAAAACTAAGCTAGCCCCACAAAAAAACTAATTTTTTGAAAACTGCCATGACTGGAATTATGTGCAGCTGTTTTGTTATCTAAATTAATACAAAAGGTTATTGTTTCGATGTCATTAGCTCAAAAAAATTACAAATTTATGGCTGGACGGACTCAATGGTTGTCTTAGGCTGGATTCATGGGAATACTGCAAGATGGAAAACATACGTGGCCAACCGAGTGAATGAAATAATGAAGGTCATACCGTCATCATGCTGGGGCATACAAAATCAGAATATAATGCAGCTGACTGTGCCACCCGAGGACTTTCACTATCTCAACTATTATCGTATTCTCTATGGTGGGATGGACCCTCGTGGCTCAGGGAGAACAAAGAGTATCCTCCAGAAAAATATGAAGCTCCGGAAATCGATATAAAGAGAAAAAGTCGGATATGTGCGGCAGAAATTAACCATTCACCGTTTATCAGTGAGCTTCTATATAAATACAGCTCAGTTACAAAGGCGACCCGCGTGCTATGTCGAATATTACGTTTCATAACTATTACTCGTGAGCGCGTGCGAAACAATAACAATTTCGCTCCAAGTTATATCACAGTGAATGAAATTCAATACGCTACTAAATTAATAATTAAATCAATTCAGTTGGAAAGCTTTGCACAAGAGATAGACCAATTAAAGAAAAACCGAAACATTTCACGAAAAAGCGCAATTATAAGTTTAAACCCATTTCTTGATAAAGACGGCATTCTGAGAATGAAAGAAGGATTGCAACTTTCAACATTACCTACAACCAGCAAGCGGCCTATTGTACTTCCCTATCATTCACGATTGACGGACCTGCTTATACTGGACGCTCATCACACTACGTTACATGGTGGAGTTAAATTGACCTTGGCACACATACGAAACAAATATTGGATCATAAGTGGACAGCGAGCAGTAAAGAAGATAATACGCCGGTGCACCACATGTGTTCGACTCAATACTCAAAGGCGAACACAGATCATGGGTGATCTGCCTACCCCTCGAGTGGTATCATCACGCCCCTTTACATATACGGGGGTGGACTTTACAGGGCATGTTGAGGTCAAAGCAAATAAAGTGAGAGGCATTAAGACCACAAAAGGCTATATAGCTGTCTTTATATGCCTAACTATAAAAGCCGTTCACCTGGAGCTCGTGTCAGACCTACCTGCATCAGCGTTTTTAGCCGCATTTAAACGTATGTGCGCTCGGCGCGGCACGTTATTACACGTTTACAGTGACAACGGTACGAACTTCGTGGGTGCATCACATGTACTTCAAAAGGAATACAAGCAAGCGCTACAGACAATCAACACTGATTTTCTCGAGAACGTCAGCCAGCTGTGAAATACTTGGCATTTTAACGTGGCTGCGTGGAGCAGTGCTGGCGGCATATGGGAAGCCACTGTTAAAAGTTTAAAGCATCACCTGAAGCGCGTAGTTGGCCATCAGAAGCTTACCTTCGAAGAGTATTCGACGCTGCTTGCGCAAATAGAGGCTTGCCTCAACTCAAGGCCTCTATGTTCTTTAACTGAAAACCCAAAAGACATAGATTACCTGTCACCTGGCCACTTTCTCATCGGCGGTCCTATTCTATCTGAACCATTATCTCATAACAATATTGACAACGTAAAAACAAGGTGGCAGCTAACTGAGCAGATGCACAAAGAGTTTTGGAAGCGGTGGTCTGCAGAATATTTGCACACGTTACAAACAAGAAGCAAGTGGCATATACCTCAAAAGAATATAGATCTGGACAGCATAGTCGTGATGAAAGAAGATAATTTACCTCCTTCTAACTGGGCATTAGCAAAGGTCATCGATGTGCACCCCGGCAAGGACGGGTATGTACGCGTCACACTTAAAAGTCAACTTAAAACTAAGCACGGGATCCTGAAACGGCTCATCACGAAGCTGTGTCCTTTGCCAGTACTCCCTAATCAAGATGATGAATCGTCTCGAGCGGCCAGTGACCCCGGCGCTACTGGATACACGTCAAATCGCATTAGAAGTAAGCCAAATTATTTAATTTATTTGCTGTTACTTCTCATGACAGTTATATCACCGTCGATACAGCAAAAGTACGAAATAACTCCTTTAGAAACGAATAAAGCGCTATATTTTGATCAAACAGCTGATTTGCAACTTGTAGAAAGACACTGGATCATAATTATGTACTACAATATGTCAACATTCTGGAAGAACATTGAAAAAGTGGAAAAATACTTAGAGCATTTAAACAGCATCTGTAATGAAGAAAGTACATGCACTTAAACACTGGCTCATTTCAGACACGAGTTGGACGAGATCGAACACTACTATAATATTTTAAAATTTGCACCACTTTCTAGAACAAGAAGAGGTTTAATTAATGGTGTGGGAAGATTAAGTAATTATTTATTTGGTATTTTGGATGACAATTTCGCTGAAAAATACTCTAAAGACATAAAATTAATACATCAAAACGAAATCTATTTGCAAAAGTTGCTTAAAAATCAAACTACCATAGTTGAAGCGGAAAATAATATAATACAGCGAAATGAATACATAATGAACAAGCAATTCACGAAAATCAACGAACAAATAAGGAATTTTTCAAGCGAAGTTCAACAAGTAAAACAGCGAGCCTTAAACAGATTTTATTTTACTATGCATGTTGTTACTTTTGACGTCATTTTATCAAATTTAAGAAGAATACAGGACACCCTGATTAATACTGTTACGAACATATATCACGGTAGGCTCGACGTTCACTTGCTTTCTCCGGCACAACTGCAAGAACAGTTAAACATCATATCAAGACATGTCCAGGGAGAGTTTTTAGTCCCGGTCAACATTCAAAATATTAAGGAGTTATTCAAAATGCTACAAGTAAAGGCAAGAATAACCGAAGATTACGTCATAATTGAAGTGAAGGTGCCACTACTGAGTACTGACAATTATTAACTTAGTAGTCATACCTATACCGTAAGGAAGAAATTTGAAATCAGTCTACATCACACCTTCTACCAACTACATAGCATTCAATTTACGAAAAGATACCTTTATGTCGCTGTCGGAGAATGATTTACAACTCTGCATAAGATACAATGACGTTAACCTATTATGCCCCATTACTATAGTACGTTTCTAGGGCAGGCGGAAAAAAGTACATTGACCTCAAGTATTATGTTAGCATCGAAACAAAACGACAGTTATTACTACCATACATTTCTGTATAGATTACGTATTGTTATGCGCTAAGCGTGTCTCATGGTACGGGGTAGGGTAGCAGGTAGTTGAAGGAAGGGGTCATTCAGAGATAATAAACCTGTGTCTCACGCCGTGCGTGATGAATTTTTATTAGGTTTGTTTTGTTAATTGTCTTATTACGTTTTGTATTAAAGAATTTGTTATTGTTTTGTGACGTTTTGTATATTATCACTTTTATGAAATCGGGTCCATCGACATGAAAATCCCATAAAGACTTTACGTCACCACGAAAGAAGCAGACATTGTCGCATAATTCGGAAACCGAAAAAATAATGATGTAATGTGAACATCTATAAATATGTAAAAGAAACGTGGTCTAGTGACGCATATCCATCCAAAACGGATATGAAAAATATGACTGTCGATATTTTAGGTTATAATTAAAGTGACGGACTCTTCTACATCTACATCAGCATAAGATGATTCTAAAATATATACAGATGAATAGTCTGTCAAGTGTCTCTGACAATCTTTTATGAGAAGTTTTATGTATGTTTCAAGGTTGGCTGCTAAGGAATGCTTAGCATTAAAAGTTCGTCTTTTTACCTACCTACCTACTTATTAAAGTACTTACCTACTATTAACGTAATAATGAAAATTGTAATAACTCATGATTTATAAATAATAAACTTAAATTAATATTAATTTGACTTTTAATTCATTTAGGTACAGGTTAATCTTCTTTCTTTATTATATAATAGACATAGGGCCTGTAAAGAACTTCGCACTCGCCACCCTTCCCTTTCACTCTGATGATGTATGTAATGATAAAAGGATTAAAAATGAACCTAAACAAAAAAGATTGCCTACCCCGATGATATCGTTAAAGGTCAATGTACTTTTTTCCGCCTGCCCTAGAAACGTACTATAGTCAATTATACGAACTTAAAGTGGGTCAGTCTATATTTGACGTAAAAATAATCACGGATGACAGCAATCAAACATATTGTCGTAGAGAAACAAAGGAGTGCCCAGACAGATTGATTAAATTACACTCTCGTGATAACTGGCTGTACACATGCTGCAAATAATGCAAGATCCGCATATTATGCTCGTCTGGGCTGGCGACGACGTGTCTGCGCGGCAGCGGCCTTATCAGTATAGGTCAAGATTGCATTCTTAAGGGTTTTCTATACAAGGCCAGCAGGACTATAAGAGTGAAATATATACAGGAAGTTTTGACATCGGGAGTATGGATGAAGAGTCCATATTGAACTCTGTCATCAATATATCTACCAACCAGCTGCCATTTGTTGCTGAATATCACAATTATACATTTTGGAAAATCAATGGGTCAGTATGTATGTGTCACATAATATGAAAAAAAAATAAGAATCTTGACAAACATACAAATTCCAGAAAGTTGTAAGCCCTATATAAAAAGTCTTCAGTTTTGACTTTGAAGTCAATTTATATTTGGGAAACATGCAAATTTGTAAAGAACCACCCAGAACTATTCACCAAATTAAGTGAAACTAGTTGCAAATACTCAATTAGACTAAATAAAAATAGGTTACTATTGCCGAAATTTACACTTGCATTACATAGCTCTAGTCCTTACTGTATGAAAGTTAAAATTTTAACAACCTTCCAAATGACATAAAAAATCTAAAGAGTACTACATTATCTGTTTCCAAATTAATGTAATATTTCATTGAAAAAGGTTTCTATAATTTAAATGAATATTTTGATACATATATTATTTAATTTGTGGACAACTTTGACCTGCCTATCTAATTCAATATTTTCCAATTATCTTCTTTTTTAATTATAATAATAATTGTTGTTTTTTTACTTGACATTGTGAATACTAATTGAATTGAATTTACAGAATGTTCAAATCATATAATCTAATAATGTAATTTATAAATGAAATCTAATATTGTAGTTTTATAATAATATTTAAGAAAGTAATTTAATATTTTTATAATTGCTACATCCAAACTGGGTTCAAATGCGGACTATTTTTATAAAGCATCACATCTATTGTTACCATTTAATTGCAATAAAGATTATGATTATGATTAATTACAGCAGAGCTTCTGAAAGCGGGTGGAAAACCGGGGAAGGACCATGCTCTCACAGAATACCAGCGTGAAATGGTAGCTTAATGCTGCTGTATTTCATATGGTGAGTGTAGAGAACCGGAGACCCTTTTTACTGGAAAGGAGGCATTCCATCTTAGTCCTCATGGGTGACAAAGCATCTGCATTTTGATTCGTAATCGAGGATAGATGTAGATGTATATGGGCCACAGCAAGCACTTACCATCAGGTGGACTGTGTGCTCGTTTGTCTCCCTATACTATATAAAGAAAAAAAAAGATGGCTATCGGAGTACAAACAAAACCAGAGTATTAAACCTATTTAACTGCAGATAGGTGTATGACAATGTAACGTTATATCCCCGAAAGCCTTCACCGCTTTCAAACTACTGAACTGGAAACGATACGATATTTACATCAATTGCGAGTACACCACTCATCTTCAATATGCTGACGGTACCTTCCTTATGGCTGAATCGTAGAAGGACCTAAGCACTATGCTCAATGACCTCAATAGTGTCTCCCAACGGATAGGCCTTAAGATAAACATTGACAAAATAAAAATCATGAGTACCGTCTACGTCAAACATATGCGTAGTTGTTGGCGTTACTATGTTCGAAGTTATTGACGAGCACATTAACCTGAGATAAATAGTCCGACTAGGTAAGTTCAATTTCGGCCGAGAGGTCAATCGGCGGATTCAACTTGACTTGGCAGCGTTCGGGAAATTACGATACATCTTCTCGTCGGCTATACTCCAAAACCTGAAAACCATGTGTGATGACTTATAGAACTGACGCACGGTCCTTCACTCTTGACCATATGAGGACGCTCAAGGTCACTCAGCGAGCCATGGAGAGAGCTATGCTTGGGGTTTCTCTGCGTGATAAAATTGAAAATTAGGATATCCGCAGTATCACTAGAGTGATCATCGACATAGCCCAACGGATTAGTAAGCTGAAGTGGCAATGGGCCGGCCATATAGCTCGAAGAACCGATACCCGATGGGGAAGAAAGGTTCTCGAGTAGCAGCCTCGTACCGGTAGGCGAAGTGTAGGGCAAACCCCCCCCCCCCACTAGATGGAGTGACGACCTGATAAGACATGCATTTTGGCAATGATGTATGCATGTGGTTCAGGGCTGTGCTTTGTGGCATTCCTTGGAGGAGTCAGCAGTACACTTGTGAAGGACTGTAATAATGATGGTGATGATGATGTCTGATATGTGCTTAAAGTTCCTCAGCAAACTATGTAGAGTTAATTTAATGTTAAAAAAGAAACTGCTAAATCTGGACTTGATACGTTGCGATTTGGTAGAGTTATTATTTTTTTAAATGTTTTAGCTCTAAGAACAATAGAGAAATATATATACTTCTTTATTTGCTTTCGTACTCTTTAGTTTTCTTTTTTTAATAGCATAACGGCGACGAACGAGCACACAGTCCTCCTGATGGTAAGTGATTGCTGTGACCCATAGACATCCACATCTATTCTCGATTATGAATCAAAATGCAGATGCATCATCGCTCATGAGGTCTAAGATCGAATGCCTCGTTTCTAGTAAACAGGTTCTTGGGATCTTTTCACTTATCATACGAAACCCAACGACATTAAGCTGCTATTTTACGCTGGTATTTTGTAAGCACGTGGTCCTTCCCCGGTTGAGTCTAACCGTTCATGGTACAACCATAATATAGCTGTAGAACGGCTATACCACGTTGAAAATCACCTTTATTCTTTAAAAAATATTTGAAAAATATTCAATAGAGCAGTTGCTTGCAGTTAAAAAAAGAAATATTTTGATTTTAACACCAAATTGGCATGATATTTGTTTGTGTGTGAGGTACACGGACAAAAAAGAAATTTATTCCATTAGCAAAATGTTTATTTCCATTTGTTTCACGCAACATTTCACTCCCGCCATTTATTAGATTTATTACATTAACAAACGCCTTAAGAAAGAATTTGTTTAACCGCAATTTGTGTTGAGGGAAAACTCATTACAAGAACCACATTTTTCCAGATAAAATATTTATATTTAAGTTTCATTACGGATACCAAGTCGAACATGATTAATAGGTTTGTAAATTTTTAACATTTTTTACTGGGAATGAGGCATTCCATCTAAGTCCTCGGAGGTGGTAAAGCATCCGCATTTTGATTCTTAAATCAGGATAAATGTGGATAACTATGGAATACAACATCCTCTTACCATCAGGTGGACTGTGTGCTCGTTTGTAACTTCTATTCTATAAAAAACACCTGCGAAAGCTGATGACCTAGACCACTAAAGCCTGTGAATAAAGTATGCGTAAGAAAATAAAAACAAAAGCGAGAGTAATAAAATTCATTATGGCAAATGGAATTACAGTCTTGTTTAAATATTTTAGGGTCGAACGCAGTATCAAGGAAATGAAAATTGTTATTTATTTTTTGAAATCCTATTTAGATGTTTAAAATGGGAACACATTAAACCTAATGTACTTATCAGTAAATATATTGCCAACAATTTAGCTTCATCTTAATATTAGCTCTATTAGCGCTGGGAATAATAATTTATTATAGTTCTTGTAAATAAAAGGCAATATAATAGGAATTATTCAATTATCATCATCATTAACACCAGCTCATAAGAGTCCACTGCTGATCATAAGCCTCCCCATAGGTTGCCTCATAGAGAAGATTTTTTCAATTTCTTAGAAAGTGCTTACAAGACCCTGAAGAAAACATTCTTCTTTCCCTTTAGATTGTGGTTGTTAATAGGAAGATACTGACTGCAGCCTATTTCCTGGTTTGTATCTCTCTGGCGTTTCTTAACAACCACGAACGATGCGGGATAGTGGATATTCTGCGCCGCCAGTTCACGGCCTACAAAGGAAAACTGCCATCTGTTGTATACCATGATTACTTCTAAGTATTTTATAGCATTAGCTCCTACTCTTGAGTGAGGTGGACCACTCATGCCGCCTCATCAACACTTAAGCGTTGCATCATCATCGCCATTATTACTTCAAAAAGTTTCACGTGGACCTCTACCGTTGTAATGAAGATTATTTCAGGCTATTTTACACATCAGGCGTAAATAAGATGGACATACAGCTGTATATATCGACTGCCTTTAGATTTTTTCCTTATAGTCGTAACTTGAAACTATTTGAAACGGATATGTCGCAGGTTCGTGATAAAATTTGTTTTTTGATCAAATACCTAGGCTTTTGATCAAAACCAGTTCAGGTTATTGAAAAAAAAAACTGGATTTGTTCAAATTAATGATAAGACTAAATAATAAATTGATCAAAAACCGGAAAAAGACAAAAGTCTTTTCAGGTATTTGATCAAGAAACTGATTTTATCATAAACTTGTGACGGATAAATATGCTGAAAGTGAGATAGACATAACGTAATAAATATATTGGAAGCCATTAAATTTTTTTGGCATTTCTTATAACCGTCTACTATGACACAGGACAGTCACAGAACGAATTGAGCAATGTATTTTCTTACTTCACCACAACATTTAGTGTCGTGTACTATTTTAAAATATTACTTCTACTCTATGGAGACGGAAACTAATACTAATTTCCTCCATAACGAATTTCTGTCAAGGCGGTTAGTCTCAACGGAGACTAGCCATCTGCGCAGGGCAGGGTTATAGTGTCGAAGCGTATACGCAAGCGCAGGTGCACTTTCTATTTGCTCACTCTCATAGTCCGATGGGACGGTATTTCGACACAACCGGAGATAGATCAGGCACAAGACCAACGGCTTAACGTGTTTTACAAGACACAAAGGTGAAATACCAACGTCCTAATTTCAGGCTGTTACTGAAAATTTCTTGACAAACACCCAAAAAATGATTTTGGCCCGACCTAGGGTTCGAAATCGGGACCCCGTAATCAGCAATGATTGGGTCATCATCACAGACTGGACTATTCTTGCGAATAAGCCCAATATTGTGATGATGGACCGGGCACTGTTATGATTATTTTTGATCGAAATTACCATTCCGCATGACGTGAATCTCGTGAAAGCTGAAACAGATAAGCAAACAAAATATAAAGAAATAAACTAGTCAGAATGTTTAGAACTACGTCAAATACATTTCAGTGGTCAGCCATCTTGACTTCAGACGTCTTGACGTCAAGTGACTGACTACTTTCTACGTGTTCTTGCTCCTTATTTAACAAGGTAACAATATTTCATATTATGTACCAAAATTTAAGACGATTAGATACTAAAATTTAATATTGCCAGCATCAAATTTCTCTTATGGTCCAGAGGTTCTGACGGTCTCAACGATAGATGACTGAGAAATAAGCATTCGTCCAGGTCACATCTGATATTGTGGACTAGAGCTTTACTTTCATCTGAAAAGTATTTTAAAATAATTCCAAAGATAAGTCCGCTACAGTGACTATGACGTCAGGAATAGAGTTGTAATTTATTTCATTTACGCGAATATTACAAATTTAAATAAAACTAGTTTTTTTTACGGATTTCCGGAAATTCCGTTCACCATGGAGTTAGAAGCAAATGATTCTTAAGCTTTTTTAAATGGCTTAGTAATTCGAAATACTTATAACTCTTTGAACCACGCTGTGTACAGAAATAAGACCCATACAGAATTATGAGGGGCTTTTCCATGACCATAACTCATATTACAACATGTATTCACATTGAAAATCAATTTGTTTTCCATTCCTCACTGTGTACAATCAACAAGTACTATTAAAATTATATGTCGAGAATTTTATTTATCTGGTACAATCCAAACCCAAGTTAGGAAGGTTCAAGAAACGACGAAGCGCTTCGAAAAAAGCTAGGTGGTGCTTTGTTTTGGATTATTTGGCTTATCGTGGCGGGAACACTACCGTGACCTCAATTAAATTTATAAAATCATTCCTTCGTAAAATAGCTTTAACTAAAGTAATTTGATCCATATAGTTTTAGAATTATTTTAAATTTAATATACTAGACCAACTCTATTATTTAAATAAAACTAGTTTTTACGGACTTAATCGTGTATATTAACTTATTTTATATTTCCGACTTTTCGAGTGCTTTACAGCACCCATGTTCATGGGAGAGGGGGGGAGGTACTGAATATTTAATTAAATTTTATTAATTAAAAGGATCCTATAAGGATCCCAAGTAGATGGTAGCACCCAGCCATCTTCTCTATTATTATTTTTTTGATTCAAATAATTGAACTTGACGATGATAAAAACTGACAAATATTCCTCGGCGGCTTAAGGTATGTTTTAATAGAAACACGCTTCAAGATGTAGTCAATCTTGTTACTGACACATATAACATATGGTATTACAGCAGGCACACGCTCGACTGTAGCCGGCTTCACTCGGTCACTGTGACGTAGGCACGGGACCCAATGCTTGTTGTCGTGCAGAACCTGCTTGACGTACTGAACTAAAAACTATTGTCATTATCATCATCATCATCATCATCACAGCCCTTCACGGGTCCACTGCTGAACATAGGCCTCCCCCAAGCAATGCCACAAAGCACGGTCCTGAGCCACCTGCATCCATTGACTTCCTGCATATCTTACCAGGTCGTCACTCTATCTAGTGGGGGGTCGCCCTACACTACGCCTACCGGTACGAGGCTGCCACACGAGAACCTTTCTTCCCCATCGGTTATCGGTTCTTCGAGCTATATGGCCGGCCCATTGCCACTTCAGCTTACTAATCCGTTGGGCTATGTCGGTCACTCTGGTTTTACTGCGCATATCCTCATTTCTGAGTCTATCACGCAGAGAAACTCCGAGCATAGCCCTCTCAATAGCTCGCTGAGCGACCTTGAGCGTCCTCATACGGCCAGCAGTGAAGGATCACGTCTCAGATCCGTAAGTCATCACTGGCAACACGCACTGGTTGTACAATCTAGTTTTTAGAGATTGAGGTATACCTGACGAGAAGATATGTCGTAATTTCCCGAACGCTGCCCACCCGAGTTGAATCCGTCGATTGACCTCTCGGTCGAAGTTGGCCTTACCTAGTCGGACTATTTGTCCCAGGTAAACGTACTCGTCAACAACTTCGAGCATAGTGCTCTCAACAACTACCGGCATAGGTGTGACATGGACATTAAACATGACCTTTGTTTTGTCCACGTTCATCTTAAGACCTATCCGTTGGGAGGCACTATTGAGGTCATTGATCATAGTGCTTAAGTCCTTCAGCGATTCTGCCATAAGGACTATATCGTCGGCAAATCGAAGGTGAGTGATGTACTCGCCATTGATGTTAATACCGTATCCTTTCCAGTCCAGTAGCTTGAAAACGTCTTCCAATGCAGCGGTGAAGAGTTTCGGGGATATAACGTCACCCTGTCTTACACCTCTCTGCAGTTGGATAGGTTTCGAGCTCTGGTTCTGTACTCGGATAGCCATCGTAACCCTACTGTACAAACACTTCAGCACTTCGATATACCGACAGTCAACTTGGCACCGCTGAAGGGACTGCAGCACCGCCCAAATTTCGACAGAATCAAAGGCTTTCTCATAGTCCACATACGCCAGACAAAGTGGCAAATTGTACTCTTCAGTCTTCTGTAGTTAGCTGTGTAGTGGCGGTTAAGAATATCCACTACCCCATATCTTCCCGTAGGTGTCGTAAAAGGCGACAGAGGGAAACAGGCAGGAGATGGGCAGCAGCATCTTCCTGATAACAGCAACTGTACGAAAAAAAAACTGCGGTTGCCAACCCGCTCGCCAAGCGTGGCAACTATGGCAATATACCCCCCATGAACAATCACACAAATAGACGGCCCCCAGTCCCCGGCGGCCCCGCTATTCCTGGCTACGGTGGCGACCATGGTAACGGCGGGGCAGGGGGTGCTAAGAATCTCCGGTGGAGGTTCGTTTGCCACTTACGACGACTCGACCTGGCAACATTTAACGCACGCACACTGAGGACTGACGAGAAGATCCTGGAGCTGGAAGAAGAGATGGACAAGTTGCCCTGGAGTATTATAGGATTATCCAAGGTCCGAAGAGAGGGGGAGGACACGGTGATTCTCGAATCCGGCAACTTGTTCTATCACCGGGAGGGCGACCATCTGTCCCAAGGAGGTGTCGGATTTATCGCCCACAAGTCTCACGACAACAACGTTGTAAAGATTGGGAGTGTGTCGACGAGGGTCACGTACCTGATACTCACAATCACCAAACGGTATTCGCTGAAGGTCATACAGGTTTACGCACCAACCTCGGCACATCCCGATGAGGAGGTGGAGGAAATGTATGAGGATATTTCCAAAGCCATGCATTCCTCCAAAACCCACTACACGGTGTTGTTGGGAGACTTCAACGCAAAACTAGGCACAAGAGAAAGCGGTGAGCTGAAGTTAGGGAAATTTGGAGTAGGGCAACGGAACCGAAGGGGCCAGCAGCTGGCCGACTTTATGGAGAAAGAGGGACTCTTTATGATGAACTCTTTCTTCCAGAAGCGGCCCCACAGGAAGTGGACCTGAACGAGCCCCGACGGTTCGACAAAAAATGAGATTGACATCATTATGACGACCAGACGCAAACTGTTCAGTGATGTCTCAGTGATCGCAAGGGTGAAAACTGGCAGCGATCACCGAATGGTTAGAGGCACACTGAACCTAAACGTTAAGTTGGAGAGGTCTCCTCTAATGAAGTCAACGCTCCGTCCCCCTCGTGTTCTGATCCAGAATCCCGAAAACTTTCAGCTCGAGTTACACAACCGCTTTCAGTGCCTACAAGATTGCAATGCAGTGGACGATATGAATGACAAGCTCGTGGAAACTGTCCATGCGGTCGGAGCTAAGTTCTGCAAGACCCGCCGCAGAAGAACACAAAAACTCTCCGATCACACTCTTAATCTCATGGCTGTTAGACGGGAGATGGGGCTGCAATCGTCAACAGATTTGACAGCATACAGGCAACTGAACAGACCGATCTCCAAATGCATGCGGCGAGACTTACGCAACTTTAATACTGTTCGTATTAAAGAAGCGATCGAGCGGAACCAGGGCTCCAAAGTCTTTGCCAGAAATCTGTCTGCCCATAAGAGCCAACTGTCAAAGCTGAAGACTGAGTGTGGCAGCATCGTTTCCGGGACACCTGAGATTTTGAATGAGATTGAGAGGTTCCATGGGCAGCTGTACACATCATTGTTGGAGCCACACGCAAGTGTGAGTAACGATCCAAGAGCAAGTCTTATCCGACACTATTCCGATGATATCCCGGACGTCAGTCTAAGCGAGATTAGAATGGCTCTCCAGCACCTTAAAAACGGCAGGGCCCCAGGCGAGGATGGAATTACAGCGGAGCTTCTGAAAGCGGGTGGAACACCGGTACTTGAAGTCCTTCAGAAGCTCTTCAATTCCGTCCTCCATGGTGGCACTACTCCAGAGGCGTGGAGCAGAAGTGCGGTGGTCTTGTTCTTTAAGAAAGGCGACAACGCTCTCTTGAAGAACTACAGACCGATTTCCCTTCTGAGCCGCGTCTACGTGCTGTTTTCAAGAGTCATTACGAATCGTCTCGCACGCAGACTCGACGACTTCCAGCCTCCCGAACAAGCCAGTTTCCGAAAAGGCTTCAGTACCATAGACCACATACATACCCTGCGGCAGATTGTCATTAGCAACATAAAAAAACAAGTGAAATCTAACTAAAAAACATTTTCATGTAAAATGTTGCCAAGATCAAACCATATGGCTCGCACTGTCAAAAAGCTAGCGGACCTCATGAAGTGCCAAGCTTCTATTTCTACGCGCCCTTATTATACAACCCTGTATTTACAGCGAGCCTTAACCATCTGAGCTGACACGGCTTTATATATATATATATATATATATATATATATATATATATATATATATATATATATATATATATATATATATATATATATATATATATCAGTCAAGCCACATATTGAGGTTTAGAGTTTGAGATGTTAGGGCTTGTATAACTGCGTGTAGAGTTAGAAGCTTGGCTCTTCGTGAGATCTGATACCTTTTTGACAGTGTTTCTCCTCTCGGCAACATTTTAAAACAAAATGTTTTTGGTTGGATTAAAATTTATAAGATAAGAATGCGTGGACATAAAAGACATTCTGTAGGCAGACAGACGTTGTTCTACCCTTTCCGACGCGACCCTTTGTTTTATAAGAATCCTAAACTTCTCAATAAAAATATTGAGGATCATAAATACTATTGGGATTAAAACTATCCTATCTCAAGTTGAAGCAAGCAATACACATTATAAAAAAAGTTCCTTGAAAAAGGTTAAGTGGTTTCGGACCTTAGCGTGTACGAATATCATTACACGGAATTTGTTATAAGTTGTAACTGTTGGAAGAAAAATGGTCTAATTATTAGTTTTTTTTTGCTTTTAACAAGGTTTCTTGCAGTAAGGACTTGTTAAAACGATAACGTAGTTTTCTTGACCTTTTAAAAGTGCTCTATAAAGTCAATTTTTAATAAAAACATTTTGATTGACTTTAGTTTTCGGCGTAAGAAATTTAAATTTCGTTTATCAAACGTAACTTTTGCCTTAAAAAATCGGTCAAAGTGCTAAACTTAGATCTTTTTAAGTTTTTTTAGTGTTTAATAAAAGTATTACTGGTATATTTATACTTCTTAAATTCTTGTTGGCTATTTCAAGCAAGCTTAAAATTATTACACATCATGGGTACAAGATGAACTTTTTTTAACTTTTGCGACCGAAGGAACTCAGAATGTATGAACTCCAGACGTAGCAGGTTGTAAATATAGTGCTTTTAAGCGCAACTGCAGCCGCAACAGAGGCTGCAGTTTTGCTTAAAAGCAGTTCCTTAACGCTGTTGATGTGTTGCAAGCTGTAATACTAGATCTCTAACTAACCTAGGATGTTCTTTTCCGACTTACTTCTGCAACATAAATTTTCTTTGTCACTCCTTCCTTATTTATCGATTATTGTGAGTTTCCACATGACCAAACCATCGAAGCATTCCTTTCTTAATCTTGGTCACAACATTATCTTGCAAACCACTCTCTTCTCTTATCATATTAATCCTTACCAACAAAAGTTCTTTCAACAAGATAATTTAATGAAGATAAACTTTAAACGTAACTAATTTTACGGATTTCGTCGCTTTTAATTATAAATTTTTAAGACAACGCCTTGTAACTATAATGTATCTGAAGAAAACCACATCACAAACTCAACATCGAAAATTTTTTTCGTGATTAATAATGTTAATTTTTTGTTCCAAATTTGTAAAATTAATTCAATAAAACCCATCCTCTGGAAACCCATCTAAAGCAAAATCTACTACACGCAGTTTGTATTTCGGAATCTCGGCTGTCTGATTTTAAACTAGAATTAGTTGTATTTCAAAACTATCATGTAGCAACTTATTTTTGCCGTTAAAGTTATACAGGAGGTGGTGTATGCATCATAATAAAATGATTTAGAATACATAGAACTAAAAATATAAGCAGTTTCTCAATTGAGTATGTAATAGAACAATTAAAGGCACTCCCCTTGTTGCCTCAGCCGGTATCGGAATCCTCGGCGTCGACATATCGAGTGACGAACAGTTTCATGGCCTCTATACTCGTAAAGCTTGGCATGCTCAGCAGAGCGGGACAGTATTTCATGCCGGAACACTGCCTGCAACTTTACAAGGCGCAGGTTTGGCCTCACATGAAATACTGTTCACACTTCGGGGCTAGGGCTCCCCAGTGCCAGCTCCTTTCACTTGACCGCATCCTGCGCAGAGCGACTCGAACCGTCTACGACCGAGTGCTTTCCGATAGGCTCGATTCACTGGCGCTGCGAAGAGATGTTGCATCTCTTTGCATTTTATTTCGCATCTACCACGGGGAGTGCTCTGAGGAATTGTTCGGTTTAATCCCAGCCGCCAAATTTCATGAAGGCACTATGCGGCAAACCTCCCGATACCATCCACACAATCTGGATGCTTGGTGGTCCACCACTGTACGTTTCACTAGAAGTTTTCTTCTGCGTACGACATCTCTGTGGAATAGTTTACCACCGGCGATATTTACGGACCGATACGACATAGGGACCTTCAAGAAAAAAGCTTAGTCCTTTCTAAAAGGCCGGCAACACACCTTGAATTCCCCTGGCGTTGCAGTTGTTCATGGGCGGCGGTAATCCGGTGAACCATATGGTCGTTAGCTACCTCTCCTATAAAAAAACTGTGTGCTGTGGAAATCACCAAATTAAATATTATTATTGTTAGTATGAACCGCAATAATAGAGAGAGAGAAAGAGAGAAGTTATCTACACAGAAATGAAAATGTCATTAGAATGTTTAAATAGAAAACTATAATATAATATTTAATAACATTTACAATATAACATAAACACTCACGCCTGTCACCCAGAGGGGTAGGCAGAGACTACAGACTTCCATTTAGCACGATCCTGACATACCTTTCTCGCCTCTTCCACATTCATATACCTACGCATACATGCTCGTCGGTTAAGGGTACTCTTAATTTGGCCCATTTTTAGTATATCGCCAATTTGGTCGACAAACTTCCGCCTAGGACGTCCCTTTCCGACTCTTCCATTCACTTCTGCAACATATATTTGCTTTGTCAGTCTTTCCGCATTCATTCTTTCTACATGACCAAACCACCGAAGCATTCCTTTCTTAATCCTGGTCACCGCATCATCTTGCAAACCACACTCTTCTTTTATCACACAGTTTCTCACCCTGTCACTCAGATTCAGCCCTAACATACTCCTTAGCGACCGCATTTCTACCGCATTTATTCTACTCTCGTGCTTCTTCTGCCACACCCAACTTTCACTACCATACGTTAAAGTAGGGACTAATACAGCACTGTGAATTGCCATACGTGCCTTTTTTGACACATTCTGACTTTTCACAATAGAGTGTAGAGCCCCATTTACTTTATTTCCTGCATTCACTCGTCGTTCAATGTCCTTATCATATCTCCCATCCCTGCTGAATACACATCCCAAATATACGAACTCATCCACTTGCTCAATTAACTCTCCTTCTATTCTTATTTCACATACCGTTTTGCTTTCATCTCTTTCAAAAACCATCACTTTCGTCTTACTTGCGTTCACTTTCATTCCCCTTTCTTTTAATGACCTGTTCATTAATGTAACCATCATTTGCAACTCGGCCGCCGACGACGCAAGTATGACTTGATCATCGGCGTACAAAAGGCATTTGATGGTTAACTCACCCATTCTTACCCCGCATTCTTCAACTTTCAAATTTTCCAAACAGCTGTCCATAAATAGGTTGAACAGCCACGGGGAAGCTACACAGCCCTGTCTGACACCTTTATGGATGCCAAACCAGCCCGAGTAGACCCCGTTGATTCTAACACAAGCACTCGAGTCCCTATACAGAGACTTTAATGCCTGTATCAAACCAGCGCTCAACCTAAATGCGTTCAGCGTTTGCCATAACACATCCCTGTTCACTCTGTCATAAGCCTTTTCCAAGTCCATGAACGCACAAAAAACTCTTTGGTTTTTCGCCAAAAACTTCTCCTCGATCATGCGCATGGAAAAGACTTGATCTGTACACCCCATTCCCTTTCTAAATCCCGCTTGCACATCCCAAATTTTTTCATCAGTTTCTTTCATAACTCTTTCAATTAGTACCTTAGCATACAGTTTTCCCACAATGCTAAGAAGGCTGATACCACGGTAGTTTTTATAGTCCTGCTGTGACCCTTTTCCCTTATATATTGGGACTATCACGGTTTTGCACCAGTCTCCCGGTACCCGCTTTAGTTCCCAACATAAATTAAACAAGGTGTACAGCAGGCCTGCCACCACGTCCTCTCCAGCCCTTAGCATTTCGAGTGAAACTCTATCATATCCGGCTGCCTTACCTACTTTCATGCTTTTCATTGCTTTCATTATTTCATCCATACTTATCTCCCTATCTCTTTCATCTTCTTTCGGAATTTCTATTTCATTTAGTTCACACTTCTCCTCACTCATAAATTCGCTTTCAAAATATTCCTTCCATCTCTTTAGACTCAACACTTCATCATTCAGGATACAGCCATTCTCGTCTCGTATCGCATTCAATCTAGGCTGTTTTGTATTTCCCCTGGTATTTCTTACGAGTTTCCAGAACATTTTAATATTTGCCTGGAAGTTATCCGATATTCTTCTATCATTCCTATCCGTTCTTTCTTGCTTTTTCCTTTCAACTAATTCTTTTACTCTCTTATTTAAACGTTTAAACTCTGCCTTTTTTCTTTCATTCTCATCATTCTTACCACCAGAGTTACCAGCTTTGGTCGCTAGTAAATCTAGCCATGCTCTCTTCTTTGCTTCAACTTCCATACGTACCTCGTCATCCCACCATAACGTATTGTCTTTCCTTTCATTCATTCTCTTACTAACACCACATACTTCGGTAGCTGCATCCACTAAACCTTTCTTAACATTATGCCACACATTCTCCAAGTCTAACTCATTCACACACAACTCATCCAAATTACTTATATTTTCTCTCAGTCTGCATTTGTACTTGTCTTTCACATCTTCATCTTGTAACCTCTCAATTCTTATACGCTGTAACGCAGTGGTAGACACAGATGTCCTATGCCGCCAACGTCTGAATAAACCCCTAATTCGGCATAAGACCAGGTAGTGGTCCGTCCCTACGTTGGACCCCCGGTAAACCCTTGTATCCACTACTGCGCTCCTCATTCTTTCATCCACAGTTATGAAATCTATCATGCTTCTATCATCACCTCTTTCCCAAGTGTACATGTGAATCTTCTTATGACGAAAGAAAGTGTTCGTCACAAAAAGATTCCTTTCCACACATACGGTGAGGAGGCTTTCACCATTCTCATTTATACTTTCATCACCAAACGTGATGATATTTATATGGTGAGAAATACGCCGTAGGTATATTATTAGACATGTCCAAAGCTTATGATAGAGTAGAATACCAAATACTGTTACATAAGCTATGTGATATCGGTATACGAGATACGGCATACAAATGGTTTAAATCCTACCAAGTAAACCGTAAACAATATTTAGAGATAGTGCATTATAACCATGACGCTGATGATGTATGCAACATTAGATCTGAAGTAATACACACTACTTGCTCCATTCCTCAGGGCAGCGTTTTGGGATGTTTGCTATTTATTATTTATATACACGAACTACCTAGGGTGTTGACTGAAACCTCTATTATATTTGCTGATGACATTTCCATTCTTATTCCACATACAAAAAACTAGAATTTAAATAATAAATTGAACCAAGTATTGAACCATGTTAAAACTTGAAAATCATCGCTAAGCATTGCTTTTACTTATCTATAATATATATAATATAATATTCCACATTTATATTAAAATATCCATAGGAACTGTTGACAACTTCAACTTATTAGGTCTGGAAATCGACTACCATATAAACTGGAAAGTCCTTATAAATAAAGTAAAAAATAGCCTATCAAAGTTTACTTAAGCATTACAAGAAATGAAGAAAACCACAGACATCCCCAGCGCCCTGTCGTCATATTACGCATACTCATCTTTGTGACTGTCATACAGTCTCATGTTGTACGAGTAAACCCGTACATTTTTACATGTTAGCGTAATTGCAGCGCGTGCTCGTGTTTGACGTCATTTCAATGCATTGTATACATATTGTTCTTATAATAAATTCAGTACCATTAGCACGGCGTTACGATAAACAGTATTTTATTTTGCATCCTACAATCTCAGTATTTGAGTGGTACTCCTCAGCAGCATTTAATCTTGCACTGCATTGCATTACACACTTGCATAGTTACACATACATATTTTTGGTCCTTCGACTACTACTATAGTGCTTAGTGTTTTGGCACAGTGGCGAATCGGTTCTTTTAGCCTCCCACAAACGGGTCTCACCAGTCGAATTGAGAAGGCGCATAATATACTGTGCTGAAGACACAACGCACTAAGTGGACCCGGTGATTGGAAGTTACAGTTCCATCAGCGTTACTTGCGGTTAGTAATATTTAAACAATAACTTATCATCAAGCAAGCCTTATTGCAGAGACAGTTTGAAATCGTAAACGAGATCAGAAAGCTTAATACCAATTTCAAAAAGGACCCGAAGGTAAGAAAAATCAAGGAATACATACAGAAGAGAATCAAAGATTTGGATGAACTTTGGGTCGAATTCAAAAACAACAACGAACAATTATTGACATTAGAGGACAAGACTCACGAATATTTTACAAACTACATTTTTTTTTGTGTATGAATATTTGTATAGCAAAACGCGGGAAATGATGAATGTGTATGAGTGTGAATCAAAGGATGAATCGACTAAGTATAATACCACCCAGGTTGACCTTGAGAAATGTAAAGAGTTATTAAGCTTGCAGCGAACTAATTTTCGAGCATTTTCGAGAATAACTGAGAACATAAACATTGAAAACATGGATGAAAAATGGGAGGTAGAGTATGAGTTGAGAAACCTTCAAAATCGTTGGAGCAACATCGAGGAAACACACTTGAAGATTGACAATATTCTCGAAGATTCCGATTTAAAATACGACAAGGAATATGAAGAAATGGAGGTCAAGTTTAAGAACGTAAATAGGTTGTTAAACAAGAAATTAACATCTCAACACTATGTGCACTTTACAACACCAAAAATAGAAAAAAGGGAACGGGAAATTATATGCAATGGCGTTAATTTTCTGACCTCTTTAAAGAAGCCATTCACAACAATCCTTCGATGACTAAGGTACAAAAGATGCAGCACTTAAAGGGGAAGGTCAGAGGTGAAGCCGAGCGCCTAATACAACATTTGCATATTTCTTCAGAAAACTATGACTTCGCGTGGAAAATATTAATTCATCGCTATGACATTCAGCAAGTTCTCTTTACAAGGTACATTGAAACTCTAATAAATCAACCTAACATCCAAAAACAATCATCAACAGAACTTAAACGACTACACGACGTATCAATGGAATGCATTCATGGTGTTTTCAATATGGGGATTGACACTACCTCATGAGATCCGATTCTGGTACACCTTATAGCAAAGAAATTAGATACAACAACTTATAGCGATTATATGGAGTCAAGAAAAGCCCCACAGGAACTACCTGATTTGGACGAGTTTATGGCGTTTTTGGAAGCCAAATTTACAGCCCTAGAGCTAATGAATAGGAAAGAACGGACAGTCGAAACATCGAATTTTAATAGAAATAACCACGTAACAAAATTTAAACAACGTTATTACCAAAAACCTGCAATTTATGAGAACAGAGATACATCATTCAAGAAATCATTTTATGTTTACTGCAAGTTTATTGTCTTGTCCTTGTCTTGTCTTTTATGAACTTGTCCTTTATGCAAACAAAATCACGCATTGTTTCAATGAAAAAGATTCACGACACCTGAAACGAAATTACATACACTTTCGAAACTACACATATGCGAAAATTGTTTATACGTGCATAAATACGAATGTAATTCCGAAAAAAGGTGCAAGGAATGTCACAAGAAATATAACACATTATTGCACAACGCTTATATTACAAAGGCGGCGATTAATGCAAGTTCAGGGAACATCAACAACGGCTTCGAAGTCGCAGGGCTCGAAACCACATGTACAATCAAACCGCGTGGCTGGAAATGATGATGAAATATTACTAGCCACAATTAAGATGCAAGTACGGACAGCAGATGGTTCTTACATCACACTACGCGCACGACCAAGGATCACAAACTTCCCTTATATCCGAAAATGCAGTGCAAGGTTAGGGCTAAAACGCCAAAACTTCCGTGCATCTGTCTCCGGTATCCGTACATCGCCAAACAAAAGCCGAGGAAAGGTACTATTGCACTGCAAATCATTATCAACCGATTATGCATTCTCTACAGAAGCTTTAATAATGTCTAAAGTTATTAACTGCCTGCCTGTGACGTCACTCGAGAATAAAAATTGGCCACACATACAACACTTGCAATTAGCGGATCCTAGTACAACATATCGAAACCTATTGACATACTTTTAGACGCTAAGGTTTATGCTGAAATCATGATGGATGGGTTGTTATGTTAGGATCGTCATGCCAACCAATAGCACAGCAAATACAGATGGGTTGGATATTGTCTGGTTCTACGACGAAAACATTCAACTGCTATTTTACTATGAATAATATCGAAGACATATGCAATTATTGGGAAATGGAAGACATTTCGGAGCAAGAACGCTCATTAACTTTAGAAGAGCAATTTTGTGAAGATTAATATATCAAAACGACTAAAAGATTATCAAATGGGGTATATGAAGTACGTTTACCCATGGAAAAATGCTTTGAAAAGGAATTAGGTCACACGACACTAAGGGCCGTTGCACATTTCAAGCAATTAGAGCGAAAGCTAGAAAAAGACCCGCCACTATGTGATAAATACAATCATTTCAGGAATGAGTATAAGGCATATGAAACCAGCAGTGGACAGTAAATCTCTAGAATGTTATTTACCACATCATGGGGTCCTAAAATTTGACTCGAATACTACAAAGTTACGAGCTGTTTTTAATGCATCAGAAAAACATCGACTGGCTTTAGCTTGAATGACTTAATGGAGCGCGGCCCTAAACTGCAACGTGATATACTGGAATTATTACTAAGTTGGCGTGCTTACAAATATGTATATACAGCAGATTGCAAAAAGATGTATCGTATGATCAAAGTACAAGAGGAAGACCAGCAACTCCAGAAGATAATATGGCGAAACGAACATGGTGCTATGCAAGAACTTCAATTATGTACTGTTACATATGGCATGAAAGCGGCCCCATATTTGGCTCTAAGAACGATGCAGCAGTTAGCCAGTGATGACGCTAACGTTTATCATATGGCAGCTGAGATCTTGAAGAAGAGATTTTATGTTGATGATTTTTTAGTTTTTATTAATTTAAGAAATTTATGATTACAAAGATGAATAGTTTTAGTGTAAACATAAACTCGTTAGAGTTTTTCCGTACACCATTGCTGTCGACACATTATTCTAATTAACACTTTATAATACATTACATTACCAAAGTTACTTGTTAAGTTACTCTTTTATTTGATATATGGTAGCAACAATATCGAAGAAGCAAAGCAAGCACGATGCCAATTATTTGATATATTACGAGGAGGCGGATTCAACTTAAGAAAATGGTCGAGCAATGAACCCAGACTTCTGGAAAATTTAACTAAGGACCAAGTTAATATCTCTACTGTTAACTTCAACAACAGCTCATCATCATCAACAACAAAAGCATTGGGGTTACGTTGGCATCCATCCTCTGATATTTTACTTTTGGCAATAAGATTAAGAACACGCAAAAGCCCGACACAAAGCGCTCCATGCTGTCAAACATATCGAAGCTTTTCGACCCGCTTGGTTAGTTAACCCCATGTACAATAAAGGCGAAACTATTATTCCAACGACTTTGGAGTGAGCATACGGAATGGGACCAATTATTGTCACCAGATATTCAACATGAGTGAAGTAAACTAAAAGAAGAATTAAAGAACATAAATAAAATTGAAATTCGAAGATGGGTCGGCTATACTCAATCATCCGTACAGTTACACGGCTTCGCAGATGCCTCAGAAAAGGCTTATGCGGCCGTAGTTTACATCAAAACCTATAATGGGCATAAGGAACCCAGGATACACCTCATAGCAGCAAAAACTAAGCTAGCCCCACAAAAAAACTAATTTTTTGAAAATTGCCATGACTGGAATTATGTGCAGCTGTTTTGTTATCTAAATTAATACAAAAGGTTATTGTTTCGATGTCATTAGCTCAAAAAAATTACAAATTTATGGCTGGACGGACTCAATGGTTGTCTTAGGCTGGATTCATGGGAATACTGCAAGATGGAAAACATACGTGGCCAACCGAGTGAATGAAATAATGAAGGTCATACCGTCATCATGCTGGGGCATACAAAATCAGAACATAATGCAGCTGACTGTGCCACCCGAGGACTTTCACTATCTCAACTATTATCGTATTCTCTATGGTGGGATGGACCCTCGTGGCTCAGGGAGAACAAAGAGTATCCTCCAGAAAAATATGAAGCTCCGGAAATCGATATAAAGAGAAAAAGTCGGATATGTGCGGCAGAAATTAACCATTCACCGTTTATCAGTGAGCTTCTATATAAATACAGCTCAGTTACAAAGGCGACCCGCGTGCTATGTCGAATATTACGTTTCATAACTATTACTCGTGAGCGCGTGCGAAACAATAACAATTTCGCTCCAAGTTATATCACAGTGAATGAAATTCAATACGCTACTAAATTAATAATTAAATCAATTCAGTTGGAAAGCTTTGCACAAGAGATAGACCAATTAAAGAAAAACGGAAACATTTCACGAAAAAGCGCAATTATAAGTTTAAACCCATTTCTTGATAAAGACGGCATTCTGAGAATGAAAGAAGGATTGCAACTTTCAACATTACCTACAACCAGCAAGCGGCCTATTGTACTTCCCTATCATTCACGATTGACGGACCTGCTTATACTGGATGCTCATCACACTACGTTACATGGTGGAGTTAAATTGACCTTGGCACACATACGAAACAAATATTGGATCATAAGTGGACAGCGAGCAGTAAAGAAGATAATACGCCGGTGCACCACATGTGTTCGACTCAATACTCAAAGGCGAACACAGATCATGGGTGATCTGCCTACCCCTCGAGTGGTATCATCACGCCCCTTTACATATACGGGGGTGGACTTTACAGGGCATGTTGAGGTCAAAGCAAATAAAGTGAGAGGCATTAAGACCACAAAAGGCTATATAGCTGTCTTTATATGCCTAACTATAAAAGCCGTTCACCTGGAGCTCGTGTCAGACCTACTTGCATCAGCGTTTTTAGCCGCATTTAAACGTATGTGCGCTCGGCGCGGCACGTTATTACACGTTTACAGTGACAACGGTACGAACTTCGTGGGTGCATCACATGTACTTCAAAAGGAATACAAGCAAGCGCTACAGACAATCAACACTGATTTCCTCGAGAACGTCAGCCAGCTGTGAAATACTTGGCATTTTAACGTGGCTGCGTGGAGCAGTGCTGGCGGCATATGGGAAGCCACTGTTAAAAGTTTAAAGCATCACCTGAAGCGCGTAGTTGGCCATCAGAAGCTTACCTTCGAAGAGTATTCGACGCTGCTTGCGCAAATAGAGGCTTGCCTCAACTCAAGGCCTCTATGTTCTTTAACTGAAAACCCAAAAGACATAGATTACCTGTCACCTGGCCACTTTCTCATCGGCGGTCCTATTCTATCTGAACCATTATCTCATAACAATATTGACAACGTAAAAACAAGGTGGCAGCTAACTGAGCAGATGCACAAAGAGTTTTGGAAGCGGTGGTCTGCAGAATATTTGCACACGTTACAAACAAGAAGCAGGTGGCATATACCTCAAAAGAATATAGACCTGGACAGCATAGTCGTGTTGAAAGAAGATAATTTACCTCCTTCTAACTGGGCATTAGCAAAGGTCATCGATGTGCACCCCGGCAAGGACGGGTATGTACGCGTCACACTTAAAAGTCAACTTAAAACTAAGCACGGGATCCTGAAACGGCCCATCACGAAGCTGTGTCCTTTGCCAGTACTCCCTAATCAAGATGATGAATCGTCTCGAGCGGCCAGTGACCCCGGCGCTACTGGATACACGTCAAATCGCATTAGAAGTAAGCCAAATTATTTAATTTATTTGCTGTTACTTCTCATGACAGTTATATCACCGTCGATACAGCAAAAGTACGAAATAACTCCTTTAGAAACGAATAAAGCGCTATATTTTGATCAAACAGCTGATTTGCAACTTGTAGAAAGACACTGGATCATAATTATGTACTACAATATGTCAACATTCTGGAAGAACATTGAAAAAGTGGAAAAATACTTAGAGCATTTAAACAGCATCTGTAATGAAGAAAGTACATGCACTTAAACACTGGCTCATTTCAGACACAAGTTGGACGAGATCGAACACTACTATAATATTTTAAAATTTGCACCACTTTCTAGAACAAGAAGAGGTTTAATTAATGGTGTGGGAAGATTAAGTAATTATTTATTTGGTATTTTGGATGACAATTTCGCTGAAAAATACTCTAAAGACATAAAATTAATACATCAAAACGAAATCTATTTGCAAAAGTTGCTTAAAAATCAAACTACCATAGTTGAAGCGGAAAATAATATAATACAGCGAAATGAATACATAATGAACAAGCAATTCACGAAAATCAACGAACAAATAAGGAATTTTTCAAGCGAAGTTCAACAAGTAAAACAGCGAGCCTTAAACAGATTTTATTTTACTATGCATGTTGTTACTTTTGACGTCATTTTATCAAATTTAAGAAGAATACAGGACACCCTGATTAATACTGTTACGAACATATATCACGGTAGGCTCGACGTTCACTTGCTTTCTCCGGCACAACTGCAAGAACAGTTAAACATCATATCAAGACATGTCCAGGGAGAGTTTTTAGTCCCGGTCAACATTCAAAATATTAAGGAGTTATTCAAAATGCTACAAGTAAAGGCAAGAATAACCGAAGATTACGTCATAATTGAAGTGAAGGTGCCACTACTGAGTACTGACAATTATTAACTTAGTAGTCATACCTATACCGTAAGGAAGAAATTTGAAATCAGTCTACATCACACCTTCTACCAACTACATAGCATTCAATTTACGAAAAGATACCTTTATGTCGCTGTCGGAGAATGATTTACAACTCTGCATAAGATACAATGACGTTAACCTATTATGCCCCATTACTATAGTACGTTTCTAGGGCAGGCGGAAAAAAGTACATTGAACTCAAGTATTATGTTAGCATCGAAACAAAACGACAGTTATTACTACCATACATTTCTGTATAGATTACGTATTGTTATGCGCTAAGCGTGTCTCATGGTACGGGGTAGGGTAGCAGGTAGTTGAAGGAAGGGGTCATTCAGAGATAATAAACCTGTGTCTCACGCCGTGCGTGATGAATTTTTATTAGGTTTGTTTTGTTAATTGTCTTATTACGTTTTGTATTAAAGAATTTGTTATTGTTTTGTGACGTTTTGTATATTATCACTTTTATGAAATCGGGTCCATCGACATGAAAATCCCATAAAGACTTTACGTCACCACGAAAGAAGCAGACATTGTCGCATAATTCGGAAACCGAAAAAATAATGACGTAATGTGAACATCTATAAATATGTAAAAGAAACGTGGTCTAGTGACGCATATCCATCCAAAACGGATATGAAAAATATGACTGTCGATATTTTAGGTTATAATTAAAGTGACGGACTCTTCTACATCTACATCAGCATAAGATGATTCTAAAATATATACAGATGAATAGTCTGTCAAGTGTCTCTGACAATCTTTTATGAGAAGTTTTATGTATGTTTCAAGGTTGGCTGCTAAGGAATGCTTAGCATTAAAAGTTCGTCTTTTTACCTACCTACCTACTTATTAAAGTACTTACCTACTATTAACGTAATAATGAAAATTGTAATAACTCATGATTTATAAATAATAAACTTAAATTAATATTAATTTGACTTTTAATTCATTTAGGTACAGGTTAATCTTCTTTCTTTATTATATAATAGACATAGGGCCTGTAAAGAACTTCGCACTCGCCACCCTTCCCTTTCACTCTGATGATGTATGTAATGATAAAAGGATTAAAAATGAACCTAAACAAAAAAGATTGCCTACCCCGATGATATCGTTAAAGGTCAATGTACTTTTTTCCGCCTGCCCTAGAAACGTACTATAGTCAATTATACGAACTTAAAGTGGGTCAGTCTATATTTGACGTAAAAATAATCACGGATGACAGCAATCAAACATATTGTCGTAGAGAAACAAAGGAGTGCCCAGACAGATTGATTAAATTACACTCTCGTGATAACTGGCTGTACACATGCTGCAAATAATGCAAGATCCGCATATTATGCTCGTCTGGGCTGGCGACGACGTGTCTGCGCGGCAGCGGCCTTATCAGTATAGGTCAAGATTGCATTCTTAAGGGTTTTCTATACAAGGCCAGCAGGACTATAAGAGTGAAATATATACAGGAAGTTTTGACATCGGGAGTATGGATGAAGAGTCCATATTGAACTCTGTCATCAATATATCTACCAACCAGCTGCCATTTGTTGCTGAATATCACAATTATACATTTTGGAAAATCAATGGGTCAGTATGTATGTGTCACATAATATGAAAAAAAAATAAGAATCTTGACAAACATACAAATTCCAGAAAGTTGTAAGCCCTATATAAAAAGTCTTCAGTTTTGACTTTGAAGTCAATTTATATTTGGGAAACATGCAAATTTGTAAAGAACCACCCAGAACTATTCACCAAATTAAGTGAAACTAGTTGCAAATACTCAATTAGACTAAATAAAAATAGGTTACTATTGCCGAAATTTACACTTGCATTACATAGCTCTAGTCCTTACTGTATGAAAGTTAAAATTTTAACAACCTTCCAAATGACATAAAAAATCTAAAGAGTACTACATTATCTGTTTCCAAATTAATGTAATATTTCATTGAAAAAGGTTTCTATAATTTAAATGAATATTTTGATACATATATTATTTAATTTGTGGACAACTTTGACCTGCCTATCTAATTCAATATTTTCCAATTATCTTCTTTTTTAATTATAATAATAATTGTTGTTTTTTTACTTGACATTGTGAATACTAATTGAATTGAATTTACAGAATGTTCAAATCATATAATCTAATAATGTAATTTATAAATGAAATCTAATATTGTAGTTTTATAATAATATTTAAGAAAGTAATTTAATATTTTTATAATTGCTACATCCAAACTGGGTTCAAATGCGGACTATTTTTATAAAGCATCACATCTATTGTTACCATTTAATTGCAATAAAGATTATGATTATGATTAATTACAGCAGAGCTTCTGAAAGCGGGTGGAAAACCGGGGAAGGACCATGCTCTCACAGAATACCAGCGTGAAATGGTAGCTTAATGCTGCTGTATTTCATATGGTGAGTGTAGAGAACCGGAGACCCTTTTTACTGGAAAGGAGGCATTCCATCTTAGTCCTCATGGGTGACAAAGCATCTGCATTTTGATTCGTAATCGAGGATAGATGTAGATGTATTTGGGCCACAGCAAGCACTTACCATCAGGTGGACTGTGTGCTCGTTTGTCTCCCTATACTATATAAAGAAAAAAAAAGATGGCTATCGGAGTACAAACAAAACCAGAGTATTAAACCTATTTAACTGCAGATAGGTGTATGACAATGTAACGTTATATCCCCGAAAGCCTTCACCGCTTTCAAACTACTGAACTGGAAACGATACAATATTTACATCAATTGCGAGTACACCACTCATCTTCAATATGCTGACGGTACCTTCCTTATGGCTGAATCGTAGAAGGACCTAAGCACTATGCTCAATGACCTCAATAGTGTCTCCCAACGGATAGGCCTTAAGATAAACATTGACAAAATAAAAATCATGAGTACCGTCTACGTCAAACCTATGCGTAGTTGTTGGCGTTACTATGTTCGAAGTTATTGACGAGCACATTAACCTGAGATAAATAGTCCGACTAGGTAAGTTCAATTTCGGCCGAGAGGTCAATCGGCGGATTCAACTTGACTTGGCAGCGTTCGGGAAATTACGATACATCTTCTCGTCGGCTATACTCCAAAACCTGAAAACCATGTGTGATGACTTATAGAACTGACGCACGGTCCTTCACTCTTGACCATATGAGGACGCTCAAGGTCACTCAGCGAGCCATGGAGAGAGCTATGCTTGGGGTTTCTCTGCGTGATAAAATTGAAAATTAGGATATCCGCAGTATCACTAGAGTGATCATCGACATAGCCCAACGGATTAGTAAGCTGAAGTGGCAATGGGCCGGCCATATAGCTCGAAGAACCGATACCCGATGGGGAAGAAAGGTTCTCGAGTAGCAGCCTCGTACCGGTAGGCGAAGTGTAGGGCAAACCCCCCCCCACTAGATGGAGTGACGACCTGATAAGACATGCATTTTGGCAATGATGTATGCATGTGGTTCAGGGCTGTGCTTTGTGGCATTCCTTGGAGGAGTCAGCAGTACACTTGTGAAGGACTGTAATAATGATGGTGATGATGATGTCTGATATGTGCTTAAAGTTCCTCAGCAAACTATGTAGAGTTAATTTAATGTTAAAAAAGAAACTGCTAAATCTGGACTTGATACGTTGCGATTTGGTAGAGTTATTATTTTTTTAAATGTTTTAGCTCTAAGAACAATAGAGAAGTATATATACTTCTTTATTTGCTTTCGTACTCTTTAGTTTTCTTTTTTAATAGCATAACGGTGACGAACGAGCACACAGTCCTCCTGATGGTAAGTGATTGCTGTGACCCATAGACATCCACATCTATTCTCGATTATGAATCAAAATGCAGATGCATCATCGCTCATGAGGTCTAAGATCGAATGCCTCGTTTTAGATTCAGCGTGCTAAACCATTTTACTCCTGTAAGCATGTCCAGCGTGTCATCAATTCTTGGCAAGGGATAGTTGTCCTTCTTTGTAACGTCGTTCAGACGGCGGTAATCAACACAGAACCGCATGCTGCCATCCTTCTTTTTCACCAGCACCACTGGCGAACACCATGGACTAGAGGAAGGTTCAATAACACCATCCTTCACCATTCCTTCAATCATGGTCTCCACTTCCTTTTCACGTGCTACCGGTAATCGTCTTGGCCGCTGACGGATAGGCAACTCTTCACCTGTGTTTATTTTGTGTTGAACTAAACCAGTCTTTCCTATGTCAGCATCGTTTAAAGAGAATACATCGGCGTACTCGAGTAACAACTTCTTCGCCTTGACCAATTCGTTCGGGGACAGAACACTGCGACAGTCTTCCAAAAGTGTGGTCACTCTCGTTTCTGCATCCTTGCTGGGGGTCCCACTCGATATATATTGGCACCGACGTAACCAATCCACTTCCTCACAAGTACCAATTAATGTGCCTTTCTCTATAATCTGGCCCCGGTCGCAAAGCACACGTACTCCTGAGATGTCAGTGGTCCTGACCAAGGTTCGAGCTACTTTCCATGGAAGGTCATTGTTTACCCTTTCCACAAGTAGACAACGGTGAGCTTGCCCAGCGTTTCGGGGAAGACTAACCGGAACAATCGTTTCCGATCTCGGCGGAAGAACAATCTTCTTAATGCTGTACACGTTCCCTGGTAACGCACCTTCCATAAAAAGTTCCTCCTGTCCACATTTCAAAACACCTTGCTTAACGTCGATCTCACAACAATTATTCCTCATAAAGTCTAGGCCTAGGATGCAGTCGTCCATTATATCAGCCACGATGACATTATGCAGGTAGATCACGTTGCCAAGCTTCAACTCCATCTCCTTCTCTCCACGGACGGGTATACGCTGACCGGTGGCTGTTACCAAATTAATGCGTTCTCGGTTGTATGCGGAGTCCCCAAGGAACTGACTTATAAGTTGGGAACTAACAACCGTACGAGAGGCTCCAGTGTCTATGGTCAGTTTACACGGCATTCCGTTGACCTCGCCCTTGATGATTAGACTGTTCCCATCATGGGTTTGTGAGATCGAGACCCTTGGGGCTCTTTTAACATAAGCCAGCACCCGCCCCGCAGTTCTAGCTTTTACTCGTTTCCCTGCTGCTGCTGGGCGGTGCTGTTGGCCGCACTACCCTCCTGGGATCGTTCACCTTCCCTTTCTAGGGTTCGCTTAGGGCAGCTGGATCGAAGGTGGCCCTTTTCCCCACAGCCATAGCACCTAGGGCTGTATCCTCTGTTGCGGTCACGAACTGTAACTGCTGCAACCTCCCTAACGCGATGGGAACGATGATCCTGCCGCACGGCTTCTACCTCCAGTGCATGGGCCAAGGCGTCCTTAAGCGTCTCGTGGTGCCCGAGCCTCACAGCAGCTATGACTTCCAGATCACGGATGCTGTCGATGAATGTCTGCACCAGGTTCCCTTCAATGAGCGCAGGTACAGACCGGTATGCTTTTCGCACCAGCTTCTCCACTTCTAGAGCCCACTGCTGCAAGTTTTCGTTGATGCGCTGCACACGATCTTTAAGCTGCGCACGAAAGACGTGTTCCAGGTGAGCGTCACCATACCTCGCCTCCAATGCCTCAAGGAGTTGCTCATAAGTCACTTCCTCACCGAGAGCTTCCAGAACTGTTAAGGCCTGGTCACGCAGGCCTAGTGTGAGAGCAGTCATGGCCTGATTTTTATTCCAGCCGTTCGCCTTCATAACAGCTTCGAACTGGATTTTGTAGGCTGACCAGGAAGAAGTCCCGTCGAATGGTGGCACCTTGAACCCACGTAGCGAAGGTGTAGTAGCTACTGCGGGGGCTGCAGTTCCATCCCCAAGTTTGAGGTCGTTCAGCGTTTTCTTCACGTCAGCCATCACGTTATAAACCCGATGGTTCACATGGTTGATTCGGGTTCCATGTTCTTCGATTCGGGTTTCAGCTTCCGACAGACGGTTGTCGTGTTGAGCAACCCTATCCTTCACCTGCCTTATCTCTTTCCCAAAGGTAGCGTGAAGGTCCTTCATGAGGAGCATCTGCTCTTCCGACCGACGAGCCTGTTCTACCTGCTGATCTTCCAGCCGACGGGCCTGTTCCTCCTGTCGGCGGGCCTGTTCCTCCTGCAGCTCTTTCAACTGACTGGCCTGTTCCTCCTGTCCGCGCTTCAGCTGCTCCTCGAACCGACGAGCCTGTTCCTGCAGCATCACCATCAGGGCGCCTAAATCAGGTGCTGCAGAGGCAGGAGCTTCTGACGGACCGGCCTCCGTTGCCGGCCGCTGGCCCTCCGACGTCTGTGGCGTTTCACCACCAAATCTTCGTTGGTCCGTCTCCTGCTGGCGTTGACTTCGGGTACGGACACCCTCCGTTTCCTCCTTAGGTAAAATCGGCATAATTTAATCCCACTTCTGACACCAATTGTTACGAGCTTGAGGTTCGTGACAATAAAAATTGCCGATAGAATTACCTAAATTAACACTTTAATTTACTTTACACAAATTAAAGTTAAAAACACTAATAATTAAACACACTAATTCACTTAATTCCGCTCCGAAGTTTCGCTTGCGTCGCCGAGTTCAACTCTGTCCGATCGCATCTTGCGCCACCTATTTATTTAAACCAGCAAAATATCCGGAATGTTCAAGTAAACACGCGCAAGGTACCGAGAGCTCGAGTATAGATTTTCTAGAAACTTAGTTCCTCGGGTGGCGCTGTCGGTTGAGAGATCTGCGATGTCATTCTCTGCAAAGCTCCCCCCGCTCTCGCTCCCGACACTAGATGGCGCTAGTTGACTTATTCACACAACAATATTTATGCAAGAGGTAGTCATAAGAGGACCAAGAACAGTAACATCTGTAGTTTACAGAGCGTAGATATTTAGCTTGAACCGATTCTAGTAAATCACGATATCTTTGGTAGAAGGGATTCCAAACTTGTGTGGCATACTCCAATTGGGGTCTTATAAGAGATTTATAGAGCAGTAGATAAGTGTCAGACTTTTTAAATGACTTACAAGTTCTCATGATAAAACCGTAAAGCTGAAACGCTTTGTTGATAATGTGGTTAATGTGGTAATCAAAATGAAGCTTAGAGTCAAAAACACGCCAAGGTCTTTAATAAGCGAAACGTTGTCAAGAGGAGTATTGCAAAGAGAATATGCGAATTTAATAATATTACTTTTTTTAGTGAAGGTGATAGTTTTACATTTAGGGAGGCTAAGAATTAGTTTATTTTCTATACAATAGGAAGATAAACGATCCATGTCATCTTGAAGTAGAATACAATCATCAAATGTTTTTATACTACGAAAAATTTTTAGATCATCAGCATATAGCAAGAAAGGCGAATTTTTGAAACAAGTCGATATATCATTTATAAAGATTAAGAACAGAAGAGGCCCTAATATTGAGCCCTGTGGCACGCCGAATGATACATTTATTTCATCGGACGAGAATCCATTAATGACCACTTTTTGCGTCCTGTTTGTGGCGTATGATGAAAACCATCGCAATAAGTTTCCGCGTATACCGTTATAAGCAATTTTTCGAAGGAGAATTTCGAGATCCACCTTATCGAAAGCCTTACAAAAGTCTGTATAAATTGAGTCGATTTGAAGCCACTTGTCCATATTGTCAAACAGAAAATTAGCATATAAAACAAGATTACTTACAGTCGAACGATTTTTGACAAAGCCATGCTGTTCAGGGATAATGATATTGTGTAAGCTTGGATAGATACAGTTATGAACTAACCTTTCTAAGACCTTCGACAAGGTGGACAGAAGCGAGATCGGAAGGTAATTTGAAACAATATTTTTTGATCCGCTCTTGAAGACCTGGGTAATATTTGCTGCCTTCCAGATCTTTGGTACGTATCCCTCCCGTAGACTACGGTTGAAGATATGAAAGATAGGAATGCTTATGGAGTCTGCGGTATGCTTAAAAAAGAACGGTGGTAGACCATCTGGTCCTGAACCCTTAGCAACATCTAAGGATTTAAGTGTTCTGATTATAGTGTCTAATGAGAAGAATATATCACTTAGAAAGATGTAATTAGTATTAGTACATGGCAAGGAGTCTAGGTCCACCAATGCTGCATCTCTTTCCACATACACAGATCCAAAGTATTTTGAAAACATGTTGCATATTTCTTGCGGGTCATTAGATTGAGAATTATTATATGTCTTATTGTTGGGAATGGCATTTTTATCCTCACGCGTTTTCACAAATGACCAAAACAGTTTTAAATCTTTATGCATACCAGTTTCGATTAAATTAATATAGGTGTTATAGCATTCTTTACATAATAATTTGAATCTTCTACGAAATATTGCAAAAGTCTCATAATCCGATTTATTACCATACTTTTCCATCTAATCCATGCTTTTTCTTTGTTTTTAAAAACATGAATAAGAGGACGTGAGAACCATATAGGAAATTCTTTTGTTTTAGTAGGCCGTAAGGGCACATGTTTTCTAATATTTTTTTATCTCCTCATAAAAAATATATACAGCTGTCTCCAATGAGAGCCCGTACAGTATACTGGCCCAGTCTATAGAATTTATTTCACCATTAATATCAAAGTAATTAGCTTCAATAAATTTATACTTAGGTTTTGCACAACGAATCATTGGTTTTTGTGATACGTCTAAAAATATATGTGCTATATAAGGGGGGGGGGGTGGTAATTATCAATTTGAACCAAGGGAGTCAGTGGTAGCTCACAGTTGCAAGTATCAGTGTTACTTATAAAGAGGTCAATAATGCGATCTATACTGTTTTTAAATATATTGTATTGTTTGGCATTCAATACTGACAAAAAGTTAGAAAGTAGTCGGTAGGTAGGTGTAAAACTATTTAGAGTATCTCGCATAGTTGCGTACTTATCATTAGAAACCCATTCCACGTGTAGAAGTCAATTCATAATGAAAAGCATTAAATAATAATTCGTATGTGTTAACATTTTGGTTTGGCGGAACGTAAACACCACAAACTACACTACATTTATGGTGCACGGATGTTTCGAATCTCAAAAAAACATAGTCAATATTAGAGGGCACATTGCAGTATATATTATCATCAGACATTGGTGGCGGCCTGATTACGCAATGAATGGCTCTTAGTCCTCGACGCACCGCCACCAAAACACCACCCACATCCGACTTACCACAGGCCACCCGGTCTCTGTCACACCGATATACTAAATAACGGGGATCCATTAACTCTCAATCAGCAATATTAAGTATTAACCACGTTTCAGTTAATATTATAATATCAAAACACTCTGCAAGTATATTATTGTATACTCTTTCCTATGGGTTCATGTTTTTGATTATTCTGCCCACTACCTGCCGAAATCTTTGTTTCCTCAAAAATAAAACGCATCACAGCGGTACGACTAAATCGTGATACGATGATCTACAAAACCATTATTTAATATTTTCAAACGTTAAAGGTGAATATTGGTGATTAGATTATAATGGTTATAATCGTTTGCCATTTTTACTTAAAAACGAAATTGGCTTCTTTCTTTAAAGCGTACGTTTTTGTTTTCTTTTCTTTCTTTCTTTTAAAAACGTAACCCCTACACTAGGATTTTACCCTGTATCGTGGGGGCAGTTTACAAACATAAATTGCAAAAGGATAAACATCCAGACCCGGAACAATTATTTGTAGGCCATACAAATACTTGTTCCGTGCGGGATTCGAACCCACGACCCCCAGCGCAGCCACTCATTGCTAAGCCACTGCGCCACGGTGTCCTCAAACTTTCGGAACATAAACCCAATGGAAAATACAAACTATCGAGAGTAAGATACTGTGAACGTCTTCCACGTCGTGGCTGGAAATGATGATGAAATATTACTAGCCACAATTAAGATGCAAGTACGGACAGCAGATGGTTCTTACATCACACTACGCGCACGATCAAGGATCACAAACTTCCCTTATATCCGAAAATGCAGTGCAAGGTTAGGGCTAAAATGCCAAAACTTCCATGCATCTGTCTCCGGTATCCGTACATCGCCAAACAAAAGCCGAGGAAAGGTACTATTGCACTGCAAATCATTATCAACCGATTATGCATTCTCTACAGAAGCTTTAATAATGTCTAAAGTTATTAACTGCCTGCCTGTGACGTCACTCGAGAATGAAAATTGGCCACACATACAACACTTGCAATTAGCGGATCCTAGTACAACATATCGAAACCTATTGACATACTTTTAGACGCTAAGGTTTATGCTGAAATCATGATGGATGGGTTGTTATGTTAGGATCGTCATTCCAACCAATAGCACAGCAAATACAGATGGGTTGGATATTGTCTGGTTCTACGACGAAAACATTCAACTGCTATTTTACTATGAATAATATCGAAGACATATGCAATTATTGGGAAATGGAAGACATTTCGGAGCAAGAACTCTCATTAACTTTAGAAGAGCAATTTTGTGAAGATTAATATATCAAAACGACTAAAAGATTATCAAATGGGGTATATGAAGTACGTTTACCCATGGAAAAATGCTTTGAAAAGCAATTAGGTCACACGATACTAAGGGCCGTTGCACATTTCAAGCAATTAGAGCGAAAGCTAGAAAAAGACCCGCCACTATGTGATAAATACAATCATTTCAGGAATGAGTATAAGGCATATGAAACCAGCAGTGGACAGTAAATCTCTAGAATGTTATTTACCACATCATCGGGTCCTAAAATTTGACTCGAATACTACAAAGTTACGAGCTGTTTTTAATGCATCAGAAAAACATCGACTGGCTTTAGCTTGAATGACTTAATGGAGCGCGGCCCTAAACTGCAACGTGATATACTGGAATTATTACTAAGTTGGCGTGCTTACAAATATGTATATACAGCAGATTGCAAAAAGATGTATCGTATGATCAAAGTACAAGAGGAAGACCAGCAACTCCAGAAGATAATATGGCGAAACGAACATGGTGCTATGCAAGAACTTCAATTATGTACTGTTACATATGGCATGAAAGCGGCCCCATATTTGGCTCTAAGAACGATGCAGCAGTTAGCCAGTGATGACGCTAACGTTTATCATATGGCAGCTGAGATCTTGAAGAAGAGATTTTATGTTGATGATTTTTTATTTTTTATTAATTTAAGAAATTTATGATTACAAAGATGAATAGTTTTAGTGTAAACATAAACTCATTAGAGTTTTTCCGTACACCATTGCTGTCGACACATTATTCTAATTAACACTTTATAATACATTACATTACCAAAGTTACTTGTTAAGTTACTCTTTTATTTGATATATGGTAGCAACAATATCGAAGAAGCAAAGCAAGCACGATGCCAATTATTTGATATATTACGAGGAGGCGGATTCAACTTAAGAAAATGGTCGAGCAATGAACCCAGACTTCTGGAAAATTTAACTGAGGACCAAGTTAATATCTCTACTGTTAACTTCAACAACAGCTCATCATCATCAACAACAAAAGCATTGGGGTTACGTTGGCATCCATCCTCTGATATTTTACTTTTGGCAATAAGATTAAGAACACGCAAAAGCCCGACACAAAGCGCTCCATGCTGTCAAACATATCGAAGCTTTTCGACCCGCTTGGTTAGTTAACCCCATGTACAATAAAGGCGAAACTATTATTCCAACGACTTTGGAGTGAGCATACGGAATGGGACCAATTATTGTCACCAGATATTCAACATGAGTGAAGTAAACTAAAAGAAGAATTAAAGAACATAAATAAAATTGAAATTCGAAGATGGGTCGGCTATACTCAATCATCCGTACAGTTACACGGCTTCGCAGATGCCTCAGAAAAGGCTTATGCGGCCGTAGTTTACATCAAAACCTATAATGGGCATAAGGAACCCAGGATACACCTCATAGCAGCAAAAACTAAGCTAGCCCCACAAAAAAACTAATTTTTTGAAAACTGCCATGACTGGAATTATGTGCAGCTGTTTTGTTATCTAAATTAATACAAAAGGTTATTGTTTCGATGTCATTAGCTCAAAAAAATTACAAATTTATGGCTGGACGGACTCAATGGTTGTCTTAGGCTGGATTCATGGGAATACTGCAAGATGGAAAACATACGTGGCCAACCGAGTGAATGAAATAATGAAGGTCATACCGTCATCATGCTGGGGCATACAAAATCAGAATATAATGCAGCTGACTGTGCCACCCGAGGACTTTCACTATCTCAACTATTATCGTATTCTCTATGGTGGGATGGACCCTCGTGGCTCAGGGAGAACAAAGAGTATCCTCCAGAAAAATATGAAGCTCCGGAAATCGATATAAAGAGAAAAAGTCGGATATGTGCGGCAGAAATTAACCATTCACCGTTTATCAGTGAGCTTCTATATAAATACAGCTCAGTTACAAAGGCGACCCGCGTGCTATGTCGAATATTACGTTTCATAACTATTACTCGTGAGCGCGTGCGAAACAATAACAATTTCGCTCCAAGTTATATCACAGTGAATGAAATTCAATACGCTACTAAATTAATAATTAAATCAATTCAGTTGGAAAGCTTTGCACAAGAGATAGACCAATTAAAGAAAAACGGAAACATTTCACGAAAAAGCGCAATTATAAGTTTAAACCCATTTCTTGATAAAGACGGCATTCTGAGAATGAAAGAAGGATTGCAACTTTCAACATTACCTACAACCAGCAAGCGGCCTATTGTACTTCCCTATCATTCACGATTGACGGACCTGCTTATACTGGACGCTCATCACACTACGTTACATGGTGGAGTTAAATTGACCTTGGCACACATACGAAACAAATATTGGATCATAAGTGGACAGCGAGCAGTAAAGAAGATAATACGCCGGTGCACCACATGTGTTCGACTCAATACTCAAAGGCGAACACAGATCATGGGTGATCTGCCTACCCCTCGAGTGGTATCATCACGCCCCTTTACATATACGGGGGTGGACTTTACAGGGCATGTTGAGGTCAAAGCAAATAAAGTGAGAGGCATTAAGACCACAAAAGGCTATATAGCTGTCTTTATATGCCTAACTATAAAAGCCGTTCACCTGGAGCTCGTGTCAGACCTACCTGCATCAGCGTTTTTAGCCGCATTTAAACGTATGTGCGCTCGGCGCGGCACGTTATTACACGTTTACAGTGACAACGGTACGAACTTCGTGGGTGCATCACATGTACTTCAAAAGGAATACAAGCAAGCGCTACAGACAATCAACACTGATTTTCTCGAGAACGTCAGCCAGCTGTGAAATACTTGGCATTTTAACGTGGCTGCGTGGAGCAGTGCTGGCGGCATATGGGAAGCCACTGTTAAAAGTTTAAAGCATCACCTGAAGCGCGTAGTTGGCCATCAGAAGCTTACCTTCGAAGAGTATTCGACGCTGCTTGCGCAAATAGAGGCTTGCCTCAACTCAAGGCCTCTATGTTCTTTAACTGAAAACCCAAAAGACATAGATTACCTGTCACCTGGCCACTTTTTCATCGGCGGTCCTATTCTATCTGAACCATTATCTCATAACAATATTGACAACGTAAAAACAAGGTGGCAGCTAACTGAGCAGATGCACAAAGAGTTTTGGAAGCGGTGGTCTGCAGAATATTTGCACACGTTACAAACAAGAAGCAAGTGGCATATACCTCAAAAGAATATAGATCTGGACAGCATAGTCGTGATGAAAGAAGATAATTTACCTCCTTCTAACTGGGCATTAGCAAAGGTCATCGATGTGCACCCCGGCAAGGACGGGTATGTACGCGTCACACTTAAAAGTCAACTTAAAACTAAGCACGGGATCCTGAAACGGCTCATCACGAAGCTGTGTCCTTTGCCAGTACTCCCTAATCAAGATGATGAATCGTCTCGAGCGGCCAGTGACCCCGGCGCTACTGGATACACGTCAAATCGCATTAGAAGTAAGCCAAATTATTTAATTTATTTGCTGTTACTTCTCATGACAGTTATATCACCGTCGATACAGCAAAAGTACGAAATAACTCCTTTAGAAACGAATAAAGCGCTATATTTTGATCAAACAGCTGATTTGCAACTTGTAGAAAGACACTGGATCATAATTATGTACTACAATATGTCAACATTCTGGAAGAACATTGAAAAAGTGGAAAAATACTTAGAGCATTTAAACAGCATCTGTAATGAAGAAAGTACATGCACTTAAACACTGGCTCATTTCAGACACGAGTTGGACGAGATCGAACACTACTATAATATTTTAAAATTTGCACCACTTTCTAGAACAAGAAGAGGTTTAATTAATGGTGTGGGAAGATTAAGTAATTATTTATTTGGTATTTTGGATGACAATTTCGCTGAAAAATACTCTAAAGACATAAAATTAATACATCAAAACGAAATCTATTTGCAAAAGTTGCTTAAAAATCAAACTACCATAGTTGAAGCGGAAAATAATATAATACAGCGAAATGAATACATAATGAACAAGCAATTCACGAAAATCAACGAACAAATAAGGAATTTTTCAAGCGAAGTTCAACAAGTAAAACAGCGAGCCTTAAACAGATTTTATTTTACTATGCATGTTGTTACTTTTGACGTCATTTTATCAAATTTAAGAAGAATACAGGACACCCTGATTAATACTGTTACGAACATATATCACGGTAGGCTCGACGTTCACTTGCTTTCTCCGGCACAACTGCAAGAACAGTTAAACATCATATCAAGACATGTCCAGGGAGAGTTTTTAGTCCCGGTCAACATTCAAAATATTAAGGAGTTATTCAAAATGCTACAAGTAAAGGCAAGAATAACCGAAGATTACGTCATAATTGAAGTGAAGGTGCCACTACTGAGTACTGACAATTATTAACTTAGTAGTCATACCTATACCGTAAGGAAGAAATTTGAAATCAGTCTACATCACACCTTCTACCAACTACATAGCATTCAATTTACGAAAAGATACCTTTATGTCGCTGTCGGAGAATGATTTACAACTCTGCATAAGATACAATGACGTTAACCTATTATGCCCCATTACTATAGTACGTTTCTAGGGCAGGCGGAAAAAAGTACATTGAACTCAAGTATTATGTTAGCATCGAAACAAAACGACAGTTATTACTACCATACATTTCTGTATAGATTACGTATTGTTATGCGCTAAGCGTGTCTCATGGTACGGGGTAGGGTAGCAGGTAGTTGAAGGAAGGGGTCATTCAGAGATAATAAACCTGTGTCTCACGCCGTGCGTGATGAATTTTTATTAGGTTTGTTTTGTTAATTGTCTTATTACGTTTTGTATTAAAGAATTTGTTATTGTTTTGTGACGTTTTGTATATTATCACTTTTATGAAATCGGGTCCATCGACATGAAAATCCCATAAAGACTTTACGTCACCACGAAAGAAGCAGACATTGTCGCATAATTCGGAAACCGAAAAAATAATGACGTAATGTGAACATCTATAAATATGTAAAAGAAACGTGGTCTAGTGACGCATATCCATCCAAAACGGATATGAAAAATATGACTGTCGATATTTTAGGTTATAATTAAAGTGACGGACTCTTCTACATCTACATCAGCATAAGATGATTCTAAAATATATACAGATGAATAGTCTGTCAAGTGTCTCTGACAATCTTTTATGAGAAGTTTTATGTATGTTTCAAGGTTGGCTGCTAAGGAATGCTTAGCATTAAAAGTTCGTCTTTTTACCTACCTACCTACTTATTAAAGTACTTACCTACTATTAACGTAATAATGAAAATTGTAATAACTCATGATTTATAAATAATAAACTTAAATTAATATTAATTTGACTTTTAATTCATTTAGGTACAGGTTAATCTTCTTTCTTTATTATATAATAGACATAGGGCCTGTAAAGAACTTCGCACTCGCCACCCTTCCCTTTCACTCTGATGATGTATGTAATGATAAAAGGATTAAAAATGAACCTAAACAAAAAAGATTGCCTACCCCGATGATATCGTTAAAGGTCAATGTACTTTTTTCCGCCTGCCCTAGAAACGTACTATAGTCAATTATACGAACTTAAAGTGGGTCAGTCTATATTTGACGTAAAAATAATCACGGATGACAGCAATCAAACATATTGTCGTAGAGAAACAAAGGAGTGCCCAGACAGATTGATTAAATTACACTCTCGTGATAACTGGCTGTACACATGCTGCAAATAATGCAAGATCCGCATATTATGCTCGTCTGGGCTGGCGACGACGTGTCTGCGCGGCAGCGGCCTTATCAGTATAGGTCAAGATTGCATTCTTAAGGGTTTTCTATACAAGGCCAGCAGGACTATAAGAGTGAAATATATACAGGAAGTTTTGACATCGGGAGTACGGATGAAGAGTCCATATTGAACTCTGTCATCAATATATCTACCAACCAGCTGCCATTTGTTGCTGAATATCACAATTATACATTTTGGAAAATCAATGGGTCAGTATGTATGTGTCACATAATATGAAAAAAAAATAAGAATCTTGACAAACATACAAATTCCAGAAAGTTGTAAGCCCTATATAAAAAGTCTTCAGTTTTGACTTTGAAGTCAATTTATATTTGGGAAACATGCAAATTTGTAAAGAACCACCCAGAACTATTCACCAAATTAAGTGAAACTAGTTGCAAATACTCAATTAGACTAAATAAAAATAGGTTACTATTGCCGAAATTTACACTTGCATTACATAGCTCTAGTCCTTACTGTATGAAAGTTAAAATTTTAACAACCTTCCAAATGACATAAAAAATCTAAAGAGTACTACATTATCTGTTTCCAAATTAATGTAATATTTCATTGAAAAAGGTTTCTATAATTTAAATGAATATTTTGATACATATATTATTTAATTTGTGGACAACTTTGACCTGCCTATCTAATTCAATATTTTCCAATTATCTTCTTTTTTAATTATAATAATAATTGTTGTTTTTTTACTTGACATTGTGAATACTAATTGAATTGAATTTATAGAATGTTCAAATCATATAATCTAATAATGTAATTTATAAATGAAATCTAATATTGTAGTTTTATAATAATATTTAAGAAAGTAATTTAATATTTTTATAATTGCTACATCCAAACTGGGTTCAAATGCGGACTATTTTTATAAAGCATCACATCTATTGTTACCATTTAATTGCAATAAAGATTATGATTATGATTAATTACAGCAAAGCTTCTGAAAGCGGGTGGAAAACCGGGGAAGGACCATGCTCTCACAGAATACCAGCGTGAAATGGTAGCTTAATGCTGCTGTATTTCATATGGTGAGTGTAGAGAACCGGAGACCCTTTTTACTGGAAAGGAGGCATTCCATCTTAGTCCTCATGGGTGACAAAGCATCTGCATTTTGATTCGTAATCGAGGATAGATGTAGATGTATATGGGCCACAGCAAGCACTTACCATCAGGTGGACTGTGTGCTCGTTTGTCTCCCTATACTATATAAAGAAAAAAAAAGATGGCTATCGGAGTACAAACAAAACCAGAGTATTAAACCTATTTAACTGCAGATAGGTGTATGACAATGTAACGTTATATCCCCGAAAGCCTTCACCGCTTTCAAACTACTGAACTGGAAACGATACGATATTTACATCAATTGCGAGTTCACCACTCATCTTCAATATGCTGACGGTACCTTCCTTATGGCTGAATCGTAGAAGGACCTAAGCACTATGCTCAATGACCTCAATAGTGTCTCCCAACGGATAGGCCTTAAGATAAACATTGACAAAATAAAAATCATGAGTACCGTCTACGTCAAACCTATGCGTAGTTGTTGGCGTTACTATGTTCGAAGTTATTGACGAGCACGTTAACCTGGGATAAATAGTCCGACTAGGTAAGTTCATTTTCGGCCGAGAGGTCAATCGGCGGATTCAACTTGACTTGGCAGCGTTCGGGAAATTACGATACATCTTCTCGTCGGCTATACTCCAAAACCTGAAAACCATGTGTGATGACTTATAGAACTGACGCACGGTCCTTCACTCTTGACCATATGAGGACGCTCAAGGTCACTCAGCGAGCCATGGAGAGAGCTATGCTTGGGGTTTCTATGCGTGATAAAATTGAAAATTAGGATATCCGCAGTATCACTAGAGTGATCATCGACATAGCCCAACGGATTAGTAAGCTGAAGTGGCAATGGGCCGGCCATATAGCTCGAAGAACCGATACCCGATGGGGAAGAAAGGTTCTCGAGTAGCAGCCTCGTACCGGTAGGCGAAGTGTAGGGCAAACCCCCCCCCCCACTAGATGGAGTGACGACCTGATAAGACATGCATTTTGGCAATGATGTATGCATGTGGTTCAGGGCTGTGCTTTGTGGCATTCCTTGGAGGAGTCAGCAGTACACTTGTGAAGGACTGTAATAATGATGGTGATGATGATGTCTGATATGTGCTTAAAGTTCCTCAGCAAACTATGTAGAGTTAATTTAATGTTAAAAAAGAAACTGCTAAATCTGGACTTGATACGTTGCGATTTGGTAGAGTTATTATTTTTTTAAATGTTTTAGCTCTAAGAACAATAGAGAAATATATATACTTCTTTATTTGCTTTCGTACTCTTTAGTTTTCTTTTTTTAATAGCATAACGGCGACGAACGAGCACACAGTCCTCCTGATGGTAAGTGATTGCTGTGACCCATAGACATCCACATCTATTCTCGATTATGAATCAAAATGCAGATGCATCATCGCTCATGAGGTCTAAGATCGAATGCCTCGTTTCTAGTAAACAGGTTCTTGGGATCTTTTCACTTATCATACGAAACCCAACGACATTAAGCTGCTATTTTACGCTGGTATTTTGTAAGCACGTGGTCCTTCCCCGGTTGAGTCTAACCGTTCATGGTACAACCATAATATAGCTGTAGAACGGCTATACCACGTTGAAAATCACCTTTATTCTTTAAAAAATATTTGAAAAATATTCAATAGAGCAGTTGCTTGCAGTTAAAAAAAGAAATATTTTGATTTTAACACCAAATTGGCATGATATTTGTTTGTGTGTGAGGTACACGGACAAAAAAGAAATTTATTCCATTAGCAAAATGTTTATTTCCATTTGTTTCACGCAACATTTCACTCCCGCCATTTATTAGATTTATTACATTAACAAACGCCTTAAGAAAGAATTTGTTTCTTAAACCGCAATTTGTGTTGAGGGAAAACTCATTACAAGAACCACATTTTTCCAGATAAAATATTTATATTTAAGTTTCATTACGGATACCAAGTCGAACATGATTAATAGGTTTGTAAATTTTTAACATTTTTTACTAGGAATGAGGCATTCCATCTAAGTCCTCGGAGGTGATAAAGCATCCGCATTTTGATTCTTAAATCAGGATAAATGTGGATAACTATGGAATACAACATCCTCTTACCATCAGGTGGACTGTGTGCTCGTTTGTAACTTCTATTCTATAAAAAACACCTGCGAAAGTTGATGACCTAGACCACTAAAGCCTGTGAATAAAGTATGCGTAAGAAGATAAAAACAAAAGCGAGAGTAATAAAATTCATTATGGCAAATGGAATTACAGTCTTGTTTAAATATTTTAGGGTCGAACGCAGTATCAAGGAAATGAAAATTGTTATTTATTTTTTGAAATCCTATTTAGATATTTAAAATGGGAACACATTAAACCTAATGTACTTATCAGTAAATATATTGCCAACAATTTAGCTTCATCTTAATATTAGCTCTATTAGCGCTGGGAATAATAATTTATTATAGTTCTTGTAAATAAAAGGCAATATAATAGGAATTATTCAATTATCATCATCATTAACACCAGCTCATAAGAGTCCACTGCTGATCATAAGCCTCCCCATAGGTTGCCTCATAGAGAAGATTTTTTCAATTTCTTAGAAAGTGCTTACAAGACCCTGAAGAAAACATTCTTCTTTCCCTTTAGATTGTGGTTGTTAATAGGAAGATACTGACTGCAGCCTATTTCCTGGTTTGTATCTCTCTGGCGTTTCTTAACAACCACGAACGATGCGGGATAGTGGATATTCTGCGCCGCCAGTTCACGGCCTACAAAGGAAAACTGCCATCTGTTGTATACCATGATTACTTCTAAGTATTTTATAGCATTAGCTCCTACTCTTGAGTGAGGTGGACCACTCATGCCGCCTCATCAACACTTAAGCGTTGCATCATCATCGCCATTATTACTTCAAAAAGTTTCACGTGGACCTCTACCGTTGTAATGAAGATTATTTCAGGCTATTTTACACATCAGGCGTAAATAAGATGGACATACAGCTGTATATATCGACTGCCTTTAGATTTTTTCCTTATAGTCGTAACTTGAAACTATTTGAAACGGATATGTCGCAGGTTCGTGATAAAATTTGTTTTTTGATCAAATACCTAGGCTTTTGATCAAAACCAGTTCAGGTTATTGAAAAAAAAAACTGGATTTGTTCAAATTAATGATAAGACTAAATAATAAATTGATCAAAAACCGGAAAAAGACAAAAGTCTTTTCAGGTATTTGATCAAGAAACTGATTTTATCATAAACTTGTGACGGATAAATATGCTGAAAGTGAGATAGACATAACGTAATAAATATATTGGAAGCCATTAAATTTTTTTGGCATTTCTTATAACCGTCTACTATGACACAGGACAGTCACAGAACGAATTGAGCAATGTATTTTCTTACTTCACCACAACATTTAGTGTCGTGTACTATTTTAAAATATTACTTCTACTCTATGGAGACGGAAACTAATACTAATTTCCTCCATAACGAATTTCTGTCAAGGCGGTTAGTCTCAACGGAGACTAGCCATCTGCGCAGGGCAGGGTTATAGTGTCGAAGCGTATACGCAAGCGCAGGTGCACTTTCTATTTGCTCACTCTCATAGTCCGATGGGACGGTATTTCGACACAACCGGAGATAGATCAGGCACAAGACCAACGGCTTAACGTGTTTTACAAGACACAAAGGTGAAATACCAACGTCCTAATTTCAGGCTGTTACTGAAAATTTCTTGACAAACACCCAAAAAATGATTTTGGCCCGACCTAGGGTTCGAAATCGGGACCCCGTAATCAGCAATGACTGGGTCATCATCACAGAGAGGACTATTCTTGCGAATAAGCCCAATATTGTGATGATGGACCGGGCACTGTTAAGATTATTTTTGATCGAAATTACCATTCCGCATGACGTGAATCTCGTGAAAGCTGAAACAGATAACCAAACAAAATATAAAGAAATAAACTAGTCGGAATGTTTAGAACTACGTCAAATACATTTCAGTGGTCAGCCATCTTGACTTCAGACGTCTTGACGTCAAGTGACTGACTACTTTCTACGTGTTCTTGCTCCTTATTTAACAAGGTAACAATATTTCATATTATGTGCCAAAATTTAAGACGATTAGATACTAAAATTTAATATTGCCAGCATCAAATTTCTCTTATGGTCCAGAGGTTCTGACGGTCTCAACGATAGATGACTGAGAAATAAGCATTCGTCCAGGTCACATCTGATATTGTGGACTAGAGCTTTACTTTCATCTGAAAAGTATTTTAAAATAATTCCAAAGATAAGTCCGCTACAGTGACTATGACGTCAGGAATAGAGTTGTAATTTATTTCATTTACGCGAATATTACAAATTTAAATAAAACTAGTTTTTTTTACGGATTTCCGGAAATTCCGTTCACCATGGAGTTAGAAGCAAATGATTCTTAAGCTTTTTTAAATGGCTTAGTAAGTCGAAATACTTATAACTCTTTGAACCACGCTGTGTACAGAAATAAGACCCATACAGAATTATGAGGGGCTTTTCCATGACCATAACTCATATTACAACATGTATTCACATTGAAAATCAATTTGTTTTCCATTCCTCACTGTGTACAATCAACAAGTACTATTAAAATTATATGTCGAGAATTTTATTTATCTGGTACAATCCAAACCCAAGTTAGGAAGGTTCAAGAAACGACGAAGCGCTTCGAAAAAAGCTAGGTGGTGCTTTGTTTTGGATTATTTGGCTTATCGTGGCGGGAACACTACCGTGACCTCAATTAAATTTATAAAATCATTCCTTCGTAAAATAGCTTTAACTAAAGTAATTTGATCCATATAGTTTTAGAATTATTTTAAATTTAATATACTAGACCAACTCTATTATTTAAATAAAACTAGTTTCTACGGACTTAATCGTGTATATTAACTTATTTTATATTTCCGACTTTTCGAGTGCTTTACAGCACCCATGTTCATGGGAGAGGGGGGAGGTACTGAATATTTAATTAAATTTTATTAATTAAAAGGATCCTATAAGGATCCCAAGTAGATGGTAGCACCCAGCCATCTTCTCTATTATTATTTTTTTGATTCAAATAATTGAACTTGACGATGATAAAAACTGACAAATATTCCTCGGCGGCTTAAGGTATGTTTTAATAGAAACACGCTTCAAGATGTAGTCAATCTTGTTACTGACACATATAACATATGGTATTACAGCAGGCACACGCTCGACTGTAGCCGGCTTCACTCGGTCACTGTGACGTAGGCACGGGACCCAATGCTTGTTGTCGTGCAGAACCTGCTTGACGTACTGAACTAAAAACTATTGTCATTATCATCATCATCATCATCATTACAGCCCTTCACGGGTCCACTGCTGAACATAGGCCTCCCCCAAGCAATGCCACAAAGCACGGTCCTGAGCCACCTGCATCCATTGACTTCCTGCATATCTTACCAGGTCGTCACTCTATCTAGTGGGGGGTCGCCCTACACTACGCCTACCGGTACGAGGCTGCCACACGAGAACCTTTCTTCCCCATCGGTTATCGGTTCTTCGAGCTATATGGCCGGCCCATTGCCACTTCAGCTTACTAATCCGTTGGGCTATGTCGGTCACTCTGGTTTTACTGCGCATATCCTCATTTCTGAGTCTATCACGCAGAGAAACTCCGAGCATAGCCCTCTCAATAGCTCGCTGAGCGACCTTGAGCGTCCTCATACGGCCAGCAGTGAAGGATCACGTCTCAGATCCGTAAGTCATCACTGGCAACACGCACTGGTTGTACAATCTAGTTTTTAGAGATTGAGGTATACCTGACGAGAAGATATGTCGTAATTTCCCGAACGCTGCCCACCCGAGTTGAATCCGTCGATTGACCTCTCGGTCGAAGTTGGCCTTACCTAGTCGGACTATTTGTCCCAGGTAAACGTACTCGTCAACAACTTCGAGCATAGTGCTCTCAACAACTACCGGCATAGGTGTGACATGGACATTAAACATGACCTTTGTTTTGTCCATGTTCATCTTAAGACCTATCCGTTGGGAGGCACTATTGAGGTCATTGATCATAGTGCTTAAGTCCTTCAGCGATTCTGCCATAAGGACTATATCGTCGGCAAATCGAAGGTGAGTGATGTACTCGCCATTGATGTTAATACCGTATCCTTTCCAGTCCAGTAGCTTGAAAACGTCTTCCAATGCAGCGGTGAAGAGTTTCGGGGATATAACGTCACCCTGTCTTACACCTCTCTGCAGTTGGATAGGTTTCGAGCTCTGGTTCTGTACTCGGATAGCCATCGTAACCCTACTGTACAAACACTTCAGCACTTCGATATACCGACAGTCAACTTGGCACCGCTGAAGGGACTGCAGCACCGCCCAAATTTCGACAGAATCAAAGGCTTTCTCATAGTCCACATACGCCAGACAAAGTGGCAAATTGTACTCTTCAGTCTTCTGTAGTTAGCTGTGTAGTGGCGGTTAAGAATATCCACTACCCCATATCTTCCCGTAGGTGTCGTAAAAGGCGACAGAGGGAAACAGGCAGGAGATGGGCAGCAGCATCTTCCTGATAACAGCAACTGTACGAAAAAAAAAAACTGCGGTTGCCAACCCGCTCGCCAAGCGTGGCAACTATGGCAATATACCCCCCATGAACAATCACACAAATAGACGGCCCCCAGTCCCCGGCGGCCCCGCTATTCCTGGCTACGGTGGCGACCATGGTAACGGCGGGGCAGGGGGTGCTAAGAATCTCCGGTGGAGGTTCGTTTGCCACTTACGACGACTCGACCTGGCAACATTTAACGCACGCACACTGAGGACTGACGAGAAGATCCTGGAGCTGGAAGAAGAGATAGACAAGTTGCCCTGGAGTATTATAGGATTATCCAAGGTCCGAAGAGAGGGGGAGGACACGGTGATTCTCGAATCCGGCAACTTGTTCTATCACCGGGAGGGCGACCATCTGTCCCAAGGAGGTGTCGGATTTATCGTCCACAAGTCTCACGACAACAACGTTGTAAAGATTGGGAGTGTGTCGACGAGGGTCGCGTACCTGATACTCAGAATCACCAAACGGTATTCGCTGAAGGTCATACAGGTTTACGCACCAACCTCGGCACATCCCGATGAGGAGGTGGAGGAAATGTATGAGGATATTTCCAAAGCCATGCATTCCTCCAAAACCCACTACACGGTGTTGTTGGGAGACTTCAACGCAAAACTAGGCACAAGAGAAAGCGGTGAGCTGAAGTTAGGGAAATTTGGAGTAGGGCAACGGAACCGAAGGGGCCAGCAGCTGGCCGACTTTATGGAGAAAGAGGGACTCTTTATGATGAACTCTTTCTTCCAGAAGCGGCCCCACAGGAAGTGGACCTGAACGAGCCCCGACGGTTCGACAAAAAATGAGATTGACTTCATTATGACGACCAGACGCAAACTGTTCAGTGATGTCTCAGTGATCGCAAGGGTGAAAACTGGCAGCGATCACCGAATGGTTAGAGGCACACTGAACCTAAACGTTAAGTTGGAGAGGTCTCCTCTAATGAAGTCAACGCTCCGTCCCCCTCGTGTTCTGATCCAGAATCCCGAAAACTTTCAGCTCGAGTTACACAACCGCTTTCAGTGCCTACAAGATTGCAATGCAGTGGACGATATGAATGACAAGCTCGTGGAAACTGTCCATGCGGTCGGAGCTAAGTTCTGCAAGACCCGCCGCAGAAGAACACAAAAACTCTCCGATCACACTCTTAATCTCATGGCTGTTAGACGGGAGATGGGGCTGCAATCGTCAACAGATTTGACAGCATACAGGCAACTGAACAGACCGATCTCCAAATGCATGCGGCGAGACTTAGGCAACTTTAACACTGTTCGTATTAAAGAAGCGATCGAGCGGAACCAGGGCTCCAAAGTCTTTGCCAGAAATCTGTCTGCCCATAAGAGCCAACTGTCAAAGCTGAAGACTGAGTGTGGCAGCATCGTTTCCGGGACACCTGAGATTTTGAATGAGATTGAGAGGTTCTATGGGCAGCTGTACACATCATTGTTGGAGCCACACGCAAGTGTGAGTAACGATCCAAGAGCAAGTCTTATCCGACACTATTCCGATGATATCCCGGACGTCAGTCTAAAAGAGATTAGAATGGCTCTCCAGCACCTTAAAACGGCAGGGCCCCAGGCGAGGATGGAATTACAGCGGAGCTTCTGAAAGCGGGTGGAACACCGGTACTTGAAGTCCTTCAGAAGCTCTTCAATTCCGTCCTCCATGGTGGCACTACTCCAGAGGCGTGGAGCAGAAGTGCGGTGGTCTTGTTCTTTAAGAAAGGCGACAACGCTCTCTTGAAGAACTACAGACCGATTTCCCTTCTGAGCCGCGTCTACGTGCTGTTTTCAAGAGTCATTACGAATCGTCTCGCACGCAGACTCGACGACTTCCAGCCTCCCGAACAAGCCAGTTTCCGAAAAGGCTTCAGTACCATAGACCACATACATACCCTGCGGCAGATTGTCATTAGCAACATAAAAAAACAAGTGAAATCTAACTAAAAAACATTTTCATGTAAAATGTTGCCAAGATCAAACCATATGGCTCGCACTGTCAAAAAGCTAGCGGACCTCATGAAGTGCCAAGCTTCTATTTCTACGCGCCCTTATTATACAACCCTGTATTTACAGCGAGCCTTAACCATCTGAGCTGACACGGCTTTATATATATATATATATATATATATATATATATATATATATATATATATATATATATATATATATATATATATATATATATATCAGTCAAGCCACATATTGAGGTTTAGAGTTTGAGATGTTAGGGCTTGTATAACTGCGTGTAGAGTTAGAAGCTTGGCTCTTCGTGAGATCTGATACCTTTTTGACAGTGTTTCTCCTCTCGGCAACATTTTAAAACAAAATGTTTTTGGTTGGATTAAAATTTATAAGATAAGAATGCGTGGACATAAAAGACATTCTGCAGGCAGACAGACGTTGTTCTACCCTTTCCGACGCGACCCTTTGTTTTATAAGAATCCTAAACTTCTCAATAAAAATATTGAGGATCATAAATACTATTGGGATTAAAACTATCCTATCTCAAGTTGAAGCAAGCAATACACATTATAAAAAAAGTTCCTTGAAAAAGGTTAAGTGGTTTCGGACCTTAGCGTGTACGAATATCATTACACGGAATTTGTTATAAGTTGTAACTGTTGGAAGAAAAATGGTCTAATTATTAGTTTTTTTTTGCTTTTAACAAGGTTTCTTGCAGTAAGGACTTGTTAAAACGATAACGTAGTTTTCTTGACCTTTTAAAAGTGCTCTATAAAGTCAATTTTTAATAAAAACATTTTGATTGACTTTAGTTTTCGACGTAAGAAATTTAAATTTCGTTTATCAAACGTAACTTTTGCCTTAAAAAATCGGTCAAAGTGCTAAACTTAGATCTTTTTAAGTTTTTTTTACTGTTTAATCAAAGTATTACTGGTATATTTACACTTCTTAAATTCTTGTTGGCTATTTCAAGCAAGCTTAAAATTATTACACATCATGGGTACAAGACGAACTTTTTTTAACTTTTGCGACCGAAGGAACTCAGAATGTATGAACTCCAGACGTAGCAGGTTGTAAATATATTGCTTTTAAGCGCAACTGCAGTCGCAACAGAGGCTGCAGTTTTGCTTAAAAGCAGTTCCTTAACGCTGTTGATGTGTTGCAAGCTGTAATACTAGATCTCTAAGTATAGTATTTTAGTCGACGTAAGTTCGAAGTAACCCCGATCCGTTGTGGCTTCCCATACGCGACCTTGAATTCACGTTATGCGTGGATATTTTCAAACTTGAGAAATTATAAATTCAATATTCACGACCAAAAGGTTCTTATGTAGTAATGATAGGTCTTTTCTATTTCATCATCATCATCGTCATTACAGCCCTTTACAAGTCCATTGCTGAACATAGGCCTCCCCCAAGGTATGCCACAAAGCACGGTCCTGAGCCACCTGTATCCATCGACTTCCTGCATGTCTTACCAGGTCGTCACTCCATCTAGTGGGGGGTCGCCCTACACTTCGTCTACCGGTACGAGGATGCCACTCGAGAACCTGTTTTCCCCAACGGTTGTTGGTTCTTCGAGCTATATGATCGGCCCATTGCCACTTCAATTTACTAATCCGTTGGGCTATGTCGCTCACTCTGGTTCTACTGCGGATATCCTCATTTCTAAGTTTATCACGCAGAGAAACTCCGAGCATAGCCCTCCCCATAGCTCTATATATATATATATATATATATATATATATATATATATATATATATATATATATATATATATATATATATATATATATATATACATATACATATATATTTTTTTTTGTAAAAATTAAGTGACAAACAAACTTGTAGTACACAAAATTAATAATTTCTTGGCGGGGTCACTGCCGTGCCCCCAGATACTACAGATACAGATTTGAAGTGGATTTACTTAATATTATATGCTTGTGCTTGAGTACAACACCACGTGGTGGCGGTGTAAGTATATCCACTATCTCATAGCGTCTCGTTGGTCTAGTAAGAGGCGACGAAGGCAAACGAATCAGGAGATGGGTAGCAGAGTCTTCCTAATAACGTAACTAAAAAAAAACCTGCTTACAAAGCGTGAATTTGAATATCCGGAATATCGACAATAAAGGAGTGTATACCCGCTGAACGCCGCACTGCGTGAAGGTGACTGAAAAGGAAGAAATCGAGGAATGTATTCAATTTTCTTTTGAATATTACTAAGGTGAAGTAAGTCCACCTGATAGATATCACAGGCTATTGCAGTCCATAGATACTAGCAGCCAGCTTCAAACTAAAAGGATACAGGTGCGGTGTCATTTCTGAGAACTAAGATGGATGGAATGGCTCTCCCTACCCTTCAGACGGAAGCATAGCAAGCACTTCTATTTGGCGGCAGAAATAGGTAATAGGGTGGTATATATCCAGTGGGAATTCTAGACAGAAAAGTACTCATACCATCCATTAAATATTTATTACTTTTTTATTTTTACTGTTCTAAACCGGCGCTTAACTACAATCCCACCTTAAGGTAAATGGTGATGTATAAGATGGTGAAGTGCACTGACTTAATCAAAGCCTATTCACCTTTGCTTTAAAGACGCCCGCTATGTAATGAAATGAAAACACATATGCTGACAGCTTACTCCTCACCTTTGCTGTACTCACGAACGATGTAGCAAACCATTTGCATTGAATGCGTGGTAAGTTGAAAACTAAAGGGTGGAGACTGGCTGTACGTCTAGTAGTCCAATGGTGGAAAGGAGAAGGAGAATTTAAGTTATGCAATTCCTGCAGCACACTCTCCAAAATCCATTCTGTAGATAACTGAAAGGCTGGGTACTTTATGATTATCATTTTTCGACATTTGTAATTTTCCTTGTTTAAAGATATATTATAGATACCTTCAGGTAAACAATGAGTTCGCTTGAAACTTTAATTTAATAAAAATGCAATACCGTAAGCACTGCCTTCGTTTGCTTCTATCTATGTACCTTTTTATTTATTTAAAGAGTTTCTCAACTCCGTATTTGATCTTTCGAATAATAGAATGGTTTCTGTTAACTAATATTTACAAAAGAGTGCAATATTCGTTCATTTATTTATTCATTCGGACCCGTGAAAAGTTCAATGCTGAACCTAAGCCTGCCCATAGCTTGCCATATCTATAGGTGATCATTCAGGATATTTCATCATAGGGAAAAAACTTGGAAAAATCCCAGTTTAGTAATACGGGTATTATTACCTCACATGTTGGATATTCGTCACATTAGACGCACATAGCAAGCAGATTCAGAACTGCAGTTTTTTTATTATTTGAGTTTTTATCAAAAGAATACCGCTGATCATCCATTGTTTAAATACGCTAAAAGAATAAGACATTTGTCATTTATTCTTTTATGCTACCATTACAAAGTGACTTGTATCATATCATTACTTTCAATTTTTATGCATTTAAAATATTGTACTCATACGTCGAATTTTCATCTACATTTAGATGTTAAATAGAACAGGATTTGCACCTTATTATGAAGTTTTACATTCATTAATTGCAACAATTAATTGCAAGTAACATGATGTGTCCCGTGCGGTATTCAAACTGCCACCATACTATTTAGAAGCATTTCTTTTTTGTTTATTTTTAATGCACGCAGCACCAGTGTATCATTTTTGCACACGCTCATGTCCAAAAATGATACACTGGCGCTGAGAGTGTTAAAGTTATTTTAATTTATATAGATGGTATTTTATTACAGTATTAGTTTTAGAGCTTTTAAGATTTTTTATTTAATGTTGAATGTTTTACATGTGCATATATCCATTTCGAGGACATAAATATGTATTTTCTTCCAATAGGTTACTGTGGGTGGCCCAATCTCTACTATGAAGCCCCACTAAAGAAACTCCCCTGAAGGATCTCCCCGGAAGATAAGGTTTAGTGGGTGGTTTGTTCGTGCACTGAGATTTTAAAACTAATTTAAATCTCATTGCCTTCTCTCTAAAACAAATAACGCTAAGCTTTATCCAGACAAAAGTAAATGAATGAATGGAAACGACTCGAATTGACGAGAACGGGAATAAATAAGCTCCATTCAATAAAGTAACAAAGGAAGGGGGCTCTGATTAATTCCCTTATACTTGAAAATTAAATAATACTTAAATATTTTAAGGGAAGGCTGTTTAATTCAAAAAGATCAGCACTTATCAAAGCAACGTTTACGCAAGGTCAAAACATTTAGAACAAACTTTATTAGCAACTTTGTTGACTTGAATTTATACAAATTGCAAACCTTTCATTATAAAATAGAACATGTGCGAAGAAGAAGATACATTATAGAATACCTCTTTCGCCCTTACACCCGTTTGCACTCCTTCAAGCTTCCAGAAATAAGGTCCAGGATAATATGAAAATCCTAGGATAAGTGCGAAACTATTTTTTATTATTGTACGTTAATGTATGCGTAGCAAACAAAGTAATTACGAATTAAATCGACTTCCTGCATATCTTACCAGGCCGTTCCTCCATATAGTGTGGAGGCGCCCTACGCTATGCCTACCAATACGAGGCTGCCACTCCAGAATCTATTTTCCCGATCGGTTATCGATTCCTCGAGCTATATGACCGGCCCATTATAACTGCAGCTTACTTATCTGTTGGGCTATGTTAGTTAATCCGGTTCTATGCAGATATCCTCATTTATGAGTTACTGAAACCCCGAGCATAGCCCTCTCCGTAACTTGCTGAGTGACCTTGAACTCGACCAGCAGTGAAGGACCACGTTTCAGATCCGTAAGTCATCACTGGCAACACGCACTGGTTGTACAATCTAGTTTTCAGAGTTTGAGGTATACCTGACAAGAAGATGTGTTGTAATTTTCCGAATGCTGCCTAGCCGAGTTGAATCCGTCGTCCTCTCCGACGGAATTGGACTTACGTAGTCGAACCATTTGTTCTAGGTAAACGTACTCATCAACAACTTCGAGTATAGTGCTCTCAACAACTACCGGCATAGGTGGGACATGGACATTAAACATGATCTTTGTTTTGTCCATATTCATTTTAAGGCCTATTCGTTGCGAGACACCATTGAGATCATTGAGCATAGTGCTTAGGTCAGTGATCCTGCCATAAGGACTATATCATTGGCAAATCGAAGGTTAGTGATGTACTCGCCATTGATGTTAATACTGTATCCTTTCCAGTCCAGTAGCTTGAAAATGTCTTCCAATGCAGCGGTGAAGTTTCGGGGATATAATGTCACCCTATCTTACACCTCTCTGCAGTTGGATAGGTTTAGAACTCTGGTTCTGTACTCGGATAGCCATCGTAATCCTTTTGTATAAACACTTCAGCACTTCGATATAACGACAGTCATTTTTGCACCACTAAAGGAACTGTAGCACCGCCCAAATTTGAAGGAATCAAAGGCTTTCTCATAGTGGACATACGCTAGGCAAAGTGGTAGATTATACTCTTTGGTCGTCTGTACAATCTTTCGTAGGATATGTATGTGGTCTATGATACTGAACCCTTTTCGGAAACCGGCTTGTTTGCGAGGATGGATGTCGTCGAGTCTGCGTGAGAGACGATTCGTAATGACTTTCGAAAACAGCGCGTAGACGCGGCTTAGAAATGAAATTATTCTGTAGTTCCTCAAGAAAGCATTGTCGCCTTTCTTGAAAAACAAGACCACCGCACTTCTGCTCCACGCCTCCGGAGTAGTGCCACCATGGAGGGTGGAATTCAAGAGCTTCTGAAGAACTTTAAGTACCAGTGTTCCACCCGCTTTCAGAAGCTCCGCTCTGGCTCCGTCCGCCGTTTTTACGGTGTTGGAGAGCTCTTCTATTCTTGTTCAGATTGACATCCGAGATATCGTCGGAACAGTGTCGGATAAGACTTGCTCTTGGATCGTTACTCACACTTGCGTGTGGTTCAAACGATGATGTGTACAGCTGTTCATCGAATGGAACGTCTCAATCTCTCTCAAAACATAAGGTGTCCTGGAAACGATGCTGCCACACTCAGTCTTCAGATTTGACAGTTGGCTCTTTCTGGCAGATAGATCTCTGGCAAAAACTTTTGAGTCCTTGTTCCGCTCGATCGCTTCTTCAATACGAGCGGTATTAAAGTTGCCTAAATCCCGCCACACGTGTTTGGAGATCTATCTGTTCAGGTGCCTTTATGCTGTCAAATCTGCTGACGATTGCAGCCTCATTTCCCGTCTAACAGCCTTGGAATTATAAGTGTGATTAGAGGGTTTTGATGTTCTTCTGCGGCGGGTCTTGTAGAACTTGGCTCCGACCGTATGGACAGTTTCCCAAAGCTTGTTATTCATATCGTCCACGTGCATTGCAATCTTCTAGGCACTGAAAGCGGTTTTGTAACTCGAGCCGAAGGGTTTCGGTATTTTGGAATAGAACACGAGGGGGACGGGGCGTTGACTTCATTAGACGAGACCTTTCCAACTTAGCGTTTAGGTTCAGTATGCTTCTAACCATTCGGTGATTTCTGCCAGTTTTCGCACTTGCGATAACTGATACATAACTAAACAGTTGCCATCTAGTGGTTATAATGAAGTTAATCTCATTGTTGGTCGTACCGTCGGGGCTCGACCAGGTCCACTTTCTGTGGGGCCGCTTCTGGAAGAAAAAATTCATCATAAAGAGTCCCTCTTTCGCCATGAAGTCGGCCAGCTGCTGGCCCCTTGGGTTCCGTTACCCTATCCCCAATTTCCCCACCTTCAGCTCACCGTTCTTTCCTGTGCCTAGTTTTGACGTCTCCCATTAACACCGTATAGTGAGTTTTGTAGGAACGCATGGCTCTAGAAACATCCTCATACATTTCTTCCATCTCCTCATCGGAATGTTTCGACGTTGGTCCGTAAACCTGTATGACCTTCAACGAATATCATTTGGTTGTTCTGAGTATAAGTTACACAACCTTCGTCGATAAACTCCCAATCATTACAACGTTATTACTCGAAAGGAGAGACGTGTATATGATAACCTATCATGGAGGGTATATTGCCTTAGTTGCTGCTATCAGTAAGACGCTGCTGCCCATCTCCTGCATGTTTCCCTCTGTCGCCTTTTACTATACCCACTCGAAGATATGGGGTAGTGGATATTCTTAACCACGAACACCCGGCAGTTAAATACTTTTACATAATTTTCCATCGTCTGTCTTTTAGTCCAATGTTGGCAAATTGAATTTATCGCAAGATTAAATACGCTTATGTTACTTTTAGACAATGTGATTTAACATCTATCTTATATCACGTAGGCTTTTATTATCACTACCTGTTCAGATTTAAGTCACGCACAGGTTTTCGTTTACCAAATGTCCTCTGCTGAACACATGCGTCCTATAAAGGAGGATTTAATCTAAAGTTGCTACGTTTGGCAGACGGATTTTCATTTTCGTTGTTTCTTACCTATGTCACCCATAGAGAGATATAAATGACATTTCCTTTTCGGGTATTGCGACAGACAGGGGGTTATGGGGTAGCACATCCCGTTACGCTACCGCTACAGGGCGAGCACTGTCTTAAATAAGTAAAAAATAACATTGATTTTTTACCATCTAATTATCATTGTCATTGCCTTACTTCGTCATACTATAAATGTCTCTATTAAATGCTTCGTCATAATATAAATGGATCAGATCAAACATTACCGTATAGAAAGTAACAGGCAGTCAAGGTTAACAATGACATTAGGACGTATTAGTAGAGGAGGAGGTATACAACCTCTATCTACATACCTCTGTCCTCAAATGACTTTGGATGCTGCAAAGCACTCAAAATTTAGGAAATAAAAATAAACATATTAAATGCGATAAAATCATAACGTCCTTTAGACCACATTATGGTCCCGGCGGCGAGTCTCAATGGAGACTAGCCATCTGGGAACGACGGGAGTATAGTGCACGAGAGTGTGTACTAGCACACGTGCACTCTCTATTCCTATACTCTTATTGTCCGATGAGATGTTTATTCAGGCGCAGGACCAACGGGATAACGTGCTTTCCTTACATTCGGAGGTTCATTACAGCTCAAAATAAATTTATGTTTTAGTTTTTTAAACTGTTATATTATTTAAGTATAAAATTATATAAAACCTACTCGTATCTGTAATGCAATCTGTAAATAAGCACGACATTGTGAATAACGCGTTGTTATCGCGTTAACAATGGCCGGAGTACGAAAATACATTTTAAATATTTTAAATTATTTCTACCCCCCACACAAGTATTATTATAACTTTCTGGGGATATTTCATTTATAATACATGTAACTGTTTTGTTGTAAATAAAACATTTTCATTTTTTTCATTTTAATTTCTTATATAGGTGGTAGAGCTACATTGTAACTGTACTATGATTGGAAAATTAATGCGTCGGCTCCACCGGGGCAAGAGCATTTGCTCACAGATTACAAGACCCATTTTACTGTAAATGAGGCATTACTTTTAATCACCAGGCGTGGCAACGCATTCGGTATTTAGATTCCTTATCGGGGATAGAAATATATGAGCCACAACTTACACTTTCTATCACGTTGACTGTGTGATCATAGTTCTGTTATATAAATTTAGGATGGCACATTTGTCCCCTTTCAGAAAAGGTTTTGCATAAAAAATAAAACTTTTACTTTCTTGTCTCATCAGGCGTCTATAGTCCACTTCTGGACATGGGCTTCTCATAAAGTAGGAACAATAATGTCCTTCAGACTGATAGTACAGACAGTCACGGCCACCAGTTAACGATAACTAGCCATCTGCGTTGGAAAAGATTACAAAACAGTTGCCCTCATTATTCTCTCACTGTCATAGTCTGATGAGATCTCAGTACGACACAATCGGAGAAAAACCGGATGCAGGACAAAAGGATGGACGACTTTGTGGTGCATAGGTTTAGCTTAATGAGTTGTATTTTTAGGTAATTAGTATTTGTATGGCTTACAATTAACTTTTTCGGGTCTGGATGTTTGTCCTTACAAAATTTATTTACTTAAGCTGCCCTCATGATACAGGAACATGTATGCAGTTCACATGCGGTAGAAGTGAAACCTTCAGAAAATTGCGAGTAAAATTGATTTGTAATAATTCCATATAATGTATTCTATAGGTAAATACATTTATCGAAAAACATTGATTGACTCTCAAGGTGATACGTAAAATAGACATTATATAGCTTGAAGTTATGAAATCGTGTATGTTATAAATGGATTGGATTGATTATTTTATTTTTGTGTAAACTATTTTTACTTATTCTATTCATTTTCTTAAAACTGATGCGACAAACAAAGTTAGAGCCCAGTCAATGACAAGTAATCGGTGCAGCCTATATAGACAACTGAGAAAAGAAAGAGTTCTCTCAGTGACAAAGAGAAAAGATTCCTTAACATATCTGCAATAACTTTTACTTGTTGCGCTTATGACAAGTATGTGTCCTAAATAAAAAAAGGGTCTAATCATAAGTGCAATAACAGGACTTATTGCGGTAATCTACAGAAATGTCACAAAATATTATAGCTTACCATGCCATAACTCAAGTTATTTCGTTCATGATATGCAACTTAAAAATGGTATTATTATAAGATATTGCAGTTATGCTTAACAAAATAACCGAATCTACCGTTAATACAAAAAAGACATCTAGGAAGAAAATATAGAGCTCATTTTCCTGATTACGGATATGTATTCAATTCAGTAAGCCCAAAAACTCGAGTTATTCCACTTATCGTAAGGACGGCAGTATAGTTTAAGAATAGAGCTTCTAACTAAAGGAGTCCCTTAGCCGCGACACCACAGTATTCGCGAAATTTGACATTTGTCGTCAAATTCCATACATTATACTTTTATTCACATAGTTGAACGAGACTTCGTTTGTGAAACAAGATTCTAGTTTAAATTCAAAAATGATTATTTTTTGTTGTAAGGTCAACTATATTTGTTTAAAAATTGATACATGAAGTAACAGTTGCTCAATAGCAGGTTGTGGAATGCGAATTCAAAAGGTCGTGGGTTTGAATCCACCGTTCGACTACTGTCGTGAACACTCTTAACACAAGCATTTTTAGTTTATCAGGAGTGATTAAGGGGAATATTAGTTATATTCATGGCATTGCTAGTATTTTATTAGACTAAATAAAAAATTTACAAAAATAATTAAAAACGTAAAAGCGCAAGCAAAGATGTAGTGATTTCTTATATTTACGCAAACACTACACATTTAAATATTAATAGTTTTTACTTATTTTATCGCGCATATTAACTTTTTTATATACCCGACGTTTCGAGTACTTTCCAGCACTCATGGTTATGAGAGGGACTGAGTTGTTCAACGTCCAGATATCATAGTTAACAGTGGCTACGATAGAATAAAACGATTAATTTTTGTTCCGATCTAAGCAGTATGAACTTATAGTACCTTGAAGTCTTACAGTTGTATGCTTGAGTTGGGATTTAATTAGGATCCCAAACAGATTGTAGCACCCAGCCATTTTCTCTATTAAAATAAGGATGTTTTTTGATTTCTCGAAACGCGGGGTATATATAAAAGTTAATATACGCATCTAAATCCGTAAAAACTAGTATTAGTTAAAAATGTAATGCTTAAAAATGTGTTAACATTTCTTGGGCTGGTACCGGTTAACTTTCAAATATTATGTTAGCACGGACTGATATTAAAACTTCTATAGTAAATCTTTCATAGATCATTAAACATCACGTTTTACTATTCTTTCATGTTCAGCCTTTAGGGAGGGACGATGCCTGCATTAATCAATATAAGTTACTAGCAATGTGCCCCGGCTTCGCTCGGGTGATTTCTAGATCTCCACAACAGCACCACTTACTGGATCCATATTTAAATCTTAACAATCGGGCCGTTTTTGAATTTTAGCAAGGCTAACAGACAGCAATTGATTTTATATACAAAGAGATATAGATGGTTCCTTTACTTAAGGGGTTTGCCTATTCTTCTGCCTAAAAAGTTTATCTGGATAGGTTGGTAGTACTACTTTTCTACTCGGGAGCTCGTCTGGTCAATTACCAGGACTACCGTGGCAACATACAACTTAGTAAATAATATACATAATATAATATCCTACTATATTTGCAGTCTGCATGACTCATTCATTGTATAAATTTTTTTAATGCGAAATTATAATATTTTAATAAAAGCTGACAGTAGCGTGTGGCACTAAATAAAGGCTTAAAGTAATAAAAAACAATGGGCAGCAGAATCTTTCTGATGACAACAAAAATAACAAAAAGTACGGTTGCCAACCCCAAGCGTGATAACTATGGCACATATCCCTGAAGAGAAGGATTTAGAATTGATATAAGTATTATAAATCTTCAAAGATATGGGATAAAAAATTTCATACGGAATTTTTGCGTGAATGTTATTGTGTTGATTTTTGGATTTTTCTAGTGTTTTATAAGTGTTTTTGTATAGTGTTTTATTACAAAATTGTAATGAAATTTTTTATGTGAATATAATTTATCTTTTTACATAAATGATTTCGAGTATTATATATATTGAAATAATTGTGATTATCACGCTGCTGACATTCGCTTGGTATTTATTTTTTTTGTTATCAAAACACAATGAAATCTTTTTGTAATGAAGTAAAACTTGAATTTTGTTTAGACCACAAGATAGAAAATTTTGTATTGATTTTATAATGCTAAACTACTTTATGGAAAAGCAGTCTCTAAATATAAGTTTTAATGGTTTTAGGTGGGTGTGGTCGCATGCGACCGCTCGGGATTTGCCAAGCGCATGCGACTGCATGGGATATTTATGGCGCTTAAAGTGTTAAATATAACCTCGCTCAGTCCTGGCACGGGCTATCTATTTATAAGGTTTCATCACAATCGGTTCAGCGATTCCGATGATTTGTCTGGACAGACAGACAGACATAATATAAAACACACAAAAAACATTAAAAATTGTTGTATACATCTTTATCATTCAAGTAATCCACTGAGCTCAATAGAACCTAGTAGTTTCAATATTACAGAAAGACACCGCAATTTAATTTATACATATCTATAAATGGCCTATGTTCAGCAGTGGACTTGTGAAGGGCTGTAATAATGATGATGATGATGATGATGATATCTAGTTGATCATATATAGAAGTTTTAAAACCTTTGTATTGTTTTCATTGTATATGTATAATATTATGATGTATTAGTAGAATGTGTTGATAATACATATTTGCATGTATGAATTCGCGGAAAAATCTAGTATAAAATATAACTTTTATTGTATATTACGGATGCAAATGTAAAACCTTTTGCTTACATCATAAACGGAGTGGAGTAAAATTATATTTACACCGTAATATTTTCCCATAGACTACTTAGTTACTGGTTATTCTTTAATATCTTTTAGACAGATTCAGTTGCCTTACGTTTGCGTTGAGCTACAAATATTTTCGAAAAAAATTATGTAAATTGGCATACGGGTTACGGAGGAGATAGATTTCAAAAAATCGTTTTCTTGCGCCATGATGGGAGCTCCTTCCGATTCGCTCGCTCCAATGATATTACATTACAAATAAAATTCAAGAACGAAAACAAAAACTTAACTTATCCAAAAAATCTACTTCTCGCGGAATAGTGTCAGGAACGCTATCTGCGTTTCCTCTTCCTCTTCTCGTAAGAGAAAAAAAATAAATAAATAAAAAAGTTAAATTTAAAACACTCCTTTCAGTTTTCAAGAATAAATAAACGTTTTATTACGAGCAACAGTGTGTGTCAGCAATTTTATTGTTTTTCCTCTGCTTTGCTCCTGTTTTCCTCATGATTATTTATTAAAATTATTTACGCGATTTAGGAAACTTCAACGATAAAATTTAATAACTGAAAATTCAGATAAGAAAAAAAGGTATAAATCATTTTATAAAACTCAAACATATTTGATTGACAAATAAAAAATATTGATAGTATGTATGTATTTCGCAACTTTCGTTTTATTACAATTTGATCGAAAACAATAATCATCATAGTGTGACGGCCCAGTATTATTATTATTAATAAATTCAATATAAAGGGGCGTCAAAAATAGTCTTAAAAATATATATTAAGTAAAAAAATTACATTAATAAGCATAAAGTTAATATAAATACATTTCAGACATTAGACCAATAATATAGCAAATTACAGGCAAAATATTGGCTTTAATAATAAATAAATTTATTATAAAACCTTGTAAAAATATATAAAACATGATAAACAATAGAAATACAAGTCGAAAATATTATAAAAATAAAGATAAATAACATTTATAAGATAATTAGAAAATTTGTTAAAAATTGTCTAAGTTGTGGAAGGAGTTCACATATAAAAGAAAATTTTCCTAAGTTATGGAAGGTGTTCATGTATAGATCATGTATAGATATAGATGTCTTGTATAGAGGAGCTGCCGGAGATACATACCTGCAGTTGTACATATATATGGGGTGGTCGGGAGCCCGACTGCCTGAAGTACTGTAGCACAATGACTAGTCCTATATTAGGGACTTATGATATTAAACTCAATGATACAAAAGCAATACTATAGAAGGTCTCTATGATGAATATGCATTACAATAGTAGGGTTTGGGTTCGAGCCCTATATATGAATGACTTATGAAAGTAAGGTCTATGATACAAAAGCAATATTATAGGAGGTCTTCTTGATGCATAAGCATTGTATGGGGTGGTCGGGTGACTGCTCCTAGTACTGTAGCAAAATGACTAGTCCTTATTAGGGACTTGAAAAGGAATATTATGGTGGCGTATATGCTGCTTCAGGAGCAATTGGTCCGAGGGAAACTTGGACTCGCTAACCGATGTATCCTAGACATATCATCTTAGTGCTGGTGGTAAGCGGGTTTGTTGTAGCAATACGGCTTTCCCGTGGACATCGCACACCCATACAATTTATGGGCGACATCGTAGCGCATAGCGATGCGTCGTCTATCATTCGGATTTGGATGAGTGTGTTTGGTAGCACTTTTAAGTGTAACCAGCATACTGAACTTCATGTTTTAGTGCATTAGCGCTATGATACGTGGAGTTTTGTTCATTGGCGTCTTAGTAGCATGCTACTATGATACGTTGGTGATATTTTTTAGTTAACAACAATACAAATTTTGTTACCAATGTCGATAGGGATCATGTGGGTGTGTTGTGAGGGGGCGCCACCCGTATGATAGTTGCATTGATGCTTACTGCTACTTGCGGTATTGCGTCTTGTGATGGATCTGCGGGTGTGCTGCGCCTGATTCGACGCATTCTTGTGGTTCTGGTCGATGGAGGTATACAATTAACATCTTAGTGCCGGTGGTAAACTGGTTTATTGTAGCAATACGGCTTTCTCGTGTACATCGCACACCCATACCGTTTGAAGGCAGCGTCGTAGCGCATAGCGATGCGTCGTCTATCTTTCGGATTGGGATGAGTGTGTTTGATAGCACTTTTAAGTGTAACAGGCACACTCAACTTCATGTCTTTGTCTTCATGTCTTGTACATTAGCTCTATGATACGTGGAGTTCTGTTCATTGGCGTCTTAGTAGCATGCTAGATAGTAGTAGCGTGATGGTAGCGCTCTCTTGTGATTCTGGTCGATGGAGGTATGCGGATGGTGATGTCTGCTGGGTTGTATGGGGGACCTTGGGATGGTCTAAGCCCGACGATAGTCGTATTGATGCTTGTTGCGTTCTGCAGCATTGCGTTTCTGAGATGGTTGTTTGGTGGGACGCTATTCTCAATGGCGCTCTCTGCGTCTTGGTTTGACTCACACCTAAGTAGCTTCGCCCAAGTCGGGTCCCTTTATTACAGGGCTGCAGACTGTCTGCCCTCCACGATGTTTTATATAACAACATAATAATATATCTTTGTAACTTTCCCACCATTAAATGATTGAAAGCAACTTGTTGGTGGGTGAGACAAACATGATCGAAAATGCGTTTACTCAACGTCGGTGACACAAACCCTTTCTGATGGCGAATTACTACTCTTATCTTATAACTAACTGCCTTTTGGCTATATCTGCCGTTGTATTGGTTGGTGGAGCATATGTGTCGATCTCATGCGGGTGGTAGCTGGCGGGAGGATCTGAGGAGACTCTCAAGGCTGCGGCCGAAGGCCGCACAACGTGGGACCCCATTCCCTTGAGGTGAGCGGTAGACTCATGACACGCTCTGCGGCTAGTAGCCGTGCTGATCATGCAATTGGTGGTGATGCCATACACTTACATTACGTCTGCAGGAGCGGCGGTCTGGCAGGTGGTGGCGCTCACGGAGGGTTTACGGCCAGTGTGCCTATTTGCCTAAACCGTGTGACGTACATTATTATTATTATTATTTTATTCTTTATTGCATCCTTAACAAAAGAATACAAAGGGCGGACTTAATGCCTTGAGGCATTCTCTACCAGTCAACCCATGGAGTGAGAGTTTGACGTAGGTGTGGCAATATAGAATAAGATAAAACAATACAAATGATAATTAACTACATAATAAATACAAACTACTAATAAATAAACTATACATATATGATCTATCTTTACAAATATACAAATATATAAATAAATGGATATACATACAAGTAAACATATTTAAATACATATATAATTAGTATATTCAAATGACTATGAATATATACGTCTGTTCGGCAATACATATTAAATAAATGAGTCATGTAGAATGCGTTGTCTTTAATAAATGATCACGGACCAACTTTTTAAAAGCGTACTTATTGGGAGCTTTTCTGGTGTCATCGGGCGAGGAGTTCCAAAGGCGTGTAGCCTGAACTGTGAAGGAGTTACCATAGAACTCGGTGAAGTGAACTGGAGTACAGATTTTGTTGTTAGAAGAAGAGCGTAGGGCCCTATCATGAGATGAGGAAAGATAATGAAATTTACTCTTAAGATAAAAGGCGAAGATGGATCATTTAATATGGAAAAAAGTACAAGTAATATTCTGGAGTTGCGCCTCTGCCGGATTGTAAGCCAATTTAGCTTAGATCTGTATTGCGAAATATGATCATACTTAAACTGTATAAGATTTATCTTTGGGCTTCGTCCAAAGATAAATCTTATATAGTTATTGAAGAGGTGTTTCAGCTTGTTCAGAAGATCTTGGGACAGGTCTGGGTAACACACATCTGCATAATCAATTATGGGTAATATACGTGAATGGACAAGCATGATCTTAGATCTTGTGGGGAGAAAATGCTTTAAACGATACAGAGAGCATAACGTGGCAGTGACTTTACGACTCACATCTGAAACCTGAGTTCTCCAATTCAGCGTGCTGTCGATGTGAAGGCCAAGATTTCTAACAGAATTACAGAATGGAATTGTAGTATTATCATAGTAAATAGGAGGTAAGTCTGTCAGATTAATCTTAGCCAGCATCCTTGAGCTACCCACTAGTATAGCTTGGCATTTCAAAGGATTGACCAAAACCCCATAACGAGTTGACCAATCCCTGATAGCTGCTAAGTTGCTGTTAAGGTTTTTGATCCCATTATGGATATCCCCAATCTCAGTTTGCACATAAAGCTGAAGGTCATCGGCACACAAATGGTACGAGCAGTCGATGATGAAGGTAATAAAGTTTATAAAAATTGAAAACATTATAGGAGAAAGAATACCGCCTTGCGGCACACCAGCATCCACAGCAGCCCACGCTGAGGACAGTTGCGCAACACTGATTGACTGCTGTCGACCGCGAAGATAAGACGTAAACCAATCCAATTCAGTAGGGCCAAAATTCAGGTGAGACAGTATGGAAAGAAGGATTTCGTGATCAACTGTGTTGAAAGCATTTGAGAAATCAACTAGTACCAGTACTATTATTTTTTCTTTCTTCCATGCCTTGTTTAATATTATCAATAACATTAATTAATGTAGTAGTGGTACTATGACCAGGACGAAACCCAGACTGATACATACTCAGTAGGTTATGTTTCGAAACAAAAGTAGAAATTTACTTGTAAACACAGGATTCTAAAATTTTGGAAAGAAAGGGTAGAATGGATATTGGACGAAAATGATTGGGAAGAATGGGAGTAGGAACTTTTGGGAGAGGCTTTACAAAAGCCCTCTTCCAAAGATTAGGATACTGACCTGAATCAAGGGAAAAATTGATTATATGGGAAATTGCCGGGAGAAGGTGCTCTAGCATAAATACTACCATATGTCTACTAATCTCGTCGTAACCCACGGCCTTGGACTGGATTGCTAAAATTGACTTTTTGACATCATCCTGAGAAACAGGAAAAAAATTAAAGGTAGGAATGTTAGGAATTTGCATAGAAGCAATGGAAGCCATAGTTTGGGAACGAATTGTAGGGTCCAGTGCTTTTACAGAAGCGAAATGTTGGTTGATTTTATCAAGTGATAGAGAAGGACCACAATCCAACGTAGCTGGTCTACAAAGACCGTAAGATATTAGGAATTTCCACACTAAAACTGGAGAAGAGTTATTAATACAGTTATGGAAATATCGGCGTTTAGCTGTATGCCATATGATTACACCTATTCCTGGCTGCTTTAAAAGATAACCAATTTTCTTCGGTTCGATCTCTCTTGAAACGAAGAAAAGCACGATTTCGTCTAGCCACTGCCACATTTATGCCCTCTGTCATCCAAGGGGCAGGGAGACGCTTCAATCTAACCTTGTGAACAGGAGCATGAGCATCATAAAGTCTAAGAATATTGTGGTTAAGGATAGTGACTTTATCGTCAACACTAGATGCTGCTATTAAAGAGGCTAGATCGAGATTAAGAGCGTCATTCTTAAGCTTGTCAAAGTCTACTTTAGAAAAACTGCAAATATGCATTACAGTAGGGGAATATTTAGGAGGTTTAAGCTTATACGATGCATAAATTAAGTCGTGGCGTGAGAAACCCAAAGCGGGTAACTGTCCATGCGTCATCACATGTTCAGGAGAAGCAGCAAGGATTAGATCAATCAATGAGTCATCGGTTCCGATATTATGATGAGTAGCCTTTAAAGGGAGAATAGAAAGATTAACCGACTCAATAATTGAAAGAAACCTTTTGGAACGAGGGCAGTTTTTCAACAGATCAGTATTGAAATCACCCATGATTATACAGTGAGTGTACTCAGAACAAATATCAACAAGAGCCATATCTAAAGTGGCGAAGTAGTCGGTAGATGGGGGGCAATACACTACCCCTAGAAGCATCCTGATGCCCTTGACATCGAGTTCCACAAATAAAAACTCAGAAGAAGCGGAATAGCAGGAGGGAGATGCTAAGACAATTTTATAAGGAATTGATGCATGTAGGTAGATTGCTACAGCACCTCCACCTTTTCCAACACGATCATTCCTAACAAGTACAAAGCCGGGTAAGGGATATAAAGTTGATGGTAAAGAAGGTTTCAGCCAACTTTCCGACACTAATATAGCATGAATATACTCGGGGAAAAATGAAGCTTCAAGTTCGGAATAGTGGCTCGGGATACTTTGAGCGTTAATATGACATATGTTCACAGAGTTGTTAAAAGACGTAAAAACTCCTTTGAGTAGTTCGTGTAAATTAAGCACGCTATCGTTGAGAGAATCATTACACGAGTGAAATGACAAAGTAGAAGAATCATTTGCAGAGCTAAACGACTCAACATCAGACATATTACATATACTAAAATAATAAATAAATTAAATAAATATATAGAAAAATAATAACAAAAAAATAAAAAAGTAAGTTATGTAAACTATAACTATTAACCAACAATTACTAAAAATAAACATCACCAACCCATCAGTTCACTGTTTACAGAGTAAACTTAATATAAATAAAATTTTATATGCAAACTTATGATCTAAAATATCTAAAGTAGCAAAAATAATCTTGACTAATAATAAAGTTCCTAAGTAGATGTCACACAAAATATTACAGGAAAATGTTTACCAAGAGAAAATCGATTAAAGCTAAGTATAAGATAGACGCTGGCTGTATGGTTCATGTGTCCTTTAAAAGGCAAAAAAAAAGTAATACATTCACTGTGGCTGGATTTGTTCGTATTCTGTATGGCGTTTACACGCATTGACTTGCGCGACTTCGGTCGATGTTTGTGCTTACGCACTCACAAGGGGCCAAGCCTTTTTTACTGGTTCGCCAGTTATTTTGCTGTGGACTACGGTCCAGTTCCCGAATTAGCGTTCCCTTGGGAGGGGGGGGGAGTGCATCTTGGCGCTCACCGTGCACGGCGTGTGTGGGGCGGAGTTACAGCCTATATACGTCCCACTGCTGGGCTCAGGCCTCCCCTCATTTCTGAGAGTATTTAGGGCAAGGAAGTGTCCGCCGCGCTGCCCAAATGCGTGTTGACGAACTTCACATGTCTTCGAAATATTTTTTTTCTTATTCCTCAGACATGCGGGTTTCCTCACGATGTTTTCCTTCACCGCCGAGCACGTGGTAAATCAGCACTTAAAATTGCAATTAACAATCTCATTGGTGCCGGCGGGGATCGAACTCGGGTTACTCGCGTTCAGTTACATTTACAGCGAGCGTTAACCACTGAGCTACCACGGCTCTCTGTATCGGGTATTTTGTATAAATATATTATGAGCCTTTTCCAAGCGGGAAGGGATAGCTAATAATAAATTAATAATGTAAACCTGATCAAGTGGAATAAGGACGTTTTATGTTCTTAACCTTTCTCGAGCCCTGTCTTCGTGAACGGGGTTCACTTAGCTTGTAAAGCACTACCAACAGCTTTCAATTGCTCTAGTGAATATTTATTCTTCCAAAAGACACCTAAAAGAACTAAGTTACTTAACAAACACAACGTAAATAAGGGTCCTAACTAAGACGATTATGCCAAAATATTACAAACGGCCTGTTATTAAACCTTTAGAAAGATCATTTAGAAAGATCAAAACATATCTTATTAATCCTGGTCACATATATATAATTTTTATTATAAAGGGGAATATAATATATTTAATATTTAATTGTAGAAGCGTGCTCGTCGCGACCCCTGCCAGCCCTTTTCAGGGCTGCAATTCTACACAGCTGCGCACCCATGCAAACGAGGGTTAGGGCGTCCCCCCAAGGCGATGCACACCAGCCCATCCCCGTTGGTGTGGAATGCAGCGCGCAAAGCGGCGATGGGGACCGCCACCCGTCACGCACAGCCCGACACGGCGGAAGGTGGAGGACGAAGTGCAGAGTTGGCACGTGGAATGTTAGAGGGGGCATGAGAGATAAGACGAATGAGTTGATCGAAATAATGAAAGAAAGAGAATTAGATGTCGTGTGTATGTCTGAGACCAAACGGAAAGGCAGTGGTACTGAAGAGCTCCCTGGCGTGACGTTAGCTATATGGTCCGGAATCCCGGAAAGCGAGAACGCCTGCCAGGGAGTGGGAGTGCTGTTGTCGTCCCGGTTGGTCGATCTTATGACTGAATACAAGGTTGTGAACTCAAGACTTCTCTGGTTTCGCTTCAAAATGGGACTGACGAAGTTATTCCTTTTGGCTGTTTATGCGTCGGTAGCTTCGTTGTCCAGGGCTGAGCTGGAGGAGTTTTGGGAGAATGTAAGAGAAGTTCAAGATTTGGTTAAGGGAAACGAAAGAACTGTTGTATGTGGTGATTTGAATGGATGGGTAGGTATCGCTCGACCAGGATACGAGTCGGTGCTTGGAAAGTTTGGCGATAAAAGGGTTAATGATGCTGGCAAGCTTATACTGGCTGTATGCAAGGAAAAGGGTCTTCTTGTGCAAACACTATGTTTAATCACAGGAAAATCCATACGTACACAAGAGAAAGAAAGAATGAGTGAAGTGTGATTGATTTGTTCCTGGTGGATTACCAACTGCGAAAACAGGTGATGGATACACGAGTGTTCAGGGGTGCTGACCTGGGAACGGATCATTATCTAGTAATTACTAGATTTAGGGGTTTGTTCGCGGGTTGGCGCTACCGGACGACAGTAACAGAACCACAGTCGGTCTGTCGCATCCGAAGCTGGAAGCTTCAGGAAGCGGATACTAGGGACAAATATCACACAAGGGTAGCCGAAAAGCTTGACACCATCGATGGCAGGAAAGAATGTGTGGAGAGAACATGGCAGAAACTTGGATGGGATGGAAAGGTAAGTGCAGCGGAAGAAGTATGTGGAACGACAAAAAGAGGTAGTAGTAAAAGAAGAGACGCATGGTGGAATGATGAAGTGAGAGAAGCTGTAAAAAAGAAGAAAAAAGCATGGTTAGACTACTTGGCCTCTAGTAACGATGAGCATATGAGAGACAAGATGAAAGAAAGATATAAGCTGCAGAAAGTTCATGCGAAAACATTGATTGAGGAAGTACGTGAAAGGTGTAGAATAGAAGCGGACGAAAGGTTGTCGCACAACTTTAGGGAAAACTTCAAACTCTTCTGGAAAGAGGTTGGAAGGTCCCGGAGTGGTGTGACAGCCTTAAGAATGAACAAAGTGCTTTCGAGAACCAATGACGTCCTCTCAGAAAAATTGGACGTCATGCAGCGATGGAGTGAATTTTATAGAGAAATGTATGCGTGTCATGATATTAGTGAAGGATCCGGGGCTGACGCTGTGACTGGCACGCCAGACACGGACCTCGATGACACTGAGGTCATCAGCATGAAAGAGATTGAACGTGCGATTCGAAGTTTGAAATGTGGTAAGGCTGCGGGACTAGACAGAGTTACTGCTGAAATGATCAAGTACGGTGGGCCTCGCGTCTGGGACAGCTTTCATCTGCTGTGCAATTTGTGCTGGCGGACGGGAGATGTCCTGGATGATTGGCGATCCGCGGTCATTGTGCCTTTATATAAAGGTAAAGGTTCACATTTTGACTGCGGGTGCTATCGGGCGATCAGCTTGACCAGTTTAGCAAGTAAAGTTTACTCGAAGGTTTTGACACGTAGGATGCAAGAGAAATCGGAAAGATTCTTATGGGAGGCACGATGCGGATTTAGACCTGTAAGAGGATGCACGGATCAAATGTTTTCTCTCCGCATGATCACGGAGAAGCTTCTGAGTGTTAACCAGAGGATTTTCTGTGCTTTTGTGGATCTGGAGAAAGCATTTGATAATGTTATAAGGAAGAAAATGTGGGAACTGTTGCCGGGATATGGTGTGGATGGTCGATTGTTAAGGGCTGTGCAGTCACTTTACTATGACTGTAAAGCCTGTGTGCGGGTAGGGCATGACCTGTCACCCATGTTTAGCGTCCAAGCGGGCGTAAAACAGGGTTGTGTCATGTCTTCCTGGCTGTTCATACAGTATCTCGACAGCTGTTTACAGAAGCTGAAAAATAGCTGTTTGGGTGTGAAATTGGGTTACATAAAAGTTAATTGTCTGCTGTATGCTGATGACGCAGTGCTTATTGCACCATCAGAAGCAGAACTGCAGGCATTAGTCACGTGCATGAAAGAGAAATGTGAAATTAAAGGTCTCCGTTTGAATGCTAATAAAACTAAGGTTCTGGTATTTGAAAAGGACGAAGAGAGACCGAAATGTGAAATATGGGTAAATCAGGAATGTCTAGAACAGGTAAATGAAATTGTATACTTGGGGAGTGCTTTCAGCCGGGATGGAAGATGTGATTTAGATGTGGATAGGCGTGTTGCTGCCGGAAACAAAGTCAATGGTGCCCTGAATGTATTAGTAAAAAGGCAAGGCGTGGTGAAGACTGCACGCCTTGCAATACATAACGCAGTGTTGGTACCAACTTTGTTATATAGCAGCGAAACCTGGGTATGCCAGAAGAAGCATAAAAGCAAGTTGAATGCAGTGGAGATGCGATCTCTTCGTAAAATGTGTGGCGTTAGCATAGTCGACCGAAAGCGAAACAAAGAGATTCGCAATATGGCAGGATTAAAAGATTACCTTATCACAAAAATTGATAGGGGCGTACTCCAATGGTTTGGGCACGTTGAACGAATGAGTGAAGACCGAATGGTGAAGAAAATATATAGAGCGAAAGTAAATATTAAAAGGTGTCGAGGTAGACCGAGACTAACTTTCGAAGACCATGTGAGCAAATTGCTCGAAGAGGGGAGGGTCAAGAGTACTCGGATACCTAGACGTGCATGTATGAAGAAGTTAATGAACCTGAAAGATGCGAAAGAGGTATGTAAGGATCGTGACACTTGGCGATCTGTTCTCTCTGGCTACCCCGTTAGGGATTGTGCGTGAAGATAAGTAAGTAAGTAAGTAAGTTGTATTTAATATATTTATTATTATGAGGTAGGTACAATAGGTAGAACCTTGTTACAACCCTAGCGAATTTGTGCGATGACGTGCTTGCACGTGAGTCGCATCGCGGACAACACAATCTCGAATCTTCGTGCGCGTACTTACGATACATTTTCTTCTCGCTGCGAGCAGTAGATATTATTATTAAGATTTTGTAGGCTATTATAGCGTACGTGTTTTCGCTTTTGTATGGAAGTGATATATCTGTTGGTAAACTATTTATTAATCTGTGGTCATATTCAAAATTTCAAGTTTGCAGCTCATATGGAAGTAATATTAAATCAATTACTAAATGCGACCCGGAACGACAGACAAACAAGAAAGTGACTTAATAAAAAAGTGGCAAAATTAGTAATATATTTGATTCAATAATAATAAATTAATTAATTTGAAATTTTATGTAATATAATTATTAAAATTTTATGAAAAACTTCACAACTAATAAGACGTTATTCCACGTGTTATAGTAAGCTTATGATGTTTAGTTAGTTTAGTCCGCTCAAAGGGTTCAAAGATTGAAGTTTTTATTTTATTTTCAAATAAAATAAAATCTTAAGCATAACTTCCAGGGACTTAAATACCGGTAAAATACAGTAACGTTATGATTTCTTATATTTACGCGAACACTACACATGATTAAAACTACTTTTACGGATTTTATCGCGTTTATTTTTACTTTTTATTTTTAATTCCCGACGTTTCGGGTGCTTTCCAGCACCCATGGTCACGGGGGACTGAGATGACTGACGTCCCGATGTCATTGTTAAACCCGGAGTACCTTCAGCTTTTTTAATTATTGTTTATGGTCCGATCTATGCAAAATGAACTAACTCTGTCTTGAGGTCTTGAGTGGTATGCTTGGGTTTAGTTTTAATTTTATTGATTATAGGATCCCAAGCAGGTGGTAGCACCCAGCCTCCTTCTCTATTGAAATTAGGATGTTTTTTAATTTCAATAGCCTCACGTATCATCCTGGTAGGAATCGGTGTTCTTTAGCGAGGATTTGTGGTCTATCAAATCTGATGTAATGGTTGGGGCCGTCTAGGATATGATCACAAACTGCAGACTTCCCGGAACGTTGATGCTTCACATCAGCTATATGTTCTTTTACGCGGGTCCTAATTGATCTTTTGGTTTGTCCTATATAAGAGAGACCACATTCACAATCAAGCTTGTACACTCCTGCATCTTGTAGAGGAATATGACACTTGACGGATGGTAGGAACTGACTAATCTTTTTCGGCGGCTTGTAGAATGTTCTATTTGCTTGCCGAGCTTCAGCACGTCAAGCAAGTTCTGCACGACAACAAGCTTCGGGTCCCGCGTCTACGTCACAGTGACCGAGTGAAGCCAGCCACAGTCGAGCGTGTGCCTGCTGTACTACCATATGTCAGAGGTGTCACAGACAAGATTGGCTATATCTTGAAGCGAGCTTCTATTAGAACATTCTACAAGCCGCCGAAGAAGATTAGTCAGTTCCTACCATCCGTCAAGTGTCATATTCCTCTACAAGATGCAGGAGTGTACAAGCTTGATTGTGAATGTGGTCTCTCTTATATAGGACAAACCAAAAGATCAATTAGGACCCGCGTAAAAGAACATATAGCTGATGTGAAGCATCAACGTTCCGGGAAGTCTTACAGTAACGTTATCAGCAAAAATGCGAGATAACGTTATGTTTAAGAGAAACCATATATCAAAGCGATATTTTGCAAAGCTTTGCATATGTCAATTAAAATATTGTCATCACAAAATAATAATGTTATTATTTATTGTTCTATGCCATCTCTTTTACTTGTATGTTTTTTTTACTCTCTAAAGCTATAGGTTTTGTGATCGTCTGCACAGCAATTGAATTATCAGATTTTACATAAGTACATACAACTCAGAATATCGAATACATACCTACATTTCTATATTTTTTTACATGTTTCTATCGACACGCCCTGGCTTTGTAAGGATGCAATTTTAAAATATTTTAATTAACTATTTTTGTTCGGGTGGAATCTTGCAAACCATTTTTAAAGCAGATGTTTAAATTAGATTATATTACATGGTTAGCTGTATAACGTCGTTCTAAATCCAATATGGCCGAATATCTAATATGGCGGACTTGTTATTTTTAATTTTCTCTTACAATACGGGTATTAATGAAAGGGTTTGTTGAAAATAACTCGAAAAATAAAGTGACGTCACTCTAAATCTAAAATGGCAGCCTAAGTTTTTTATGCTTTCCAACAATATGGGTATCAAATGAAAGGACTTGCTGAGAGTACGAATGCGAGTTAATAAACTCCCCTGTCGACCATGCTGATACTTAGCCTCGAAATTCTTCGCTGCTGGTCAAGCATATGTGATCCTAAGTAGGGTAAAATCATTAGAAGGTCACCTTATTTAAAAGCTAGACTGTTTGAAATTAACCGGCAAATGACCTTGTAACAATGTTGCGTTGAGTGAGATGAACGGTCTGAGAAACCTGTCCATCGATAATTAAAAACTGAAAAATAAATTAAAAGTAAAAAAGACCTTTTTTAAAACAAGCTTTTATTTAAATGCGCTTAAAATAATTAAAAAAACCTTTTCCGTTAAAACTTTTACTATCAACTTATAACATCATTACACAATTTATATGGTATAAAAGCTTGTCGCGAGATTTGCCTATATACATAAAAAAATAATTTAAATAACTTGATTGATTTGGTGTCTTAATATTTTTAAACTAATTAAATGCGAGTTCTTAAATCTCGTGGCTCCAAATATCCTCAGAATTTCAAAACACTTTCCGACGACTTTAGAAGCGGTTCTATATTTTTATGCCTAAAGCGCGGGGTTAGACAGGCCTGGTAGAGCTTCTTATTTAATACTTTATATTAAAATTATAAATAAGGTGGCAGTTGATTTAATCAAATGATTATTATCAGTGGTTCCCAAACTTTCTTCTCGTTTTCACTTTAAAAAATTTATTGGTTTTTTACCATATTCCGAAAACTCATTAAAATGTGAATGGGACATACACAAAACCTAGTTTCGGATTTGGGTAATTTAAAGTCCTTTCATATTTCACCAAAATCAGTTTATTCCGAAAGATAAGCTCTCACATAGGGAAATGATAACATAAAACTAGACCGTTTGAGCGTTTTATCAAAAATACGCAACTTTAAACAAAAATCAGGTCCACAGAAGTGATTTAATTGTCTACAGAAGAGAAAATAATCGTTATTTTACCTAAAAAGGGAAATATTTACGCCTTGAAATTAATATTTCTACTCTTCTTAGTATAGTTATTTAAGAAATAGTGAAAATGTAAAACTGGGAACTTTTATTTAATTTGACAAAAATTAAAACATTATTTTTTCGTATAACCACTGAAGTAACGCAATTATTGTCCACAGAAAAAAAATATTTGTTAATCATATTAAAATGTGATTTTTATCATTTAAAAAAACATTTGCGCTATCTTTAGTTTTAGATAAATAATCAATTACACTTAAAAACTAGACACTTTGGCTTTGTTTGAATTTAAAATTGCATTCTTTGTTGAAATTTGAAATTGCAAAAAGAATAATATGTTAATTACTATTACTATATACTTATATATATATATATATATATATATATATATATAAGTATATAGTAATACTATACACTTATATATATATTATATACATATAATATATATATATATATATATATATATATATATATATATATATAAGTAATAAAGTAATGTTGAGTATATATATATAATCAACATTAGCTTGATAAAAATACTGCAAAAAGTTTCATAAAATTTTATCAGTAGTTATATAAAAATTTAAATTTTTCTTATTTATTAGCGATTTCATTATTTTCGTCACTATCGAATTTCTTTTTTATTCATTCAGGTTTCTTTGGTCTTTTAGGTTTGTTAGGTGATGGTGGATTATCGGATTCATCGCTGGAGCTTCAGTCAAAGAATCTTTTTCTGATCGGTTGATGTAATATAGCTTTTAAAATTTTACGTTTCTCAAATGAAGTAAAATCATCAGTCATCGCTAGAGCTACGGCAAAAAATCGTTTGTTAATTATTTGAGGTCCGTAATTGTTGAAGTTTTAGGTATTTTCGGTGATGATGAGTTAACGAATTCTGAAAAAAAATATCAACGTTGTTGTTTGTGTTGTGTGTGTTTGTGTGAGTTGGTGTTTGAATTAATGATGGCGTACTTGGTCCAGATACAGTGGAGGTTACAGCCGTTCTAGGAGAATAAGCTAGGTTTGATGAAGGTCTCCCAACTGGAGAATGAATAAGAATATGCTCTGAAGTATGGGCGTCAGGCGATGATTGTACGAGTATGGAATTTGCGACTAGTTGAACTTGTATTATTCCCATCTCAAAATGTTGCTTTTTATCCTTGAATTGGCGCCTGTTACGGGCGAAGAGCGAAGACCATAGGCTTGATGGTGGAGTATTTTCGCTTAGCTTATTTAATCTTTCTTGTAACATTTGTAACGTGCTTTTTCTTTGGTATCGCACCTAAATTTAATTTACTTCTGCTTAAACGGTGTATATTTTCTATATCAGCTGTAGCAAATACATCTCACTTTCAGGACACGCCAAGTATAAAACGCTAAAATATTAAAACTAACATTTCATAACGCTATAACTAAATGTAACACTTAAGTACATTACGTACCTACAATTGGTATTAATTAAACTATATAAAAATGTGAATATTAGCATAATCCAAGCAATAAAACTTCCTATTATATTTTTAAGTAAATATTCAAAGAAATAAACATTAAAAATGTAGGTACATAAGCTTTATATTTTATATCAATTATTTTAGCAAACACATTATTTCACCATAAAAAAATCTCTTCGGTGGACATATTTCTTTTCTGTGGACATCTACGACCACAGAAGATATGTCCACAGAAGGGAATTTTGACAATAAATTTAACACAGACATCCAAATTTTAAGGTTATAGAAACAGAGAGAGCATGCTTTGTAAATACTCCCCAATATCTATTCTGCCTTGTGGTTGATATAAATCGATTAATTACTTATCGAAATATGTCCAGAACAGAAAAGTACACTTGATCTATTAAATTAGAGAACATTTGTGTATCTTTTTCGATACACGAACACCATTCCAGTCTTTAGCCTCGTGTATCGCTATCGCGCAAGTTTTTATACATTTTATAGTACGAAAATATTGCTCTGGCCTAGGTATTTTTCTGGTGTATTGGGGTAGGGATTGGTAATATTTTTTGGAAATTATGAAGAAAAATGTATGAGGAAGAAATAAACACTAAAACTATTTTGAATGTAGAATTTTTATTATAAAAAATCAAAATGTAACAAAGGTGTTATGAAGAGAAAGTAATCTTATAGTTAGTGGGTATTATTGAAACAAGTTTTGCAAATAATTACATCACAAATAGAACATTTTGTGTTAACTTGTGACGCTCGTAGTATTTTGCCATTTACTTCAATTCCTTTCCTTCCGTACTTTTTGTAGCATTTTGAACAACGCCCGCGAACTAGAACGCGAAGATAGTGCTTCATATTTCCTGAGGCTCCTCTTGGTGTCGAAGTTGATGGTCCGGATTCTGTAACACGGGGTTGAGAATGTCTGCAAAGTAATCCTGTAATAACTTGCTCTCGAAATTCCGTGATTGTTAGTTTCTTGTTGTTGGAATATTTGTTATAGAAAAAATGGACATTGACTAGGCTTGTTCTCCATAGTACCTCAATGAACAGCTTACGATACCATTTAGTACAACGTCTCAAAGCACTGCCATATGTAGCCATTTAGTCACTAATATCAATCGATGTTTTGCCGCTATTGTAGTCGTTGATAATTACTGGCTTGATTATAGGTATCCTTTTTCTAGTTTGGGTGATCACTGTCTTGAGGTCAGATATTTTCGTTGAGAGCATTCTTACATCCCGTTTATCGCGCCATTTCAGGACTACAATTCCATCTTTTGTTTCATCATTATCATCATTACAGCCCTTCACAAGTCCACTGCTGAACATAGGCCTCCCCCAAGTAATGTCACAAAGCACGGTCCCGAGCCACCTGCATCCATCGACTTCCTGCATATCTTACCAGGTCGTCACTCCATCTAGTGGGGGGGTCGCCCAACACTACGCCTACCGATACGAGGCTGCCACTCGAGAACCTTTCTTCCCCATCGGTTATCGGTTCTTCGAGCTATATGGCCGGCCCATTGCCACTGCAGCTTACTAATCCGTTGGGCTATGTCGGTCACTCTGGTTTTACTGCGGATATCCTCATTTCTGAGTCTATCACGCAGAGAAACTCCAAGCATAGCCCTCTCCATAGCTCGCTGAGCGACCTTGAGCGTCCTCATACGGCCAGCAGTGAAGGACCACGTCTCAGATCCGTAAGTCATCACTGGCAACACGCACTGGTTGTACAATCTAGTTTTTAGAGATTGAGGTATACCTGACGAGAAGATATGTCGTAATTTCCCGAACGCTGCCCAGCCGAGTTGAATCCGTCGATTGACCTCTATGAATCCGAACAGTCCACAGAAGGGGAACATCGTGAAAAAGATTTCGTTTTTGGCACTAAAAAATTCAAACATATTTTTATAGATTAAAATTTAACTTTTGTTACGGTTAAACCGTTTAATCTATGGTAACCGCGGTTAACTATGACATCTGGACGTTAAACATCTCAGTCCTTCCCGTGACCATGGGTGCTGTAAAGCTCTCGAAACGTCGGGTATTAAAAAGTTAAATATACGCGATAAATTCCGTAAAAACTAGTATTATTTCAACGTGTAGTGTTCGCGTAAATATAAGAAATCATTCTCCAAAGTCTTTGCCAGAGATCTGTCTGCCAGTAAGAGCCAACTGTCAAAGCTGAAGACTGAGTGTGGCAGCATTGTTTCCGGGACACTTGAGATTCTGAGTGAGATTGAGAGGTTCTATGGGCAGCTGTACACATCATCATTGGAGCCACACGCAAGTGTGAGTAACGATCCAAGAGCGGATCTTATCCGACACTATTCCAGTGATATCCCAGACGTCAGTCTGAGCAAGATTAGAATGGCTCTCCAGCACCTCAAAAACGGCAAGTCCCCTGGCGAGGATGGAATTACAGCGGAGCTTCTGAAAGCGGGTGAAAAACGGGTACTTGAAGTCCTTCAGAGGCTCTTTAATTCCGTCCTCCATGGTGGCACTACTCCGGAGGCGTGAAGCAAAAGTGCGGTGGTCTTGTTCTTTAAGAAAGGTGATAACGCCCTCTTGAAGAACTACAGACCGATATCCCTTCTGAGCCGCGTCTACGTGCTGTTTTCGAGAGTCATTACGAATCGTCTCGCACGCAGACTCGACGACTTCCAGCCTCCCGAACAAGCCGGTTTCCGAAAAGGCTTTAGTACCATAGACCACATACATACCCTTCGGCGAATTGTACAGAAGTCTGAAGAGTACAATCTGCCACTTTGCCTGGCCTATGTGGACTATAAGAAAGCCTTTGATTCCGTCGAAATTTGGGCGGTGCTACAGTCTCTTCAGCGGTGCCAAGTTGACTCTCGGTATATCGAAGTGCTGAAGTGTTTGTACAGTAGGGCTACGATGGCTATCCGAGTACAGAACCAGAGTACGAAACCTATCCAACTGCAGAGAGGTGTAAGACAGGGTGACGTTATTTCCCCGAAACTCTTCACCGCTGCATTGGAAGACGTTTTCAAGCTACTGGACTGGAAAGGATACGGTATTAACATCAATGGCGAGTACATCACTCACCTTCGATTTGCCGACGATATAGTCCTTATAGCAGAATCGCTGCAAGACTTAAGCACTATTTTTAATAACCTCAATAGTGCCTCCCAACGGATAGGTCTTAAGATGAACATGGACAAAACAAAGATCATGTTTAATGTCCATGTCACACCTATGCCGGTAGTTGTTGGGAGCACTAAGCTCGAAGTTGTTGATGAGTACTTTTACCTGGGACAAATAGTCCAGCTAGGTAAGTTCAACTTCGACCGAGAGGTCAATCGACGGATTCAACTCGGCTGGGCAGCGTTCGGGAAATTACAACGCATCTTCTCGTCTCTCGAATGATCGTGTTGGAAAAGGTGTAGGTGGTGTAACAATCTACCTACATGCATCATACATACATACATAAACACTCACGCCCGTCACCCTGAGGTGTAGGCAGAGACTACGGACTTCCATTTGGCACGATCCTGACATACCTCTTTCGCCTCCTTAACATCCATATATCTACGCATACATCGTCGGTACATGCTACATGCTTAATTCCTTATAAAATTGTCTTAGCATCTCCCTCCTGCTATTCTGCTTTTTCTGAGTTTTTATTTGTTGAACTCGATGTCAAGGGCATAAGGATGCTTCTAGGGGTAGTGTATTGCCCCCCATCTACCGACTACTTCGCCACTTTAGATATGGCTCTTGTTGATATTTGTTCTGAGTACACTCACTGTATAATCATGGGTGATTTCAATACTGATCTGTTGAAAAACTGCCCTCGTTCGTTTTGGAGACAAACGTGGGCACAATTTTTCAAAAACTCCGTGAACGAACAATTTTTCTTGGCTTTAACTCATTTTCAAACACCCAAACTCGTGACTGGTTTTTTGTTTCAGGTTCGTACTGTTATAGATCCCCTTTTACTAGGGATCCGCTGACACGAAGCACACAGTCAGCACTCTCTTAGTAGCTTCAGTACTTTCTTATTACAATACTAGAATACCAGTCAGTCCGTCATACACTCTCATTCGAAACACTCGCCTCTCAAATTCAATCCATATTCTGTGTCTTTCTATAAATAAATCCAGTGTAATTTCTAAATAGTTTTTTTTAAAAGACATTTCGTGAAGCCCCGTATAACATTGGTGGCAACGGTGAAGGGATCTATAAAAGGTCCTTGGTGCCTCTGAGGACTCAATTGTGCAATTACTAGAACATTTTGTGTTGTGATCTCTATAAATACTTCCCGCTTGAAACTAGTTTCTTCGCTGAACTTCCGAGAACGACACCCGCCTGGCTGCATGAAAATTTATGCTAGAAGTCATACAACCGAAGAAAAGAAAAGAGAGTACAAGAAGAATACCACCCAGCATCCGCTCATCATCTGCAAACCGAGGCTATAAAGTCAACAGTGCTGCACACCTTCGCTGTTTTCAACGCTGTCGCTGTGTTCCTGATTCCCGATCAAAATACAAGTACATAAACCCGACATGTTCCTGTAAGTCCGCTCCAGCTCTATACGAATATTATAACGATACAGTTTTAAATATTGTGAATAATACCGAATATTTATAAACTTTGCAAAATATATAAATTAATTTATTCAACAGTCAAATCTAAATAATTTATTCATATTTCAATTATAATTTCATTCATTCATTTTAATATAATTCATTGTACATCAAGTGTCTTTTAAATATTATACATATTTTAATTGTGTGCTATTGCTTGTATTCGAGACCAGTGCAACGTCTTATCGCTACTACGCCCACGCGAAACGCCGAGTACCTTATCTTTGTTTTGACTAACCCTCGTCCGTCACAATGCCTAAAGACGAACCTACACCGGTTATTTTGACACCAAGCATCGATCTTAATATTCTTTGCAAATTTATAAGTAAGTTTGATGGCAACCGAGAAAAATTAATGCCGTTTATTAATAACTGCAGTAATGCTATGAACCTCGCGTCAGATCAACAACGGGATATCCTTTTAAAATATATACTTAGTCAATTAGAAGGACGCGCCGAAAGTGCGTGCTCGATTAAAATATTTGAATCTTGGTCGCAATTAGAAGACTTTCTTAAATCCCAATTCGGTGACAGGAAACATTACGCTGCACTGCTCTCAGACCTACAAGAATGTCGTCAGTCCAATAACGAAACGGTCAACCAGTACGCCCTGCGAATAGAGACGTGTTTGTCTAAATTATTGACAGAAATAAATATATCAATACCTACTAAAAAAAAGGGAGAACTGGCAGGCCGTCTCGCGGCAATGCAGGACTTAGCGTTACACACTTTCGTGGTTGGTTTAAATCCTCGTCTATCAACAGTAGTTCGATGCCGCGATCCCGATACGCTCAATGACGCTATAAATTTTGCTATGTCTGAAGAAAAAATATTCCAGGCGACTCGACGCCACCTTAGTCAAACAAATACCCAGGATTCAAACCAAAGACGCTTTACTAGTCGTAATTTCCAACAAAACCAAACAACTACGCGAGAGAGGCCTTTTAATAATTCAGCTGGATCTTCCTCTATGTTCAGAACTGATTATCCAGTGTGCCGATATTGTAAAATACCCGGCCATACATTAGAAACATGCCGCAAACGCGAGGCTAATAATCGACGACGATTTGGTAACACTCAGAACAGTTATAGTAATAATAATGTTAATCGCAATAACTACAATAATAATGGTCCACCGCCTCACACTTTCCCGAATCGTAATCAGCATATCAATGCTGCTATTGCAGACGATCAAAATGTCGATAACACCAACCATCATTTAAACGCCGAGGATTTCCCGTCCAGTATCGCACGGGAAGACTAAATAGCAAAGCCGATACTCACCCCATTACCAATCATAACACAGCATTTCGCCCATTTTCTATTCCTATTCCAACTCAATCTAACCGACAGGGTACCCAGCCCCAAACCGACAGATTAGAAGTTAACAATGCTACTTCAATTAACAAACAGCCTATCAACGGCGTCATATCGAAGAGTGTTTCGTCTCCAGCATCTGAAAAGAAAGAAAACAATATTAAAATATATAACATCTCTACCAATCCATCAAAAAAATACTTACCTTTTATAAAAGTTCGAACTTCTGTCTCGTCGAAGTCCTTATCCTTGCTCGTCGATACCGGCGCAGCTATCAGTATTATTAAAGATTCTGCCGTAGAAAAGATGCCCGAAATAAACAATAATACTATAGAAATTATTGGTATAGGAAATGACTCTGTTACATCCCTTGGTCACATCCCAATTGAATTTCGTTCCTACCAACATAACTTCTACGTACTTCCGGCGTTTGATTTGCCGTATGACGGAATCATCGGTAGTGACTTCCTTATCAAATTAAATTGTAAAATTAATTATGATAACAACACCTTAAAAGTAAATAAAGATGAAATAGAGCTTTGCTTCACTAAGCCAGTCTACACTATTGCACCTCGATGTGAAACTATCATAGAGTGTTCTGTAAGAAATCCGAATATTAAAGAAGGACTTGTTCTCGACCAAAACCCCGTAGACTCGCTCCTAATAGCTAACTGCATCGTAAAAGTGAAATCAAATTCAAGAATTAATATTTCCGTTGTAAATACTTCTGAAAGCGAATTAATCGTCGATTCCGATCTAAAACTAACGCTACAACCTTTAGAAAATAAATATAATCATCAAATCTTTTATACATCTTCAGACGGTTTACGAAATAACGCCCTTAATCGCACCGATCAAACTCTAAATCTCTTAAGATTGTCACACCTTAATAGAGAAGAGAAGGAAGCACTATGCGACCTTTGCTGTACTTACTCCGATATTTTTCATTTACCTGGCGATAAATTAACTAACACAAACGTCTTGCAACACGAAATCCCTACCTCATCTTCTATACCAATTAACACTAAGTCTTACCGATTCCCTGATATTCATAAGCCCGAAGTAGAACGCCAAATAAATAAGATGCTTGACGACGGCATCATCAAACCTTCGACATCACCTTGGTCATCACCTATTTGGATAGTCCCAAAGAAGATTGATGCGTCCGGGCAACGCAAGTGGCGCGTAGTCATAGACTACCGTCGTCTGAACGACATCACTATAGGAGATTCCTATCCGATACCCAACATAACAGAAATTCTTGATCAGTTAGGTAAATGCAAATACTTTAGCACTTTAGATCTTGCCTCCGGGTTCCACCAGATAAGAATGTCCGAAAAGGACGCTCCTAAAACTGCCTTCTCCGTTCCGCAAGGACATTTTGAGTTTACAAGGATGCCTTTTGGGCTTAAAAACGCTCCTTCAACATTCCAGAGGTTGATGAACACTGCCCTATCTGGCTTACAAGGACTCCAGTGCTTCGTCTACCTAGATGATATCGTTATTTACTCATATGATCTTCAAACACACATAAATAATCTTTCTAACGTCTTTGACAGACTCCGACACTTCAACCTTAAACTCCAACCAGATAAGTGTGAATTTCTCCGAAAGGAAGTATCATATCTTGGTCATATCATTACCAACGAGGGGGTAAAGCCGAATCCAGAGAAAACTAAAGCTGTTCAAGAATTTCCCCAACCTCGATGTCCAAAAGATATCAAATCTTTCATGGGATTAGTATCATACTATCGAAGATTTATACCAAACTTATCTAAAATTGCGAAGCCTCTTACAAACCTCTTGAAGAAAAATATTCCTTTCGATTGGCAAAACGAGCAACAATTAGCCTTCGAAACCCTAAAAAATTGTTTAACTTCCGCTCCAATATTAGCATACCCAGACTTCACAAAACCTTTTGTGCTGACTTGTGATGCATCAAATTTTGCTATTTCGGCCATATTATCACAGGGTCCCATAGGAAATGATAGGCCTGTCGCTTATGCTTCAAGAACTTTAAATAAAGCCGAGTGTAACTACAGTATAACAGAAAAGGAATGCCTAGCAATTCTTTTCGGTACTAAAGTATTTAGGCCATACCTATATGGCCGTCGCTTTAAAATTATTACCGACCATCGCCCACTTAAGTGGTTATTTAACTGCAAAGACCCGGGGTCAAAATTAGTAAGGTGGAGGCTGAAATTAGAAGAGTTCGACTACGAGGTCGAATACAAAAAGGGCAAAATTAACAGTAACGCAGACGCATTATCCCGTTTTCCTGTTAATCCGGTTGTACAAAATGACACTATCACCGATCCGCAACCTTCTACCTCCCACAGAGAACCTCAAACTACTCAAGAATCCGACCTTCCTTCAGATATTCTCGAAGAACTCATTGAACTGGGTGACTTGGATCTCAGCCCATCGGAACTGCTGAATCCCGAATACACTGATTCAATCCCATTAGACGCAAACTCCCCACAAAATTCCTGTAACGAATCAAATAAAGACTCTGAAAATAACTTAGCCCATTGCAACGAAGATTACTCTACATTCCTTAAAACGTTTTCTAAAAAGGATGAGACATTTAATACCTATATAAAAGAATGTAATGAGAGCCTCTTAAAAAGTAACTGCAAAACAATCCTAGTTCCCGTATCTATCGATTTTGACGAATCAAACCCCTACCTTGAAGATATTCTTTCTGGTTTAAGTGACACAAAAGTTTTAAACGAAGAACGAGAACTTCACTCGTTTAAAAAGATAGAGTCGAAAGGCAAAATTTACTATCTCCTTTTCACAAAAGTATATTATTTCGATGACTGCTCCTATCCCGAAATCTTCAAAACCTTAAAAGCCGCAAGGGACGATATTATACTTTCAGGTAATATTAGTGAAATCGCAATTTCCGATTTTAAGAATCTGTTCGAACAACATTCGTTTGTTAAAATATACGGCATGCTTATGTATTTATATAACAATACAAATATAACAATAAACATACATCATAACTCTATAATATACCCTGTACCAACAGAGATATCGAAAATTTTAAAAGAAAATCATGACATACCAATAGCCGGTCACTTAGGATCAAATAAAATGTATAATAGAATTAAAGAACGTTATTATTGGAAAAACATGCGCGCAGATATAGAGAGGTATGTACAAAATTGCAAACTTTGCCAAACAAATAAACCGTTACGCAAAATTAACCGGTCTCCTATGCAAATCACAACCACTTCTACTCGCCCATTTGAGAAAATAAGTTTAGACATAGTAGGCCCCTTACCCGAAGCGGGTTTTCACAAACTTCGATTTATACTCACTCTCCAAGACGATCTTACCAAATTCTCTACAGCCTATCCCATTTCCAACGTCACCGCGGAAGAAACATGCGAAGCTCTAGTTCACTTCATTTCACAATTTGGAATCCCTAAGTCAATAATTACCGATCAAGGAACAAATTTTACGGCCGACCTTTTCAAACGCACATGTGAATTTTTAAAAATAAGACAGATATGGTCCTCTCCATACCATCCCCAGACTCAAGGTGCTCTCGAAAGGAGCCATGCCACTCTGAAAGAGTATCTTAAGTCCTTCGTGAACGAAAACCAAACCAATTGGCACAAATACGTCTATACGGCAATGTTAGCCTACAACAGTAACGTCCATACAACAACCCAGTTCACTCCTTACGAACTTCTTTTTGGTCACAAGCCGTATATCCCCGATGCTATTTTCGAATCAAGAAGTGACGTTACCTATCCTGATTACATTAAAATGCTTCAGCATCGATTAAAGATTTCTCGAGAGAAAGCCCAACAAAATATTCAAATCTCAAAAGAAAGGTCCAAAACATACTACGACAGAAACTCTCGCACAGTCAAATACAAAATAGGAGATTACGTCTATATCAAAAATCATCTTCGTCTTCGCAAAGCCCTCTCCCCTATTTGGAAAGGGCCTTACAAAGTTGTCAAGGTCCACAGTAATAATACCCTTACTCTCCTTATTAACAGACGCCATGTTAAACACCACTTCGACGAAGTAAAACTCGCTCATGAGATAAGTCCTTAAATATCAAAATTAAATTATTTTAAGACATATATTTTAACACTTACAATTCATTTATACACTTTTATTTTATATTATATACATGTTTTTATACAACCTAGACTTAGTAAGCTTTTAATTATTATTTACAGAACCACCATCGCATTTTGTGCAACTATTCTTGCAACCGGCAATGGTCAATATATTGAACGCATCGACAAGAGCCCTGGTATACTCTTCGACCCTGTTGGTATATTGAGGATAATTAATGATCAATTTCACATCGTTATCCCGGTAGACGTACATCCAATCCGACATCATTTGGAAAACATTCATGAAGTATTTAAAATAATCCAATTCCAGTGTCGTGAGAGTGCCGACATAGAGTACACTCAGTGTGAAAATATGTTACAACCACTTGAAGCACTTTACAACGACATCTTAAGAGATTTTAATTCGATTTCCCATATTATCTTAAACGGTATGTCCAAGAGATCTGCATGGTTCTCAGGTATTGGCACGGTATTTAGACATATTTTCGGTACACTGGATGAAGATGACGCTGAAAACTACAATAAAGCTATTCATGCTCTATTTAATAACGAAAATAAATTAGCAGAATCTATCAAAAGGCATATTTTAGTTTCTAAATCCGCTATTTCTAATGTTAATAAATCCTTGGAGGAATTAAACGACAATCAAATAAAGTTAAATAGCGTCATTGAACTTTTATCTTCTACTGTTAAAAATACATCAGAAATGTTAAATATACTCAGTTTCCAAACGAAACTATCCAATGTTTTAAATACTTTGCTATCTAATTTACTTACAATGTCCTTCAAAGTTGAAGATTTATTAAACTCAATTCTATTTGTAAAAACCAACATCTTACATCCATCTATATTAAGCCCAACTCAAATGTATAATGATATAATTAGTAACCTAAGAATTATGCCAAAATACAAAGATTTTCCAATATCTCTAGAATTAAGCAACATTCATACTTTAATTAACATTGCTGATTTAGTATGTTATTACTTAGACAATAAGCTTATTTTTATCATAAAATTACCTTTAGTTAGTTTGTTGGAATATAATATATATAAGAACTTACCTTTGCCAACCCCACATGCTCAAGATAAAACAAACTCTTTTGCCATGATCATCCCTTCTGAAAAGTTTGTAGCACTAAGTAAAGATAAAACAAGTTATGTTTATCTACAAGACATAAATAGTTGTAAAAGTATCCCTACAAATACCTACCTTTGTGATGTAATAGATGTAGCTACAGTATCCAATAATGTACCTTGTGAAATAGAAATTATGACGAAAGCCTTGACATCAATCCCAGATAACTGTCCATTTAGATTAATTTCTGGTGATCTGGATATATGGCATAAGTTAAACAATAACAAATGGATTTTTGTTCAAACCAAACCCACTAAGTTGTCAGTGGAGTGTAGTAATAATTTAACCGAATATACTCTATCCGGTACAGGCTTACTCACCATTCCACCTGATTGTGTAGCTTTCCATAAGAATCTGAAATTAGAAACTAAGCTCTATCCTAGTATAAATGTTCCAGGAATATATTCGGATTTTAACATAATTAATGATAGTTGTTGTAAGTTAAGTAACTTTAACAAATTTTCAGTTAACCTTACGTCTTCTATAAATGTAAAAACTTTGAATTTAGAAAATTTAAAATCTTATAACACTGATTCCGATCAAATTATCAAGCGGCTAGACACCCTAGAAAATCCAAATTTGTATAATGTTAGTTTCTCTATAATAAGTCTTATATCTGTAACACTTTGTATTTCCATTATAACTTATATAATTTGTAAGAGAGGGAAGTCTTTCAGAGAGCATTTCAATTTTAACAAAGAAAATACAGAAAATCATCATCACGCTGATCAACCACAGCTACGCATAGAGTAGCCGTAAACTCACTCAAGGGTGAGTTTCCTCTTAACGGGGGGGTTGTTATAGATCCCCTTTTACTAGGGATCCGCTGACACGAAGCACACAGTCAGCACTCTCTTAGTAGCTTCAGTACTTTCTTATTACAATACTAGAATACCAGTCAGTCCGTCATACACTCTCATTCGAAACACTCGCCTCTCAAATTCAATCCATATTCTGTGTCTTTCTATAAATAAATCCAGTGTAATTTCTAAATAGTTTTTTTTAAAAGACATTTCGTGAAGCCCCGTATAACAGTACGCGTATATCCAGGATTCGTCACCTGATACGATGTTGTATACAGCATTTGCGGATCCTACGTGGAATCTTTCGAGAGTTCTGACGCACCAAGTAACGCGAGCCGCTTTTTGCTCTGCACAGAGCGAATGCGGTATCCATCGGGAAAACAACTTTTTGCACCTAATTGTTCATGCAAGATTATTTGTATTTGACTCATGCCAATGTCTAAAGTTGCCTGAATTTCGCGGTATGTCATATGTTGATCTTCCACAATCAACTTACGCACAGCATAAACGTTTTCTTGGGTGACTGCAGTTTTTGGACTACGTTGATGAGCTTGACAGGTTCACGTTGAAATTCAGCAAACCAGCGATAAATTGTGGTTTTGGATGGGAATTTATCACCAAATGCAGAAATCATCCGGTCAATCCACTGTTTTTGTGTTTAACCACTTCGAAAGTCATAATAAATCATCGCTCTCGAATTTTCTCGAGTCAATTCCATTTTCTCAACGACTAAACAAGTTTGACAAAACCTTGTGACAAGACCGAGAATCTTTTTAGGTTCCGTAGTAAACTAGGAACCCTTATAGTTTCGCCATGTCTGTCTGTCTGTCTGTCCGTTATCGCTTAATCTCTGTGACCGTTAGCACTAGAAAGCTAAAATTTGGTACTAATATGTGTATCAAACACGCCGACAAAGTGGTAAAATAAAAATTGAAAAAAAAAAATGTTTTAATATTCTGTGAGAGCGTGGTTCTTCCCCGGTCGAGCCGACCTATTCGTGCTACAACTATACTACTAATATAACTGCAGCATGGTTCTACCATGTATAAAAATCAATCTGTTGAATCAAATCAGGCAATCTCATATCCGTTGAATGGGAACAAATTTTTGCCTTCGTTTGTAGGCCCTTTTATTTTTTAGTTTGTTAGTTTGTTTGATTGACTCACCTACTGAATGTTGTATCCATATTAGTGTCTTTCTAGATCTTTGCAACAGTTAAAAGTAAAAATAAATCACCATCACTTATCATAACAAAATTACTAATTTCACGCAAACAAAGTTGCAAGCACAGCTGGTTATATAACAATATTTTATTCGTGGTAGATCGACGCTTCAGCTATATTATGGGTGTAGCACGAAGTTTGACTACACTAGAGGGGGGACCACGATTTCACAAAATACCAACGTAAAACAGAATACCAGAATAATGCCGTAGTGTTTCCAATGATGAGTGTAGAGAAACTGAGTCCCTTTTTAACTGATAACGAGAGATTCTATTTTAGTCCTGAGGTTTCTCAACGCATCTATATTTTGATTCTTAATTAAGAATAGGTTACAGTATACATTTACCATCAGGTGGACTGTGTGTCCGCTGTCGCACTTATTCTTCTAAAAATGTTTGTTTACTAGAATGAACGATAAGAAATAGAGAAAACAAGAGTCTTCCAGTCTGGCTTAACATTAATTCTAAAGTCATTGAGAACAAACTTCGTAGATAGTTTGCTAGACATTAATCTAACCGAATATCTCACATCAAAGAAATTCATAACACGTAACATTAATTTACTCTCCACACACGCTTACTCTTGACCAACTTGATTAAAGCTTTGATGTGGTCAAGGATAAATTTGAGTTAGTTTCCGAAGTACCAAACTTCCAAGACCCGATCTCACGGGAGCGACTTACATTTAAACATCTAACTTATGTCAGCGAAATTACGGAGAGAAGAATATTTTTTGAATTAAACTTTACTTATTTAAACGAAAATGAAACTTACCTTTTTATTAACAATATGTATAAGTTGCCTAATAGTGGCTGACTTTTTTTACCATCTGGAAAATAATATGGTGTTTTATTTAAGTGGATAGAAGCTATCCTCGAAAGTATTTTGTATAATATAACTAACAGGCATAATTTCCAAATATCCAAAAAAATTACCACATTCACACATTCTACCGCATTAGCATAAAACTAAAAACAATTTTAAGCGGCGCGTGTAGGCTACGAATTTTATGCCTACCATATACTGTAACATCTTTGGCGTTTTCAAAAGATCGAATTGAACTTATTTACAAGCTACACTCATTGATATTTACAAAGTTATACTACAATAATGTTGATTACAAAAAAAAATACCTTTTTTTAGCGATATCGCAGTAATTGTTCAAAATTTCTGCCGCTACTTGCTAAGCATAAGCTAGCACGTCTTTGTAAGTTGTTTGTTAAGCTTTCACTAACACTTTGTGCTTCCTCTGTGTACATTAATTATTTTAGTTTGATCCACAAATAAGCGTCTAGAGGTTAACCACCTATAACCAAATTGGGTGTCAAGATATGCACGCACAGATCGTTCGTAATGAGCTGGACATATACGAAATAAGCTGCTATTTTACGCTAATATATTCAGTGAAAATTGGTCTTACCCTGGTTGAGACGACCCATCCATGCTACAACCATAATATAGCTGTAGCTCGGCTTTACCACTTTTAAGGTATTTACGTCCCTAAGCATTACGCCGATAAAAGTCCCTAGTCGACTTAAAGGGATAAAAAGTGACATATACAAGAAAAGGTTAATTTTAAATAACTCAAGTAAATAAAATAATTTATTTGAACTTGTTGAAAAAGCATAACAAAGAATCGCGTGACTTTATCAAGACGATGATAAAGCTCAGTCCTTAGAACAAGAGAATGCTACGAATCCTCTGGCCTAAACTCTCTACTTAGCATAAGAGTGCAATTTAGCGATTTTATCTTGCATCGACTCAATGTCGATGAGTACTCGATGACGTGATCCCGAGAAATATTGGCACGGCCGGTATAAAAAGCATCACCTGTGCTGTCGTCCGAGTAGCAATGATTGCTACTAGTTTCCAACAGATCGTTGATATACAGAAAGAACAGCCTAGGAATAGAACAGCGCACAATTTTGTGGAACATCCGCATTGATAGGCTTGTTATCGGAGCAGAGAACTTGATGCACAGATCAACGAGAAAACGGTGATACAATTGCACAATTTCGCAGAAAGTCCATAAGCTAAGTTACAAGCTACGAAAGAAGCGCTTTAAGCCGAAACCGATCTAAGACCCTCGCTATGTCCAAACTAACCACCAAGGACTAGATCGCCTGCACCCATTATTGTGTTAGGTAAACATGAAGACCACCATCTGAGTGACCCCGACGGAAACTGTACTGGCGATCACTAATCATGTGTTGCTCTTGAAGATACCGCATGAGTTGGCAATTAATGATGGACTCCACTATTTTCGAGAAATAGCAGGCAATGGATGATATATCTGTTATTGGACGGATCAGAGCGGTTACCTTTTTTAGAGATTGCGTGCACGGAAGCTGTCCTTTCTTGTAATTGTGATTACTCCTGTGAAGCATTGAATAGGAGTAACGAGAAAGGCGCGTTAGAACTTATGCCAACTCTGGAGCATACGTCCGCTGCACAATTGAGGGAATCCCGTCAGGTCCACTCTAATTGTGGATGTCCAGTGAGTGGATCAATTTATGTGCTGAGCATTGTGTGAATCGCACATCTGGCACAGAACACTCACACCGTTGTATGTTCTTTATATTCACCACACGAAACACAGCAGCATAAAACTGCTATTTACGCTGGTATTCTTTTTTATAGGATAGGGTGACAATCGAGCACACAGTCCACCTGAAGGTAAGTGGTTGTTACGGTCTATAGACATCTACATCTATCCTTGTTTACAAATTAAAATGCAGATGCGTCATGCGTCGCCCGTGAGGATGGAATGCCTCGTTTCCAGTAAAAAGGTTCTCCCACTCTCTACACTCACCATACGAAACACAGCAGCATTGAGCTACTATTTTACGCTGGTATATTCTGTAAGAGTGGTTTTCCCTGGTTAAGCGAACACATTTGTACTATAACTATAATATAGCTGCAGTACGATCGTATCGCGTTACTTGCTACTGCATTTCGTGAATGAGCCCTTGTTAGGAAAATTGTTTAATTAAGTAGGTTTCGGCAGTAATTCAACACGTGTTACTCGCATTCTATGGCATTAGCACAATTTATTAATGAACTGAAACGCACGATCTAGTAAAAAAATAAATTGTGTGTAATTCTTGTATGAGTTTTATTGCTTTTGTGTGGTTATTTTAGCTTCAAAGAACTCAAGAGGTCCTCTGTATAAGAACTTCCACCGCGAAAATTATTCTTTCAACGTTTATTGTAGATACTTGAACTTTGAAAATTGTGTAGGAACATCTGAAAGAGTATGAGAAAAAAATAATTAAATGATAATTAGCGGTAGATTCACGAACTCACCAGCGTTTTAATAATATAACGTTGTTTGTGGCGGTGTAGGAATATCTACTACAATAAAAATATTAATTATTTTGCAACCTTCCGCTAACTAAATAAAATGATGTGTCTTACCTGGATTGAAGAGCACCTCCCGCCCTCCCTCAATTACTTGCACAAACTCCGTCACCACTAGTCCCAACATTTTTTAAAAATTATTTATACGATCTGCATTAACTCTCCTTTTAGGGTTTTAAGATTCGGCATCGGCTGATCGCAAGATGCCGCTCTTTTGTTTAAATTTAGAGGTGGCGACGTACTATCGCTGTCGTATCTAAAATTACGGCTTTTTGAATATTTCAAACAAAGATACAGATGCGTTGTTATCGATCAGGACAAAGATTGAATGCCTCTATACGCTTCAGAAGAAATGGCCACCAATGGGCCTGCGCTAATGAGGCTGTGGATGTATGGGAAATAGCCAAGAAAGAAAATGAAAAAAGTGGCTTTAGCATTTTTGATGTGAAACGTCTACTGGTGCGCATTTGCAGTAAATCCGGCATAACGCTCTCTCTTGTGTGAACGTGCGCGTATACTATTCACGTTGCTGGTTCTCGGTGTGAGTGACATAGTTGTGTAGTTTTTGTGCCTTTCTATATTTTTACTCCAATTTTCTTTATTGGTTTTCATTAATAATAAATTATACCATCAACTATGATGTTTTTACATCTGCCAGGCGACCCGAGGCGGCCAACATTTTTTTTAAGTATTGAATATAATTTGTCTTACTTATAAAAAATATATAATTGTTGATTATAGCTTACTTATGTACTTTGTTATAGAATAAACGACAAAGAAGCATACATTCCATCTGTTAGTAAGTGAATGCTGTGGCCTTTAGACATCTACAACTATTTTCAAGTAAGAATCAAAATGTAGATTCGTTATCATCCATGAGGACGAATATGAAATGCCTTATTTCTAATTTCCGGTTCTCTACACTCACCACATGAAACATATTTTAAGTTGATAAACCGTGAGAGCGTGGTTCTTCTCCGGTCGAGCCGACCTATTCATACTACAAATTTAAAATAGCTGCAGCGTGTCTTTACCACTTGTACACTTAAGTGAAGAGAAAGAGGGTGAAGAGTGAGGGGGTGGGAGGGGATAAAATCAACTTAAATCATTTCTTAAATTGAAGTCGATTTATATAAGTACGTTTAGTGACGTGCAGGTATGGCGTAAATAAGTCTACTACCCCATTATACAGTACGTAACAAAAACCCGTTGGTCGTTTCAGGTACTAGGTGTACATAGTTCATCATCATAATTGCCATGCATATGAACAATCGTACATAGGCATGGCAATTATGATGATGAAATTTTTTTTGGTTGCTTTAAATGGTATTTTATATTTTCCAATCAGATAACTTACTAAATTTAATATTTCTAAAAATTTTATTTGCTACTGAACTTACCGACAAGTGACTAATATTATCTGCAGCCACTATGAGGTCACTGACACGGCCGCTTCAAACTAAGCCGCTGAGTTTTTGTGTAAATCGTTATAACTACCTAGACACACGTATTCTCCGAAAATTTAAATTTAAAAATAATATAAATTATAATGAAATTTTTTTTAATAATGTGCTGGCAGTTTGTGAATATTCCATTTCTCTTCTTGAATACCTAATAATATTTAACATGTTTATCATAATTAATATGTGTATATTTAATATGTTTATCTTAATATTTAGTAGTAATATTTAATAACATGGGAAGTTTCATAAACATAAAATTTTGTCATAATTCAGTGGTCAAGAATAGAAATAAAAATAAGTGTTATTTATCGACGTTCGATAAAAAATGCAAAATAGTAGATTTTGAAAAACATAGCATCATAACGTTTTAAGTATATGTTTTTGTGTAGAATTATTCCATAATTTTTCAAATTTTTCTTGTTATTGTAGTGTTTTAATGTATTTTTACAAATTCTTGCTATAATTCAATATCTTAGTAACAACTCTGCCTGAAGTAAATAAGTAAACAATAACTAGTATAAAAAAATTGCATTACGAATCACAACAAATTTCCGCGGTTCAGAAAATATCAAGATTATGTCCTAGAGAACAGTCGCTTTGCTACGTCTACGCATGACAAACTAACACCAGTAGTGCGCTATAGTGCTGATATTGACAGCTGTTATCACCCGTGTAAATTACTTCCGGACGGATCCGTTTTTATATTGCGAAATTTAGTAACCGTCGTAAGTGTCTTGTATGATATGTATTTTTTTGATATTTGCATTAAGTTTTGTTTATTTTCGTGCAACGTATGGGCGTCGCCACTTAATATTAAACAAATGTACGTTGGAGCTGTTCATAAATATTATGCGAGATTTACCACGATTATTGCTGCTATATGTTGTGTGTGTATGAAGTGTTTTTGTTTGTATGAGTATTTTTTGTATGAATAGAAAATTATAGAATTGTATTGAATTTTTATTGAACTTCTTTTAATACTACTTATTTTTATTATATTTTTTTCATATTCACCTCATAATTAGTATTGTTAACGTGAGAAACAAATGAATGCATGAATGAAATAGAATAGAAACTTTTTATTTAATATAGTTTACAAATAATACTTATTGAAATTCACTTTTATGTTTATTTTACCACTGGTTTGGAAAATGCCTCTGTACTGAAAAGAATCATCAGTAAGCCTAGCAGTATATTTTGTTTTACTTTAAAAAAGGACAGTTTACAATAATTTAATTTATACAATAATAACTATTGACTTATATATTACTAGCGTAAGGACCGGGCCGACTGAACAACTAAAACGGACCAGTGCGCTGGCCCTAAAATTACAGTTTAGGGCCAACGGAAATCGGTCGACAGCAGTGCGCGCGCAGGACAGATTTGTCTGTCATAAATATGTCAATCTGCGTGGTAAAATGATGCAAAGCTTACGATACGAAGATTAAAAAGGAACATGGGATATCGTATCATTGGTTAATAACCCTGTATTAATTTTGTTACAATTAAATTATTATATGAACGCATTTTTAAAGTTTTATTTTACAGTTAGTTTAGTTACGTTACCAATATTAGGCCATGGTTGGATTCTGACCCTCAAAAATATTGTACACGAAAAATAAAATTATACTATTTTTTTAAAATTATATCACGTTTGACGTTTCATGTTTCTTTTTTCCCGTGTAGCGGGATTTTGGCGTCACGCGTCTAGTTTATCTATACGTTTCTTTTTGACGGATTTATTTTTATTTCCGTTTTATTTTTGTCTAAAAAACTTAGAATAAGTTTAATTTTGAATATTGGTTCCTAATATATTTTATATTCCATAAGGGTAAAACGAAAAGAGTATAAAAGAAACCATATCTGCTTAATTGAATTTGAAAATCTGATTCATAAAATATTTTGAAATTCTGTTTCCAAACCGATTGCTTCTGGAGCATAGAGCTTTTATCGTGGTAGCACCTCATTACAGTTGTATCACAGAATAAATAATAATATATAACACAGAATAAATAAAAATAATAAGAAAAAAACTACGTACAGAAGTTGCACTCCTTTGATGTTTAATAGCCTGCATAATTATTATTAAACAGATAAATCACGCACGCAAGCCAAATAAAACTTTATCGCTGCGCGTTAGTGTCTATATTACTTTGCATCTTTTCCGCTTCCTAAGTCACAGCGGACTTTCTGTGGTTATTAAGGCATGTCAATAGAAAGTAAAAAAATACATTGCGAAATGTTAATTATGTTACTTAGGTTACGTACCTATTTTGACTATGATCGACTGATCATACTTTCGCCCATATGTGAGTTCTGCGATGCCTACCTACATGCAAATTGCAAGGCTATTCGTTGAGAATCGCAACGCTTGGTTCGGAAGAAATAGGTAGATAGTGTAAACAACAAATAAATCTGAAATACGGTTTCTAACAGAAATGTATCTATTCTACTTAGTTAAAAATCTTGTTAGTATACAAAGTTTTAACTTTAGTATTTCGTGTTATTATAACTTAAAATATTTTAATCACAAAATACAAGTATAGGTATGTAAGTAAATACTTGGACAGTGAAGTAAATTTTAACTAATTTTTGTAATAAAGTACTTAGGTATTTCTTCTGCAGACCAAATTATTACTTAATTCTTTTTTACTGTAAGTACACATCCAACAAAAAAAAATTAAATAAATTCACCTTTTATAACTTCCTTCTAAAATTCTTCGGTAACTTAAAGAATGGTGAATTCTTTTGTTGGTCATTTCATTTAATATCCATCCACGCAACAATTATGGTAGGAACGACGTTTTGCTATTATAATTTATTAAATAATAATTTTTGAAATATATTAAAACTTTAACAACTATTTTTACCTACAATTAAATATACTAAACACCAAACAAAAACTATTTCAACAAGTATTGCAAAAAAACTATTTACGTAAACAGTAAAAAGTGTTAAAAAACTTTAACATTGAATCGTCTACATCGCGCTAGCCCCGACCATAACGCCCAGGGCGCCTCGCGATTTTAGGTAATTATTTCACGCAGGTAGCAAGAGTGACAGAGGCCTGGTTGTATCAAGGATGCAACATAAATGCATCGATCGATCACCGATTGACCAGAAAGGGAGCTAATTCTAATTTTATTTAAAAAACGCAGTACTCATGTAAAATACAGAAATTCGCGATATCGTAGGGTTAATATTATAAAGTAAAAGGACCCAATAATAACACAAGTCGATCTTTAGGTAAAATGATGGTATTTGCGCTTAGTATTATTACGATACTATATACTACAAACTATGCAATAATGGTACAGTTAGGATAATTATACTACCAAATCCGACCCTGGTTACGTCGTGTTATGATATGACGTTTGTATTATGACAGATGCGCTACTTTTCTTGTATGAAAAAGTTATGAGTAAAATATTTAGATGGGTCTATCCTTACTTTTGAAATCATTGTCAATAACGAAAATAGAAATAGATTGTTAGCGGTCATCTCTAACACAGAGGTTATTATAATCTACAAATTCCTAAAAACTCTATGCTTAATAGTGGACTTTTGATAGACTGTAAAGAATGAATGAATATTTAGCAGTCCCTAGAAACCATCGCTCACTGAGCATTATACGTGACCGTCAATAAGGCGGATGTCCTACTTGTATATACGTTTTATGTACAAAGTTTAACTACTCGATACCGGTACGTGTTGCTTCGTCATGCGCGAAGCTTGGTTAACTAGCTTTACAAAGACGTGCAAATGGAATGGAATCACGACTGACCCACTTACAGTACGTAGTGTGGATAACTTTATTGAATTTATGCGATGCTTGTTGACATCTCTGGTCAGGAAGCGCAGAGAATAACGAGTCCATTTGTATCTTTCCTATATAGAATAATGTGACAGAGCACATAGTCCACATATTGGTATTTAAATGTTTTTTTGTAGGTATCTACATGTATCCACTAATACTCAAAATATAGATGAAATCCCATCCCCTAGTCATCCCAGGGAACTAATATGGTACGCCCCGTACCAGTAAAAAGGGTCGCCATTTCTTTACAGATTGTAATAAAAAGGACTGTCTTCCTTAAAATTTAGACATAGAATTTGTGATATTTACCCTATTCATCTTAAAATCAGAATTTTTGCGCTCGTTCTATTGTGTTTATTAGGTTTTCACTCTTTTGTTTCATTCAACATGATATCTTTGTGGATATAATTCTTCTGTGCCTGTATTTTCACTGAACTATTACTTAACGGATAGCCTGATTTTAATGAAATTTTTGGTGTGTGTTTAAGTGTGTCCCAGAATGGTTTTAATTTGTAATTGGAAACGTTAGGTACCCGGGCATAGCCTAGATGAATCGTTAGTATGTGATAAAATCAACCAAAATTTTGAAGAAAACGCGTGCAGTTTTATATTAAATTGTTAAAGTCAGTTTTAAGAGTGTCACTTCAACGAGTTCACTTCTGTGTAATCAACACGCCGTCCTGATTCCAGTTCCGTAAAATGAATGACATATAACGAACATGCACTTCCTGTTTAAAGTACTCGGCACATTTAAAAGGTTGTAGTTTCTATATTGGGATCGCAATGGCTAGGCTTCAAGAGAGTATCTTGTACTACCATAACGTTTACGTCTTGTTTGACCAGAAAGGGCGCGATCTCATCTTTTTGATTTCTGAGGCCGTGTGCGTTAAGAAACGCAACAGTCAGAGAGAATGATTTTGTTCTATCTAATGGTTGTGTTGCCATTATGGTGTTTTAGGTGAGGTGATTAGGCGCACTGAAAAGATAAAATTTTGTCGATAAGTCCTATATGCTCAACCGTAGCGTTGTGCTTGCCCTGAAGGTTGGTGGTTCTGCAGAGCTTGTAGGCTAGAGTAGATAATTAGGCAGTAGATATCCAATGCTTCTGATAGAGGAAATGCAGAAAGAGAAGAAGGAAGAAATTCAAATATAGAAAAGAGAATGGAGAGAAGAGAAGAAGAAAGAAGAATTTTACGGGACGGACTTTGGTACTGGGGCCTGGGTGGTGGCATTGTCCGTGAGGCGTTCAATGCTAGTGGTTTCACCCAAGCGGTGGGTTTCGATGTGAGAGGCGTGGGAAGGCTTGAACCTTGCTCGAAGATTCCAGTAGTGGGGCGGGTTTGTCGTTAGCATGAGACGCAAAATTGGGCACTGAGAATTGTGCCGGTTTAAGAGCAGACTGCCAAGAGCGAGACACGCTGGTTTGGTTTAACTCCGCACCGTTTTCTTTACGCTACTTTGAAACACCCACTATAGTTTCCTGGGTGTCCCTCTACGTGGCACCAAACGTAGCTTGGAAGCTCTGTCGTCTTGGGCGTGTGAGTTTTAAGTTAGAATTGGTGGCACTGACCCCTATTTCGGGGGATCCAACTGCAATCCCCGTTATGTTTCAGATGCGCCAAATTTTAAATATATCCTTGTCTTCCGAAGACAGGTTCAGAATGACAAGGCACAAGTCTAAAAACTGTTTCTGATTGGTCTTGTGGTACATTTGCATTTCATAGTTTCGTTCTCTTTGGGGAGTCCACAGATAACACGAAGGTTACACTCCTCCAAACGGGGGTGAAGCCTTCGTCCTTGAGCTTGGTCGGGGCACGCGTTTCGCTCTCCATGTTGGAGCCTGAGTCGGCACCCGGGAAGACTGGAGAGGGGCCGCAGGTGGACATCGTGGAAGGCGCGTGGGACGCAGCAGTCGTACACTAACTTGAATGAAACCAGTATTACTGGAACGGAATGTAGAAAGAGTAGGTTTTCCTCGTGGACTATTGGCTTAGCCTTAGGCCTAACCGCTGCCGAGGCGCCGGAGGCGTGGGCTCGAATGCGTAACGCGCATTATGCTGCAGGCGTGACTAAAGAAGTAGGTGAGTTCGTCGACCATAATCTACGTCATCTTGCATTATGATAACACTAGTTAACACAGATGTGAACAAAGCCCCTTCCCACCCACACATTCAGTGGGGGAGTAGTGCTCCTACAATAAGCACCTATACTCCTAGCGCGTACGCTAGGGTATGGACCTAGCTGTTGCCTAATGCAACAATCAACACAATTAAAATCGATGGCCGCCTCTTAGGTGGCGGGTCCGTTTCACTCTGCTTACGGTTGTCGGTTACCAGGAAGCTATGAAGGAGAGTTAGGTACAATACACGTACAAAATACACTTACAGTGGGACTGCTGTCTCCTGGGACAGCATGCCTCGCGCATCACAGTGAAAACACGAAAAAACCGTGACCAAATAAAGTGCACAAAATAAAACAGTGTATTCTGGGTGAGGTAGTAAGAATTGTACGCATGAGCTAAGAAAGTGGAGTGGCAGGAGTGAACTACACGTTCAAAGTATAAAAAATTAGCGAGCCCAAGCGGAGACCGTGTAGTCGTCGTGGAAATAAATCAAATTACTGTTTATTGTACTACATCTTTTTTTATCATTCATCCAATTACGATAAAATTCTTGGTGAGTGGAAGTACGCGCGCCCGCATATAATTCAGACTAAATGGGCCTACAAACAGGACGAAATGGTGAATTTGATTACCCTACACCGCTGTGTAACTGCGTTTTTTAAAAAAGTATGATAATCATTATCATCAACTTGCGACAGACCACTGATGCACATAGGCCTCTCCCAAGGCGCGCCACTTAGCCCAATCTTTAGCTTCATGCGTCCAGTTGCTGCCAGCCGCCTTGCGCAGAAGTCGCTCCATCTAGCTAAGGGGCGTCTCATACTACTTTTACCTAAACGCAGTCTCAACTCTATAATACGCCTATTCCAATGGTTATCGCTTTTGAGACAAATGTGACCAGCCCATTGCCCCTTCAGCCAAATACGGAAGGGTACATCAATGACCGTGGTTCTCCGGCGGATTTCTTTGTCACGAATCTTATTCACCAGAGAAACTCCAAGCATAGCTCTTTCCATCACCCGATGGATGATTTTGAGTTTTTGAAGTAGTCGTACCGTTAGTGTACACGTTTCGATACCATATGTGAGTACTGGCAGGACGCACTGGTCGAAGTCTTTCGTCTTCTAGCTTTACAGTATGGGTGACGAGAATCCACCTATAGGCTTCTTTCTAGAAGTTTTTTTATCTATTCGAATTATCCGGCCGAGGTAGATATACTCTTGAACAATTTCTAGAATTTCACTATCAACGATAGTCGGATCTGGTATGACATGACTTTTGTTTTATTTAAATTCATACGCAGACCGACACGTTGAGAGGATTCATTTACGCTGCTCAGCATGTCTTACAGTTCCTGCAGTAATTTTGCTATGACGACGATATCATCAGCAAAGCGTAGATGTGAGATGTGTTCACCGTTTATATTGATGCAGTGTCCATTCCTGTTTAGCATCTTAAGAATATCTTCCAGTGCATTTGTGAACAATTTCGGGGATATTGTGTCCCCCTGTCTCACTCTATGATGCAACTGGATAAGTTTGGTAAGACAACCCTATTCTTGGATCTTGTAATGTTTAAATGTCTCAAGTCATTTATATATCACCAGTCAATCTCGCAACGCTGCAATTAATTTATAAAAGCCCATGTTTCGATGAAGACAAAGGCTTTTTTTGTTAATTTTAAAAATTAAGCGCGATAAAATCCGTAAAATTAGTTTCATTTAAAAAAATCTCTTGTAATTGTTTTTCCAATTTTCATAAGTCTAAAATTGTTGACAAGCACGAAGTTATATACACCATTTTATGCTTTGGTATTTTAAAGGCGACAGAGGGAAATAGACCAAAAGATAAGCAGCAGCATCTTCCTCATAACAGCTGAATCAAATTAAAAGCCTACGGCAGTCTCACAATATGCAATTATACTGGCACTCCACACTCTACAAAACGGAACGTAGCAGTGCACGTTATTATCTAACAATTTGGTATGAAAGCAGCACCTCCATAGGCTAACCCCTAGGTAGAAAAGAAACACTGTACACTGTATTAATGGAAAATCGAAAGTTGTCGTAATTTGAAAAAAAAAATCTTGTTTGCCCGAATTGATTCAATTATCGGACCACCAGATGCTCGTCTTTACCTCTTTGTGTCAATATACCACGCATTATAACGGTTAAATAAATAGTATGCTTGGTCTTTGACAATGTGTACATTACAGTGGAATAATTTGCCAGCATCGGTTTTACCATTCAACAACTATGTGAGTGTCTTCAAGTCAAGAATTAATTTTCAAATGCTTAATAATGCTGAGCTACAGTGGCACAATAGGGCAGTCTTGTATACTATGCAACGTACATATAGTATACTTTACAAGACTGTGGTACTGATGCACAGGAGTATTATTTTAGTATAAGACAAAAGAATTTAAATTTACCCTCTGAAAAAATTAATACTTAATTTTTTTGCATTTATAAACTTTAGTACCCAACTTGGAATAAATTTGAAAATGTTTCCTTTGAAAAGTTTCTCGTTTCCTTTGTAAGAATTATTTCATACTAGAGAAAATTAAAAAAAAACTAAGAAAAGAATGAAATGTTCAACTCCACTTTTTCTTTTTTTACTCCTAATTCTTATTTTTATATTAGCATTACTTTAATATATTTGCGTGACGAAATGTGTTTCAACTCTGATCTCACTATTAGCATGTATGACTTAATACATATTATAAAAAGTAATTATAAATTTATTCTTAGACGACACCCTGTCTCCTCGTAATGTCAAAACTCTTAAAGGTCTCAGTCAAAAGCATCCTTCGGTCAATCCTTCTCAGAATTATATCGGGAATATAAAATAAATTCACATACGCAATAAAATCTGTATAAACTACTTTTTTTAAATGGTGTCAGTGAGTTATGTAATATAATTTTAATTAGTAGTAGTAAAGTAGATCTGCGCTTTGATACGTAGGCAAGGAAGACATGGATAATGATATGTACCAGCGAAAATGTTCCGTTGGAAGTTAACTAGCAAAAATGTTTAAACCTATCCGTTTTTGCGGAGTGTACAGAAAGATTTATTTCATAATTTCCATAGTAAGCAAGTTCAGGCCCGCCTTCGAACTGTTTCAACTAAGATCTAGTCAACGCTTTACCATCAAGTAATCTTGGCACATTGCTTGATGGGGAAAGTAGGAACCCCTCTACTCGTAGGAGCGGCAATTTGTCAACCTCATTAATGCCTCTGTGCCAGTGTCGACGTGTTTTGGTTCCATGGATTTTTATGTAAGAAAAGTACAGGTAGATTTTCTCGTCACGGTTCTTTGACCGACCCGAAGAGCTCTTGTATCTATTAATATTCATTCAGTTTTAGGGCTCTGTGGAATATTAAGAGACGATGGCAAGAGCCCCGCTGGTCTAATTTTGGTTCCTTGGTAGAGAGGTGAAACCCGAGTATGAGATGATAATTGCGTAGATACTTTGGCGGCCTATTATCTCAGGGGTACTTCGTTTAGAGCTGGGGTGGCCTCAAAGGCAGCTGAATTAACCCTCCGTGCACCAGCTGACTAAAAGTCTCGTCCCATACTAGGTGGGGTGTGACGAACCCTGAAATATAAAAGTGATAAAATTTATATATTTTTTGTTATTTTACGGATTTAAATATAAGGTATTTGTAAATACACAATAATAATCAGGTTTAAGTAAAACTAAGAGCGGAGAGTATTTATTAAAATAATAATAATTATAAATGAACAAAAAACACAACTTCTGTAATTTATGTAACTCAACAGTCATTTTCTTACATACTAATTTCAAATGACACTTATAATTATTACAATCGTTTTAAATTCACAAACTACAATATATTTTCTAAAAATCAAACATATATTGAACACAGAATAGATAAATTTTATTTGAGATCATCGATGTTCAACTGACCACAGACTTCATGAAAAAATCTGTGTGCTCCATATTGCATTGCATTACATATTGGCACATAACATTTTTTTACACGAGTATTTTGTTTTACGATCTTTGTTTATTGGGCAAATTAAGCATTTTTGGAGCATTAGAATTTTTTGCTGGACGATCTGTTTAATTTTTGGGCGTATCATCAAAATATTTAGCAATTCCATTGCATAGGTCCCTTGGAAGTTTTTGGTTCTGCCTTCTGGAGTTTAAGTGGCCTTTTATCAAAGAAATACCTAATTCTGGAATAAATTTACTTTTTGATATCAGTGAGCTTATGGTTATAAAGTAAATTTTCTGTACCTTCGTAGCTAGTAAAGAAATTATACACAGCGATATTCCAAGAAGACTGTATAATACCTTTGTCTAGACGGGCGAAGCTCTAAAAATGGTACATCGTCGTCACTGTCAAAAATCGGAAAAAAATTTACACTCTGAATACTCAAATGTTCAGATTCGCCTTCAGATCCCGGTCCTGAACCTCCAGATTCTAACTCAAAGTCGTCTCCTTCATCTAAAAATGCTTGTAATATATCAGCTTCCTTGATATGGGACATTTTTCATGTAAACTATTATCTGTAACTAGTTCAAATTCATTTAAAATGCTAAACATACATACATTAAACACAAATAAATAAAAAATACATAAATTACATCGAATAAAAATCTTACCTTTTAATTAACACACCGTACGAGGTGGGGTGTGTGGCGCCCACACGCATTTTAAGCTAGCTTGGCGATTGTCACCGGAACGACTTAGCGGCACTGGTCGGAGTGGCAACGTTATAATTCCAGCTACTGAAAATTCAAACTTCGGCGCGTTCATAGTTTTAAAATTATTGCAAAATTTGTAGGACTGGGATTTGTCAAACCCCACCTGGTACACGGAGGGTTAAGTTAGTGGCGCATATATGAGTCTCTGACAGATGACTACATATTTGTGCCATTTACTGATGAAACCATCAGTCTGTGGGGTCCATATTCAGAAGCGAGGCAGTCCCAGCAGCACCCTAAATGCGTTGTTGTATTGTACTTGGAGGGCGTTTTAAGCCTTTTGAGTATATTTAGCCCACAGGCTGCACGTGTAAAATGACGTGCAGAAAGCTCTAAATAGGGCTATTTTAACTTCCCTTGAACAGCGTGCAAACCTCCGAGCTATCATGTTCGCTCTTACTGACAATGCCCTTCGTCTCCTCTCAATGTCCTCATCATCTTTGAGATTAGGAGGCAGATTATGGCCAAGATATTTATATTTAAACGTTCTTTGTAAAATACTACCATTAATTGAAATAGGTGTTACTTTGTCATGCTGCTTACTCCCGGTTTCAAAGACCATGACATGGCTCTTTTTTACATTATAAACCAAACCACGAGAGAGGGCGCAAGCTTCACAAATCTTCACCAGTCTTTGTAGGCCGCAAACAGATGCACTCAACAACACCGTAACATCTACGTAACTCATGTTGTTAACGCAGAAATCGTCTATGTGACAGCCGAATCTGATGCTGTTGAGTTTACCTAGCAGCTCTTTCACATACAGGTTCAAGAGTGTGTGTTTCACCCCCACTCAAAACCGTATGACCTAGATATAGAGCCTAGAGCCTTCCCATTTCACATTATTGACCTGGTTCCCGTACCAACACTTGAAAATGTTTATGAGTTCCAGAGGTAGTAGAATCTTCTCCAGTTTATCCCAAAGTAAGTCGTAGGACACCAGGTCAGAAACCTTTGAGAGGTCTAAGAAACAAGCGAAGACTGGCATTTTGCGTGCCGTGTAGTATGTGACAGTGTACTTAAGATACAACACCGCGCTTTCTGTAGACAGTTTTGGTCTAAACCCAAATTAACTGTCGTATGGTTTTAGACGTATTCATTTAATTGCGAATTAAGCACACTATCAAACACTTTTGAAATGACAGTTGCTAACGATATAAGTCTATAGTTGTTTTTATCTGCGAGATCGCCTGTTTTATTCTTCACTATAGGCACTATAACCGTACGTATAATGTCAGCGGGTATGTATCCATGTCCTAGGCAGAGATTAAATAATAAATATGGTACCCTAGTTAAGTGCAGGCCAGCAATCTTAGATTTCCTCTAAACATAGATTTAACTACCTGATCTATTTCAAAAAGGTTAAAGGGTATTTGTTTATTTGTTTGTGTGTGCAAACGAATGTTCCCATTTATCTCAAAAACGGGTGCACCGATTTAGATACGGTTTCTCTAAAGGGTTTGTGTCTCATCAGCCGTGGCTATTAGATAGATGTTATGATTTTAAATTAATATGGGCACTGCAATAAACATTGGCTATGCAAATGAATGTTTACATTTATCTCTGAAACGGCTCTACTTATTTAGATGTCATGATTTTATCACGCAAGAGTTTGCTGCAATAAACATTTTTCGAGCGAACGAATGTTCCCATTTATCCCCAAAACGGTTATACCTATTTCGATAGAATTTTCTGTATTCTAAATCTATTCTAAATTCAATGTGGCAGACCACTCAAGATGACGGACAAGTTATTTTGTATACACTCCAATGGTATGGGTATTAAATGAAAAGGTTTGCTGAGAATATGAAAAATAAAATGACATCACTCAAAATCTGGCGGACTTGTTTTTTTGCACTGCCATGATATGCTGGTTCGTACAGGGTATGTACAGTGTATGTGACTTCTTTGCAATTATTACACCCCCATGATATATCAAATATAAGGATATCAAATGAACAGGTTCCTTGAAGAGAATACGAATAAAATGACGTCCGCGTTTAGCTCTTCGAGAAAATAGTGTACTACTACCCGGTTAAATGGTAAGACTTAGCGTCTTAAGGTATATCGATCTATACTTTAAGCAAATTCCAGCGTTAGTAAAAAACAAGATGGCCGCCATATAAATTTTAACGAGTAATAGCTCGGCAAAGGTTAGGGATATTGAAATTATACTAGTTTTTACGGATTTTATCGCGTATATTTAACTATAAACACGGGGGGACTGAGATGTTCTCATCGGGGGGGGGGGGGGACTGAGATGAGAACATCTCAGTCCCCCTCCCCCCGTGACCATGGGTGCTGTAAAACGCTTGAAACGTCGGGTATTTATAGTTAAATATACGCGATAAAATCCGTAAAAACTAGTATTATTTCAATGTGTAGTGTTCGCGTAAATATAAGAAATCATTAGGTTAGGGATAGTATGGTAGTGCCTGAATAAATGTTGTAGGGACCGACAAGTGTCAACTTCTGGCTCAGATGAAGTAAAAATAGGTAGATATCGCACCTAGAACAAGAAAATGTAACCAATTTTATAACTTCGTGTGGGTCAGAAAAGTGTTGCCACTTTTTAAAAGTACCTGAAAATCGAGATACAATACTACAACTATAAAAGTTTGTGTCTCATCAGCCATGGTTCTTAGATAGATGTTATGATTTTAAATTAATATGGGGCGCTGCGATAAACATTAGTTATGCAAATAAATGTTTCCATTTATCTCTGAAACGGTTCTACTTATTTAGATGTCATGATGTTATCACGCAAAAGTTCGCTGCAATAAACATTTTTTGTGCAAACAAATGTTCCCATTTATCCCTTTATTTAGATACAATTTTCTGTATTCTAAATCTATTCTAAATTCAATATGGCGTGCGAGTGCGAGTCTGAGTAATATGCCATGCGAATGAAAAGTATATTTGTCTGTTTTAACAAATTCTAACCAAATATAAAACTCCAGCCGGGGGCACAAAGGAGTGTTCTAATTTGCACCCGGGTAGGAGAGATATGAAGTATCAGCTGGAGAGGACACCTGAGTCTCGGTTCAAAAGAGCAAGAGCGGCTTCGCTGTCTCCGGGTGATAGTGGACAGCACCTCCACCACCTTGCTTCTCTTGCCCCTAGCAGTTTTAGCCGCGAGCAGAATTCCCCCCCCCCCCAGAATACGCAGAGCAGCCTAAGCAACCACGCTCAGGAAGAGTAAAGTAGCTTGTTCGTGGATGCTCAGCTAGGGATTCTCCGTCACCAGGAGTGAGGGTACCCTCTGGGGGTAGTTTTTATTTGATTCCGCTACGATGTTAAGGGGAATTGGGTCTCCAGCCCAAACGAAACGCAGAGGTAAACCTCTACTTCACGCAAGTATTCTGTGAGGTCGTGGTACAACCCCGGTTCAAGCTGGCCCATCCACGCAACATAAATAGCCGCTGCGTGGCTCTACCACTGTCAAGTCAAGAGGATGGCTGCCATTTTGGTTCATTTCAGCTCAGTCTTATAGCAGCTACCCTTCATTTTTTTATAGGATAGGGTAACAAACGAGCATACAGTCCACATGATGGTGCTGGTTGCTGTGGCCCTTAGACATTAGCTTAGATTACGAATCAAAACGCGTGAGGACTAAGATGGAATGCCTCGTTTCCAGTAAAAAGGGTCTCCGGTTCTCTACACTCACCATACGAAACAGCAGCATTAAGCTACTATTTTATATATTTTATTATATGGCTGGTATTCTGGTTAGAGCGTGGTCCTTCCCCGGTTACGCCGATCCATTCGTGCTATAGTTAAACTCTTAATAGTATGACTGCAGCATGGCTCCACCACGTAAAAAAATCATGTCTATTAAAATATTCGTTGGTAGCCTAAAATCATAAATATTTTTTGATATTAAATAGTTTGTAACTACTCAATAATTAAAACAGAAACATCAGCGACTCAAAAAAATAAATTTTTACTCCGACTTCAATTTGATGTAACATAATAACGACAAATTAAAAAAAATATGCTGGCAACATATATATATTTTTACAACTTAGACTAAAATTAATTACCTTGGACCATTAGAAATAAGAAATACTGGCAAATTCTCCCATGACGTAATCTCGAAACATTGACGTTCGTGCTTCAAATAACCTTCAAAATTGTTTTGGAATAACAAATTAAAATATAGTTAAATGAGTGTTTACGGGTGTTTTCGTTCACTTTAATATTTTTTTTGCACCATTTAATTACACAGGACGGTATTTTGTAGGCAAATTTACTACACGACACCCCGGGAAGTACTGAGCGAAGCAGTGAATGCAGGTGGCTCGGGACTGTGCTTTCTGGTGTTCCTTGAGGGTGGCCTATGATCAGCAGTGGACTTGTGAAAGGCTGTAATGTTGAATTATGATGATGACGGCGGTACAGTAAAACATCGTGTGCCTTGCGATGGTATTGTTATTTATTTGAATTTCTTCTTTTCCTGCATATGTGAGAAAGAAAATTGAAAGACATGTCGCCGACACGCAAGGGGCCTGTGCGGCGGATATTTCCTTGCTCTAAAAGGCTCATAGAATTTAGAGGAGGCTTTTGCTCAAAAGTGGGACTTGTATAAACGGTAACTTTTACTTTCTTTTTATTTCGGGGTTAGTCATATATAATTTTGTAGAGAATAATTCACCTATTAAGAATGGACGCGTAGGTGACGAAGTGTTAAAAGTGACTATTTAGATGACTTACTTTATGTTCAAAAAAAATATAAATTTAATGAACAATAAAAAAACCACTTCAACCTAAAGAAAAAATAATCAATTTCCACGTAAGGGTTACCGATGTCGGGGCTTTAATTCTTCTACATGTTGTCTTAGCACCGACCTAAGAATCTGTTAAATAAGAGATATTAATTAATTATTTGTCGTTTGTAGGAATCGACTCTTACATTTAATGAAAAGTTTCATTTTTAAATTAATGTACTCTACACGATATGTAAAAGCATGCATGAAAAAAGTCTGCTGCAGCAATCAATAGTAGTTCCACAGGGGTGATAATAAATCTCTATTTTGATTCTTAAGGATAATAGATGTCGTATGTATGTGATGATAGATGTCTATGGACCACACCGTTCACTTAGTATCCCTAAAACAATGTACAAAAATGTACAAATGAATATAATGTCGTATCGTGCCGCATTGGATTGTATTCACAAATTAAGAAATGAACGTAGGTGACTTTATCAATAAGAAAATGGCCTCAGTAACAAAAAAATTGAATACTTGGCAAAACTTAGTAGCTTTCAGATACAATGTTACAGTAAACGACCGAAATTTCTGCAGAGGCTCTATGTCAAGGTTACCTTAACCATTTATTCACAAGACTCTTGTGTACTGACCTTGTATAAGAGCGCCAGACAGTCTGGCAACAAGCACAAATCGAGGAAAGCCGCTTTTGTCTGCAGTAGAATATTACATAAAAGCAACGCATTACTGAAGATATTATGAGATTTACTTCGATATTGATTCACAATTCAGATAACACTAGGCATTAACGTTAATAATGTATTATATAATAAGGTATTATAGGTACGTCCTACTATTGGGCAATTACCTCCTAAATGTCATTTCTGTGAAGGCAATTTCAAAGCGAGTTGGCAGACTTCAAATGTCTTCAAATAATTTTGTAAGTGACACTGGAAATTTTAAACATTACAACAATACAATATAAATATAATATACTTTTCATTATTTTATTAGTCTTATGATTTTTTTAATAAAGTTACCTGTACATTAAGTTTTTTCTCCTTATTTATTACCTTATATATTACCGTGGGGGCAGTTTATACACAAACATTTCACAAGAACAAACATTCAGACCCGGAAAATAGTTGGCGCGTGCGGGATTTGAACATGCGGCCCTTGGCACTGCACATTGCTAAGCCACTGTGCCATAGAGCCGTCAACTTAGTCAACTTAATATATTTCATCTATACATACATACATATATATGAAATTTATGCTTCTATCTATAATGTTGAAAAAACTGTTTTCTATCAACCTGTGGAGGGTTACTTGGATGTCATTAAGACATTAATAATCATTTTTCCAATTATTATGTCTGTCCGTCTATCTGTCGGTCCTACTTAATCTTCAAAATTACTGAACCAATTGTAATAAAACTTCACGAACGACGAGCATTCGTTCTGTGGGAAATCCGTCTCAATTATGTGACCTAAAATTAATAAAAAAAAACTTTAATCTGTGTTCGCGCCACTTTGCACTATCGCTTAACGCTTATAAGGGATTCATTAATTATTATCCAATAAGATTACTGCAAAGCCCATTTCCGGTTTCTTATCTACCGCTTTATGCCCAGCATGTGCATTCGTGTGTTAACGGGCACACACAAGTTGAGAAGACACGCAATCAACCGCACCGCTTATATCTCGCATCATCGCTCCCGCCCTTGTGTAATTTGGATATTGAATTATACAAGCATATAGTAAAAAGTATAGACATTTGCAATAACGCTATATTACGTGATTATCTGTGAAGTTGATAAGTGTGAAGACAGCCGGCAGCCATCGAGACACGAGGCAGATCAGCGGAAGTCCAGGTGGGTGCACATGCATTTCTTCACGTCCTTCCTATATCCCGAATTTAGGGGATTTGCAGTATCACGAATAAAATAAATTCCATTTACCGCTCGCACAGCGCTCATATACAGTCCACTATTCTATTTAAATTAATAGCCGCACTGCATAACATTATTTAATACATTTGAACCAGCAGTTTGGTGGTTGAAGGCCAAACGCCAAATCCACCATATATTTTTTGGTCACTTCGGCCGGGATTAAATTAACCTTTAGGCCCGGAGAAGTAAATTATTTTTTTTTATATATTACAAAAAATTATATACGTATATATTATTAAATCATAATAAATTGTAGTTCTAATTATACTAACTACAATATTTATTTGTCCCGCATCGCTTATTACACGTATTATAATACCTTTGTAACGCATACCACACCGCTTCATTATTCCATTAATGATATTTTTCTTGTTGATTAACCGCCATTTTTCTAGTAACGCGAGATTGCTTCGTTCCCCAGTTAACTAATTCTACCGTCACTTATCGCAATAATTTTAGTCCGCATTTGTTTGTTGAAAATGACGACGAGAAGCAAAAAATCGAAACTGGTTTCGGATGATTAGATTAGTTTAAAAATTATTATCGCTAAGCGTAATTATATTTACGAACGATTACAAAAAATTTACGAGACCTCAAAGGGCGCATTTAATTCCTTGGACGAGCAGAATTTATTTCTTAGCATCGCTTCGAATATAGAACAATTACGTAGCGAGTTTCAAGAAGTTCTAGATAATTATAATACTAAACATTTAAAATTAAACCCTAATGCAGACGTTGATTACGAGGCTTGGAACTCATTTGAAGATTTATATAGTCGTATTAAGTGCCAAATTACGAAAATATCCACATCGCCTTCCACTGTTACGTAAGAAAATAGATTTCCTACTAAATTAAAAACTTCACTTCCACCACTTGAATTAATGTCATTTAACGGAGACATACGCCAGGGGTCCATGTTTTATCAACAATTTAAGACATTAATTCACGACAATTTACAATTAACTGATGCCCAACGTATTTATTATTTGTTTAACAAATTGAGTGACAGGGCGTTATCAGTCTGTGCCGGGTTAGCCCCTACCGCAGAAAATTATTCCATTATTTGGAATGCGCTTATAAGAAGATATAATGACGAACGCACACTCGCATCTACGTATATTAACCAACTATTGGATTTAACACAGGTGAACGCAAACACAACAGGAGGTTATCATAAATTTATGGACAAATTTAATGCTTCAATTAATGCTCTAAAGCAATTAAAAATTGAGGACTGAGCTAATTTTTTGTTTTTAAATATTGCACTTAGAAAATTAGATTATGACACTGTTAAGTCATTTGAAATGTTTTGTCGCACAATTAGCATACTAAACTACGCCTCTTTAGTACAATTTTTATACGAACAGAATAGGGCTATATGCCATACATTTAATAATTCGCATACTTTATCTACATCCAATAATAATCGAAACAAATCACTTTCAAATAAATTTAGTAAAACATTTATTAATACAGATCCTTCGCATTCATGTATCTTTTGTAAATCAGATGATCATGAACACTTGTATGTTTGTCCACGCTTTTTAAAATTAAATATACAACAACGTTACGATATTATTAAATAAAACAATTGTTGTATTAATTGTTTAAGTAATAAACACTCGACTTCTTTTTGTAAATCGAAGCGTAAGTGTATATACTGCGCGCGGCGCCACCATTCTTTAATTCATTCTGACCCGAATCAGAATGGCTCTAAGACTGCTTTTCGTAGTAGCAATACGTTACACTCAGAGGTTGTGCAGACGCGTAACGCTAATACATGCAGCGCGCATTCGATTAATTACCGCGCAGTTAACGATAATAAGGTAAATTCTTCTGTCGCTCACAATTCGAATACGGAGGAAAATGAAAAAACACTTACCTCTTCATGTAATATTTCTCGCGATTATAGTACTCTCCCACGCTATACTACTTTATTGGGGACTGCAAAAATAAAGGTCGTAGATAAATACGACAATGAACATTTTATTCGGTGTTTAGTTGACCCCGGATCCCAAAGCGACTATATTACGAAGGATTGTTGTAAACGCCTATTTCTTTCCGTTTCGAATAAAAATCGTTTTACCGAAGTACACGGGATCGGTGGTGTGTCCCAAAAGATTTTAGGAGTCAGTTCACTGCAGTTCACGTCTCGTTTTAATGATAATAAATTTTATCATATTGAACCATTAATTGTTTCGATCATCACGGGTCAGTTGCCAGATTCGATAGTAGATGTTTCAAAAATTCGCTATTTAGATAAAATACGCTTAGCAGATGATCAGTTTTATCAACCTGGGTCTATAGATATTTTATTGGGGGTTAATACCTACATAAAACTTTTGTCGCCTGAAAACTTAATTCATTCGCAATGGCCTAGTGCCATAGAAACATCACTCGGATATATTATTATGGGTGATGCTGAAGTCGCTATATCACATCATTCCCCGCGTTCATTTGTTTCCTGTTCTTACGATACAAATTTAAATCAAAATTGTCTTAATGATATAATGGAAAAATTTTGGAAAATTGAAAAACTTCCGCAAAAAATATACTTGAGCCGTGATGAGCAGGAATGTGAAGACATTTATACTTCTACTACTTACCGCCAAAACGACGGACGGTATGTGGTCGCCCTGCCATTTAAGAAAAGGCCCGATATATTGGGTGACTTTTTAATGAATGCAAAAAAACGCCTCTTACTTTTGGAAAAACGCTTTAACAAATATCCCAATCTTCGCGATCAATACAATGTTGTTATACGGGAATATATTAATAAGGGTATTTTATCCGCTGTTTCTGATAATGATTGTATACAGCCTTCTTTTTATTTGCCGCATCACCCTGTCGTACGGAATGATAAAAGTACAACGAAGTTGCGCATCGTTTTAGACACTAGTGCTAAGTCGGATAACGATATTTCTTTGAATGACATTTTGCACACCGGGCAAAATTTACAAACAGACATTTTTAATATTATATTAAACGTTAGAGTTTATCGCATCGCTTTCTTTGCAGATGTTAGGCAAATGTACTTGTGTATCGAAGTCCAAAAATCCCATCGCGCTTTTCAACGCATTTTATATCGGTTTTCTACAGAAGAAACTATACGAACATATGAATTTAATCGCGTCACATTTGGATTACGCTCTTCCCCTTTCCTCGCACTTCGCACTTTACGCCAGTTAGCCGCTGACGAAAGGGAGTCCTATCCCCTTGCTGCTTCTGTAGTGGAAAGGGATATTTATATGGATGACCTCGTTTCCTCCGCACCTTGCGTCAACAACGCAGTCAACACCGCCACTCAACTTATCCAAATGTTTCGCCGAGGTGGATTCGATTTGGTTAAGTGGACAAGTAACTGCAAGGAGCTTTTACAACATATACCAGCATCACATCGTCAACAAGACCCGGTATCATTTGATGATAATGACATTTTAAAAATTTTAGGCCTTCGTTGGTATCCCGCTACCGAAAAGTCTTCCTTTCTTGTTTCGCCGCCACCGGTCACTTGTACCAAACGCGCTATCCTCTCCGCAACCGCTCGCTTGTACGATGTTTTAGGACTTGTCGCTCCAGTAATACTTTACGCCAAATTATTAATTAAAGCCTTGTGGGTTCTTAAACTTAACTGGGATGAGACTCCACCCACTAATATTGTCAATACATGGCAGCGATATATATCAGAGTTACTTTTAATCTCACATTTACAGATTCCACGTCATATCGGCGTAAATGAAAAATCCCATGTGTCGCTACTAGCCTTCGCCGACGCTAGTGAAAAAGCTTACGGGTGTGTCATCTATTTGCATGTTGTTAACGGAAATAATCCTCCAATTATAACGCTCCTATGTTCTAAATCTCGGGTGTCCCCATTAAAGGTTATAACTTTAGCCAGGCTTGAGTTGTGTGCCTTGGTTTTGCTCGCTAAGTTAGTACGCACCGTTTACGATTCGTTGTCATTGGGGCATCCGATCGACAACATTTATGCGTTTTCAGATTCGGAAGTCGCGCTCTGTTAGGCGTGTTCTTCACCGCATAAGTTCAACACCTTTGTTGCTAACCGTATTTCGCAAATACCGTCTTATTTATTACCGGATAACTTTTACCACATCGCCGGCTCGGAAAATCCTGCAGATCATATTTCGCGTGGACTGTTACCCTCACAAATTTTAAATTGTGACCTTTGGTTACATGGGCCTTCGTGGGTTTCCTTGCCGTGTAAAGAATGGCCTGTACAAAGGTTCGCATCAACTCATATCAGTTTACCAGAAGAAAAGACTGTGTCGCTTGGAGTCAGTGACATGTAAGAAAACCCATTTATCTCGTTAAGCTTAAAATTTTCTAATTGGAATAAGTATTTACGATCCATTGTTTACGTTTTAAGGTTTTTAAACAAATTACCGCGCATAAATAAAATTATAACCGCATCCGACATAGAGATTTCTGAAATCACAGTTATTAAAATTGTGCAAGGCATCGCTTTCGCCGAAGATATAAAAAATATTAAAAAAGGACAACTATGTTCATCAATATTACGAAGGTTATCGCCATTTATCATGGACGATGTACTTCGAGTAGGTGGTCGGTTAGATTATTCGTCTTTATCGGATTCCCAAAAGCATCCAATATTGCTACCAAAAGAGGGGCATATTTTTGATCTCATAATTGATTATTATCACTATAAACATTTCCACGCTGGTCCTCAGTATTTACTTGCTGCATTACGGGAGAAATATTGGATATTATCAGCTCGCCGTGTAGTGAGATACCACATTCATAGGTGTAACATTTGTTTTCGACATAAACCCAAACCTATTTACCCCATGATATCTGCCTTGCCTGCTTGCCGCCTAGAGCAGTGTAATGCGTTTACACACACAGGTGTGGATTTTTCGGGCCCACTTTATATCACATTGACGCGTAAACGTGGTATACGAAGCCAGAAGGCTTATTTATGTTTATTTATATGCCTCGTTACTAAGGCAGTGCATTTAGAATTAGCATCTGATCTAAGTTCGGCGGGTTTTTTAGACGCTTTTAAGAGATTTATCTCTCGTAGAGGTCCGTGTCGATTTATATACAGCGATAACGGTACTTATTTTGTCGCCTCGCGTTCATATTTACATAAATTACATGGATTTTTAAAATCAGAAGAATATTATAAGGCATTCGGTCAGGTGCTCACTGATAATCGCATTGTTTGGAAACTCAACCCTCCAAGCGCTTCACATTTCGGGGGTTTGTGGGAGTCCAATATTAAGGTTGTAAAAACCCATTTGTTTCGCGTAATAGGTAAGCAAATCCTCACGTATGAAGAAATGCTTACTACTCTTTGTCAGATCGAGTGTATCTTAAATTCTCGCCCGCTTTATGTACTAAGCAGTGATCCATCGGAACCTACCGCACTTACACCCGCACATTTTCTAAATTTAAAACCACTTGAATGCTTACCAGCTGCAGATTTAAGCAAGGAACGTATTAATCTGTTATCACGCTTTTCTTTAATAAATTCTTTAGTTCAGTCCTTTTAGAAACGCTTCAGATTCGAATACTTACATACATTACAGAGTAGAGTGAAGCGGAATAAGAACTCTACTGCCATTTCTGTAGGGACGATTGTTCTAATAGACGTGGATAATACTCCACCGCTTCAGTGGCCTCTAGGCGTTGTCACCGAATCGTTTCCCGGTAAGGATGGTGTAGTACGTGTTGCGCAAGTTAAACTTAAGAATTCCACTTTAAAACGCCCTCTTATCAAACTGTGTCCTTTACCAACACAGTGATTAATATAGTTAATTTTACATTATCGTTTATATATTTAGTTTAATTCTTAGGTCATAACGTCGCTTCATTTCGCTACTATATAAGTATTTATCTATATATATCTATATTTTTATACTTTACTTGCTAGTTGAGGATACCTCAGGGCCGGGGGGGTGTTCGCGCCACTTTCCACTATCGCTTAACGCTTATAAGGGATTCGTTAATTATTATCCAATAAGATTACTGCAAAGCCCATTTCCGGTTTCCTATCTACCGCTTTATTCCCAGCATGTGCATTCGTGTGTTAACGGGCACACACAAGTTGAGAAGACACGCAATCAACCGCACCGCTTATATCTCGCATCATCGCTCCCGCCCTTGTGTAATTTGGATATTGAATTATACAAGCATATAGTAAAAAGTATAGACATTTGCAATAACGCTATATTTCGTGATTATCTGTGAAGTTGATAAGTGTGAAGACAGCCGGCAGCCATCGAGACACGAGGCAGATCAGCGGAAGTCCAGGTGGGTGCACATGCATTCCTTCACGTCCTTCCTATATCCCGAATTTAGGGGATTTGCAGTATCACGAATAAATTAAATTCCATTTACCGCTCGCACAGCGCTCATATACAGTCCACTATTCTATTTAAATTAATAGCTGCACCGCATAACATTATTTAATACATTTGAACCAGCAGTTTGGTGGTTGAAGGCCAAACGCCAAATCCACCAATCTGTTTCTGTATAATTAAACGACCGGAAATGTATGTGCTAATTTTTGTAAAAACATTCCTCATAGAACTTATGTTTTTTATTATTAAAAAAAAGAAATTGCTTAACATTATAACTTTAAGTCATTTTGTGGCGGAGATCGAACTCATCCTGCTCGCGTGCTGTAAAAATCACGTAGAGCGCTTAACCTGTAAGCTACAACGGGTCTTTTATAAATTGGTTTCATTAAAATAAATTGGCTTAAATTGAACACGATAAAGTCTTGTTGTTATTTTATTTGTTTAAAAGGGTTTTCTCAGAAGAAAATTGATGATCGGTGGAAATATGTAAAAAGCACCTGTGAATTTCAAGTAAATAGTAGCTTAACTGATTTCTTACTGTAAAAGTTACTTCACATGTACCCAGGTCTCGTCGGGGTCAACATGCCATTTAAAAGATATAAGTATACAAATATAAGTAGAGTTTTATAGCCAAGCGCGAATAGTTTTATATTTAACTAGCTTTTGCCCGCGACTTCGTCCGGTTGGAGGGCGGTTCTATCGCGCCCATGTGTGAAAAGGAGTCTGCTGGTACAAAACACAATTATAACTGGATGTCACAGGCAAAAGCTAGTAGACTACAAAACTTCTTTATACACCAAATTTTTTGCTAATCTGTTACTGTGTGCCAAAATTATCAGACTACTGGGCGAGCTTACGTATGAGCAAACGACATAGAATTGCCCGTGTGAAAAAAAATCTCTCAAGTCTATTCCCGTAAATTTTAATGTTACGATTTTATGGTCATTGCAAATCAGACTTTGAGGGGAAATTGTATTCGTTTGAATTAAAAGGGAAGATCATTCCTGACCAAGGGAATTCTTGGTACAATACAGTTTCACCTTGCGCACATCCAGTTATAATTGTGGCTTCCACTACATTGCGATGTAACGCTTTTACTTTTAGTCTGGTTCTATTGCACAGTTGAGGAGGTTTTAAATTTCGCAACAACATAAGAGGAGTGCCTACGCGCAAAATAAGCTTATGATGTAGAAGACCCGATGGTTTCGGTGGATGAAGAAATTCGACAGGGTAGATAATTAAGTCATCTGTGTTGACCACGGAGTCTATTGACGTGTACACCATTTTTTCCACCTCAATACCACCGCGGTTCGAGCTGGCCCATACGTGCAACAGCAAAGCCTACCGCGTGGCTCTACCACTCTTAAAATTTCTTATTAGGATAATGTAACACAAAAAAATGTAAAATATCAGTTCCATAGACTTCTATTTCGTTCACCAGTTATAATTTACTTTCTGCAGACGGTAAAAAAATCACCCAGTATATATGTATGAATGAATGAAATGGAATTTTGAGAAAATCTGAATGATATGGAGTTTTGCATTCGTGATAAGCATCGATGATAATGCAATAATTTAGTATTTGGTAATTATATTCTGGTATTTTCACTAGGATCACAGCTTATGCTGAATGCATTTTGCTTTTTTTAATATTTAATTTATGTCTAGTTTGTAAAATTTGTATTTAAGTCAAACTTCAAACTCTAATGCATTAAAGTATTTGAAGCACCGGCAACGGGCTTTCCACGTTATGAAATCTTGTGTAAACTTAGAGCAATAATGTTATGGAGCTCTGAATACTTAAGGTCTCGATGCCGAGTTTCTCTGTTAAAACGCAAAGTAAAGGGTATTATAAATAGCGTTAGCTTTCACGTATAACGCTATAATAAAGAAATATATTTTTGAAATGAGTGACAGGTACAAATAATAAAAACAATATAGATAGTTGTAGTAATTATAATATAGTTAAAAAAAACTAAAGGTAAAGTTATTTTATACTAGTGATCTTGATCAGGATAGAAGAATGAAATTATAAAATTATTTTATTGTGATCGGTCCTTGATATGAGTGCAAATTTTCAAGCCAATCGGCCGTCTTGATAAAAGCGTGTCAATAAAAAGGTTCTTTACAGCTAAATTTAAAATGAAATTGTTGTTTTTGGTAGGTTTCAGTACGAATGGGTTTCGATGGGTGGTAACGCCAGTTAACAATCTACTTTATCAACATTACATTACATATCGCATTGAGTTCGTCCTAAGTTATATCTACTTTATCAACATGAACATAACATAAACACTCACGCCTGTCACCCAGAGGGGTAGGCAGAGACTACAGACTTCCATTTGGCACGATCCTGACACACCTCTCTCGCCTCCTTCACATCCATACACCTACGCATGCATGCTCGTCGGTTAAGGGTACTCCTAATTTGGCCCGTTTTCAATAAATCGCCAATTTGGTCGATAAATTTTCGCCTAGGACGTCCCTTTCCGACTCTGCCATTCACTTCTGCAACATAAATTTTCTTTGTCACTCTTTCCTCATCCATTCTTTCCACATGACCAAACCACCGAAGCATTCCTTTCTTAATCCTGGTCACAACATCATCTTGCAAACCACACTCTTCTCTTATCACACAATTTTTCACCCTGTCATTCAGATTCAGCCCTAACATACTCCTTAACGACCGCATTTCTACTGCATTTATTCTACTCTCGTGCTTCTTCTGCCATACCCAACTTTCACTACCATACGTTAAAGTAGGGACCAACACAGCATTGTGAATTGCCATACGTGCCTTTTTTGACACATTTTGACTCTTCACAATAGAGTGCAGGGCCCCATTTACTCTGTTTCCTGCATTCACTCGTCGTTCTATATCCTTATCATATCTCCCATCCCTGCTAAATACGCACCCCAAATATACAAACTCATCTACTTGCTCGATCAACTCCCCTTCTATTCTTATTTCACATATCGTTTTACTTTCATCTCTTTCAAAAACCATAATTTTCGTCTTACTTGCGTTCACTTTCATACCCCTTTCTTTTAATGATCTGTTCATTAATGTAACCATCATTTGCAACTCAGCCGCCGACGACGCAAGAATAACTTGATCATCGGCGTACAAAATTTATCAACATGACTAGTGCATATTTTTTGTTTCCTTCCTTCCTTCCCTTTCCTACCGCACGCGCTGCCGCCGAGGAAAAAGAGGATCTCGGCGCGCGTCAGTATACTAAGTGATATAACGCCATCCGCAGCGCACGGCCACCCGTCGCGTCTTATGTAACCGCAAACCGCGCAGGATGAACATTGAGTTCTCCTGTTTATGTTTAATATTCACCGCATCAGACATTGTGTCTTTGTAACTCATAAAAGTGTGAGACGCCCCCGTAAGGGCAAAGGTGGAGAGTGTGGGACTTCACGAGACTGTTCCGAGAGTGCGTGTGCGCCGAACCACGTGGCGAGCTAGCTGAATAGCAGACACTCCAGGAGGAAGGCGCGGCAGCCCTCATCAGGTCAGTGCGTGCTATCCCACCTATTTATTTTCCCCTTTGCCGTATGCACCAAAATTACAGTCCACTAAATCTTTATCGAAGATACCTTAAGTTGCTGGCGTCTCCATTTTTAATGGTCCTTCTCGCTGGATTGACCTTGACTTTCCATTTTTAATGGTCACTTCTCGCTGGATTGACCTTGACTTTCCGCCCTTATTAGATCGTTATCGTAATAAGCGTTTATATAATTAATTATTTATATTTTAATCCGACTTCGGATTAACCCCGCCCTTATTAGAACACTAGAATAGGTCCTAATAGGTGACATTCATAGTAATTTTAAAACTATATTCATAGAATGAATAAGCATATAATTATCTATATAAATTATTTGTTGTATGTTCACATCACGTCATCAACTTTTAACTACATCTACAGATTATACTGTTAAATTACATTTATTATTTGCACATATATTTAAGCATTATGTTCGTTATAAATAACTTCATAATTATTATAAAAGTTAACAATTAAAGTTCATCGTTAACAAAACTAATATTTAATAATTCAACCGCGTAGCGAGGTCGCTTACAGACTACCCGCTTATAATTATATTATTTTTGCCGCATAACTTAAGTTGTAATGCCGCCTAAAAAACAAATAGCATCGAATAATAGCGATTCCTCGGATAATGAGGGACACCTGATGCTGAGTTGGTTTTATTGTTAGCTAAACGAGATGCTTTATTTGAAATAGTGCAAAAAATATATGATATGTCCTCGGACATCCACATAAACACTTCCACGATGGAGCGTTTTCTTGATGGAAGTTCTAATATTAATGCTTTACGTATTGAGTTTAAACAGGTCTTAGATAATTATAATTCACATTTATTAAAAATAAACCCTATTGCTAAACCTGATTATAACAGCCTCATTGCGTTTGAGTCTCTTTGCGGTAGAATAAATAGGCTTTATTTACAATATTCGCAATCTAATTTACAAAGTACTAGTACACCATCTAAAGCCAGATTCACACTTCCGCCTATCGAACTTATGCCATTTTCGGGTGACATTCGCTCATGGCCTTTATTTTATGCTAGCTTTAAATCAACCGTCCATGACAACACATCGCTTACCGACGCTGAAAAGTTATACTATTTGCTAGGTAAACTAACGGGCAAAGCCCTATCTGTATGCTCAGGTATAACTCCTTGCGCTGAAAATTATAAAATTTTATTGCAAGCACTCGTTGACAAATATGAAGACCGGCGTATGCTAGCATCTACATATATTAATCAGATGTTCGAATTTAAGCCATTGCAATCGGCCACCGCAAATAATTTTGATTTATTTACTGATAACTTTATAAGTGCAGTGCGCGCTTTACAAAACTTAAAGTTAGATAATCTCGCGGACTTAATTTTTCTTCATATCGCGCTTAAGAAGCTGGACCCGGATACCATTCGCTCTTTCGAATATAGTCATAACTCGATGGTACCTACCTTTGATGATTTAGTAAATTTTATTAAGACCCGCTCCAAAGTTTTGCAACGCACCGATTCTAGTACAAATTCTAATAGCGCACCAAACAATCGACGAGGTAACGGTAATAATCGTCGCTGTAATAATACTTCGTCGCCGAAGTATCAGGCGTACGTAAGCACGACGACTAGTTGCTCAAAGTGTCTGTGCGATAATATTGTGCATCAACACCTATTTAAGTGTGCAGACTTTAATAAAATGACGCCGCAGGAACGATTTAAATGCGTAAAGAGTAACAATGCATGTGTGAATTGTCTCAGTTTAAGTCATCAAGTGTCTAGTTGCTCTTCAAATTATAGTTGTCGAGTTTGTAAATTTAAACATCACACATTGTTGCACTTCCACCGCAGAAGCGATAATGCTTCCCCTGCGCTGGCGCGTTCTCCACCGCTTCAGCCAGTTACACTGAAGTCTACAACCCCCGCGCCCGCACACTCGCCACCCCTCACCGCAGGTGCGCGTTCAGACGTCGCGCTGTGTACTTCGTTCAAGAATGTTTCTCAACGTTCACCGCCTCCCGCGCGCGCAAGTCGTTCGCAGAGAACTGTTTTATTATCAACCGCTCAAGTATTTGCTTACGATGCTAAGGGAGAGAAACAAATTATTCGTATATTATTAGACTCCGCAGCTCAAAGCCATTTTATGACTAAAGAGTGCTGTCATCGTTTAGGCGTTCAACAACACGATACCGAATGTACTGTAGTAAAGGGATTCGGTGGAGTTGAAAAAATTGTAAAATCGAAATCGATTGATATTAAAATTTTCTCACGATTCGACTCGAATATTAACTTCAATATTTCAACGCTAGTTGTTGATCAAATCACCGACCTTTTGCCCACCGCTGTGGTAGACACATCTGTCTTATCACACTTCCATGGCATAAGACTCGCTGATGAATGTTATAGCATGCCTAATAAAATTGATGTTTTGATAGGCGCATCCCTTTTCCCGCACTTACTATGTCCAGACGTAATTTATTCGTCTAACGACTTGTCCGGGCCCTCGGCTTTGAATACGGTATTTGGTTACGTTATTATGGGCTCAGTGCCGACACTTCAGGTAAATCATTCTTTAACGTGCTGCTCAGTTCTAGAGTCTCCTATCGTTGACAAATTAGTGCAACGATTTTGGGAGCTTGAACAGCCACCCTCCGCACCGCCCATTCAGTGTCCTTCAGACATTGAATGTGAAGAGTTTTATAAATCTACGACATCCCGCGATCCTTTTACTGGTAGATATATTGTTGGCCTGCCATTTAAAGATGACGTTTACTCTCTCGGAGATTGTTATGAAACCTCTCGACGACGATTCATGTGCTTGGAGAGGAAACTTCAAGCCTCGCCTACATTAAGGTTAGCATATGATGACGTCATAAAGGAATACTTAGCTAAAAATTATATATCCCCCGCACCGCCGTATGACTCTCATGAACCCGCTCCAATATATGTCATACCGCATCATGGAGTCTTACGCGAAGATAAGAAGTCAACGCGTCTGCGCATCGTCCTGGATGCTAGCAGTAAGACTAGCACTGGGCGATCATTAAATGATATTCTGCATTCAGGACCAAATTTGCAAGGCGACTTGTTCAATATAATTTTAACTTTCCGCTTACATCCAATCGCTATGACAGCCGACTGTCGCCAACAATTTCTGCAAATAGTTGTTCGCGATTCTGATCGTCGTTACAATGCTTCCTATACCGCTTCCGTCCACAAGACCCACTTGTGTTATACCACTTCAATCGCGTGTGCTTCGGTTTAACTTCGAGTCCATACCATGCATTGCGCACGGTAAGGCAGCTCATTGATGACGACGGCGCAAAGTATCCGCTTGCGAGTCGTATCGCATTTACTTCGCTATATATGGACGACATCGCGTTCTCTATGCCCAGTGAATCCGAGGCCAGTGAGACCTCTCGGCAGCTGATAGACTTATTCAAGGGTGCCCAATGGGACCTGATAAAATGGCATAGCAACCGTCGATCTGTTTTAGATGACCTCCCTACTTCCCATAAAATTACAGGAGAAGTAGAGTTCGATAAATCAATGCCACATAAAATACTAGGCTTGCATTGGTCTACCGATAGTGACGCCTTCTATTTTAAGATATCTGTTCCCGCTGATGTGACGTGCACTAAGCGCGCCATCTTATCTACTGTCGCTCGCCTGTGGGACATAATGGGTTTCGTTGCTCCCACAGTCGCGTACGCCAAATTGTTAATAAAGCAGCTTTGGCAACTTAATTTAGATTGGGACGACATACCACCACCGCCAATTATTAAGATGTGGAGGCAATTCTGTGCTGAATTACCAGCTCTTAATGATTTACGTATCCCGCGACATGTTGGTGTATCCAAAAACTGTATTGCGTCACTCCTGGGGTTTTCCGACGCCAGCGAGCACGCATACGGTGCCGTAGTCTACATACATGTAAAGAGCGTCAATGGTAACACCGTCCAGTTGATTTGTGCAAAGACTAAAGTCGCACCGACGAAACCACTATCTATTGCACGCCTTGAGCTTTGTGGAGTGGTTTTACTCTCAAAATTGCTTCGCAGAGTACTCGACAATTATTCTCTTGACCTTGCAATATCAGTCTATGCCTTTGTAGATTCAAAAGTAGCTCTGTACTGGATAAAGAGTTCGCCACACAAGTGGCAGACCTTTGTTGCAAACCGCGTTGTTCAGATTACCGACAATATTCGCGCTGATAACTTTTATCATGTCGCAGGTACTGAGAATCCCGCTGACATACTTTCACGTGGCGTTACGCCAAATAAATTAGTTTCAAACCCCCTGTGGCTCCATGGGCCTCAGTGGACTTCGTTAGATCCATCTCAATGGCCTCTTCATACTTTAGACAATGAGGTTATTACAAATATGCCTGAGAAGAAGATTTTGTCGCACACTGTGTGCACATCCGTCTGTAATTCTGCGATTTATGAGCTCGCACTCCGCATCTCTTCTTGGAGTAAACTTCTACGTATAATTGCGTACGTATGTAAGTTTGCTAAATTATTGCCCCGCCGCAGCACTACTATAGTGACTGCTGATGATCTCAGTTTCTCTGAGGTTATAATCCTCCGCGCCCTGCAAAAACAGCATTTTGCAGTGGAATATTTAAATATTGAAGGTAACAAACCTTGCTCGCCCGCTTTCAATCGTTTAAGGCCTTTTATTGAGAATGGTTTAATCCGCATTGGTGGTCGTCTTTCGAACTCCGCTTTGATTACACGCAAAAACATCCAATTATACTCCCGCGCAGTGATCATGTAGTGAACATGATCATTGACTATTTTCATATTAAAAATTTACACGCTGGGCCTGAATTGTTATTGTCATTACCCGCACCCAAAGTCAAATCTGACTCTACCAGTCTGTTACACAGGCATTCTTTACTAGATAAATTAGTTCAGTCGTTTTGGGACCGGTGGAGGACGGAATACCTTCACGGATTACAAGTTCGTCAGAAGTGGAACACCCCGTCTACGGCTATCGTACCAGGCATGGTTGTAATTGTGATAAATGATAATGAACCGCCCCTTGCTTGGCCATTAGCGATTGTCGAGTCTGTTCATCCTTCGAAGGACGGCGTAGTTCGAGTAGTGACCGTGAGAACTACTAAGGGAACATATCTCCGTCCTGTTGCTCGTATTTGCCCTCTCCCAAGACAATAAATCACGATTATTTTGATTATAATTATTTATCTAAATTAGGAATTAAGTTTATATTTATATATATTAAAAAAGTATTAAACCGCAATATTATATTTATGTATACATTTTCTCGCTTACCAAGTAAGGTTAGTAGATGAGACATGCGCATTGAGCGCATCCTCTCACTTTATATACCGCTTATTTATTTGTTTTCCTTTTACTTTTTATATTACGGTTGTCTTTTAAAGGTGACCCTTTAAGGGCGGGAGGAAATGGTAACGCCAGTTAACAATCTACTTTATCAACATTACATTACATATCGCATTGAGTTCGTCCTAAGTTATATCTACTTTATCAACATGACTAGTGCATATTTTTTGTTTCCTTCCTTCCTTCCCTTTCCTACCGCACGCGCTGCCGCCGAGGAAAAAGAGGATCTCGGTGCGCGTCAGTATACTAAGTGATATAACGCCATCCGCAGCGCACGGCCACCCGTCGCGTCTTATGTAACCGCAAACCGCGCAGGATGAACATTGAGTTCTCCTGTTTATGTTTAATATTCACCGCATCAGACATTGTGTCTTTGTAACTCATAAAAGTGTGAGACGCCCCCGTAAGGGCAAAGGTGGAGAGTGTGGGACTTCACGAGACTGTTCCGAAAGTGCGTGTGCGCCGAACCACGTGTCGAGCTAGCTGTATAGCAGACACTCCAGGAGGAAGGCGCGGCAGCCCTCATCAGGTCAGTGCGTGCTATCCCACCTATTTATTTTCCCCTTTGCCGTATGCACCAAAATTACAGTCCACTAAATCTTTATCGAAGATACCTTAAGTTGCTGGCGTCTCCAATGGGTTAGGATTAACCTAGGATAACAGGCTCGCAGAATAACAACGTTGAAAAATAACGTTCTCATTGTTGGTAGGCCGCAGTATTAATGGGTTGGATTGACATAAGAATCAACACACTCTTCCAGAATTTCAACGTCAATATAGCGTAATAATGCGGTCGTTTTTTTTTCGTACGAGTGTGTGAGAGACAGGATATATAAACTGCGTCCAATAACGATTATGTGGACTGTGCTTGTTTGTTCTTTGTACTAATATTAAATATATTCATCATCATCATTAGAGACCATCAGTCCACAGCTAAATATAAGCCTCCTTCATATATTTTTTATAAATTCCCACTGTTACGGCTTGAATGTTTCGCAATGTGTTTCGTGGGTGGTTTTGGGAACCAGAGAACAACCAGACCAAGGGCTGGCTAACCCGATGATCCCAACTGGGAAGTAAACGAAAATAGCTTTAGAACTGGGTAGATAAGGTAAGGATACTCACAAGACTGGAGCACTCATCGTGGTTATGGTGAAGTCTGTATATTTAGGCTGAAGTTCTCGTGTATACACAGATACCACACTGCACTTCGAATGTATATGGACACGAGCAATTGCACGATAGTCTTACAACTTATTTATGGGTTATTTTTAAACGAGCGGTAACGAACACGTTTTATGCGTGCGCGGCCATCTTGCTTCTTATTTTCTCGACGAATAGGTGGCGCACCATTCTGAGCAGTGCGTATACGGGGGAGGCGGGAGGATAGGAAACACTTAGGAAAAGGATGTTATATCGGGACTGTTCCGAAGCCACAACATTCCCTCCCACCTGAAATCACCTAGGGATTTCACAAGACAACCATCGACCCGGCAGCTTTCCAGGTCCCCAGTTGCTCATAGAATCTAAATTAATATAAACTAAATAGATATCTGAGCTAAGTTGTGCATTGATAACCTTAACTAAACTACAAAAGAAAATCAAACTTAGTTAATTTAATTTTAAAATTAGAACTTACAATCTAGCTTAATAAAACAATAAAAATAAGATTCAATCAAGAGGAAGAGGGCAGACTTTGACTACTTGTCTTGTAAGTAGGCCTCTTTTGGTCTTTAAGGTCACAACCCGGATAACATTGTCCTTTCCGGGGTGGATTTGGACTACTCGACCTAGGCGCCATTCGTTAGGTGATAGATTAGGTTCAATGATTGAAACGAGTTGACCAATATTTGGATGTTTGTGATCATCCTTAAACCACTTAACCTTTTGTTGAAGCGTATGTAAATAATCACTTTGCCAAATACGCCAAAAACTTTGAGAAAGCTTTTGTAGTAACTGCCAGCGTGTTCTAGGATTCATATCTTCAACGGACGGTTCTAGTAGAGCTACTAACGGACGTCCTATAATAAAATGACCGGCCGTGAGAACATCAACTTCGCCAGGATCAGACGATAACTGACAAATCGGTCTTGAGTTCAGCATCGCTTCAACTTTAGTTAAAACTGTAGTTAGTTCTTCAAACGTCAGGACTTGTGAGCCTATGACCCTCTTGAGATAATATTTAGTAGATTTTATACCACTTTCGAAAATGCCTCCAAAGTGAGGTGCTGAAGGTGGATTTAATTTCCACGAGATTCCACGAGACGTTAATTGATCAGAAATATCCTGTTTTTTATCTATCAATAATTTAACCATTTCCTCAAGATATCGTTTAGCGCCTACAAAGTTAGTGCCACAATCTGTCACAATATGTTGACATATTCCACGTCGAGACACGAATCTGTCTAGGGCGGCTATAAACGCTTCTGTAGACAGTTCAGATACGAGTTCTAAATGAACTGCTTTTACAGATAAACAAATGAACAAGCATATGTAAGCCTTACTGACCTGGGCGTTACGTCGTCTGTTTTCTTTTATAAGAAAAGGACCGCCAAAATCAATCCCTACCTGTTGAAAACAGTAACCTTGTTGAGATCTACAAGGTGGCAGGTTGCCCATAGACGGCTGATAGGGTATAGGTTTAACCCGAAAGCAAGTCACACACTTTGTTAAAACAGAACGAATAAGATTTCTAATTCCTAAAATCCAGAACTTGCGAACAATTAGTGATTGTAACGTGCGAGGTCTACAGTGCAAATACCGTTTATGATAATAGCTAATAATTAATTGAGATAAAATAGATTGTTTCGGTAACAAATATGGATGTTTTGTGTGCTCAGGTAAGTTGAAATTGGTAAGTCGTCCACCTACTCGCATGAGTCCTAGGTTATCAATAAACGGAGACAACTTTTGTAAGTATTTAGGTAGAGGCTTCTGCGATTTTAATTTAGACATCTCTTGATTGAAGCTGCCCCGTTGGACATATTTAATAAGGCCAAGTAGAGAGCACTTTACCTCATTCGTAGTCAAGTGACCTTTCTCGCGTTGGCTTGGTTCTTTGCGCGAATTAGAAATGAAGCGAAAGACCCATGCCAATATTCGCTGTAGTCGCGATAAGGATGAATACCGATTTAATAACACCTTCATAATGTCTTTATCAGATTCCCGAGATTGAGCAATCAGAGTGCGTGTTCTCAACTCTGGCAACTCATCCTGGGGCTTACACCGAATTTGAGCTGGCCAGTGATCTGGACTACTAAGCATCCAAGCTGGTCCTGACCACCATCGCTTACAATTGACCGATTCTGCACACGAGAGACCTCGGCTAGGAAAGTCAGCAGGATTGTCCTGAGTCGAGACATGCCTCCAGGTAGAAGGTTCAACTGCGTCAGTTATTTTAACTACTCGATGCGCAACAAAAGGTTTCAATTTGTATGGCTCTGTATTGATCCAAGCTAATACAGTTGAGCTATCAGTGTAGGCTACAATATGAGATATATTTATTTTCGAAATAAGTAAAGTTTGCATGTGTTTGAGAGTACGTGATAACAAGAGCGCACCGCACAACTCCAAACGATTAACTGTTAGAGGCTTAATCGGAGCCACTTTAGATTTAGAAATCAAAAGAGAAACTTTGTTTTGATCATCGATACTTGATCGGAGATAGACACAGCACCCATATGCTTTGGTTGATCCATCGCAAAACCCAATCAGCTGGTGTGTAGCTGTTAAATCAATCACGGTTTTACGAGGAATTTTTATCGATTTTATATTAGACAAGTCAGATACAAATGAAACCCAATCGTCACACAGATTGGCGGGTATGATTTCATCCCAAGACAATCCAATACGCCATAATTTTTGAAGAAGTAGTTTGGCTAAAAGAATAAAAGGTGAAAGCCAACCCAACGGATCATAAAACGAGCTACGTGGGACAGGATTGAACGTTTCGTAAACTCCACATTCACAGGAGAGACGGAGTAAGTGAAATTGTCTTCCGCAGGATCCCATTGAACTCCGTATCCCGTAAACCAAGCCATGCTCACATCGGATCGCGCAATACCAACCTTCCGTCAGCCAAACCGTGATCTAATTCGATCAGAATTATGTAAACATGTCTACCTATGAAAAAACTATTTTTTCGTTTTAAACAAAACCAAAGACACTATGCAATAGATATTAGTATCAAAGACAAAGATATGCTCTTTTATTTTAAACCATAACCTGGCAATGTTTCTTAGAAAAAAAAAAAGAAATCACTCTGAACTTCCGGCGTTCCACGTGTCACTTTGATGAAGGTGCTCCGTGTTTTTTGTAGAATTTTATATTTGTGTCTGGACTAAAAACGAAAGTATTATACTTTTTACATTTCTTGTAATATAGTAAACACGTAGATATATAATTTGTGGTATAAAAAGTGAAAAGTAAATTGCCAAAAGTACTTCAAACTTCGGAAGGTCTAGTTTGGAGGTTGGTTCATAAATGTGTTATTTATCAAATTCTCATTTATTTTTAGTGTAAAATGTAAGTAAAAATAGTTTTCGTATATATTTCAAATAACATGACGTTGTATTTATTTCAAATTCACACGAACATATTTTAGAAATATTGTTCGAAATGTCACAGATAAAATATTATTTTATTTTTTTTTTATTTTTTTATATTTTAATATTTTGGTATGAGTAACGAATGGAAACACATAAAACATAAAAATATACATATTTCCAAACAATTTGATATAAATTTCTCCAAAAACAAAAGTGTAGAATTCAAATTAGTAGTAATTTTGTCACTAAAATTGAAGTATATACTACTACTATGTTATACATGGTAATTTACATATTTTATTACAATTTCTAGCAACCAAAAATAATTTTATTCGATAGTTTATACATTCAACAAGAATTCCTGTAAGTTTTATCCATAAATATTGTCTCAAAGTAAAAATATAGCAAAATTTGCAATATAGCAAAAAAATTTCTATATACAAATTTTCCCGCCAAAAAGGTCCCGAGTGAACGGGAGTATAACATGTCGCGCGCTGTCAGAGCGAAGAGGTTAAACCTTAAGCGTTATTGAACTATCATCAGAAAATGTCTTCGGACACTGACAATGTTCCATGGGTAACGATCGAAGAAATAAAGGGCTGTTACTGCTCCACTTACGCAAATCTAGCTGAGCACAATTAAGAAGATTGATTAAATCTTCTTTAAGCTGAGAGGCTGCTTCGACTGAGGAAGCACCTGTAGTAATATCGTCCATGTAAGTATGATGCCGAAGAGCTTCAGCTGCATGAGGAAACTGATCACCGTGATCTGCAGCTAACTGATGTAATGTTCGTATCGCTAAGTACGGCGAGCTTTTGACTCCGTATGTGACCGTACGAAGTTCAAATTCTTGAACAGGCAAGGAAGGGGATTCACGCCATAGTACGTGTTGCCACACTCGATCCTCAGGCCTTATCAAGATTTGCCTGTACATCTTAGATATGTCACGCGTAAAAACTATATTATGGACCCGAAATCCAGTAATAATGTCAACCAAATCAGCCTGTAACTTTGGTCCAGTGTAAACAATATCATTTAAAGATAGTCCATTAGTCGTCTTGTGACTTGCATTGAATACAACGCGAAGTTTGGTCGTTATGCTTTCTGGACGAATCACACAATGATGAGGAATGAAATATCTACCAGGGGTAATATCCTTTCCCACTGATTGCATATGATAAAGCTGCTCATAATCACGCATAAAATCGTTACAAAGTGATTTAAGATCTGGTTGTCGGCAAAGTTTTTTCTCAAGATTTATAAACTGCGACAAAGAACTATTATATGAGCCTCCCATATTGACAGATGACTGCGTCAATAAGATAGGGAATACAGGCGTTCGACCTCCTCATCTTCTGGAGCAGGTATATGTTGATGAGGCGGTTCCTCGACTTCCCAAAATCGTTTCATCATCTTCTCCAATGAATTGGTTGAAGTAATTAACGAAGTGCCAACCGATTTTACTGGACTCTCCACATTGGTGGGTCCTGAGAGAACCCACCCAAAGACGCTATGTAAAGCAGCAGGGTAGCCGGGCTCTGGTTGAATGACACGGCCGTCATAGATGTGATGAAATACTTCAGCACCTAGCAATAAATCAACATCAGACGGTTTCTCAAAGTCACGGTCCGCTAATACTAAGTGTTTATAACAGTCTCGAACCGCTAGAGGAATATCAGTGGTTGGCATTTTAGAAGTAATGCTATCGATGACTATAGGATTAATATCAAATTGTGGGTCATTCGAATCACACGGGCGTATAGAGCATTGAGTCACTCCTTTGACTTGACACACAGACTGTTGTCCAAGTCCAGCCACAGTTGTGGTGCATCGACGTAATTGAAAACCAAGTCTCTTTGCGCATTTCATGTTGATGAAGCGGTCCTGAGCGCCGCTATCGATGAGCGCTCTAACTTGATGGAACGTGCCACTAGAGTCCTGCACACGCACCATGCACGTCCCGAACAGCACCACGCACGGGCCACGAGCCTCTCCCACGAACGCACTCGTGTTAGTGTGGGCACTACTCGAACCGGTGGTCACCGCGGTTGGTGATCGAACTTGGTTGTCGATGTGTACCAGAGTGTGATGACTACCACTACAGATAAAACATCTCATTTTTGAGACGCATTTATCAAGAGAATGTTTTCGTAAACAGTTAATGCATAAATTATTTTGTTTGACAATATTTATTCTAGCACTGGTGTCCAAAGATTGAAAAGTGGGGCACTTATAGATACTGTGTGTTGCGCCACAATAATAGCACTCTAGTGAAGCCAGCTGCTTCGAACTAGTAGGCTTAGACTGGGTAGTGAGCACGGAACGTTTCAGGTTCGGTGCCCGCGGTGAAACATTCTTGATCTGTTTACCGCCTAAAAATTGAGAAGATCGCGCCCTAATGTCAACACTAGCATTTATTTCTAAAACTTTTACATAGTTTTGAAGAAACTGCATAAGACTTTGAAAAGAAGGAATTTCCGATTTATTTTCAGATTCGAAGCGGTGGCGCGTATCGGAGTCCAGTGCGCGAAACGCTGCGTTAAATAAAATAAAATCGCCTAAGTCATCTAGCTCTAAGGCCTTAAGGGCATTGACTGACTCACAAAGAATATTAGTATATGTTTGTAAATCATTGAAATTGGGAGTTTTTAAATAAGGATAGTTATTTATTTGATCTAAATACGCCACTGCTAAAATGCGCTTATTTTGATAACGCTTAATAAGTTCATTGAATACAAGCTCATAATTATCGGAAGTTAATTTTACCTTCTTTGCGATCCCTAAAGCGGATCCCGATAAACAAGAAATGAGATAGTGAAATTTAGTAATATTCGCGATTGATTTATTATTATGAATTAACGTTACGAAAGTGTCGTAAAATGTTTGCCAATTCTCAATTTTTCCGTCGAACTTCAGAAGCTCAATTTGTGGCAGTCTAGCTTGTACCTTTTCCGCGTCAGGCGTAAAGGTGTAGTTAACGTCAGCGGACGTTGGGCTGCTGCCTCGTTTGCGCTCTGGTAGGGACATCTCCGCGGCAAAACTTAGAACTTCATAGTACATATCATCAAATGCAGACAACGCTTGCATATCTATTTTTTCTTTAGGAAACAGTGCCAGTTTTAACGAATTAATTTTTTCCTTAAGCAACACATATTCATCACGAATGTTCTCAATTTTAAGAAATCTAGATTTAAATTGGCTAACTTTAGAAGAACTGGAGTCTTCCCGTATTTGAGTGGATAAATCGAAAAGAGTTTGAATAGAACGAAAAACATACTCTCGCTGTGACGTATAAAGTTTAAGTTTCATTTCTTCTTGCGACATGATTATAAAATAACAGCGAAAAATTAAATATGAATGCTAAGTATAATTATTAACGACAGATATTTAAAACAATATTTAAGTTTCTCCAAACTAAATTAACATTCAAATACTGAATTTAATGTTAACGTTTTTTAACCATTTGAATTAGATAACAATTAACAAACGACCCAACATTCATAGATATACAAGCATTCATACTTAAGTGCTATCATTCTAAGACCAAATTGATCATTTCCATAAACTGATTTAGTAATTTTTTCTAACAATAATTATAAAATACCCTCAAATTATAATAATTTTCAAAGCGTAAGACTATCAATGCACATTCAAAATAAACTTAGCAATTATAACGCAACCAAATAAGATAAGTCTGCAAAGTCTGAGCATTACGAAACACTTCCCGAGCATTCAAGTCTAGCAGGATTATAATTGAAATGAATTAGTTACTTTCAATTATAAGAAAACAAGATTAAATATCAAAGTTTTCCTTAGAAATTGAACTTGATATTATCTTTATGAGGAGCGGACTATATAAAAATAGAAATCCATAGGTCCATCCGGCTCGAAGGACCAGAAATTATGTTACGGCTTGAATGTTTCGCAATATGTTTCGTGGGTGGTTTTGGGAACCAGAGAACAACCAGACCAAGGGCTGGCTAACCCGATGATCCCAACCGGGAAGTAAACGAAAATAGCTTTAGAACTGGGTAGATAAGGTAAGTATACTCACAAGACTGGAGCACTCATCGTGGTTATGGTGAAGTCTGTATATTTAGGCTGAAGTTCTCGTGTATATACTGGTACCACACTGCACTTCGAATGTATATGGACACGAGCAATTGCACGATAGTCTTACAACTTATTTATGGGTTATTTTTAAACGAGCGGTAACGAACACGTTTTATGCGTGCGCGGCCATCTTGCTTCTTATTTTCTCGACGAATAGGTGGCGCACCATTCTGAGCAGTGCGTATACGGGGGAGGCGGGAGGATAGGAAACACTTAGGAAAAGGATGTTATATCGGGACTGTTCCGAAGCCACAACACCCACGAAGTTTAGTCTCGAATCACCTGCATTCATCAACTACCCACTTGACAGTACAAAGCATACACTATGATTTGGGTATCAAATGAAAGGGCTTGATAAGAGAAATATATTAAGTAAAGTGACGTCATTCTAAATCTAATATGGCAGACGTCACAAAATGGCAATTTTAAATTTCCATAGTAACCCCTTTGCACAGATTACCCCCTAATATTATCGAATATTTGTTCTGTTTCGATTTCACCAAATTTAGCGATATGCATGAGTTGCGGGGGACATTTCAAATGCGCTCTTATAAAATATCGGAGTGAAGAACCGGAGATCCTTTTTACTGGAAACTTTTACCCAGGGCATTTCACCTTGTAACCAGGGGTATGAGGAAGATCCAGGTCTCTCAACGAGCTGTAGAGGGAGCTATGCTCATGGGGTTTAGCTGCGTGATAAACTTATAAATGACTATATTCGCAGTTAAACCAGAGCTACCGACATAGACGAACGGATTAGCAAGCCGGCAATGGCGTTTGTCGGTTATTCGAGCTATATGGCCGTAGCTCGAAGAACCGACAAACGGCGGAGACGCAAGGTTACAGAGTGGCAGCCTCGTACACATATGTATTCGAAGTGTAGAGCAGCCCCCTTCTAGATGGAGTGATTACCTGGTAAGACTTGTAGGAAGTTGATAGATTCCGGTGGCTCAGGATCGTGCTTTATGGCATTGTTTGGAGGAGGCCTATGTTTAGCAGTGGACTGTAAGGGACAGTAAGAATGATGATGAATCAGGAGTGAAAACGCATCCTATATTTTGATTCTTAATCGAATCGATTCTCCCACTTATCATCAAGTTTACTGTGTGCTCATTGATGGTCACTTCTTTTCAATACAAAAGATATATTTCTCCATGCGCTTGCCAAATATCATGCAATTGTAAGGCAAAGTTTGCAACTGCAACAAATGTTTCCCTATGTCATCGTTACGGCAACCACGGGATAATATGTGCTAGTAGAATCTTCTACACAACCACTACACGGTAAACTCTCTATCTATTATAGACTATAAAAGTCCACCACTGAACATAGGCCTCCTCCATCGATTATCTCATAGTGAAGATTCCACCATGGTTACCATGTTAGCCAGGCGAGTTGGCAACCATATTGTTTATTTTTATTTTCATTCCATTGTTGTGCATCAGAAAGATGGAGCTGCTCATTCTTCCGTTTTAGTTTCCTTCTGTCACCTGTTAGACACATACGGGATAATATGTAGTAAGCTTTTGTTTACACTATTACTACACGGTAAACAAGAATTATTAAAATTAAATTTATGCCACGACAAATTTGAACGAGATATATGTATATAGGTACTTAATACCATTTCTTTGATTAAGCATCTGTTTGTATGTTTTGATGTGGATTGACTTGATTTGCAATATTCAACATTTCATAAATAGTTTGGCATTTATTATGCGCGTGCGTTTAATACGTAAAATATGTTTAAGGTCTCTTATAATATACTATAAAATCAAAATTAAACGACAACGACTCAACTCAACCTGGAAATCGAACCCGCGACCCCAATCGCCGAAACATTTCTGGTCATTGGCACCATCATTTTTCTGGTTCCTTCGAGCTGGATTCGAGGGGACAGCCTGTCGCTCTACCACTAATCAATATTAAATCACATTAGCAATATCGGCGATGGGGGGACGAAAGTTTCACAATGCGCTAAAGGTCACTCTTCCAAAAACGACACTAAATCAAACACTTCGTTACGATATTTTTTCTAAGCGGGGTAGTCTCTTTTATAGAAGAGGGGGCAAACGATAATACGTCTCATTTGATGGTAAGTGACTACCGCCACCTATGTACAAACGTGACACGAAGGGAATTGGAGATGCGTTGCCAGCCTTTTAGAAAGGAGTAAATTCTTTTCATGAAGGTCCCTAAGTCGTATCGGTCCGAAAAAGTCCCTGTAATGGTGCATCTGAATACACTCTTACAAATAATTATTAATCGCATTAATCTTAAATAAATACATTCTAATTTTAAAATAATAACAAATAAACTATTACATATTATTTTTAAAATATTGTTCTACGGAACCTTAAAATAGTAATTTAATCCGCGCACCGTTAAACCGTTGCTCACCGATCTCTAAATCGAAAGTATGTACTGGGAGAGTTCGGAGATGCGCACGAGTCCCCGTTTGGGCCATTGCTCGTTCATTTCTACCTGAGACTGCTTAAAGTGCGCAACGCGCGTGGGCCTAAGCGAACGACCGTTGAACTTACCTACATTCAAAATTTAAATTATTCAAAGTGCAGTTGATCCCGTTGGGGTAGATATTGTTAAAATAAATGAGATCCCGTAGGGGTTCTCATTTATTTTAACAATATTATCTAAGTATTGTAACTGTTCTGCTTAATTCCTATCTCTTCTGCTGGGGCTACTTAGCGCTTAGGAATTTTTAACTTTCTGGAAGGGGCGCTGAACTTGGCGAGGGCATACACAATGCTACTGAAAGTTTTCTTAATGCTCGCCTCCGTCTGGAATTCCAAGATCTATCCGCCTATCCACCTACCTACCTAATCCCCACTTGCTACCGTGTTGTTTGCTTACGGACTGTTGGCCTACTATCCTGCCAACGGCCATCATCACCATCGGACCGGGGTTACCGTCGGCTTCGTCCACTAGCTAGCTGTGTACGACCTCACAAACTTCGCCTGGACTTCGCCTCCCTACGTCATGCCAGTGATCCCCTTCCTAAACCTAAACTCGTACGTAGGCGGAAGTAAGATAAATAATAAAATATTTTACCATAAATATTGACTATTTTTAAGAATCCACTTATCTTCTGAACCAACTTTACGGAACGTCGCCGGTGGTAAACAATTCCACAGAGAAGTTGTACGAAGAAGAAAACTCTGTTGGAGTTGGTTGTGGAAAAGGTGTCGTATGAGGCAACAGTGAGAGATAAACCACAAGATTGACAGCAGAGTGTTCCTAATAACAATAAAAAAACACTTAATAAAAAAACTGTGGTTGCCAACTCAGATGCCAAGTATGTTACATATGGTAAATACCCACTACGGACCAATCTATGGGGAGGTCAATGTTCAGCAGTTAGTGAATTAGTGAATAAATTTAACAAACTGAAATCACTTTAAAAAATATACTTAGCAAATTTACTCCGTACTTCTATCATTTAAGTGATCAAATTACGTTAGTTATTATAACAAATTGCAGCTCCAATCTCTTCTTTAACAAAACTCAAGTTGGTTATCTAAATAGCTTTTAGATAAGCACGTAACAACATTAAACTAAATGCAACGGTTTAACGTTTATATTAATGGATTTTATAAATATTATTAATAACTAAAAGGATTACACCCAAAGATAAAATTGTGTATAATAGATAAATACAAATTATTATTTATCATAAACTGTACCAATTGTGCAAAATAAAAAATAAATGTGCGGTGTAATTGTGTACACATGAACGAATTTAAACTTCTTTACGACATATCATTCTTCCGTTATTTTATATTTAACATAAGTAGGTTAACTAAGTTTTTATTATGTGTGTATATATATATATATATATATATATATATATATATATATATATATATATATATATATATATATATATATATATATATATATATATATATATATATCTATGTATCTATAAATATATTATTATTTTTAATCATGCAGCTCCGGCGGTGAAACGTTACAAAAACGTGACTTTTTTAAATACTGTACTATATTTCTCGTCGTATATAAAGATTTTAAAGTTAAACGTCTATTCAATTGTAAACTAAATAAAATCTTTTAAGTATATTAAAAAGCTGCTTTTGTAAATCTTACTCATAGAAACTAAGATTATAAAAATACAACAATAAATGATGTGACTCCCTTTCAGCTTAAAAGTCCATCTGGGTTGGTACATTTTTTATAGAATAGGGGTGGCAAACAAGCATATAGTCCACCTGATGATAAGCGGATATTGTAGCATATCTACATCTATCCTTGTTTAAGAATCTAAGATGGTATGCCTTCTTGCCACTCTGCAGCAGTGCAACAATTGCTGAATTTCGATTTTAGGGTAAAAGTGACAGTAATAATGAAGCTTGAAGATATTTTTATTACAGATTTACCGATGAGGGCTAAGCGCTCGCCGGAAGAATGACACACTGCCGCCTTCTCGACTCCGGGCTGCTACTGAGAATTTCTCGACAGAAAAACCCAATAACCGATTTGGATCGAGGATCGAGGCCACGTGATCAGCAACGGCGTTTATACCATGTTACACCACTACGCGAACAAGGCAGTAAAGATGATCAAAACAGTTATACGTAGTAAATAACATAAAAAGCCCGTATTGTTTTAGCAACATTCCATTATGATATTGTATTGCTATATTTTTGTAATGAATATATCACGTTTCAAACTTTACGTGCTTCTCAAATTTTATGAATGCAGCAAAAATGGGTAGATTAGAGAAGGCCACTCTTTTGTAGTTTACAAATGTGACACAACAGCTTAAGAAAATATTAAGTAATCTGATATATAAAAATTATTGTTTGTTTGTTTGTCCGAATTTTATGCGCAGCTATACTATTCGTTAGACTGCGATATAACTGTGTCAATTTATTGCCTGCACTTGCGTAAAGATTATATGCATAGTACAATTCACTTACATTGGCGCGCGTGTCGTACCGAAAAATTAATTTGAAAATAATATATTATTATTAAATATCAATGAATGAACTATCATTCGCAATTAAACAATATAAATCTTCTAAATTTAAGACGATATCCATAATTATTTTTTCTGCGGCTCTAACGCACCGAGTCGTTGCCAGCTGTTTGAAAATAAAAACAACAATATTCTGTATTCAAATATAATATGGTATCGCTATTAATTTTATCGAAAAGTGTTGATATTTCAGATATTTTTGATGTAAATATAAAATGGTTTGCTTAACATTCTTTGTATTGATAAAAATTATCAAAACATGATTTGGAAATACCATTTTTCTCATATTCAAGATTGACATATATTTTTCTTTGATTTGATTAATTTGAGAAAAAAATGTTACAGAAAAAGCCTATTTCGGTTAGTGCAACAACGTTTTCATTCTTAAAAGGTTGGATGTAGATGTCTATAAGACACAGCATACTTCCTAAGGTAAATTGTGTGATTTTGTCATCCATATTCTGTGTAAATAGAAAATAGCAATACAGTATGTGCTATGATCAAAGATTTAAATAGTTAGATACGCCTTCATCTTGAAAACTGTGGCATTATTTTTGGATGTGTTCGTTTACAAGACGCTGACGAGCGCACACTAATGCAATAGTGTCTATTTTAGAGAAATTGTGTTTACTACTTTCTCTGTCGCACAAATGAGCACTGATTGCGAATGAGTTAGCTCAGTCATTTGAGAATGGACACATTTCGGAGTGGTCATACTATGGTAAGGGCGCATCTAACTATTTAAATCTTTGGCTATGATCCGTAATTCAGAATCAGAATAATTTACAATGAAATATACGAGGTGAAACGTGACAATATTATTAAAGGCCCGCCTCAATATATCTTTGGTACGTGAAATGAAACTTTCTCATAAAGTGAGAAATTGAGGAAAATATAGGGCGGCGCGTTAGGATAAGAAACATGTAGTTAATATAAACAATAGAGATAAAGATAAATTTGCTCAAATATCTTTAAAAAAATATATCATTTTTGAAAAACCGACCACCATCACCTGTGAGGCGAAACACGGCGGTTTTTATGTACTGTGAATCCTGGCAACTTTGCCATTTTTGTAAGGACTTTAAAGTTTAGGACCAGTTTTTCAGCAAAAAGGTACTCTTAGACTGGGCGTCAATGTTAAAAGTGACACTATATTCTTCATTGATTTGGTATTTATTAGTGATTTAAACAAAACTAACATAAAATAGACAAAGTACTCAAAAGTGGAAAATGCCAAAGTTAACTTGACTTTGTGGCAACTTTTCCATCAGTTTTATATGTTTATATTTAGGTTTATAATGAAAATAGTAGTACTTCAAAGTTGAAGGTTAGTTTAGCTCATAATATAATACATAACACTCAGAGTTATGCTTTGTTCCTATAAATGTGCTGCAAATAGTAAAATTTACGCTTCCGGCAAAGTTGCCCTTCAATTTTTCAATGTTTCATACAAACTTGAAACTGTGTTTCAGTCAAAATCCTTAATTACGTACTTTACTTAATTTTATTATTTAAATCTTTTCTCAATAATTTCTTAGACAAAAATCTAAAATATAAAAAAATATTCTCCTCTAAAACTAAAAGTCAAATTTTTACAATAAGAAGCTTATCTATATAAAACCAAGAATGTTTCTTTGTTGGTGTAGACTTTGAAACCATCTAACCAATTTTGATGAATTTTTGTGTGGGTTTAAATGGGGGACCCATATTCACATGGACTCGGTGGATGGCTCTTTGCCCAGATCCAGAAATCATGCATGCGAAGCCGGGTCAATTATAATAAGAAGGAAAATAATAGTTTTATTCAACAAGAAGGAAAATGAAACTCGTCAAAATAATTTTTAACTAGAATTAATCTTTTTGTTTTAATTTTTATTTTAACATCAAAATTGTTGTCGTGTTATGTCACCATTACTTGATCAATTTAAACAAAAAGTCTCGAGAGCGGTAACTTAAGTTGAAAATGGTAATACTGACAATCAAATAGTTCAAACAGTACGAGCTTCTAGGTCTAGGTCCGAAAATTTTTACAATGGTAAACGATACTGGCTGACTAAAGAATGTACGAGACGTTATGAAAAAGGTCTCAAAATAATTAAATTTAAATAAAAAGTAATAGAACGGTCTCCAAATAATTTAAACGAAAAACCTAGCCAATGACCACTACTTTAAAGTCTTACATACTTGTAATAAAAGGTTACTACCTTGTGTGCTGGAACAGTTAGAGATATTAAAAATAATAATACTCGTAGTTACGTTGCACTTCTAAATGAACAAATAAATATTTTTAACTCGTTTCTCTTACAACTGAATCTCTTATACTTAAACATCTTCAAGCCTGCTCTCTTATAACATAATGGTGTCTCGTAATATGGTCGTTCGTCACCGTCATGGTACGATGCCCAGCAATTTTTTGCGGGTTTGAAGAGTAGGTGGGTGTTTAGCGGTTTGTTATTAATTTTACAGTAGGCGGCTACGTACGTCAGTTGGTGAATGGTCGCGTGTTTTATCGCATGATACTTAAGTAAGCGGTCACTTGATACTTAAGAGGGGAGCAGTTGCGTTAGCGAGTTGTATAAGTAGCAGCTGTTTTGTCTCGTTGCTCACTCAGAGATCAGCCACCGCTAAGTCTACTTCACCTGAGGATGACTCGTGTAGAGGCGAAATATGTGTTGCTTTATTGTCGGTGATGTATCTTTCCTAGTGTTGTGGTATTGGGAATAGTGGTGTAGGATAATGCACAAAATTCAAGAAAGGCGGGAGGTGCTTTTTAAGTGCGTTGTTCGTTGAGCGGATATGAGCAAGGAATTTTTACCAACTTTTATATAATAGATTTCTGCAAAGTAATGACTAATTCTATTAATTAAAAATGAAGTGACAAAAAAAACTCAAAACAAACGACAGAAGTATGCTATGTTCAAGGTACCGTATGAGCTAGCTGTTAATAACGGACTCCGTTACTTTTGAGAACAAGAAGGTGATAGTGATAGACCTATAGTTAGACGGATCAGAGCCATTATCTTTTTTAGAGATCGGGTGCACGATAGCTGTCTCGCAGACTTTGGGACTACGCCTATGGAGTTGGAGTACCGGGAAAGACGCGTTAAAACCAGGTCGAACTCCGGAGAACACGTCTTCAGCACAATAAGAGGGACGCACGTTGACGTCCAGGGAAAGAAGTGCTCTGCACATCAGTACATCATGCATGACATAAACAGCACGTAATGAATGGAGCACTCACACCGCGATATGGTCGATGATGTGTTCCCCCGTCATCAAGAGTCAGACGCAAAGAGTGGAGAGTAAGATGCAAAAAGAGAGACCAGCAGATCGGCTTTGTCCTTTGCGGCATGGGTCAGTAAGTCGTCCTCCCCGTGCAGATATGGGATATATGGCTGACAGAAGTTCCCTTGAATAGCCTTGGCGAGAGACCAGATTTAACGTGTTTCCTAAGGAAGTCGAACCAGTTTCTCGCCAATTCTGCCGATATGCTCTATCTTTGCTCTGGTAATAACACTTTGGAAGGACCTGGAGGCGGAATTATACTTATTTTTAAGAGCGCTAGTATTTGCATCCTGAGACGTCAATGCGTCAGCCAGGCCTGGCAGCACTTCTGCTTATTACGTAATGCAATTTTGCAGGAGCGACCAAAATCATGGCTGAGTTCTGCCTCCAATAGGTACCATAGATGATGGAATAAAAATTTCATTCCCTGTGGTAACACTTCAGCAACAGAAACAGCAACATTGCTGAGATCACCCGGCGAGAAATTAACTCAATCTCATGTCACAATCAGCCTAACTATAATGCCAAGCACGTCAGCAACTTCGCATGGCATCATTCAACTTTCATCGACGTAGATCTCATATCCGTCTGGATGAGAGATCAGCAGAAGGTCCAAGAGGGAATGTAATGATCTTCCACATCTGGAATCCACGTAGGCGAGGTAACCAGTTGTGTCATACCATACGCCAAAGGAAAACAAACACAGCAGAAAATTACTAATGGTAAGAATTTTACGTAGTAGAGCCACGCTGCTGCTATATTATAGTTGTAGCACGAATGGGTCGGCTCGACCGGGGCTGGACCACGTATACAAAGTACTGTCATACTACTTGTACCAGTCATCTACAGTGCCTCTTGTTTTACTTTTTTATTTTTTTAGCGCTTTTAGTTTTCTTTTTAGTTCTAATTGAAATATTTTTCAATAGATTTATTAGTACATTACTCAAATATATGAACAATCAACAAAATAAAGGGTATTTTTTTCTAATAATTTTACCATACAAATCATTTCTCCTATTGATTAAAAGTGAATAGAATTTTACAAAAAAGTTATTACCGTATTTAATGCTGATACTTTTCAAAAATGCTTAACTTTCAATTTTATAAAACACAAAAAGGACTGGCTATTAATTTGACTCTTTTTGTAGTCTGTTCATTCTAAAAATAACAATATTCATGGATAATTTAAATATGTGTGTTTAGCAAATTGTAAGTAGCAGCCGCTACAGCGTACGTATTTTCTCGGTTAAAAGACATAAATAAAAAAATTACTTCTAAAATATTATTTTATTTATGTATTTTATCCGCCGAGTTCTGAATTGTAATGCTATTCGGACAAATCACTACATCAGATTTGATAGACCACAAATCCTCGCGAAAGAATATCGAATCCTACCAAGAACGACACGTGAGGCTATTGAAATTTAAAAAAAACATACTTACTTTAATAGAAAAGGAGGCTGGGTACTATCTCCTGCTTGGGACCCTGTAATTAATATAATATAATAAGTTATTATTATAGAATATTTTATCCGAGGTTACATAAAAAAGTTAAATAAAATACGGGATAGAGCCACGCTGCACCTATATTATAGTTGTCGCTCGGGTGTCGTCGGGTCGGCTCGACCGGGGAATTACCACTTTCTCACGGAATACCAGCGTAAAATAGCAGCTTAATACTGCCGTGTTATGTATGGTGAGTGTAGAGATCCGGAGACTCTGGTTACGAGGCATTCCGTCTTAGTCAAGGATGACAATGCACCTGCGTTTTTATTCTTAATCAAGGATAAATGTAGATGTCTATGGGCCACAGCATACACTCACCATCAGGTAAACTGTGTGCTGGTTTGTCATCCTTATTCTATAAAAAAGCAACGAGAGTCTTAAGACACTATGTAGATGAGATGAGAGATGAGATTGTGTGGATTTTCTCGATTTAAAAAAAATGACTTGTCCTTTCACCCGTTGTTGGCTTGACGAAGATTTCTTGGACATTCTGTTTAAGTAATGAAATATCATTTAAAACGCTGCTTTATTTCTTTCTGTTTTGTAAAGATGACTTCTAAATTGTTTATAAAAATAGTTTCACTTTTTACAACGTTTTATTAAGACACTTTCTTTTATATGTTTGTCTGTTTATCTGTCATTCTGGATGGCATCTTGTAACTGGAGCATGTTTTGAATTCCAAAATAGTGACTTCCAATGTTATTAAAACTAGGTAAACCGGATTCTTGAAATTATTTCGAGGTTTAATTAACAAATTCCAAACTGTTTATGATTAAAATTAGTTCTGCATTAAAATCTTGAGAATAGTTAGAGTGAAATTGGTATTTTGATTTGGATTTTAACAAAAATTCTAATATAGTTTTTTTCATAAGAGAATTTACGAGTATGCGCTTCACCTAAAAATAAATGACTATTTATGTTTAGATATGAAGCCGATAATGAGCTATGATACTACTCTGTTCCTTCTCTTTATAGTCCGATGGAACAACAACCTTAAAAACCAATAAGAACTCAAGAGAAAGACCAACCACGTGCTTTCCGAGGCACGGGAGTAAAGTATTGCCTACTACCTGACTCTGGGTAGCTATTGAGAATTATACGTTGGAAAAACCCAATATGTGATTATTAGTATGACCCAGAATTTAAACCCAGTAGCTTACAATATCAAGTTGCTTCAGCTAAAAATATATGAAATAAATATTTTTTTTTACTTTATTTACTGGTGACGAGACATCCCAAGAACTAACAATGCATTTTGGTGTCGCTAATGGTTACAAACTAAAAATCCAGAATGAAGGGCCACAAAATGGTTAAGCTTTAGGGTCTCTATAATGATTTCTTAAATTTACGCGAACACTACAAATTGAATAAAACTAAATTTACGGATTTTATCGCGATTAGTAATAATTAATAGGGGATTAGTCCCCCCCCCCCCGTGACCATGGTTGCTGTAAAGCACCCGAAACGTCGGGAATTAAAAATAAGTAAAAGTAGTGTAATAAACGCGATAAAATCCGTAAATTTAGTTTTATTCAATGTTTAGGGTCTCTGGTTCAACTCCCGGGAACAATGGCCTCATGTCATTGGGTGTAAGATGTATCTAAAGTGGACTGTATTCAGCAAACAAAATGGCTGACGTGGCACGTGGCAGGTTTTGGAGGATGCACTTGCTATGACTCAAATTGCTATATTTAACCAGTACGACAGAAGCAAACATGAGCTGCCAGGGAAAAACACAATAAAGGACCAAAAAACAGCTCAATATCTGACACATTGGGATTGGGAATTAGCACGAGGGTTGGTCTTCTGACGGCCTCTTACTCAGGCCTCGAGGTTGATAGCAATACGTTGCAACTGGACGAGTGGCGGCGGCGTACGTCCTACTACCTCTTCGGCCGTCTTCACTTCTATCTAAGCGGAGCACGCCTTTGATTGGACGCAAAAATGACGCCACCTATCACCCTCCCCCCTCTTCAGGCACGTACGGATAGGAAACGGATGTTATGGGAGAATGTACCGGCTAATTACTAGCTAACTGAAAAAAATGCGACGGTTTTTTTTTTTTTTTTTTTTATAGAATAGGGTGACAAACGAGCACACAGTCCACCTAATGGTAAGTGGTTGCTGCGGCCCATAGACATCTACATCTATCTTCCATTACGAATCAAAATGCAGATGCGTTGTCACCCGTGAGGACTGAGATGGAATGCCTCATTTCCAGTAAAAAGGGTCTCCGGTTCTCTACACTCACCATACGAAATACAGCAGCATTAAGCTACTATTTCACGCTGGTATTCTGTGAGAGCGTGGTCCCTCCCCGGTCGAGCCGACCCATTCGTGCTACAACTATACTACTAATATAATTGCAGCATGGCTCTACCACGTTTTCGTTTTCCGCGCAACTACATTTGAATTGTGATTCTAAATCTGTACAAGGTTTAAGATACTTTTTTTTTAGACTGAAATGGTTACCCATATATTATGGTTTACATACATAAATTGCACAAGAATATACATCCAGACCCAGTTCCAGTTCCAGAACAGTTATTTGTAAGTCATACAATTACTTGTTACTCTCAGCGCCGTAACTCGTTGCTATGCCATTGAGCCATGGAGCCTTCACATTTATGGGTTTATGGTTCACCAGTTTATGGGTCAAACCACTCACTTATCACCAGGTGGACTGTATGTTCCTTTCTCTCCCTTAATTAAATAAATGTTATTGAGATCATAGTAATCTTTTGGACGTACTGATTGAAAAACGCAAAAAACCATGGAACCAGTAAAATATTGAGAAAAGTGCAAATATATTACCCGATCACCTAACACAGTTTTATGTAGAGCATCCTGTTGCTTCAAGATCTTAACTCAGAACTTTTATTTTTATTTAAAAATAAGATATATAGCTTCTTAATCTTCATAACGACAACGAGATTGATGATTCTATTGTTATTCACGTAGGCCAACGTATTGTGATATTATGTTTAAAAAATGTTTTAAAATTTGATGACACTAATTCCGCAACAAGTTATAAACGAAAGGTTATACACGAATGAAATTATTTACCGGCATCTGCCTTTTCGTCCGATTACACCAACATTTTAATATCTCTTCAAGGCAAGAGCGATTAAGCTAGATCAGAGCGCTTTACCATATTAAATATTATCTCTTACTAACAAGTAGGATAGTCATCAAACGTTGGCTTATAATAGTTAAAAAAATTGGAATCCACATATGAACAACGGAGTATAAAGAATGAATGAATATTTTAATGAGTTTGTTTTATTTCTTAATATTTTTTGGTTACATCAAAACTACTCAAGATATGCTTTAACGACAAAAGAGATTTAACAAAAATAATAAAACTTTTATTATATGAAAGTGAACAGTTACTGAACACAACATATAAGTTTTCACTACAACAAAATAATTAAAATTATAAGTAAACTATGATATTAATTATTATTAAAAACCATAATCATAAAACAAACTTAAAACTCAATATAATGCAACCATAAAACCTATTCATGAAAAACTGATGTAAAATAAAACGTATTCGCACTTCAATAAGATGATAAGCAGGCTTCTCGAAATAGGCAGATGAAAATCCGAAAATATAAAAGAGACTACAAATAATGTACGAACAAGCAATAAAAACAAAAGAAGTATGTTTTATGCTCTCAAGGGAAAATTATCGTTTGTTGAAATGGAATCCTGCTCTTTGACCCCTTCCCAACTCCCACGTACGCACATTTATTATCTTTTTTACTCTTTAGGGTTTTCATTTTATATATCAAACAATTTTCTCCTTATTCAACAAGATTTAAAACTACATAACAATAATATGTAATATCTCAAAAATAATTAAAAAAATTATATAGGTACAGTGGTATGTTGTACCTTTAAAGCCATTTATTATTTAAGCAAAAATAAATGAAAAGTACAATCCAATGCCTACCTAAAATTTAGTACCTAATTCTACTAACAAAATGAATGAAAAAAACTTAACTTAACTTAGTCAGTGTTTCATCCAATTCCCCGTGCCTCTGAAGCACAAGAAGCCGTTGGTTCTACATCGGATCTTACTTGATGGCCTCAAACTATTTTGTGTGAGAATAACGAAAGTGGACTATATTGCTTCTTTGGCTATAACCAGAACAGACACTTGTCACTTGTAATCTAATTCACTATATTAGCCGGTATGAGAGGAGCATGCGCTGCTGTAAGAAAGAATGACAAATGACAACAGCTCGAGATAGGAACATGCACTTAGTTCAGCGTAGCTGCAAGTGGCTTCCCTCCAATGCCTCAAGGCTGGTGGAACTACGTTGCTGCAGCGGTGAGCGGTGCGCGACGATTAATGCACTGGGGCTGACTGTTGGCATCACGACGAATTATTTTTGCGTGTGATGGAGCTGAGTCCCCTTATGCTGATTGTATTCGTTGTAAGCTTAATTGTTCAGTTAAACTAAATTTAAAATCATAATAGATCATAGCGCGCAAATGTTCACGGTTAAGATCCATCGTTTTCAATGAAAAGCGCGGGAAGCGTTACGGGAAAATAAATAGATTTTTTTTGTAATATTGAGCAATTGGCTTATGGAGTTCTATTTTTAAATAAATTTGCTTTTAGAAGCATATAACACGGGTGCGTTCCATTTTTAAATTTCGAGCAAATCAAAAGTTATTGAGTGACTGACCTACGTATTTCTTTTTTAAACGATCAACTGATTATTATGGATTATTATGATGTAAAATTAACCCTTAACAAGTTCACTGAACATTGGTGTCCCAAAAGGAACGACACAAAGCATGGTTCTGAGCCACTTGTGTCCATTGATTTCCTGCATCTTTAAACAGGTATGAAATTTCATCAAATGGACCTCCCATTTCATTCCCCCCATCTACGCATCACTTATCGTAACTGCCACTCAAGAAACTTTATTCCCAATCGGTAGTAGGTTTTAGTTACCAGGCGGTCCCATAATGAACTGGCCTGATATAGTTCAACGCGAAATGCTTAGTCTTAGTTTAACAGGCATTTGAATAACGAGAGTTGCGTATTTTTTCAAAATGTCGAAAACTGAGTATTGAAGTGTCATAAAGTTTCTGTTTAATGAAGGTTTATCCCCTGCCCAAATAAAAGAACGATTGGATGGCGTGTATAAGGAGTCTGCCCCCTCCTATAGCACAGTGAAAAATTGGGAGAAAGAGTTTCGCCTCGGGAGAGAAATCGTCGAAGACTTTGGCCACGATGGTCGACCTGTGGAAGTGCTCACTCCCGAAACGATTGCTCTTGTCGAAGAGGAGGTTCTGAGTGACCGCCGTTTGAAGATTAGAGAAATTGCAGCAAGGCTTGGGCTCTCTAAGAGTACCGTTCATCGCGCGATCCATGAACATCTTCACATGAAAAAAGTGAGTGCAAGATGGGTACCGAAACTTCTTTCAGCGGTACAGAGACAGGAAAGAGTGCGCTGCGCTTCGGAGTTTTTGGATCTTTGTGGCGAAAATCCAAAGACTGTGATCGAGCGGCTAGTGACTGGTGATGAAACTATGATCTTGTATTATGATCGACAAAGCAAGCGCGAGTCAAAGGAATGGCGTTATAAGGGTGAAAAGCCTCCTAGAAAGGCAAAGGTGCAACAATCGACTAAAAAACTGATGTGCACAATATTTTGGGATTTTCAAGGCATTTTGATGGTGGATTTTAAAGATCGTAATACAGTCGTGAACGGCGAATATTATTCTTCTTTAATATATAAAAAATTACGAAACAAGATAAAGGAAAAACGAAGAGGCAAGCTGTCTAAAGGTGTCCTGTTGCTCCATGACAACGCCCCTGTTCATACCGCTGGTGTTTCGAAGGATGCAGTTCGTCAATGCGGGTTCACAGAAGTTCAACATCAACCTTACAGTCCAGACATGGCCCCGTCAGACTATTATTTGTTTCCAAATTTAAAGCGGGACTTAAGAGGAAGAACATTTTCAAGCGATGAAGAGTTGCAGGCGGCCGTCTTCAGTCATTTTGAGGATAAAAAATGTGATTATTTTTATAAAGGTTTAGAGATGTTGATTCACAGATGTCAGAAGTGTGTTAATATTCATGGTGATTATATTGAAAAATAAAATTGGTTTCGATTCATTTCCTTCATTGGTTCATAGTTAGGCCAATTCATTATGGCACCGCCTACGTACATGGCCGGATCATTGCCACTTCTACTTACCGACACACAACAAGCGTTAGGCTATGTAGGTTAATTTTGTTCTGCTGTGGATATCCTCATTAAAAAGTCTATCTTGTAGAATTACAATTTCTTCTTGTAATGTAATTTCATTGGATTGTGAGTGTGAGTAATGTCTTGAAAATTGATGACTAAAATTAGTTAAAGCTCTTATCACAGGTGTAGAGGATTCCAATATTATTAAAACTAAGTGTACAAGTACTAGATTCTTGAAGACCTTTCGAGCTTTGATTAAAAGATTCCATACAGTTTATGATCAAAATTAGTTTTTCCATACTATCTCGAAAATAGTTTGGATAAAACTGAATAAAATTAACTGGCATTTACGAGTATGCGGCTTAGTTGGTGGTAAGTGAATTTTTATTTGTAGATAATAAATCAACAATGAGCTATGAATATGATCCTATTCCTTTTCTCTCATGGTCCGATGGAATGGCAATCGAAGAAAGCCAAAGAGAGCCCAAGAGCAAGATTAACGGTTTCACGGGCTTGCTTTTCGAGGCGTGGAGGAACAGCATCGATAACTTTTTGACACCAAATTACTATTGAAAATTTTATGATAGAAAAACACAATAAGTGATTACTGGTTTCGGGGGATTGGAATTTTTTTATAGGATAGGGTGATAAACGAGCACATAGTCCACCTGATGGTAAGTGGTTGTTGCGGCCCATGGACACCTACATCTATCCTCGATTACAAATCAAAATACAGATGCGTTGTCGCCCGTGAGGACTAAAATGGAATGCCTCGTTTCCAGTAAAGGGTCTCCGGTTCTCTAAACTCACCATACGAAACACAGCAGCATTAAGCTACTATTTCACGCTGGTATTCCGTGATAGTGTGGTCCTTCCCCGATCGGGCCGACCCATTCGTGCTACAACTATACTATTAAAATAATTGCAGCATGGCTCTACCACGTATAAAGAATAAAATATAAAGTTCCTTCATCCAAAATAATATGAAATAATTATTTTTAAACTTATACATGCTATAACCCTTAGATAATGATGTCTTTAAGATTGAATTTAGGTGTTGGTGGCCAGCCTAAACGGAGACTAGGCATAGGCACAGGACAGGGCTTTATGCCCAAGTGTTAGAAAGTACGGGTGCGCTGTCTATTTCCTCACTGTCATATTCCGATGGGACGGTAAGCTGACACGACCGAAGAGAGATCAGGTGCAGAATAAATGGATTTACGTGCTTTCCAAGGCACGGGGATGAGACTTTGTCAAGTTCATGACTCCTGGCAACTACATAGAATTGAGTCTTAACTAAAAAATTTTTTTTTGGCACACCCAGCATTTGAACTCGGAACTTCATGATCAGCAGTCACGTTTACACTCTCTAGATCAACGAGGCAGTAAGATAGTTACAGCATCGCTCTAACATACGAGTACATGGCGTAGATATTTTATACTGCCATCCTTGAACGAATCATTCAAGCTGCCATCTATGGGAAGTCATATCGTTCTGGAATTTTATGTAGTCGCCTTTTGCCTCACGGGGGAAAATATGGTGATTGATTTCTTACATAAACACATAAATAATACCGTGCACTATATATATGTATATGTATATATATATATATATATATATATATATATATATATATATATATATATATATATATATATATATATATATATATGTATATATAATATGTTACGTAATTAACGCACACCCTCAGACACCCTAATTAGTATATTATGTTATAATCATAATACATACGCAGAATTTTAGTTAAATATTTTATGTACTGATTATTTATCAAATTAGTTATTCTAATTCCGGAAGAATATTGTGGTCATAGTAGAAATCAACGAACGCAAAGACTTTAACGCGCCTGAAGTAAAGTTCATTTTTCTTTATTTTTATTGAATGACAGAATTAGTAATAATACGAATAAAACTGCACTCTTAAAAGCCTTATTGCCTTAAGTTACGGTCCATTTCAGTTTGTTCTGACTATACAGATTTAGTGTGACTGCAATTTTACGTAAATTGCAGTCACACTAATTCTATACACTTTTAATTTTCGGGATAAAAAATTACCTATATTAAAAATGATAGGGATCGATTCAGTAAACGATTCTGAACAAACTACTTTCTCAAAGTGCGTCAATTATGTTATGTGTTGTATATATGATATAATGTACGGTATTACTTAAATGGGTTAAAATAAATGATAAAAAATATAGTAAAGATTCCTAATCATTTTCCGATTTAACGTCAAAGGATATCCAATAAATTATTTTTAGGCACACTATTTTTTTTCTTTTCTGCTCTCTGAGGATTCAATTGTGATATGAATCTGAAAGCAATGCCCAATTTTTGTGAGTATAGTCACGTTTTTCTGAATGTGTTTCATTGTTGCAAAGATTGGACTATAGCTAACGTGACATATATCCCCAATATACATTTGTTATGGATTGAAAAGAACAATGATTACTGGTTTCGGGGGATTAGAATTTTTTTTGTAGGATAGGGTGATAAACGAGCACATAGTCCACCTAATGCTAAGTGGTTGTTGCGGCCCATGGACACCTACATCTATCCTCGATTATAAATCAAAATACAGATGCGTTGTCACCCGTGAGGACTAAAATGGAATGCCTCGTTTCCAGTAAAGGGTCTCCGGTTCTCTAAATTCACCATACGAAACACAGCAGCATTAAGCTACTATTTCACGCTGGTATTCCGTGAGAGTGTGGTCCTTCCCCGGTCGAGCCGACCCATTCGTGCTACAACTATACTATTAAAATAATTGCAGCATGGCTCTACCACGTATAAAGAATAAAATATAAAGTTCCTTCATCCAAAATAATATGAAATAATTATTTTTAAAATTATACGTGCTATAACCCTTAGATAATGATGTCTTTAAGATTGAATTTAGGTGTTGGTGGCCAGCCTAAACGGAGACTAGGCATCGGCACAGGACATGGCTTTATGCCCAAGTGTTAGAAAGCACGGGTGCGCTGTCTATTTCCTCACTGTCATATTTCGATGGGACGGTAAGCTGACACGACCGAAAAGAGATCAGGCGCAGAATAAAAAGATTTACGTGCTGTCCAAGGCACGGGGATGAGACTTTGTCAAGTTCATGGCTCCCGGCAACTACATAGAATTGAGTCTTAACTAAAAATTTTTTTTTTGGCACACCCAGCATTTGAACTGGGAACTTCATGATCAGCAGTCACGTTTACACTCTCTAGATCAACGAGGCAGTAAGATAGTTACAGCATCGTTCTAACATACGAGTACATGGCGTAGATATTTTATACTGCCATCCTTGAACGAATCGTTTGCCTCACGGGGGAAAATATGGTGATGGATTTCTTACATAAACACATAAATAATACCGTGCATTATATATATATATATATATATATATATATATATATATATAATATGTTACGCAATTAACGCACACCCTCAGACACCCTAATTAGTATATTATGTTATAATCATAATACATACGCAGAATTTTGTTAAACATTTTATGCACTGATTATTTATCAAATTGGTTATACTAATTCCGGAAGAATATTGTGGTCATAGTACAAATCCACGAACGCCAAGACTTTAACGTGCCTGAAGTAAAGTTCATTTTTCTTTATTTTTATTGAATGACAGAATTAGTAATAATACGAATAAAACTGCACTCTTAAAAGCCTTATTGCCTTAAGTTACGGTCCATTTCAGATTGTTCTGAATATACAGATTTAGTGTGACTGCAATTTTACGTAAATTGCAGTCACACTAAATCTATACACTTTTAATTTTTGGGATAAAAAATTACCTATATTAAAAATGATAGGAATCGATTCAGTAAACGATTCTGAACAAACTACTTTCTCAAAGTGCGTTAATTATGTTATGTGTTGTATATATAATATAATGTACGGTATTACTTAAATGGGTTAAAATAAATGATAAAAAATATAGTAAAGATTCATAATCATTTTCCGATTTAACGTCAAAGGATATCCAATAAATTATTTTTAGACACACTATTTTTTTTCTTTTCTGCTCTCTGAGGATTCAATTGTGATATGAATCTGAAAGCAATGCCCAATTTTTGTGAGTATAGTCACGTTTTTCTGAATGTGTTTCGTTGTTGCAAAGATTGGACTATAGCTAACGTGACATATATCCCCAATATACATTTGTTATGGATTGAAAAGAACAATGTTGTGTGTTTTGCCATTGTTCTTCAATAACAGTAAACTGAAAGAAACTTGGTGATATATATATATATATTTCAGTAGCTGCTCGGAGTCAGGAAGTTGGCGATGTCTCATCCCCGTGCCTCGGAAAACACTTAAAGCCGTTGGTCCTTCGGTCTTTCTTTGGTCGTGTCGGTTTACCGTCCTAACGGATTATGAGACGGAGGGAATAGAGAATACACCTGTGGTTGCGCGTGCACTTGGGCACTATAATCCAGTCCTGTGCCGATGGCTAGCCTCCGTTGAGGCAGGCCACGGCCGAAGTTCGGTCTGGAGGACAGTATATATATATATATATATATATATATATATATATATATATATATATATATAATTTTTCGCCTATGTACGGCACTTAATTAAAAGTACAATAGACATAAATGAATGAAAAATATTACATGAGAACAAGACTAATAAATAAAATTAATTGATGATATTTTCAATGAAAAAAGCATCAATAAAAATTAGCATTCCTAGCTATTTGCGAGTATGCTCGCATTTGATAATTCTCGTATAATGATATTTACCATGGCGTAAGCTTAGCTTTTTACATGATTTGCTCGTGATATTATTTACGTTCTTGAATTCACTCTTAAAATATTTTGCTATGAGTTATAGTTTTTCATTTATTTTACTCTATTTATATTATAAATGAATGCAAAATACCTCCACAGCAGCCAACTGTAATGTAAGAAGGTTTCACGAAGCAGCCTCTTTGCGATATGGGAGTGAAGTGAGGCTCTTTACTAGATGAAAGGATTTCTGGCAAACTGGATGCATAATCATATTCTGTAGCAGTATTTGGGGAAGACAGTGAAGTAGTGATGGATAGTTGTGATGATGATAAAGATGTCTAATGTCTCTGTCAGGTCGGTAAGTGTTCATCTCCTTTGTGGTCGGTATATCACATATTAAAACGAAAAGGTTTGTTGGCTAAGCAAAGTATTAGAGTAATTTGCCACCTTTTCATCCGTAAACAATCAGCGTGTCTTCAAGGCACGAGTAAATAGTCTTTTGTTAGCCTAAGATCGTGTGTTTTACCATCTAGGGCCTTATACCCACTTACCAGTTAAGATTTTAGTTAAGCACTGCGTTATAATAAGTAAAAAATATATGCCTAATCTAGACAATTGTTACCAGCAAAGAAAACTAAACCAAAAATACTGAGAGCATAGTCTCTTAAAAAATTACAATATATTTTAATAGATTTTAACTCCGCAACAAAAAAATTATCAAGATATAAGTAAAGTAAAGTAAAGTTACAGCCTATATATGTCCCACTGCTGGGCTCAGGCCTCCCCTCTTTTCTGAGAGGGTTTAGGGCAAGGAAGTGTACGCCGCGCTGCCCAAATGCGTGTTGACGAACTTCACATGTCTTCGAAATATTTTTTTTTCTTATTCCTCAGACATGCAGGTTTCCTCACGATGTTTTCCTTCACCGCCGTGTACGTGGTTAATCAGCACTTAAAATTGCTATTAACAATTTCATTGGTGCCTGCGGGGATCGAACCAGGGTTACTCGCGTTCTGTTATATTTACAGCGAGCGTTAACCACTGAGCTACCATGGCTCATATGTTCTCTGTAACACTTTGTCTCTCTGTATGTTTTCGAAAACCATAAAAAGAAGTATCTGGCACCTTGACCGTTTAGAGATTAACAAGATATTATCTTGCATTTTTCTTATAACTACTTTTTTCTTTAACTCCTGTCTCACGGCGTTTTACAGAATGATATAAATACATACTCGTAACAATAAACATAATATGTCATAGTTTGTCGAGCAAAAGGATATATTTATGTACTTAAGATGTGTGTTTAGTACGGATAGTAGACATAACAAGGATGTAGAGCGTTTAGTGAATGCAGTACACAGAGTAAATAGAGCTCTTCACTCTATTGTGTTAAGTAAAAATATGAACAAAAGGCACGTGTGGCAATTCACAATGCTATGTTAATTCCTACCTTAATATATGGCACTGACAATTAGTTGTGGCAGAAGAAAATCTTGGTAAAACGAAAGGCTGTGATGTTATGGATGCTGATATTCAACACTACACTCGCGTAAGAAAATTAATCTAAATAACACACGTCCTAATGCAATTGTTGCACAGTTCGCTGCATCGAGGCTACGTGATAATTTTTTGACAAAGGTCGTGTCAAGTCAAGACGAGCATATTCTTCAAGACGTCGAGGTTATAAAAGATTTAGGGGTTACTTCCGACAGGAAGCCGACATTTACACCGCATAACGAAAACATTGTTAAAAAAGCTTCAAGGCTGCTTGGGTTTATCATACGAAATTGCAAAGGGTTAGCATTAAAACTAAGAAAGTATTATATAATAGTCTTGTTCGTAGTACACTTGAGTATTGTTCTGTTGTCTGGCGTCCACACTTTGCGATTCACAATCTACGTATTGAGCGTATTCGAAGCAGTTTCTGAGGCATTTGGCACGGTTAATTAGTAGAGCAAAGAGAGATTTCTCATAAGCGATTTGTGATTTGTTATTTTTGTACAAAATTCTCAACAATAAAACCAGTTGCCCACAGTCACTGAACGCATTTAAATTAAGCGATTTCAAGATATCCACATCATCCGATAGCTACATTGAAGCTTCCAACCCGCAGAACCGTTCTTGGCCCCAACTCTCCATTACCCAGACTGTGTAAGTTGCTAAATAACTACAAAGAAATAGTTGATGTAAAGTTTGATTCCACTTACAGTTTCTGTAAAAAGATTGTCGACAGTATGGCTAGTCCTATTAATTAAGGTCGTGCTACCAGCTTTTGTTTTCTATTACCATTACAATACGGATGAAATACGTACTTTACTTTTAAAATGATTAACTCAAATAATGAATCAAATCCTACTTAAGTTATAGTTATAATGCATGCTTTATTTACTAGTAAGTAGTCACTATACTTAGGTTAGAAAACTTTTCTGTTATTTAAGATTGTATTGAAGGACCTAAGCACTATGCTCACTGACCTCAATAGTGTCTCCCAATGGATAGATATGCCTTAAGATAAAAATTGACAAAAAAAATTATGACTACCGTCTACGTCACACCTATGCGTAGTTGTTGGCGTTACTACGCTCGAAGTTGTTGACGAGCACGTTTACCTGGGATAAATAGTCTGACTAGGTAAGTCCAATATCGGCCGAGAGTTCAATCGACGGATTCAACTTGGCTGGGCAGCGTTCGGGAAATTACGACACATATTCTCGTCAGCTATACTCCAATACCTGAAAACTAGATTGTACAACTAGTGCGTGTTGCCAGTGTTGACTTATGGAACTGACGCATGGTCCTTCACTGTTGGCCGTATGAGGACGCTCAAGGTCGCTCAGCGAGCTATGGAGAGGGCTATGCTTGGGGTTTCTCTGCGTGATAAACTTGAAAATTAGGATATCTGCAGTAGAACTAGAGTGATCATTGACATAGCCCAACGGATGAGTAAGCAGAAGTGGCAATGGGCCGGCCATATGGCTCGAAGAACAGATAGGGGAAAAGGTTCTCAAGGGGCAACCTCGTACCGGTAGGCGAAGTGTAAGGCAACCCCCCACTATATGATTAATTATTATAAGATTGTTATTGTGTAAGTTGACTGTTAGTAAGCCATACGAATAAAATTATATAGAAAAATGGAAACGTGAGCATTAAATTAACACTTTAGAAAATGCGATCGTTAAGAAGTATGTTAGGCTTAGCTCTGAAGGATAGGGAGTAAGAAATCATGTGATAGTAGAAAATTGTGGTTGGATGAAAAATGTAGGCGAGATGATGTGACCAGGATTAACGCGTCTTTTCCGGTATTCCTAACCCCTAGGCGTAGTCCCGAAATCATGGAAGACAGCCTTCGTGCACCCGATTCCCAAAAAATGTAACAGCTCTGATCCATCCAACTATAGGCCTATCGCCATCACCTCTTTGTTTTCTAAAATAATGGAATGTGTTATTAACAGTCAACTCATGTTGTACCTTGAGGATCACCAGCTGATTAGTGACCACCAGTACGTTTTCCGTCGCGGTCGCTCGGCTGGTGACCTTTTGGGTTACCTAACTTATAAATGGGCGGAGGTAGTACATTCCAAGGGGGAAGCCGGCCAAGTAAGTATGGACATAGTGAAGACCTTTGGGCTTCTCGAGAAATTGTGCAATTGGATCATCAGTTTTCTTGCTGATCGGAGCAACAAAGTCATAGTAGACGGAGCATGCTCCAAATACAAGCCCATTAATCCTCGTATTCCACAAGGCTGCGTGCTATCACAAGCGCTGTTTCTCATTGCTATGTAGACAACAGCACTGTTGATGCTTTATACACCGGCCGTGCCAATATTTCTCGGGAAACTGTCACCGAATACCGGGACAAACTTGTGTCTGAAGTCAAGACTTTGTTATACAAAGTTTCGGAATGAAGGCGACTAAATCTAGCCCATTTTAATCCCTAGAAGACACAAGTTTGCGCGTTTACCGCTAAAAAAACCCTTGTCGTATCTCCTCAGTTTCGAGGCACTCCCCTTGTTGCCTCTACCATTATAGGAATCCTTGGCGTCGACATATCAAGTGACATGCAGTTTTGTAGTCACTTGGAAGAGAAGGCCACATTGGCCTCTAAAAAGTTTGGCGTACTCAGCAGAGTGGGATAGTATTTCATGCCGGCTCACCATCTGCAACTACGCAAGGCACAGGTTTGGGCGCACATGGAATACTGTTCCTATCTCTGGGCGGGGGCTCCCCAGTGGCAACTTTTTCCATGTGATTGCATCCAGCGCAGGGCAGTTCGAATCGTCGGCGACCAAGCTCATTGAGATCGGCTTAACTCACTGGCACTCCGAAGAGGTATTGCATCTCTTTGCGTATTTTATCGCATCTACTACGGTAAGTTGTTCGAACTAATTGCAGCCGCACAATTTCACCATCGCACATCGTGGTAAAATTCGCGATACCATCCATACCATCTGGATGACTGGCGATCCGCCACCGTGTGATTTAAAAGAAGTTTTGTTCCTCGTACAACTTTCTTGTGGAATCTACTACCACCAGAGATTTTTCCGGACCGATACGACTTAGGGGCTTACAGAAAAGAAACTACTCCTTTTTAAAAGGCCGGCAACGAATCTGCCATTTCCCTGGTATTGCAGTTGTTCATGGGCGGCAGTAATCACTTACCATCAGGTGACCTGTATGCTCGTTTGCCCCCTCTCCTATGAAAAAAGGATAAAGAAAACTAATATTTCAGTAACTCATCTAACTAAGAAAGAATACTTAAGAATTGGAGCATTTTTTTTGGTATGATGGTAAGTAGTTGCTGTGGTCCATAGACATCTACATCTATCCTCGATTACGAATCAAAATGCAGATGCGTTGTCACCCGTGAGGACTAAGTTGGAATGCCTCGTTTCCAGTAAAAGGGTGTCCGGTCTCTACACTCACTACAAGAAACACAGCAGCGTTAAGCTACTATTTCACGCTGGTATTCTGTGAGAGCGTGATCCTTCACTACAACTATACTACTAATATAATTGCAGCATGGCTCTACCACGTATAAAACTGAAGCATGCCTTACAAAACTAAACTTTTTGCTGCAGAAGTGAGTGGCAGAATTACTAAGAAGCGCCATAGGCTCATTTTATTTTATTTATTTATTTTATTTTGTTCGGAACACCGACCGCGCCAATAAATTTCGCTTATTCCAACTATCCATCCGTTACAGCTTATAAAAGTTCTAAGCTGAACAAAAGCCTCCCACATAGATCATTGGAGGTTTTGCCATAGTTGCCACGCTAGGCAAGCGGTTTGCGAAACGCAGTTTTTATCATTTTGAGTTGTTATTTGTTTCATTTTGCCACCGTTGCCTCTTATGGCACCCTCAAGACGATATGGGGTAATGGATATTCTTACAATGTCACTTCACGGTTTCACTTATTACTAAATGTATAACATATATAGTTATTTAATGGTATTCGCATATGGAAACTATTTACTGTGTACTTACTTAACGCACGTAAATCCGTTGGTCCCACATCTGATCTTTCGCAGGTATTGTCGTGTTGTCAAATAATCGATCTATTAGAGCGAAGGAGTAAAGGAGTATAATGTGAACCTGTACTATCCCACATACTCGGGGAATATAATCCTCTCCTACGTAGTCAGGCTAGTCTATGTTGAAACTGATCGCCGTGAATGAAATTTGGTCTAGAGGACATTATTAATTATTTATTAGTAATGCCACAAGGCATCCCTACCAGTCAGCCCATGGAATGGTGAGAGTTTGACGTTACAACAACGTTTTTTTTTTGATTAATACTTCTGTTCAAAACTTTTAATTAGCTTAAAATGCTTGTGTTAGGTCTTTGAGTGTATGGCTACGACCGTACGACCGTAGTCATTTGGTGGATTCAACCCACGACTTGCCGAATTTGCAGTCCGTCTCCCTAATTATTAGTTTGCTATAATTATATTATCACTATTAGTTCAATATCGTATATTATATTATTCCAATGTCTATTCTTAATATTACATTTTACTATCGTATATAGGCCGTAATTTTTTTGTACTTTGGGTTAAAAATAAAAGTGTAAATTTATTCGCCTAACCTAGATTTTACAGGCTTTAATGATTACGCTGTCAAGTTATCTCTAGCACCGTTTCATAAGCCTGTGAAGGCACAGAATAATCTCCGATAAAAATGATTTATATCCATAGCCTCAGTTGGCAACAGTCGTGCTTTAAAATATTGCTTTCTAGTATTGATTAGGAGACATTCAGTTGAGACTAAATAGATATAGTACTACATAATACATATATTTTTTCAAGAATCTTGTTTCTACTTAATTTATCTCTCGATATAAACTAAAAATTTAATTGAAGATATTGTAAGGAGCGTAAGAAAATCCAAGGGAGGGTTTAGTACTTTTGCGCCTAGGAGTTTGTTTGGTTATGAAATACCCTGTTACATATTTCTGTAAACAATCAGTCAGTCAGTCGCCAAATCAGACATATATCAAACCAGTATAATTACAAGTTTCAAAGTATACCATCTTAGTTATTAGAAGAGAAACAAAATCTTTTTTTTATAGAAGAGGGGGCAAACGAGCATGCGGCTCACCTGATGTTAAGTGACTACCGCCGCCCATGATCAACCGCAACACCAGAAGAATTGCAGGTGCGTTGCCGGCCCTTTAGAAAGGAGTAAGCTCTTTTCTTGAAGGTTCCCAGGTCGTATCGGTCCGGAAAAATCGCTGGTGGTAAACTATTCCACAAAGAGGTTGTACGCGGAAGAAAACTCCTCTTGAAACCTACAGTGGTGGCCCGCCAAGCATCCAGATGGTGTGGATGGTATCGGGACGTTTGCCGCGTAGTGCGTTCACAAAATTTGGCGGCTGGGATTAATCCGAACAATTCCTCAGAGCACTCTCCATGGTATATGCGAAAGAAAATGCAAAGAGATGCAACATCTCTTCGCAGTGCCAGTGAATCGAGCCGATCGGGAAGCACTCGGTCGTCGACGATTTGAGCCGCTCTGCGCTGGATGCGGTCAAGTGGAAGGAGCTGGTACAGAGGAGCCCCAGCCCAGAGATGGGAACAGTATTCCATGTGCGGCCGAACCTGCGCCTTGTAAAGTTGCAGTCGGTGTGCCGGCATGAAATACTGTCCCGCTCTGCTAAGCACGCCAAGCTTTTTAGAGGCTAATTTGGCTTTCCCTTCCAAGTGACCACGAAACTGCACGTCACTCGATATGTCGACGCCGAGGATTCCGAAAATTCCAAAATCTGCTGCCTTTTCCGACAAAACTTTGTCCTACGAAAATCCCTAAATTCGTACACATATACAAATATTAAAATAAAACTTAATTTAAATTAGTTCAGTGGTTTGGGATTTCGTCGTGGAAAAACAATGTGAGGTAATGTTTATTTAAAAAGATGAGTGGTCTGAAGAGTTTCTGACCTAACAAGACTATCGCAATTTTGCCCCAAGTGTCCGGAGAGTCCCTCCATGGAGGACAGAAGTATAGAGTTTCTGAAGAACTTCATCTACCGGTTTTACAGAAGCGTCACTGTAATTCCATCACCACTTGGGGCCCTGCCATTTTGAAAGTACTGGAGAGCCATTCTAATATTGCTCAGACTGACGTCCAGGACATAATCTGAAAAGTTTCAGATAGGACTTGCTCTTGGACTTGCTAGGACTTCCTCTTGCGTGTGAATCCAATAATAACGTGTACAGCTGCCAATTAAACCTCTCAATCTTACATAAAATCTCAGGTATCCTGAAAATGATGCCTCAAAGTCGATTTTAAGCTTCGAAAGTTGGTTCTTTCTGGCAGCCAGATCTCTGGCAAAGACTTTGAATCACTGGTTACGCTCGATTGCTTCTTCAATACGAGCTGTATTGAAGTTGCATGCATTTGAACAACTGTCTGTTCAGTTACCTGTACGCTGTCAAATCTGTTGCTTCATACCCCGTTTAATAGCCATGAGATTAAGAGTATCATCAGAGAGCTTTTGCGTTCTTCTGCGATGGGTCTTGCACAACTTGGATGGGTCTTCCGACTGCATGGAGATTTTCACTAACTTGTTAATGGTATTGTCCACTTTATTTGCGGCCTTATAGGCACTGAAAACGATTTTGTAACAAGCACTGGCTTATCATCATCATCATCATCATCATTACAGCCCTTCACAAGTCCACTGCTGAACATAGGCCTCCCCCATGTAATGCCACAAAGCACGGTTCTCAGCCACCTGCATCCATCGACTTCCTGCATATCTTACCAGGTCGTCACTCCATCTAGTGGGGGGTCGCTTTACACTACGCCTACCAGTACGAGGCTGCCACTCGAGAACCTTTCTTCACCATCGTTTATCGGTTCTTCGAGCTATATGGCCGGCCCATTGCCACTTCAGCTTACTAATCCTCATTTCTGATATCCTCATTTCTGAGTCTATCACGCAGAGAAACTCCGAGCATAGCTCTCTCCATAGCTCGCTGAGCGACCTTGAGCGTCCTCATACGGCCAGCAGTGAAGGACCACGTCTCAGATCCGTAATTCATCACTGGCAACACGCACTGGTTGTACACTTTGGTTTTCAGAGATAAGCTGCATAGCCGAGTTGAATCCGTCGATTGACCTCTCGGTCGAAGTTGGACCTACCTAGTCGGACTATTTGTCCTAGGTAAACGTATTCGTCAACAACTTCGAGCATAGTGCTCCCAACAACTACCGGCATAGGTGTGGTGTTTTATCCATGTTCATCTTAAGACCTATCCGTTGGGAGACAACAATTGAGGTCATTGAGCATAGTGCTTAGGTCCTCCAGCAATTCAGCCATAAGGACTATATCGTCAGCAAATAAAATAACTGGCTCATAACAACTAAAAATACCTGTGGGTAGTTCACACGCCGTAGAAGCGAAACCTAGAAATAAAATTTTAAAAAAATCACAGCCAATTTTTTATTTAAGAATATGATTATAATATATGATCTAAGTGCGGTATAAAATAATATAAGATTTTATTAATTTAAATTTTATAGCAAATAAATGTTAAAATCCTTATATTACACTTAATTTTTATGTAATACGAGTATATCAAAAAACTGCTTTGCATTAGCGCCGTCTACTGCATTTTATAGGTAAAGTCATTTTATCAAACAAAAATTGATTGCCTCCGAACGTAAAATAAATACCAAATAGCCTGATGTTGTGTGGATTTGTATGAATGGATTGGTAAATAAAATTTCGTTAATAAGTCTGTTAATTTAGGAAGAACAAAATTATAAGATACAGATTAAAAAGGACAAAAAATAAAGTAGTCCAATGGCGGATTCGAACCCACAATCTTGTGAGTAAGCTGTCTACATTCTATTGTATCACGTTCTCTCAAATGCAAAATTCTATAAATATAAATGTTTATCCCTTTTTGGTGTCGACTTTTCGTTTCATCGGTTCCAAATCACTACGATTTTAAAGAAGTTTTCACTTCAAACAATCTCGAGTAATGCGATTCCACTCCGTGGCGCCATAGAATTCTCTGATGTTTTGGTATTTCATTATACCGATCTTACGCGTCACTCGAGGATATCTCACATATGCTCGATTGAGTTGAGGTCGGGAATTTGCGGAGGTCAATCCAATTGTCGAGTCTCAACATCCTGCCTATACACATCAATACATCCAAAAAGGTGCGCCCGAGCGTTACCATCCAAATAAGGATTCAATTACCGTAGTACTCAACCCTATTTATGCATGATCGGAACGTCTATTAGGCTTATCACTGACTTCAGAAGCCTTTAAATTATGAGGAAATTATTTTATTAATAATATTAATTTTAATAAAACAATTTCCAAATTTTTAAATATTAGTTTTATAAAGTTCAATTCTAACATCCTTCTGAGTGAACTTAGGAAATATCACGAGCTCAACATGACAGCTAAGATATCGTCTAAATAGTTACACAATAAATAACTCTTTTAATTCCCGACGTTTCGAGATGTTTAGCGTCCTGATGTTTGTTTTTTTTTAATTTAGAATAAAAATCAAAATGCAGATTCACTGACAGTCCTGATAACCTAATATAAACTACCTCGCTTTCAGTAAAATATCTATCTTAGAATTGCGTATATGACACTATAAATGAAACCATAGTATCACAATAACTATTCGGTCACTCCTTACTTATTCTAGTTTTTTTAAGGTCTATGGTCTTAACATTTAGATTTTTTTCCTTCGCTTAAAGCATTTTTTCTTTCACTATCTATCTCATTTTATTTTGTATCTTGACATGTCTATGCTGGGTCCACCGAATTTTAGAACTATAAAGTTAAATTTGCCTCCAAAGGAAGCATTGACTACAATCTCCTTCTAGCAGCAATATAATTTCTTCAGCTATTATCTTTTTATCTCCTATTTTTAATAAAGGCCATCAGTCTTAAAATTAAAAAGTCTATTAATTCAGTTAAAATCTGTAAAAATAATCTTTAAAGATGTTAAAAACCACGTAATATATAATTCGCGCTATACTTTTTTCCTTTGATAATGTCCTCGTCCAGTTGTACTTTTAAAACTATAGTAATAATGAATTATTATAAATAATGATTTTTTAAAAAAAATCCTGTGATGCATAACATTACGAAGTTTTGGAAGATTGCAAGCAGATTGAACCAGCAGACAGCTGCTGACGATGTTCTCAAGGTCAAACTCTCTAACAGATGAGGTATAAATCAACAACTCACCAATACGTACGTAGTTTATATGCACAGATAGTTATACATTTTTGGTGATAAATGATGAATAATTTCTGACCCTCTGCGCCGAAGAAGAAAGTTTCGTAAATGTGTTAGGTTTGTTTTATATATATTTCAATATATATTGCTATGGGCCAATGTTCTTAATTTTTATGTCCTTGATGTCTGAAATAAAGTCGTTTTGTATTGTAAACCACAAAATTGCATTACTTTTACGTATTAAAATCCACTTTGAAGAATTAATTAGATAGTAAAAAAGGAGCAACGGTCGAGATCGCACCAAAAGCCTACATGAATTCAATTCCTGAATAAAAATGAATTTCCTCTCTAAAAATGCGTAATCTAAATTTGGGATACATTTTCTAAAACGTCGGAATGCTTTACTCTATTACATGGTTTTATTTTATCATATGGCCTTACTTTATTAATATTTTTTTGGGATTATTATATTTTTAACCTTTTTAGTGTAGATAGAACCGTAGTAGTGCAACTATGACAAATCCCTCCTATGAGGCCACCTATAGGGTAGGCCTATGTTCAGTAGCAGTCTTTTATGGGCTCTAATGCGTGGATGAAAATTACACTGCGAGGACAAAAACAGTTCTCTCTGCCTCTTCTTCCTTGCTCTAATCAAATTTTCAATTGTAATCGCTGGAGGACCTTAGCACCTAGCACCTTAGGACCTCAATGATGTTTCCCAACGGATAGGTCTTAAGATGAACATGGACAAAACAAAGATCAAGTTTCATGTCCATGTCACACCTATGACGGTAGTTGTTGGGAGCACTATGCTCGAAGTTGTTGAGGAGTACGTTTACCTGGGACAAATAGTCCCACTAGGTAAGTTCAACTTCGACCGAGAGGTTAATCGACGGATTCAACTCTGCTGGGCAGCGTTCGGGAAATTACGACACATCTTCACGTCAGGTATACCTCAATCTCTGAAAACTAAAGTGTATAACCAGTGCGTGTTGCCAGTCATGACTTACGGATCTGAGGCGTGGTCCTTCACTGCTGGCCGTATGAGGATCAAGGTCGCTTAGCGAGCTATGGAGAGGGCTATGCTCGGAGTTTCTCTGCGTGATGGACTCAGAAATGAGGATATCCGCAGTAAAACCAGAGTGACCGACATAGCCCAACGGATTAGTAAGCTGAAGTGGTAAGTGTAGATGATGATGATGATAGTATTAATATTCTTTTAGCTGTAAAAGAATTTTAAACCGCCTTTGTTTGCTAAATATCATATTTATTGGGTTTAATGGCACTTGTCTGGTCGTGTTACGACAGTATATACACTGTATGTATATACTGCAATTCTAGACATTTATGGTTGAAATCGGAGCCGCGGTGTCTCAGGGGGTTAGCGTTTACTGTAAATTTCACAGTACGCGAGCTACCCGGGTTCGATTTCCGCCGGCACTAATCAAAATTTCAATTGTACTTTTAAGTGCTGATATACTTCGTTATCGGCGGTGAACGAAAAAATCTTGAGAAAACCTGCATATGTGAGAAATTAAAAAAATATTGCAAAGACATGTGAAGTTTGCCAACGGAGCAGAGCGGTGGATACTTCCTTGCCCTAAAACCCTATCAAAAGTGGGAGGAGGGCTGTGCCCAGCTGTGGGACCTATATAAGATGTAACTTTATTCGACTTTTTATGGTCAAAATAAGCATAGTGAATCATATTACATAAATGGGTAGTGTAACTTTTAGTTCTGCCTGCAGAGCGAACTGTTTTTTTCCTCGCAGTATAATTTTCATTCACGCATTAGAGTCAGTAAAAGACTGCTACTGAACATAGGCCTACCCTATAGGTGGCCTCATAGGAAGGATTTTGCCATAGTTACCCTACTACGGTTCTATTTATACTATTTACGTATATATCTATTCATCTACGGTTACTGTAGTTATTACTTTGAGTTGTATTTAAGAAAATGTTGTTGCCCATCTCCTGTTTCACTTTCTCTCCTTCACTTATTACGATACCCACTGTATGAAATTGAGTAGTCGATATTCTTACTCCGCCAGTACACGGTTTTAGTATTACGTGAGTATTCCAGATTTGTCAATATTTTGATATTATTTGAGCTTCTACTATATGTAGTGGACATTATAGAAAATTTCATGTAGCTAGTGGATATTCCATAAAATAATTAATTTTTATGAGGTGTTGTTCCTTATAGATATATATTACCTTATAGATGTATATTTGACTTTTTTTAAAAATATGGGTAACAAGCACCAACTTCAAACTTTTTTTATAAAATATAGAAGAAAAGCACCAATTTAAATATTTTTTTTGTAAAATATGGGTTACAACCAACTTAAACCTTTTTTTTGACTGACCTGTTGGTCTAGTGGTTAGTGACCCTGATTGCTATGCCGGAGGTCGTGGGTTCGATTCCCACCCAGGACAAATGTTTGTGTGATGAGCACGATCATTTGTTCTGTGTCTGAGTGTAATTTATCTATAATATTTATGTACTTAGAAATATTTTATACGTAGTAGAGCCATGCTGCAGTTGTATTGGTAGTATAGTTGTAGCGCGAATGGGTCGGCTCGACCGGGGAGGGACCGCGCTCTCACAGAATGCCGGCGTGAAATAGTGGCTTAATGCTGCTGTGTTTCATATGGTGAGTGTAGGGAACCGGAGGCCCTTTTTGCTGGAGGCGAGGCATTCCATCTTGGTCCTCACGGGTGACAGCGCATCTGCATTTTGATTCGTAATCGAGGATAGATGTACATGTCTATGGGCCACAGTAGCCACTTGCCATCGGGTGGACTGTGTGCTCGTTTGTCGCCCTATCCTATAAAAATATATATATACATATATATATATATATATATATATATATTGTCTAGTACCCATAACACAAACTCTGCTTAGCTTGGGACTAGATAGCGTTGTGTGTAATAGTTGTGGAATATTATTATTATTATTATTATTATTTATTAAATATGGGTGACAAGCAATGCACATACTCTGCCTTTTATAAAACACATTTACTTAGTCATGACGGTAATCAGATGCCGTGACATGATATGCAGAATGTTGTCTGTCAACCCTGGATTAGCATGGAATGCTGGTAACGAATACAGTCAATAGAGTCTCCGATTTTCCACACTCACTATGGGATACCATTAGTGCTACAACCATAACATAGTTGAAGCATGGCTCTACCACGTTCAAACTATCTGCAATCATAATTAGTTTGTTAAAAGTTATTCAATTGTATTGATACTTTCAACCCTTTTATCTTTAAGGTATAAAAATAAGAAGGAAACGTGGTATGCAGTGAATAGAAAATGATGCTTTTTGGCCCCGGCTGCTTTCAAAACGTGCGTAGGCGTTATTGATCTTAAATCTAACATTCTTACCGGAGAAAGTAAGTGCTGGAATATTTTTATGATTATGATAGACCATCGAATGCCAATCTGTCGCCCCTTTAAGTGTTTGTGTATACATAAAAAACTCTTAAAAATTATTTTATTCAGTCTCTCACATGTGCTCGCACTGTGAACATTATCATACTATATTTATACGTAGTAAAGCCACGCTGCAGCTATATTATGAATGTAGCACGAATGGGTCGACTCGACCAGGGAAGCACCACACTCTCATAGAATATCGGTGTAAAATAATAGCTTATTGCTGCTGTATTTCGTATGGTGAGTATAGAGAACTGGAGACTCTTTTTACTGGAAACGAGGCATTCGATCATAATCATCAGGCCGTCATCGCATCGGCGTTCTGATTCCTAGTCGAAGATAAATGTAGGTTTCTATGGTCCACAGCATCCACTTACCATTAGGTTGACTGTGTACTCATTTATCGCCAATTCGATAAAAAAATACTGGCCCCATATTAAAGTTTTAATCCAATACGAATAAAATTTGTCATGAACTTCATAATTATATCTTATATTTGCGAGAATACTACATATAAAAGAAACACATTTTATCACGTTTACTCGGTCACTTAATTTTTTCTCTGTCTGTTTGTCGTTCTGGGTGGAATATTGCAATTCAAATTTTGAGCTCATCCCGATTAGCTATCCAGCTGAAACTTTCAGAGTAGCTCACAACTCAATGACAATGCATTTAAAATAAATTTCCATTCTCTTCGCTTTCATGTATACCTGATCGGATGGAATTTATAAATTGATTTTAAACTATTTTCACGATGAGCGAAAGACTTCAAATTTTGAACATAGCTCAGAATCGGATGACAATGCTAGTAATGTAAAGTTTTTTTTTATAGAAGGCAAACGAGCATGTGACTCACCTGATGGTAAGTGACTACCGCCGCCCATGAACAACTGCAACACCAGGGGAATTGCAGGTGCGTTGCTGGTCTTTTAAAAAGGAGTAAACTCTTTTCTTGATGGTCCCTAAGTCATATTGGTCCGGAAAAATCGCCGATGGTAAACAGTTCCACAGAAAAGTTGTACGAGGAATAAAATTTCTAGTAAAACGCTCAGCGGTGGACCACCAAGCATCCAGATGGTGAGGATGGTATCTTGAATTTTGACGCGATGTGCGTTCATCAAATTTGGCGGCTGGAATTAATCCGATCAATTCCTCAGAGCACTCCGAAGGATGCAACATCCCTTTGCAGTTACAGCCCACATACGTCCCACAAGTGGGCGCAGGCCTTACCTCATTTCTGAGATGGTTTTAAGGCAAGAAAGTATAATAAAGTTTTTAGTACAAAATAAAGAATCACTTGTTAAGGAGTGTATCATGTTAAATTTCACTTGATGCAACTTATCTTTTTGATATACTTCAAAAAGAATGTTCGTATTCAAGAAACATATACTACAAATAAATTTAAATGAACGAACGCGATAAAATCCGCATAATTAGTTTTATTTCGATACGAAACTGAGCTCATTTTTAAACAGAGGCTCTCATTTACAAGCGAATGCTATAACTAGCACTTTCTTTCAAACGTTCATGAATGAAAGTCTTGTTAATCTGCATTAAATCGGTACTTTGCAAATTAAATTGTCTCGATTAACATGGATCATTAATAAGAACCCCAGTCCAGACTAATTAATGGCGCCTTGAAAATATTACACCTGGTTACGATGGAGATTTATTGTCTGTAGCCAACAGCGGTCGTGAATCTCTATATATAATCGCGTTGTGTAAATTGTGTAAAATGTGTTCGTGTAAATTGTACAACTTGACCGTTTTAGGTCATATTTACAGAATATAATATATTGCTTGTATAGTTGAGACGATGGATCTTCGCTATGCTTGTATCCGACAGGTATGTACTTGTATATATTATAGGTATAATATAAAAATGACTCATATTCATAATAAATAAAAGTTTATTGTCAAAAAGGAAATTATAAATCAATACACATATATACCACCATTGCACGTGGACTGATTACTCTACGAAAAGGTTATCTGGAAGAGAGTTTCAAAGTGATAAGATCGCCTATTGTAAATATTATAACTTTAAATTGTACTCCACTGGTTTACTGTATTTTATTATACAAAAATAAATTAATAAATAAAATCTGTACCCAAAAAAATTATGTGGCAAAATTTTTGTGAAATATTATATTTACACTGTAAAAGTAAAAGCCTTGCTGCAGCTTTATTATATGTGTAGTCCTTATAGATCGATCCGACTAGGGGAGGGTCGCGCTTTCACAGAATAATAACGTTAAATAGCATCTTAATGTTGCTGTTTCTCGTGTGGTGAGTTCAGAGATCCATAGACCCATTGTTACTTGAAACAAGGCATAACATCTTAGTACTTAAGGATGACAGCACAACTGGATTTTGATTCTAAATGGAGGATAGAAATGTATATCCCATAGATAGCCTAATATAGGAGACATATTTGCCGTAGCTCTCGCTTGGTAAGCGAGTTATTGAACCCAGTTTGTTATTGTTTAGGGTGGCTATTAGGAAAACATTGCTACCTATTTCCTATTTCGGTTCCCTTCGTCGCCTCTTACGACACCCATGATCAATCACGGGATGATACGGAATAGTGAATATTTTTGCGCCGCTAATAAACGATCACTTTACGATCGCATGGTACAATAATGTCAGACTGTGAGATAACAACACGTTAGCGATGTAAGGATGGCGTAATATAATACACTACCTACATCTAAGGGTTATCTCTTTTGAATCTCTATCCCAACATCAAAATGAGAAATTATTTAATTATGAAGTTTAATTTTTGACCCTTTTGTATTGACTAAGGTATATTAAAATGTTAATGTAACAACTAGAGATTAGTCATTATAGCTGCATTAAAAATATGATGAAGCATAATTGGAAGTATAATTTACTAAATAGATAGTTCCCTCTTTTTAGTCAGGGGTTAAAAAAAAACTCCAATAGGTGATATATAGCTTAAAGCCTAAGCAATAGCTTTCCGATCGGCTCGATTCACTGGCGCTGCGAAGAGATGTTGCATCTCTTTGCGTATTTTATCGCATCTATCACGGGGAGTGCTCTGAGGAATTGTTCGGATAAATCCCAGCCGCCAAATTTCGTGAACGCACTACACGGCAAACGTCCCGATACCATCAACACGCGGTCCACCACTGTACGTTTCACAAGGAGTTTTCTTCCACGTACAACCTCTCTGTGGAATAGTTTACCACCGGCGATTTTTCCGGACCGATACGACCTGGGGACCTTCAAGAAAAGAGCTTACTCCTTTCTAAAGGGCCGGCAACGCACCCGCAATTCTCCTGGTGTTGCGGTTGATCATGGGCGGCGGTAGTCACTTAACATCAGGTGAGCCGCATGCTCGTTTGCCCCCTCTTCCATAAAAAAAAATATAGGCCTATCTGTTAAATATATATAAAGAAATTGCTAGTTATAGCATTCTCTAGAGAGCCTGTGTTTAAAAATGAGCTCAGTTGCATATTGATATAAAACTAATTATGCGGATTTTATCGCGTTCTTTCATTTTAATTTATTTGTAGTATATGTTTTTTTGAATACGAACATTCTTTTTGAAGTATATCAAAAGGATAAGTAGCATCAAGTGAAATTTAACATGATACATTCTTTAACAAGTGATTCTTTATTTTGTACTAAAAACTTTATTATACTTTCTTGCCTTAAGACCATCTCATAAATGAGGTTAGGCCTGCGCCCACTGTCAAAATTCAAGATACCATCCTCACCATCTGGATGCTTGGCGGTCCACCGCTGAGCGTTTTACTAGGAATTTTATTCCTCCTACAACTTTTCTGTGGAACTGTTTACCACCGACGATTTTTCCGGACCAATATGACTTAGGGACCTTCAAGAAAAGACTTTACTCCTTTTTAAAAGACCAGCAACGCACCTGCAATTCCCCTGGTGTTGCAGTTGTTTATGGGCGGCGGTAGTCACTTACCATCAAGTGAGTCGCATGCTCGTTTGCCTTCTATAAAAAAAACTTTACATTACTAGCATTGTCATCCGATTCTGAGCTATGTTCAAAATTTGAAGTCTTTTGCTCATCGTAAATTAGTTTAAAATCAATTTATAAATTCCATCCGATCGGGTATACACGAAAGCGAAGAGAATGGAAATTTATTTTAAATGCATTGTCGTTGAGTTGTGAGCTACTCTGAAATTTTCAGCTGGATAGCTAATCGGGATGAGCTCAAAATTTTAAATTGCAATATTCCACCCAGAACGACAAACAGACAGAGAAAAATTAAGTGACCGAGTAAACGTGATAAAATGTGTTTCTTTTATATGTAGTATTCTCGCAAATATAAGATATAATTATGAAGTTCATGACAAATTTTATTCGTATTTGATTAAAACTTTAATATAGGGCCGGTATTTTTTTATCGAGTTGGGCGATAAATGAGTACAGACAGTCACCAACGCTGTGGACCATAGAAACCTACATTTATCTTCGACTAGGAATCAATATGCCGATGCGATGACGACCTGATGATTACGATCGAACGCCTCGTTTCCAGTAAAAAGGGTCTCCAGTTCTCTCTCTCTCTCTCTCTATATATATATATATATATATATATATATATATATATATATATATATATATATATATATATATAATGTGTATAGGGATAACGTACAGGTAGCGTGTACGAGTTACATTAAATATTATTTTTTGAAATTAAAGATTGTTGACGTTTTGATGTCATTAACAATGACACGGGCTATCTTCAGTTTTTAGTTATCAATTTTGGTCCAATCTCCGTTTAATAAATATATAATCATTAAAGAAATATTAGCAAGTATTGTAATGTAATCGATATGCGTTTCTGCAGTATACCAGGGTGATCTAAAAAGTTTCCGACCTCAACGTGAAGTTGGCAGCACTCGTCAATTGGAGCTAGTGAATGTAGTTTTGCATCTTTTGACAATTACGCACCAAAATTTCAGCCAGTATGGACGTGTAGTTGTTACTTGATAGTCATTTAAGTAGTCGCTGTGAATTTTTTTGTGAAAACGGAAAAAATGAGTGTCGAGCTGTCATTAAATATTTGTTCTTGAAAGACTATACGCCTACGCAAATCAGAGATGAGTTGGATTCTATGTGTGGAGACTCTACACCATCATTTACCATAGTAAATTTTTTGGCAGCTGAATTTAAACGTGGCTATGAGAGCTTGAAAGATGATGAACGCTCAGGACGTCCAAAAACTGCAACTACTGACGACAACATCGCTAAAGTTCACCAAATGGTGCTAGACGACCAGCGAAATAAAGTTAGAGAGATCGCAAAGGCTTTGAAAATATCCGAAGAACGCATTTATTACATAATAAATCAAGATTACGGCATAAGAAAGCAATCAGCGAGTTGTGTGTCGCATTTGCTCACGTTAGACCAAAAACTTCAGCGTTCCGGGAAGTGTGCAGTTTGTGATCATATCCTAGACGGCCCCAACCATTACATAAGATTTGGTAGACCACAAATCCTCGCGAAAGAACACCGATTCCTACCAAGGTTGAGGCTATTGAAATTAAAAAACATCCTAATTTCAATAGAGAAGGAGGCTGGGTACTACCACCTGCTTGGGACCCTATAATCAATAAAATTAAAACTAAAGCCAAGCATACCACTGAAAGGCCTCAGGACATAGTCAGTTCATTTTGCATAGATCGGACCACAAACAATAATTAAAAAAGGTGAAGGTACTCTGGATTTAACAATGATATCGGGACGTTAGTCACCTCAGTCCCCCGTGACCATGGGTGTTGGAAAGTCACCGAAACGTCGGGAATTAAAATTAAAATTAAACGCGATAAAATCCCTTACTATCGAATTTTGGCGCCAATAAATTGCTGTAGATAAAACTTACAACTTACACAACTTACAACAGTGGGCTGCATTGGGGTAACCGGCTCTAAGAAAAGCAAAAACTGTTTTTTCGGCTGGGAAATTGATGGCGACTGTTTCTTGAGATAGTCATAAAGTTATCTTAGTCCATTATGTTTAAAAAGGAAAAACCATTACAGGAGCATACTACGCTTCATTATTTGAGAATTCAAAAACAGAAATTGTGGATAACAGCAAATTTTGCAAAAAAAGAAAATTCTGTTGCACCATGTCAACGCACTGTCTCACACCTCGGCGGTCGCCATGGCGAAAATCCTTAAATTACGGTTTGAATTACTTGACCGTCCACCCGACTCACTAGATCTAGCCTCAAGCAATTTTTTTAGTTCCTTCATCTAAAAATTGAGCCCTAAGGACAGAAATTTTAGTTAAATGTGGAGGAAATCACCTTAGTGAAGAATTATTTTGGTGAGGAAACGCCGACTACTTTTCGAACGAGTTCGAGAGATGGGAGCATTGCCGGGAGAAGTGTATAGAGTTTAGGAGGAAATTATGAAAAAATTAAATAATAAAAATGTCTTGTATATTAAATTTGTAAGGTCGGAAACTTTTCAGACCATGTGAGTTTGTAACCCACCACGTCATCAGTTTGATGGCCCAAAAAAAATTTTTATATCTTTTGTTTTAGTTATTACTGCAAATGTGTTTATTGTTTAAGTAAAAGAATTTAAATTCTGAGCAAATTTTACCCAGAAATATTTTAATATAGAGATTAATTTAAATTATACCATTCAATGATTATTTGTTATTATCTTTGTAATTGATACTTGAGTTTACGCCGCGTATCATATACGGTTTCAATTATTCTACAAAAAAAACAGTCTTAAGCGTACAAAATCATCATCATTTAATTTAAAATAAATTAGGCAGAAATGCAGATCGGTGATGTAAACATTAAATTGAAATTGACCCACATAAGGTCCCTGTTGTACGCCAGATATGATTTTATTCAAACTAGACTTAAAGCAATTGATGAATGACAACATAAAAAGTGCAGCCAATAAAACAAAGGCATTTTCATATCAAACTAACTAACCATTACAAATTCTACATGCGGGCAGGGTTTTTCACAGATACAATTTTTTATTTAGGTCGAGCCTACCCATTCGTGCTACAACTATACTACTAACATAGCTGCAGTATGGCTCTACCACGTATAAAATCACAAAGGTTCAATATTTCATATATCACACAGGTAATCAAAATTCCTATTAAAAGCCGTATGTTTTACGGCATATTTATTTTGGCATCCAGTGTTTCATTAAGAATTTCAGTAGTTGACAGCACAGAGAACTAATTATGCAAGTACTACTAGACTTTCTTTACTTTATTTCTTTTTTCAATAATAGGTTGCATTTATCACCAAAAGACACTATTTGTTATTTTAAATTTAAAAGTTTACCATATAATTTCTTCCAAAAAGAAACAAGTTTTAATAATAACTAAGTGATTGGACTTTTTTTCTGTCTAGGTGTCCGTCAGAGAAAGGATCTCAATATTTTGGCCCTAAATAGCTGGCATAGAATGCCTTTTCTACATTAAGTATGTGACTAGATCAAAATGAACTACCTCCTTTTTCTTAGAACTTGATACCGCTTTTACTTCCAGTAAAAGCGGTATCAAGTTCTAAGAAAAAGAAACACAGCAGTCGAGCTGACCCATTTGTATCACCATACTAAAGCTCCAGTGTGGCTCTACCACGTATTAGAATGAAATTTATGAAGTTGTATTATCGTGGTGTAGGTGTTTTAAAACAAAAATTTGGTTCCCGTTCCAATGGGTGTTATTGTTATAGAAATAACAAATGGACATTAATCTGGGAATTAATTTTACCGATTCGACGCAACTGCGTAAAATTTCGTTTATAACTTTCACAATAAACTTTTACGACCATTTACGCAGTTTCAAACAATTGCTTTTTGTTTTGTGGCAAAAGCTTGAAAGGACAAAAACGAAAATACGGTTTGTGGTTATAATCTGTTTTCCTTCAGAGGATTTGAATATTTTTTTACATGTATATATTACTGTGTCGAATGAAATATAATATAATTGTTATAAATTTTTCCATTTAGTGGCGGTGTAAGATTATCCACTACGCTATATTATCATCCCGTGGAAGTTATTACAGGCGACAGAAGGAAACATATCAAAAAATCCGACCTTCTATGGGGTAGGTCTATGTTCTGGGACATTAATAGGTGTAACGGTTTACCTTTCTTAACCTACCATCATTGCATGATATCATGATATCATGCAATGATGAACCGCAGAATCTTCCTGATATTTTTTATAGTGTAAGTGACAAACGAGGAAACAGTTCACAGGGTCGTAATTGGGTTTTATGGCCTATAGACATTCTACATCAATCCTCGAATAAGAAACAAAATGCAGATACGTTGTCACCTGCGGACCAAGTTGGAATTCCACGTTTCCAGTAAAAAGAGTCTCCGCTTCTCTCACCGTACAAAACACATAAGTTACTATTTTATGCTGGAATTCTTAGAGAGTGTGGACCATTCATGGTTGAGTCAACAAACATATATACGTAACATATTGAATTTATAGAATACTGCGTTTGGCAACTCGTCTGTCAAACGTGGCAACTGTGGCAAATATCCCCCCGATGAAGCAATTTATATATATTGTGAGATTTATGTTAAGCAATAGATTTTGAAAGACTGATAGAATGCTTAATGAAAAAAGAAAAAGAGCTGAATGAAATAATAAAATAGGACAGCAAATGGGTGCGTGAAAACGAAGATCGGGCTAAGTGGCGCACCTGGGGAAATGTCCAGCAGTTGGCGCCTGCAGGCAGGTGATGATTACGATAGATATACTCGTTCACGTTCAAAATGGTTTGGTAACTTATCTCTTAATATCTTCGTCTTTTCAGTCTTTTTCAAGGGGTATACTATTTTATTGATACGGATGTGAACCACTTTTGGAACGAAGTTCCTTATCGCGCATTGCGAAAGGGGGCTAGACGGAAAAAATTAAGACCAAAAGTTATAACGACACTTTTTGCTATAGTTGTAAGCCGTGCAGCGTGCTCGTGTTTCTATGTCTGTCTGTCTCTCTCTCTCTCTCTCTCTCTCTCTCTCTCTCTCTCTCATAGAAAGCAAGCCAGTTATTTTCGTTTCATCTTTCTATTTCGCATTGAACAGTGTGATGTTGCGACGATTATTTTTGTTGAGTATGTATACAGGTATTTTACATGAACACTCACGCCAGTCACCCAGAGGGGTAGACAGAGACTAAGGACTTCCATTTGGCACGATCCTGACATACCTCTTTCGCCTCCTTTACATCGATATATCTATGCATACATGTTCGTCGGTTAGGGGTACTTCTAACGTGGCCCATTTTCAAAATATCGCCAATTTGGTCGATAAACTTTTTTCTAGGGCGTCCCGACTCTGCCGTTTACATCTGCCATATAAATTTGCTTTGTCTATCTTTCCTCATTCATTCTTTCTACATGACCAAACCACCGAAGCATTCCTTTCTTAATCCTGGTCACAAAATCATCTTGCATACCACATTTATCTCTTGTCACGCAATTTCTCACCCTGCCATTCAGATTTAACCCTAGAATATTCCTTAAAGACCACATTTCTAGAGCATTTATTCTTCTTTCGTGCTTCTTCTGCCACACCTAGCTTTCACTACCATACATTAAAGTAGGGACTAACACAGCATTATGAATTACCATACGTGCTTTTTTTGACACATTCTGGTTCTTCATAATAGAGTGTAGTGCCCCATTCACTCTATTCCCTGCCGTTCTATATCCCTATCATATCTACCATCCCTGCTAAATACACATCTCAAATACACAAACTCATCCACTTGCTCAATTAACCCTCCTTCTATTCTTATTTCACATACCGTTTTGCTTTCTTCTCTTTCAAAAATCATGACTTTCGTCTTACTTGCGTTCACTTTCATTACATTAATGAACTGGGAATCAAAAGAAAGTGGAATGAAAGGTTTTTTGTACATAATAAATAAAAAAAAATAATAACAATAATGAATTCTGACAGTGTTTCTGCACAAGTTCCGGATATTACTGATGGAGTTAGGTAAGTAGAGATTTTATACAGACAATAATGAATGCTTATGTATTTTTAGCAAGTATGCGTTATAACCACTCTTTACTATATCGCTAATAAGTCATACGCGTTATAATCTCTCCATTATTGTGTGTTTAGCAAGTGTACGCGTCATTACTTTAATAAATTTAAAAGCAAATTATATTATAATATTACAATATCAATGCGTATGTATTAAGCAAGCCGTGCGTGCCTATGCGCTGTTGTTTGTTTACGAAGTCGAGAGAGTGTATATATATATATATATATATATATATATATATATATATATATATATATATATATATATATATATATATATATATATATATATATATATATATATTAAAGATTTACATTCTCGGGTGACTGAAAAATTTCATTATCCAATTTCGAGATGTTTTTAAATTATTGTATTACTTATTACTTGAATATCATTGTTTTTATTTTAGTATAATAATCAAAACATAATTTAAACACAAAAACATCTCAAAATCTCTCTTTTTTTTTCAAAGTTTTTTTTTTATTTATTTTTTCCCACTTATACAACAAACATTTTTTAACATTTTATTCTGCCAAACTGCATTACAGTTTGTCGGCAGTAGTTATAGTCTTACATGCTTATGTTTATGTAATCTTAATTATAATTCCTATGCACATACTAACATCTAGTAACATCTGTTTTTATGCATATTTAGTACAGTGTTTGTTATGAGGTCTAAATCAGCTAAATATTCAAATTGTTTCATTACTTCTTTTTATATATACTTCCATACACACTAATTCAGCACACTTATACTGAAATAGCACATAACACATATGGATTGTTAATTTTAACAGTACGTTATATACTCGTGATCTGTGGCTTACCCTTATGGACACAATGGTAGGTAATGTTTTCTTAGAGTATTTTTAAATGAATTTTCAAAATAACTTTGCTAAGCAGGTCTGCAGGCAGCTCGCTATATATTTGCGAGATAAGCCATCGTCTCGTGCGTATACCAAAATAATTTTTAATTTTAGCATATTTTCCTTTTTTAGTAGATTAACGAGTTGGGTTTCTATATTCTCTTTCTTCCTTAAACTCATTCTTTTAAAAGTGTTCCTTTATCAACTTTATTTTCACTTTTTTATCTATAGGTACAATTTTACAAATTTTGAAAAGTATATCATATTTTTTATTACATGCAATTTTCATTTTATTATTTATTAGTATCTTTAACAACCTTGTTTGCTTGCTTGCTTATAATGCTTTGATTTTATTTCAATACACTGGGAATTTAACACTTCAGTCCTCTTAAAATTCTCATGCAGGCGCTAGCGCTCGGCAAATCCCGAGCGGTCGCATGCGACGGCTCTCCCACCCGCAGCACTTAAAACCATTAAAACTTATATTTGGAGACTACTTTTCTATAAAAAGTTTGGTAATATAAAATCTATACAAAATTCTCTATATATATGTCAGGTTTTAGTTCATTACGAAAAGACTATAGTATTTTGACAACAAAATCAAAACATATCAGGCGAATGTGTGAATCACAATTATTTCAATGTATATTACCCGAAATTATTTACGTAAAAAGATAAATTATATTCACTCAAAAACTATCCTTACAATTTTATAATAAAACACTATACTAAAACACTAACAAAACATTAGAAATATCAACACAATAACATTCACGCGAAAGTGGCGCACGAAATAAACGTAGATTATAAATAAATATTCATAGGATAACAGTTTTTTTATTGCACTAAAGGATAGAGTATTTCATATTGATTATATAATACCAGACTTCTTCATAGAAAAGTAGTCTCTATATAAGGTTTTATGGGTTAAAGTGTTGTGGGTGGGTGCGACCTCATGAGACCGCTAGGGATTTGACGGAATATGGCCGCGGTCTCACTAGACCGATTGGGGCTGAAAGGTTAAGTCCATAACTGCCCAACCCGTAATCTATAGTTATATCTGCGAGCGCACAGTTCAACATATGTAATATATTTCTGCTTAGCCTACATTTTAGTAGTAAAATTTACCCAACACTCTACGTAATTTGTTACAGATTTGCTCAATATGTGTACTCCTAACAAAACTTGTATCTATAGTTGATATCGTCGTATTATTATATCTCGGTGTCAGTTTTTTGTTAGTGTGAGGCGGTCTGTATATCACTATAATATCAAGGTCGTTGTCTCGCATTTTCAGTATTTCGTGTATCATTTTATAATGGCTACTATTTGTACTATGTATCTTAAAAGTATTATTTATTTATTTATTTAAAGCCGGAAAATTTACAGCTTTAGAATTAAAAGTAATGGTATAGTTTTTATAGAATAGGATGACATATATATATATATATATATATATATATATATATATATATATATATATATATATATATATATATATATATATATATATATATATATATATATATATATATATATAATATTCTTCGCTGATGACATGAAAGTTTTTGGAGTAGTCAACAATTCTTATGATTATAATATCCTACAAAACGATCTTATTAACTTTGATAATAATTATGTTTGTATTGTAATGAGTATTCATGTCCGTGGATGGTAAAAGATTAGAAGAAATTAAAAGAAAACCATGCTGTTGAGGTAAAATGTGTGTTTAATTGCAGAATATAACTGGTTATGTACAATTCTTTCAAATACTTTCGCAATAAGACTTAATTTTTATGTACGACGATAGTTTTTAATTTGATTTTTAGCAGCCTTTTTATGAATGGGTGTTAAAATGTGAATTTCCATCTTGCAGGAGTTAAACCATCAGAAATAGATCTTTTAAAAATAATTGCTAAAGGTTTCGATACAGTTTCTTCACAGTTAGTTAGGAAAATAGCCGGAAGCCCGTTAGGACCAGCTGATTATTATATTATATTTAATCAATTGATTTTAGAGATATTATTACCAGTTATGGGAGCTATATTATTTAGGTTTACTGTTGAATTACTAGATTGAAGGAAGTAAGAATTAAAATATTGAGTAAAAAGGTTACTAATATCTTATCCTCAATTAGTAGATATACCGGAGTACATCATACAAGAAGGATATGAAGTATTCAATTTATTTCTGATTTAGGACCAAAACATTTTAGAATAATCTTTTAAGCTATATTCAACATTACTAATGTATGGCAAGTCATATAGATCCTTTTCAATTCTCTCTCTTTCTCTCTCTCTCTCTATCTCTCTCTCTATATTTCTTTCTCGCCCTCTTCTTATGATTTTTTTTTTATAAATTAATTTTATAAGTGCACGGTAAAACCATGGTGATATTTTCTTTTGCATTTAAACATATTTATCACGAATATTATATATTATGCTATAAAAATATTGAACGCATCATCAATGTTACCATTACTAAGGATTCCCTCCCAATTAGTCGAACCTATCTCTAAGTTTATTATATCATAATTACCTTTGTTGTAAGAAAATAACACATGTTTCGAGTATGTAAGGCGCTGAAGCTCAACAAAGTTATATAATAATAAAGCTTTGTGATGCTGATCTTCCGGCACCAAGGGATCTTGGCAGTGTTCGACTTTTACATAGTCATTGGATAAAACGAGATCAAGTAAACGGTAATAAGTGTTATACGTTCTATTATATTGTTGTAAGTTACAGAAATTTGAAGTTTCAATAAAATATTTCACATGTTCACCTTTAGCACCGCAGGCTTCGATACCTGTTTGACTGTAAGACTTGATAAAAGAACTCATATTAAAATCACCTATAATAATCGCCTATAGTAAAAATCCATCTTTTCTTTTAATGCGCTTAGCATGTACTCTGAGCAGCAGGCCGGTTCTTGTATAGCGGATATCTGTCCGGTGGATAATTTGCCCTGCGATTCACATACACATTTTTTTCTAGGGTTAACTCATTGAATGATTTCTTAAATTTACGCGAACACTACACATTGAATAAAACGTTTCGAGTATGTAAGGCGCTGAAGCTCAACAAAGTTATATAATAATAAAGCTTTGTGATGCTGATCTTCCGGCACCAAGGGATCTTGGCAGTGTTCGACTTTTACATAGTCATTGGATAAAACGAGATCAAGTAAACGGTAATAAGTGTTATACGTTCTATTATATTGTTGTAAGTTACAGAAATTTGAAGTTTCAATAAAATATTTCACATGTTCACCTTTAGCACCGCAGGCTTCGATACCTGTTTGACTGTAAGACTTGATAAAAGAACTCATATTAAAATCACCTATAATAATCGCCTATAGTAAAAATCCATCTTTTCTTTTAATGCGCTTAGCACGTACTCTGAGCAGCAGGCCGGTTCTTGTATAGCGGATATCTGTCCGGTGGATAATTTGCCCTGCGATTCACATACACATTTTTTTCTAGGGTTAACTCATTGAATGATTTCTTAAATTTACGCGAACACTACACATTGAATAAAACTATTATTTACTTTATTTATTGAAGGATGATGATGAGATTCACCATATGGTGAATGAAACAAAGAGATCTATAAAAACCCGCGTGAAGGAACATATAGCTGATGTGAAGCACCGACGCTCCGGGAAGTCTGCAGTCTGCGAAAATGTTCAAGATCGTCCCCACCATTACATTAGATTTGATAAACCACTAATTCTCGCAAAAGAACACCGATTCCTACCATCTGCTTGGGATCCTATAATTAACAAAATTAAACCCAAACCCAAGCATACCACTGCAAGACTTCATGATACTATAAGCTCGTTTTGCGTAAATCGGACCAAAAATTAATATTAAAAAACTGAAGGTAGCCGGACTAACTATGACATTGGGACGTCAAACATCTCAGTCCCCCCGTGACCACGGGTGCTGTAAAGCACCCGAAACGTCGGGATAATAATAAAAACAAATTAAACGCGATAAAATCCGTAAATAATAGTTTTAACTCATTGAGTTAAAATTACCTATTCTTCTTACATTTTATTTATATTAGAATCAGAATCACACATTATGATCTTTTTCTCTTCCGTCGGCATTAATATTTACTTCATTTAGGCCTATTTAGATATTTTCGATGGTGCTAAGCAAAACAATGATTAACCTTGTTGGCAGAGTCAACCCCACGCATGTGCGGAAGCGGGGACTTGCTGCGCTTGCACTTATCTGGTAGCTCCTGTTATGCTATTGTCGCTTCTTTATGAAGCGTATTACACTATTTCTGTCCTTTTTAAAAATTAAAAAAGCTGTACACACTTTATTGACAAGAAGTACGAACGCTTTCGCACATACACGATAATTGTGAAGTCCATCATGCTGCCTTAATGTGCTGTCCTAAGGAATTCTCTTTACCTAAATTGACCGTGTAGTGGCAGTGTTAGAATATGAAACATTTTACTACCCCATATCATCCCGTGACTTTTGTAAGAGGTGACAGTGGAAAACCAATCAGGATATTGACAGAAGCGTCTTCATAATAACGACTAAAAATAAAAACGGCAGTTGCCAACAGGCTTACCAAGAGTGGCAACTATGCCAAATATCACTCGTATGGGGAAAGCTTTGTGGGAGACCTACTTTCAGAAGTGGACTTTAATAGGCTGTAAAGTTGACTTCAATTTTTAAATTTGAGTTAATAAAAATCGGCATGTTATTATTTTATATTATTATTTGCTAATCGAAGAAATCGTTTTTTATTTAATTTACAAATATGTAGCATTTATGGAATTTTATTTTAATAAACATAATTGAGTCGAATTGAATAGCATTTAATTAGCCGTAGATTTAGTTTTGCCATTTACCGACAGGTGTACACGAGTTGAATGTTAATCTGCTATCTCCTTTATTATGAATAATAGATGTCTTGAGTGACTGAATCATCTATAAACACAGCCCAAACCACTAGCTATTTTGGGTGCTTATAGGATCCATGGTCACGGAGGGGGGGGGGAGTAAGATAATTGACGTCCCGTAGTTAGCACGGTTTCCTTAAGTTTCTCAATATTCATTTTTGGTGCGATCTGCGCGGAATTATACGAGAAATTAATTAAATAAAATAAGTATTCGAAAACTGAAGATAGCCGGGCTAACTATCAAATTGCGACGTTAAATATCTCAATCCCCCTATGACTATGGGTGATGTAAAGCATCGGAAACGTCGAGAATTGAAAATAAGTTCATTAAACGCGATAAAATCCGTGTAAATACTTTTAATCAATGTGTCGTGTTCGCGTAGATGTAAGAAATATTTATGTGAAATAATTTATTATATAATGATTTCTTATATTTAATTACGCGAACACTACACATTTATTAAAACTACTTTTACGGATTTTGCAGGCGATAAACAAAAATTAAAAAGCTGAAGGTACTCCTGGTTAGCATTGACATCGGGACGTCAGTCCGATTGCAGACCATAAACAATGATTAAAATTCTGAAGGTAGTCCGGGTTAACATTAACATCGGGACGTCAGTCACCTCAGTCCCCCTTGAACATGTGTGATGGAAAGCACCCGAAACGTTGGGGATTAAATACATTTAAAATTAAACGCGATAAAATCTGTAAAAGTAGTTTTAATCAATAATGTATTGTAGTTTCAGATGGTGTTAATTTTCAATGGAGTAAAGTATTTTGTGCTTGGAAATATATTTAATATTATTAATTAATTTTGTAGCAAAAATTTGTAGCAGACAAAATTATTTTACACGCAAAGTTCAATCCGCTGAAGGCAGGAGCATGAAAATGAGACAATAACTTCTTTTTATTACATGAGCATCTACTGAAAAAGATTTTGCAAAATTTAAACCTTTAGAGGATGAAATATGATGCTCCAGTTTTAAAAAAAATATTTACGGGGCGAATTCAAATTTGTTTGTAGAAAAATTGAAAATCAATATGCATTCTTTGATAAACTAATGAAATACGCATTTTTTCCGAATATTACGACACTACTAAAGTTTTCGTTTTCCGTACGTTAATTTTTTAATTTTGTTGGTGGGGAAATTCGTAAAAGGAAATTATGATAACTATTAATAATGCAAATGACCGTAGTAGTAGTAAGTATAGACATTATAATATATTTATCATTGTGTATAGGTTAGTATTACAGCAATTTGGAATTAAATTTAGTTACCGCTGAATAAAACTAAGGTTTTTTACCATGATAGGTTAAATTATTAGGTTTGTATTATTGTTTTGTTACGTTTTGAAATGCGTTATATTTATATTCTAAGTATATCTTAGTTTGAGTATTTAAATTTTAAGTATTTAAAACGCTGAATACTTTTAATTTTATTTTCTTACTGTTTCAAACATACCCATCAAACTTTTTCGTCCAAATTTCAGCCATGTTGGGAATTCGCAACGGAGACTAGCCATTTGTGTAGGACATTAAGATATTATGTACGAACCTGTCGGTAAAGAGTACCAAATAATGTTCTATAATACGTACGTAAGTACCAAAGGTGTATATTATACTTAAATGACACAGGACATGATTATGTATAACGAGTGTGTGCGCCAGCACGGGTTCACTTTCTATTAATTCACTATCATGGTCCGATTGAACAGTAATCCTGCACAAATATAGAGATCAGACGCAGCACAGAACGAACAATGTTACGTGCTTTCTAAGTTACACGGATAAAACACCCGCTAAAATCACCGCTCTAGCCTGTGGGCTGTTGCTGAGAATTTCTCGATAAAAACACAACTGATTTTGGATCTGATCACACCCATTACTTAAAGGTCAGAAAGTTTTTAGTTTTCATTTGTTTGAGACATATTATTATAGAAAAGGTATTTCATACATTTTTTTAGTATTATTAAGTACCAAATTTACGATAGGCACTGGATTATAGTTTCCATTTCAATAGTTTTTAATATTTATGGCAGTGTGATGCCTGATATCATAGTATATAGTAATTGGTGGTTGCTTATTTAGAGCAATTTATATATATATATATATATATATATATATATATATATATATATATATATATATATATATATATATATATATATATATATATATATATATATATATATATATATATATATATATAAACAAATAGACGGCCCACAATCGAAACAAAAACGAATTGGGCAAACTATACCCTTGCGTTTCATGTTGCATTAGGGTATAATACAAATAAGGGTTTGTATTGGTACTCACATTCGCAACAAACGCACTGCTTGACATAAATATTTAATTAATTCACTAAAGTAACAAAACATGTATATACATATAAATATACCTTCTTTAATGTGTAAGTGGTAAGCACCCGTTTGCAATTCTCACATGGGACAGTTCGACGAACCGGTTCTATCACCGCAAACTACTTAACTATATACAGAATGTTTCACTATTATACAAACTGAATGATAACTGTGGTTCTGATTGATTTTATAAGACGAAGATCTTTATATTATCGTAATAATATTTTTTAAGTTTTTGTTTATAGTTTTTTGTGTTTAAATCTTTTTTAATGTTTTGCGAGATGTTGTTTATAAGAGTTGGGATTAAAAATTCAATTGTTTGCCTACCATAGTAATTTAAGATCCTAGGCACAATTAATTTTTGTTTGGTAATATTTCTTGAAATTACTTTATGGGATACGGGCACTTGGATGCTTTTATTATTGAATTGTTCAATTAATAGGGTCATGTTTTTCATCTGCATAGGTAAAACATTAGAGTAATTGACAATGTCTAATAATTTTTCTTTATATTTTTGTATTATTTGTTGGGGTACAATAAGTTTAAGTAATCTTAGCTGTAGTTTGTATATTTTTTCAGTATATGACCTAAAGGTTCGTCCATAACTTTAGATTCCGTATGATATAATTGACTCAGCTTAGGCTTTATATATTATATTCAGTAGGATTTTATATGGTACTTATATGGTTTAGGTTTTAAAATATAGAATTTAGTCAGTATAGCTCGTAACTTCTCACAGAGAGAAACTATATGAAAAATCCAACTGAATCTATTGTCTATAATTAGTCATAAGTAAGTGTTATGCGTTACTTGTTCTATTGCCTCACATTTACAAGCGTTAGATGAAGTTAATTTGTGCAGACATCTGTGACTGTGAGCAACGATCTTAAAATACGTGTTGTGATTTAGGTAGCTTGAGTGAACATGAATCATCTTCAAAAGCCTTAGGGTTTGTAATTCGTGTAACGAAAAATTTCTCTAAACCTCTCGTATCATTTCGATTATTTTGTACTTTAGTTCGTTGTGTACTGGAGTATGCTTCCACTGTATGGTCACCCTTTTATAAGGTACATTCTGACTTTATCGAGAGGGTGCAGAGTGGTGCAGAGCAGAGGGAGCTTCGCAGTGTTTGCGGTATATGGTCACTTGCTTCGTCTACCATCATACGACTCACGATTAAAGTTTTTTAATGTCCAACGAATGTCTTTGAGGAGACAATTAGCCGAGCAAGCTTTTTTCACAAGATTGTGCATTCTCGTATAGAGTGCCCGGAGTTACTGAAGCTAATTAACTTCAATTCCAGTATCATATTCCAGTATACGACAACGTGTTCAAAGAATTTTCAGGTTAGACGTACACAAGAATAACACTTCCTTTTTCAACCCTGTTGTTAAAATGTGCCGTGATTACGACGAGATATATATATATATATATATATATATATATATATATATATATATATATATATATATATATCTGTTTGGTTCGAATGGGTGGAATTTTGACAACGAGGGGGTGAAAACAAGCCGAGTTTCTATACGTGGTAGAGCCATGCTGCAGTTATATTAGTAGTTTAGTTGTAGCACGAATGGGTCGGCTCGACCGGGGAAGGACCACGCTCTCACAGAATACCAGCTTGAAATAGTAATTAATGCTGCTGTATTTCGTATGGTGAGTGTAGAGAACCGGAGACCCTTTTTACTGGAAACGAGGTATTCCATCTTAGTTCTTACGGGTGACAACGCATCTGCATTTTGATTTGTAATCGAGGATAGATGTAGATGTCTATGGGCCGCAGCAACCACTTACCATCAGGTGGACTGTGTGCTCGTTTGTCACCCGATCCTATAAAAAAAGAGTGTTTGGTATTCCGATGATGTAATGGAGAGGATACTTAAGTCTGAAGTACTGAAGTACTGAAAGAACTTAGTCCTTTATTCGTCGAACTAACGCAATAGAACTGTTTTCATAGTTCTGTGTGACTACTACTATTTACTACTAGTAAATATAGCCTGGATCTTATTATTCATTACAATGAATGTTCTTTATCAATTTTTTCTCTAACTTTTAAAACTTTGTGGAAACTGGTTTAGGAGTGAAAAAAACTAAGTCTATTAGTTGCAGATTGTATGCTTCGGTGTTGTATAAACGGCGTCGTCTGTTTGTAAATGCTCATTGCCTTTTAAAATTGCGAAAATAAATTGATAATATATCGTCGTTTGATCCTAGGAATGTTACCATCTATATAATATATAAATATATTATATACATGATTTACAAAATGGAAGTGTATCGACTAAATTGGCGATATATTGAAGATGGGCTAAATTAAAAGCACCCTAAACCGACGATCATAGTAACTCCGGGCGGAGTTACTGAAGCTAATTAACTTCAATTCCAGTATACGACAACGTGTTCAAAGAATTTTCAGGTTAGACGTACACAAGAATAACACTTCCTTTTTCAACCCTGTTGTTAAAACGTGCCGTGATTACGACGATATATATATATATATATATATATATATATATATATATATATATATATATATATCTGTTTGGTTCGAATGGGTGGAATTTTGACAACGAGGGGGTGAAAACAAGCCGAGTTTCTATACGTGGTAGAGCCATGCTGCAGTTATATTAGTAGTTTAGTTGTAGCACGAATGGGTCGGCTCGACCGGGGAAGGACCACGCTCTCACAGAATACCAGCTTGAAATAGTAATTAATGCTGCTGTATTTCGTATGGTGAGTGTAGAGAACCGGAGACCCTTTTTACTGGAAACGAGGTATTCCATCTTAGTTCTTACGGGTGACAACGCATCTGCATTTTGATTTGTAATCGAGGATAGATGTAGATGTCTATGGGCCGCAGCAACCACTTACCATCAGGTGGACTGTGTGCTCGTTTGTCACCCGATCCTATAAAAAAAGAGTGTTTGGTATTCCGATGATGTAATGGAGAGAATACTTAAGTCACGCAATTTCTGCGCACGCATATACTGAAAAAGTCAGTAGAAATAGGAAGAATGAAAATATAATAATTCCATGAAATTTATTCCTAGAACATTTCGAAAATATTAAAGAAGCAGGTATGAGAGAGCGCTCTTCACAGTGTGTTTTAATATTCAAATATTTCAGAAACGTTTGTAATAAAATTCAAATGTTTGTATACATACACAAACCTACAACATACACATACAATACAATATATGCCGAACCGCCTTTGTTATGAATATTTTGATACATAACCTCGCATGAAGTTCTGAATACAACGATTTTTATACTTATCTGTCGGAGATATTTAATTGAGGAGTTAAGCTAAGAATATATACTCTTATTTTTGCTTGCTTGAAATTTACAGTTTAAAATACCGATGCTTCGAAGTTATTGCTCTTTTAAACAACGTTTCTTTTTTAATATTTTTTTTTCTTTTTGGCTCATAGACACTTAAATATTTCAGCGATATAGAATCAAAATGCAAAAACCTAGTCATCCTTTAAAACTAAGATAAGACAACTTCCTTAATTCTCCTTTCAAATACAGTATCATTATGGTGCTACTTTAAGTGGGTCTTCTGAAAGAACTTAGTCCTTTATTCGTCGAACTAACGCAATAGAACTGTTTTCATAGTTCTGTGTGACTACTACTATTTACTACTAGTAAATATAGCCTGGATCTTATTATTCATTACAATGAATGTTCTTTATCAATTTTTTCTCTAACTTTTAAAACTTTGTGGAAACTGGTTTAGGAGTGAAAAAAACTAAGTCTATTAGTTGCAGATTGTATGCTTCGGTGTTGTATAAACGGCGTCGTCTGTTTGTAAATGCTCATTGCCTTTTAAAATTGCGAAAATAAATTGATAATATATCGTCGTTTGATCGTAGGAATGTTACCATCTATATAATATATAAATATATTATATACATGATTTACAGAATGGAAGTGTATCGACTAAATTGGCGATATATTGCAGATGGGCTAAATTAAAAGCACCCTAAACCGACGATCATATATGCGATGGTCTATGGACGTGAACGATTTTTTTAAACTTTTTATAAGCAAAGTTCTTGAACACAATCTCACCTGATGGTAAGTGGTGCAGCCTTAGATGGTAAATCGCACTATCTTAGCGTAACAAATGCCTATCCACTCTTGCCTTGAAGACGCCCAGATTGTATTCGGACGAAAAGATAGACGCCGGCAACTTATTCCAGTCCTTTGCTATACGCATTAAATAAGTTGAAGTAAACCGTTTTACTATAATGCGTGGAATATCGATAACAAAGGGGTAATGACCCACCGACCACCTGGTCCTTCGATGGTGGAAAGAAAACGGAGGAATTAAAGCGTGTAATTTCTGCGCACACTCTTTGAAATGCAGATGAGAGATGTGTCAGGATGATGCCAAATTGAAGTTCCTAGTTTCTGCTTTCCTATCTAGGTGACAGGCGTGAGGAGTTATGTTTTTTATCTAATCATTAAAAGATGGTAATAAAATCATCTTCTATGTTGTCAGATTATTATACGAACCATCAGCAGCGTCATATATGCGAGATATCTATTACTGCCTATCTACCAAGCGTAGTCATATACTTCTTGAGAATTGTGAACTATAACGTTCTGATAAATAAGAAGGGTAATTTTCTTTCAATAGGTTTCTGGATGTCTTTTTGTTAAGAGAATATCAGAATTACCGACACAGCTTTTCTGTTGAGCTGATATGTATTTATAGATATTAATTTAAAACAATAGCATTTTAGTAAATAAATAAGTACACATTTTTACGAAATGGACCATATTTTATATATTAGGAAATACTTCCTATAATGCTTTCAAGTTAAGTGCTCCTTGAAAGTTATTGCGGTAGGGATTTTATAATGAATCCCGAGAGAAATAGTCTTTTAGATAATGGAAAGATAGGGCAATAGAGAAACATATTATATAATGTTTATTCCATTTGATTTTACTGAGTCCGGTTACACACTGCGGGACCTATCTCTCTTAAGACAGAACATTTTGCTTTTAATTGTAATTCCTAGACTGGCAATCGGAAGCAGTATCAAAAGCGTGATATGTTTGTTAATAATATCAGCAATTAGTTTGCTACATGTGACGATTGTGACAAATTTTTCCTGCAGCGGAAAAATATATGTATATGTATATAGTATAGCAATAGCATTATTTTTATTTCTAGTCATTATTAGGAAGACGCTTCTGTCCATCTCTTGATTTGTGTCCCTTTGTCGCCTCTAACTACACCCACGAGATGATATTTGGATATTCTTACATCGCCTTTACAAGGTAAAAACTGATGATGAAATAGAAATAAACTAAATTACAACAAGGGACTCGCTATACCCGCTGTCGGCTTCGAGCGGCGTTTATAATTATATAAAACGTGATGCGAAATTTCACAACAAAAGCGCCGAATAATTTGATCACGATTTCAATTATCTTCACTGCTACTGTAATCCTTTTATTTATTTATCTTAAACCATTTAAATTTTAAATGCATATTTCTGTATTATGCTCAGACTAACGAAGAAAGTTAGACAGATCATGTACATTTTTGCAAACAATCAACGACATTGTAACCGATTTTGAGTAGCATATGATGTGTGTCTTTGTAGTAATTGTAAATCCAAGGGCTTGTGAGCCTATAAGCCAGGGTCGCGGCTTATCAGGTTTGCTTGTGATTAAGCGTGGTACGTCACACAGAACTGCGCTTGGATCACTCTGTGTGTTCTTCTACTCATGAGGTGGACTCTGAGTACGGATTTTGTTCCTCTTAAATTGGAAAAAATATAACTTCTTGAGATTTAATGGAATACTTTAATAACATGACTAGGATATGCTACAGTCGCTCGTTTTGGGAGGCTACCGGCAGTCTAGAAACTCAATTAGCATGAATACGGGTTGATGAATTCTCTCAATTATAAAGAGTTAAAACTTTTGAATTTGGTAGAATAAAAGTAACAAAGTAGCGGTCACAGCTGGGCAACAACATGCCTCTTCTCGTGTTCAAGAGGAATATTGCGACTTATTGGTGAACTTCGCATGTCTTTCAAATATTTTCATACCGCAGACATACAATTTACTGCCGATGATTTTCCTCCACAAAAGAACAAGTGGAATCGAAACCGGGTTCCAACCGTACAAAGAAATTTAAGACAAACGCTTAGTCTTTAGCTTTAGGCCATCTAGGTGGTGTAATAAAGACACAGGTAAAATGAAACAGACAGAGTAGGCAAAATAAAATAAAACAGTAGATAGGCAGCAGCATTTATAAAAGCAGCTCGGATTAATAAAACTGTTGTTGACAGTTTATTTTCAGTGGCGGCAATTTTGAAAAATATTCTCGTAGGAGGGGGAGCAATGAGTCAATCTAAAATGAAAAAATGTTAATATTTTGAGCTACCATGGCTATGAAATATCTGTCTCGAGTATAGTTAATATACTTATGAGCTTCAAACCCTGAAGTTGTATTCTATGATGTACTTACTATAAAGTGCATCACATAACGTGCTTCACTAATCAATTGGAATATTATTTTTCATTTCGTATCTGTATAAACAAATATCAATTGCCGCATATATAAAAGTCATCACTTAAGAAAAACTGGACCGATTTTGATGAAATGTTTGTGTGTTTTTCCGAATGGTTTAGATCTACAATTGGACTCGGTAGGTGACGTTGTTGTCGTGATCCGAAATTCACCCGTGGATCACTAGTTTGTAATAAAATTACAAAAAAGGGAATAACTGCGGAATTTTTCACGCAGTTTCTTCTGCCGTCAGAGAAACTCATATATAAATATATATGTGTTTATTATGGCATTATATATATAAATATATATATATATATATATATATATATATATATATATATATATATATATATATAATAAATATTAAAGAAGTTGTTTGTGTTAGGGGTCTACGCCCCAGACATGTCGAAGCCCACTTATATCCGGCAGCAGTTTTGGGAAATGGTAAGGATGGTGCTAATGAAGTGTAAGGGAAATGAAAATATTATTATGCTAGGAGATTTTAATGGAAGGGTTGGGGTGAGGAGGCTTGGTTATGAAAGGATATTGGGAACGTTTGGTGATGAAAGTATAAATGAGAATGGTGAAAGCCTCCTCACCGTATGTGTGGAAAGGAATCTTTTTGTGACGAACACTTTCTTTCGTCATAAGAAGATTCACATGTACACTTGGGAAAGAGGTGATGATAGAAGCATGATAGATTTCATAACTGTGGATGAAAGAATGAGGAGCGCAGTAGTGGATACAAGGGTTTACCGGGGGTCCAACGTAGGGACGGACCACTACCTGGTCTTATGCCGAATTAGGGGTTTATTCAGACGTTGGCGGCATAGGACATCTGTGTCTACCACTGCGTTACAGCGTATAAGAATTGAGAGGTTACAAGATGAAGATGTGAAAGACAAGTACAAATGCAGACTGAGAGAAAATATAAGTAATTTGGATGAGTTGTGTGTGAATGAGTTAGACTTGGAGAATGTGTGGCATAATGTTAAGAAAGGTTTAGTGGATGCAGCTACCGAAGTATGTGGTGTTAGTAAGAGAATGAATGAAAGGAAAGACAATACGTTATGGTGGGATGACGAGGTACGTATGGAAGTTGAAGCAAAGAAGAGAGCATGGCTAGATTTACTAGCGACCAAAGCTGGTAACTCTGGTGGTAAGAATGATGAGAATGAAAGAAAAAAGGCAGAGTTTAAACGTTTAAATAAGAGAGTAAAAGAATTAGTTGAAAGGAAAAAGCAAGAAAGAACGGATAGGAATGATAGAAGAATATCGGATAACTTCCAGGCAAATATTAAAATGTTCTGGAAACTCGTAAGAAATACCAGGGGAAATACAAAACAGCCTAGATTGAATGCGATACGAGACGAGAATGGCTGTATCCTGAATGATGAAGTGTTGAGTCTAAAGAGATGGAAGGAATATTTTGAAAGCTTATGTATGAGTGAAGAGACATGTGAACTAAATGAAATAGAAACTCCGAAAGAAGATGAAAGAGATAGGGAGATAAGTATGGATGAAATAATGAAAGCAATGAAAAGCATGAAAGTAGGTAAGGCAGCCGGATATGATAGAGTTTCACTCGAAATGCTAAGGGCTGGAGAGGACGTGGTGGCAGGCCTGCTGTACACCTTGTTTAATTTATGTTGGGAACTAAAGCGGGTACCGGGAGACTGGTGCAAAGCCGTGATAGTCCCAATATATAAGGGAAAAGGGTCACAGCAGGACTGTAAAAACTACCGTGGTATCAGCCTTCTTAGCATTGTGGGAAAACTGTATGCTAAGATACTAATTGAAAGAGTTATGAAAGAAACTGATGAAAAAATTTGGGATGTGCAAGCGGGATTTAGAATGGGAATGGGGTGTACAGATCAAGTCTTTTCCATGCGCATGATCGCGGAGAAGTTTTTGGCGAAAAACCAAAGAGTTTTTTGTGCGTTCATGGACTTGGAAAAGGCTTATGACAGAGTGGACAGGGATGTGTTATGGCAAACGCTGAACGCATTTAGGTTGAGCGCTGGTTTGATACAGGCATTAAAGTCTCTGTATAGGGACTCGAGTGCTTGTGTTAGAATCAACGGGGTCTACTCGGGCTGGTTTGGCATCCATAAAGGTGTCAGACAGGGCTGTGTAGCTTCCCCGTGGCTGTTTAACCTATTTATGGACAGCTGTTTGGAAAATTTGAAAGTTGAAGAATGCGGGGTAAGAATGGGTGAGTTAACCATCAAATGCCTTTTGTACGCCGATGATCAAGTCATACTTGCGTCGTCGGCGGCCGAGTTGCAAATGATGGTTACATTAATGAACAGGTCATTAAAAGAAAGGGGAATGAAAGTGAACGCAAGTAAGACGAAAGTGATGGTTTTTGAAAGAGATGAAAGCAAAACGGTATGTGAAATAAGAATAGAAGGAGAGTTAATTGAGCAAGTGGATGAGTTCGTATATTTGGGATGTGTATTCAGCAGGGATGGGAGATATGATAAGGACATTGAACGACGAGTGAATGCAGGAAATAAAGTAAATGGGGCTCTACACTCTATTGTGAAAAGTCAGAATGTGTCAAAAAAGGCACGTATGGCAATTCACAGTGCTGTATTAGTCCCTACTTTAACGTATGGTAGTGAAAGTTGGGTGTGGCAGAAGAAGCACGAGAGTAGAATAAATGCGGTAGAAATGCGGTCGCTAAGGAGTATGTTAGGGCTGAATCTGAGTGACAGCGTGAGAAACTGTGTGATAAAAGAAGAGTGTGGTTTGCAAGATGATGCGGTGACCAGGATTAAGAAAGGAATGCTTCGGTGGTTTGGTCATGTAGAAAGAATGAATGCGGAAAGACTGACAAAGCAAATATATGTTGCAGAAGTGAATGGAAGAGTCGGAAAGGGACGTTCTAGGCGGAAGTTTGTCGACCAAATTGGCGATATACTAAAAATGGGCCAAATTAAGAGTACCCTTAACCGACGAGCATGTATGCGTAGGTATATGAATGTGGAAGAGGCGAGAAAGGTATGTCAGGATCGTGCTAAATGGAAGTCTGTAGTCTCTGCCTACCCTTCTGGGTGACAGGCGTGAGTGTTTATGTTTATGTTTGTTATGTTTATAATGCCATAATAGCTCACCACACTACGAGTTCACCGGCTTAGAATTCCGCCAGGCATTAAGTCCGCCCATTGTTAACTTAGTTATAAGGTGTAACGATTAAAAATAAATAATTAAATAAACATCGTTTCGAAACAGAAGTGAATTTTAAGAAACTTTGATTATTTCTTAGCACGTAAAAAATGTATCAGTAGTGATAAAGTTACAAAGTAATAAATGGCAGATAATTTAATATATACCACAATCGCAATCCTTCACAACTCTGTTAATTACCAGTGTCAGGATCTGAAAGTTTGAGTTGTTAGTTTCTGCATGACGAAGTGAGATTGTTTTATTATCTTCTTTCTGGTTGATATTTGTTTGGCATTTTGAGTTTACAAATAATTAAATAAAAGTTATAAAGATATTATTACATTAATAACAAATTCCCCTAGATCGATTTTGGTCACGGTCGCCGGTATCTCAATATAGTCCAGCCATCTGCGTAGGACAAGATCAAAACTCATACTCAAAAGGTAATCCAATGGGAACGGATTAAGTGCAAGACCAATGAATAACTTTGCGCTTCTGCACAGACACTGTAAAAACAATCAAGTAGGGAAGGAAAAGCTGCTTAATGTTGCTGTGTTTGTTATGGAGAAACTAATCTCCTTTTTACTGGTAACGAATGTATTCTGTATTCTTAAGAGTGACAGAGCATTTGCATTTTGAAACATATTCGATTAAATATATAACTCTTTATGAGTCTAGACTATACCAACAATCGGGAAGAGTTAGTGCTTTTAGTCAATTTTAATGCTCTTAATTTTATAAAAAAAGCAAAATCGTGTTTCAAAAATTTTACATTACATTATTTAACTCCAAATCACGTAGCTTTCTCACAGTTTTCAAAGTAAAATGCTTTTAACGCAAAGTATCATTATTATTCAAAGATATTTGATATTAATTATTCAGATAGCATCATGTCTTCTGCGGGTCTCTTTTTAAAAAATTTAGTCCTTTTAATAATCCGTTTTCATGTTTTGCTACTTATACTTTCCTCCTTTTATTTAATCAAAAAATACTATGTATTTAACTTAACGCCATGATAATCAATTACAAAAAAAATGGGGAGGCTATTGTTTTCACTCCGGTTAACGAATATCTAGTTTATATGTAAATTAAAATGAATTTAAACATGTAAACACCTCATAACTTTTTAACGGAGTTTCTAATTGAAAAACAGTATTCGAAATCTGAAACAACCTTGCTGAACTTAGATTTTATGCGAATTTAAACCGAATTGTCACGGTTGAATTCTAATAAAACCTCAAAACTTCTAGCAATGTTAAAAAGTAGTTTAATTGGAGCTCTTTTACTCAAAAAACGCCATTGATTGTCGTCAACCGCATTAAAATTGGTTGATTCGTTTGAATGATATCGTTGACGAAGGAAATCTCAAAAAACTGGTTTTTATTCTCGGTACAACTTGAAAACTTTCCGTGAAACCAACTTCTCGTTGTAATATGCTTCTTTAAGCTGAAAATAATGCGTAAATCATATCAAAATCGTTCGTGAAATTGGTTCGTGAAATTTTCAATTTTAAAAAAATTTAAAAAACGTGGTTTTTTAAAATTATGACTTTTTTAAATCGAAGAGCAAATTCAGAACCTTAATCATGCGATTTAGGCTTCTATGCGTTTTCACTTGAGAGGCGACGACAGCGCCGCCACACAACTAAGGGTAATTTCGCCTTCTGAGGTAATCTATGGAGGCCACCTAAATTCAGGAGTGTGAATTCTTAATAAATTGTCATGGAAGAGTGAATAATATATATGTATGTAGTCTGTAGGCCATAGTTTCACTGATCATCTTAAAAATATCATCTTAAAAAACTAATTGAAACTTGAGTTTATTAAGTTGCCGCGCCTACGTCACAGTGACCGAGTGAAGCCGGCCACAGTCGAGCGTGTACCTGCTGTACTACCATATGTCAGAGGACTCACAGACAAGGTTGGCTACATCTTAAAGCGAGCTTCCATTAAAACATACTATAAGCCGCCGAAGAAGATTAGTCAATTTTTACCATCCGTCAAGTGTAATATCCCTCTACAAGATGCAGGAGTGTACAAGTTAGATTGTGAATATGGTCTCTCTTAAATAGGTCAAACAAAAAGATCCATAAAAACCCGCGTGAAAGAACATATAGCTGACGTGAAGCACCGACGCTCCGGGAAGTCTGCAGTCTGTGAACATGTTCAAGATCGTCCCCACCATTACATTCGATTTGATAAACCACAAATTCTCGCAAAAGAACACCGATTCCTACCAAGGATGATACGCGAGGCTATTGAAATTAAAAAACATCCAAATTTCAATAGAGAAGATGGTTGGGTGCTACCACCTGCTTGGGATCCTATAATTAACAAAATTAAATCCAAACCTAAGCGTACCACTGCAAGACTTCATGATACTATAAGCTCGTTTTGCGTAAATCGGACCAAAAATTAATATTCAAAAACTGAAGGTAGCCGGACTAACTACGACATTGGGACGTCAAACATCTCAGTCCCCCCCGTGACCATGGTTGCTGTAAAGCACCCGAAACGTAAAAATAAACGCGATAAAATCCGTAAATTGAGTTTTATTCAATGTGTAGTGTTCGCGTAAATTTTAGAAATCAGAATGTAGAAAATATTTTTTTGAAATTATTCATAGGAATTGATAACGACAACTAAAGAAACAAGAACATCTAATTTAATGAAACAGACAATCATTTTACAAAAGAATAGATTTGAAATTTAAATATAAAATCTGACAGTGGCAGACCATATTTTCTACGCAATAACTTCACGCGTAGACAAAGAATACAATAAACAGCGTGATATGTTTTGTATCGTTCACTAAACGAAGAACGCCTAATATTTCATATCAGCACTTGTAATAAAGATAAGTAGCTATTATATTGTAGTCATTATTCCCGTACGACCTAACAAGTGGTTTGCCATTAAATTTAGTGTCAGAGACTGCCACTGTCACTGATTTTTTTAATGTTTATTATTTGTTTAAACAAATGAAACTCTATAATTATTTAGCTAGAAAATAATTTGTCGGGCAGGATTATAGGTTGTACATTTAAATATGTATTTAAATAACTTCCTGAATCACGATTTGCATGGAAGTATTAATTTAACCGATGTTCATGGTGTTTATATTTGTATATTTATATTTGTATATTTATATATATATATATATATATATATATATATATATATATATATATATATATATAATGTATATATATATATATAAATATATATATATATATATATATATATATATATATATATATATATATATATATATATATATATATATATATATATATATATATATCCCTCTGCGACTGACGTGGTAGTCCAACAGACACCGGCAAAATATAAAATTTGGTTTATTACCATTATTTTCAAATTTGAGCGTCGCTACTCTTAGTACCTTGCCATAGTAAGCTAGCGCGTGGGTCGGTGTGCGGCAGGGTGCCGTATCAAGCTCATGTGTGCGTATTGAGAGGAAGGTGTCCACGAGACTACCACATCAGTGTTAAGGTAAGTGTCTACCATACTACCACCTCAGTAAAATGTTTATTTTTCCACAGTGTCTCCTAAACTACCACATCAGTTACTAAGTTTAGTTTATTTTACGATAAGTTATTTTTGTAATATTTTGAGTTATTTCACAATTTTATTTTATTTAAATAATTTCTTTCTGCACTAATATTATAAAGGTGATAAATTTGTATTTTATTCGAAATAAATAAACTCAGAAAGTACTGGGACTATTTAAAACATTATTTCACTACTATAATGCCATATTATCATTGAGTAACATAGGTTTTATCGCGAAATAATATCTATAGTCCACGCTGGTGAAGTTGCGGAAGCTAATCATACGTAATTTATAGGACAAACTTATTTTTTAGATGGCTGACTCAAGTAAAAACCCTAGGCCAGATGCTTCTTCTACTCGTAAGAGAACGTCGGCTGAAACATTTGTGGGTCATGAAAATCAAATAATGGAGTGGCTGAAAGAGGAAAGTGACCATGAGTTTAGTGATGTTTTACGATCTAGATGACCTTCATGAAGACTTTTTTTCATGTGATGAAGATCCAGAGTCATATATAGAAGCGCGACAAGATCCTGCCTTTGTAGTTGAATGCCAACGATCTTCAGACACGTTAGAAGACCACTTCACAGGTAAAAACGGTTTCATTTGGAGTAAACACGAGCGTCCTAGGATATCCCGTATTGCAACTCATAATATATTTCGATTACCAGGCCGTACTCCAACAACTAATTTTAAAGGTTACTCGGAACTTTGGTCTAAGCTGATTGACCCCACAATGTTAAAATCTCTAGTGCGAAAATGAGGAGAGCAACTTTTTTATTTAATATGGCAAGCGATTTAGTGCTGAATCATATGAAAACCATGGTATACAATGAAAGATTGCCAAGGGAGCTGCGCATGAAAATCACTAGGGTTTTAGGTAAGGATGTCCCCCCTCCACCACCAGTAGTTCGGTCTGCTCCATCAAGTGGCAGAAAACTTTGTACTATTTGTCCAACAAAAATAAAAAAAGACAAACTAAATATTGTTGCTGTGATTGTTCAAAGCCAATTTGCTTTCAGTGCTCCAAGCCACTGTGTGATAATTGTCAAATATAGCTGTGATTTTGAAAATGTATAATTTTGAAGTCAACCAATGAATGTATCTGATTTTCTCTAGACTGATTAGTGTACTTGTTAATTTTTAAAATGTCTAATGTGAAATTTAAAAAAAATATTTTGTGATTTTTTTCTAAGTCATTAATATTTAAGTGAAGATTCATAGACCGATTTGTGTTAAGTAAATAAACACAGTTTATTTTTGAAAATACAAATTGATTTATTTATTTTAAGTTCACTTAATATAAATATTAGGCTTACAATCTTATAGATATAAATAAAATCCCTGCATAATTTAAATCTATAAAAATATTTGCTTTTGAAATGGTGTCTCGTATACTACCACGTCAGTACAATTGTAAAAATTGAGCCACGTCAGTCGCAGAGGGATATATATATATATATATATATATATATATATATATATATATATATATATATATATATATATATATATATATATATATATATATATATATATACATTATTAGCGTAATTTTAAGGTCAGAGCTAAAAGTGAATTTAATAATAACTCGACCGCTAACCAATTTAAATCTGCCGGGCTAGCATGGGCAGGAGAGAATATATCCCCGGGGAAAGGATAAAATTTTTATCCCTTGCTTAGTTTTATCCACCCTGCGAGCTTGGGCAAGAGAAAAAAATTATATCCCCCGATTATATCCACTGAAAAGAGATAAAATTATCTTATCTCTATAGTATATCCCCGTTTGACATAACGAGTAGACATATATCTCCCCATCCGGATCATGGGGCCAAGGGAAAGAGAAAAAATTATCCCTTTTTGACATTTGAAAGGGACAATTTTATCCTCTTTCGCGGACGTGGGTTTAAGTTTATCTTCAAACCATTTTAATACAAATAAGATGTCTCGAGCCTATTGCAACTACATTTTCGTGTCAAAAATTGAAAAACAAGAAAGAAAATTACATCAGTGATCGATAGGTGATCAGAATACTTAATCTATTAGAATTCTCCGACAATGAATTTCTACGCCGGTTTCGGATGCTCAAAGATTGTTTTGCATTTGTGTAAAGAACTCTATGAGGCTTTAAAGCCTATTAATTCTGTGGATGGACTACCAGTGCATATTGAAGTAAGCATCTATTACAACCACCTTGTCCAAAAACATCGTATATTTGCAATCAATACATGTGGCTTATGTAACTTATCTTAATATTTTTTCTAGGTAAGTAGTTTACATCTTTCAGATTCTTGGCAGATGGTCGTTACCTACTAGAGAGGTACGATTCAAGACCGTGGCATGGCTGTTGTTCAAACAACAAATAATCAGCAAATACTTGACCTAAATTATTGGGGCCATCATTAGAGTGTGTGGAAAAACATACATTAATTAGCCTCTTGTGTAGGTAAATACAAGTTTCAGTGCATCTACTTCTTTCATTTTATTTTTGACTAATACTGAAGTGAATGTCATTTCGGGGCATATAACAAGTAAGGCATAATATTATAATCTGCTTTGTGTTTTGTTATCTGTATATTTGTTTGTGGTGTACAATAAAAGTATATTCATTCATTCATTCAAGGCAAAATTTAGCTAGAGGATACCTAGCAGAGCATGGTCTGCCAAATATTCTTAGGGCTATCGACTGCAGCCATGTTGATATATTTCACCTACCATCCCAGACTGGGGTTTAGTACAAGGAAAGGGCGGTCTACAATTCTAATTTAAATTGTTCAACTGATAATAGCAAACAAGTTATAGTTTTTAAAAACCTAAAACCTAATAATCAAGTTTTTTTCCAAATAAAGAATAGTAGTATTATATTAATCTAATATTCCCCTTTCCCTAAAAATAACTGTAATGCATGTGTGCCACAATAGTCTTACAGGTGGTCCCATGAGAATATAGTCATCCCGGTTAAAGATTCTACAACCTTTCAGATTGTAGTCACCCTTTAAACATTGAGTTATTGAGTCTCAATAGCTCAATGCCATGATTTAATTACATAGGTAGTGTCAACAATACCCAAGGCGAGTCCATGGTCAAGTCATATATAATGATAATAGAATCGGTCTATACTATATTTTAGGTAAGTATTATAACTTTTTAAAATAAAGTTATCAAACTTAGTAAAGTTACAATTCAAAGGTTTAAATTAAGAAATACGTAGGCGGTCCCATAATGAATTGGCCTAACTATTAACCAATGAAGGAAATGAAACGAAACCAATTTTATTTTTCAATATAATCACCATGAATACTAACACACTTATGACATCTGTGAATCAACATCTCTAAACCTTTATAAAAATAATCACATTTTTTATCCTCAAAATGACCGAAGACGGCCGCCTGCAACTCTTCATCGCTTGAAAATTTTCTTCCTCTTAACTCCCGCTTTAAATGTGGAAATAAATAATAGTCGGACGGGGCCATGTCTGGACTGTAAGGTGGATGTTGAACTTCTGTGAACCCGCATTGACGAACTGCATCCTTCGAAACACCAGCGGTATGAACAGGGGCGTTGTCATGGAGCAACAGGACACCTTTAGACAGCTTGCCTCTTCGTCTTTCCCTTATTTTGTCTCATAATTTATATATTAAAGAAACATAATATTCGCCGTTCACGACTGTATTACGTTCTTTAAAATCCACCATCAAAATGCCTTGAAAATCCCAAAATATTGTGCACATCAGTTTTTTTGCGAATGTTGCACCTTTGCCTTTCTAGGGGGCTTTTCACCCTTATAACGCCATTCCATTGACTCGCGCTTGCTTTGTGGATCATAATACAAGATCATAGTTTCATCACCATTCACTAGCCGCTCGATCACAGTCTTTGGATTTTCGCCACAAAGATCCAAAAACTCCGAAGCGCAGCGCACTCTTTCCTGTCTCTGTACCGCTGAAAGAAGTTTCGGTACCCATCTTGCACTCACTTTTTTCATGTGAAGATGTTCATGGATTGCGCGATGAATGGTACTCTTAGAGAGCCCAAGCGTTGCTGCAATTTCTCTAATCTTCAAACGGCGGTCACTCAGAACCTCCTCTTCGATAAGAGCAATCGTTTCGGGAGTGAGCACTTCCACAGGTCAACCGTCGTGGCCAAAGTCTTCGACGGTTTCTCTCCCGAGGCGAAACTCTTTCACCCAATTTTTCACTGTGCTATAGGAGGTGGCAGACTCCTTATACACGCCATCGAATCGTTCTTTTATTTGGGCAGGGGATAAACCTTTTTTAAACAGAAACTTTATGACACTTCGATACTCAGTTTTCGACATTTTGAAAAAATACGCGACTCTCGTTATTCAAATGCCTGTTGAACTAAGACTAAGCATTTCATGTCGATGCATGTTTCTTATATTAAGTGCACGATAAACGTACTATTTAATGCAACACAGCAAGTAGCGACATGTCGCGTTGAACTATATCAGGCCAGTTCATTATGGGACCGCCTAGTATGTTAATTCTTTAGCAAAGCTTGCTAAATATACTATACTATACTGTATAGATTATAAAATTATTTATTCCTTGTTTTGTTTGAAATCATTACATTTTTATTCCTCATGCTTCATCATTTTCAATTAAAATTTAATCTTTGTGACTTAGAGTAGACTTCAATTTTGATGTATTTTGTAATTTTCTTATAATGGCAGTAATTGCGGGGATCATTTTTTTTAATTTCCTCAAGAGGAAGAGACACCTCCAAAGGGTCTGTATTGTCCAGTTTCACAATTAGCTTAATTCTAGACACATATTTTTTAATAAATGCTATCACAAGCGAAGTAATACCTGCGATTTGATACAAGCAATGTATATTTAACTTAAATATTATACAAAAGAAAATAAAGAAAGAATTAGAATAATAGAAAAAATAAAAACAAGGCAGAAATACGCTTAAATATAACAAATTGTGCCGGACGGGCGAAACTCTCCGGAGTAAATGTTGTCGAAGATACTTCGCGAGTCGCTCACGTCCTACACCTATAGGTTCCGGTGGGTACTTTCACCGCCGTCTTTGTGGGTGCCGCTGAGGTATTGTGGACTTTGTTTCAAATCAAAATGCACGATTAACAAATACAAATAGCAAGGTAGTGGCTAGCGGTTCGACTGATTGATTAGTCGCGAAATTTTATAACTATTGATCACGGTTGTTAAACTACGGTTGTTCACAATTGGTTGGTCACTGTATATTTCGAAAGATTTCTTTATATTGTACGGTGGTATCAAATATCTATAGGTAGTAGCTGGTTTTCTAACACTACTGACTAGCAGCTATTATCAACTAAACTAGTTGATTTTATCACTTGTGTAACTGCGGATATCAGTTACCACTTTCGCTATATGTAACTGCGAATATCAGTTACGACCTTTTTAGGCTAGCTAACACTATCACTATATGTAACTGCGAATATCAGTTACGACCTTTTTCGGCTAGCTAACACTTTCACTATGTGTAACTGCGAATGTCAGTTACGACCTTTTTCGGCTAGCTAACACTTTCACTATTCACTATATACTGCTACTAGTCACTTCAGCTACCACCGGATACCACTCACTTCACTTCACTGTCACTGGTAGTTCTTCACACTACTACTGGTACTGGGTCCCGAGCCCCTAAGGTAGACTTGGGCAATACTTTGCAGTGAGCCGCTTGCCATTTTCCGTTTGCCTCTTTATTGCATAAACTTTTCACTATACAAATGGCATAAATTGCAATATTTTCTATACAAAACTAATTGCTACACTAACATGCTATACATCATTAAATCGGTAGTCTGGTACTTTATTAGTAGATCATAAAGGTTACTCAAAATATTAACAATGTAAAAAGTTATTAAACGAAATATCCAAAACTTTCATAATATTTGGGTACATTAATTCTTTGTTTTTTCTATAACTACGAAATGCGTTTAATTATACAAAAATATCCCTATACTTCCTTAATCTATAAGCCATATGCTAATTGAATGTCATATTTATAACTCTTTTAGAACATAAAATTATTTTCCTTATTTTAGTATGAACTATTACGCAGTTAATTAAAAACTTTCCACGATAAGACGCGCTGTGATTGGTCGATTTTTTGGTATATAATAAAAGTTGTTTATATTACTTGTTATCAAAACGACATTCTATACAAATATACTAAGAGTTATAAACATGCTAAATAACTATATTAATACACGTTTTCACTCAGTTTTGTCGGTAATTTCATTATTAATACAAAAACAATATTCTTTATAACTTCGTTTCTTAGCGTTGTTAGGCCGTCGCGAACATCTCTCCCGCCGTGCAGCGTCGCGACGATTTTCTCACAGCGGCGCTGCATCCATTTCGGTGAGCGACGTTGCTTCTACTTCGGCAGCGGCACGAGTTTCCTGGTTGGCCTCTTGATTAGGCCGTTTGCTGTGCGTACCTCCACAGTGCGAATCTGTCCGTCCGCACCGGGGTAAACAGCTTCCACCCTCCCTCGTGGCCAGGTGTTACGAGGTAACTGGCCGTCAGCTATGAGGACTGGATCGCCCACCTGGAGATTGGGACCTCGACCATGGGCCTCCCGCCGGTTTTGAAGTTCCGGTAAATACTCTCGGACCCAACGCTGCCAGAACATGTCAGCGAGTATCTGGGAGCGTTGCCAGTGTCTTTTGCTATTCATATCTTTTTCTCAGTCAGGCAGTCTCGCAGATCCTCCTAAAAGGAAGTGATTTGGAGTGATGGATTTGTCGTCGTCGCTGTCTACAGAGATGTGAGTCAATGGTCTGCTATTTACTGTGTACTCCACCTCGCAGAGCAGCGTGGCTAATACTTCCTCATGCGGATGTCTCTCATGAAGGACGGTGTATAGTGCCGTCTTCACGCACCGTACGAGACGTTCCCACACTCCTCACATGAAAGGCGCGGAGGGGGTTATAAAACGCCACACTATGCCTCGTCGACTGGCTTCTTCTCGAAAAGCCTCCCGAAGTTCCTTGTCTGCGCCGTGCATGTTGGTGCCATTGTCAGAGTAAATCTCGTAGGGGCACCCTCGGCGAGCTGCGAATCTTCTTAATGCCAGTATTGCGGAGTCAGCGCTAAGATTTGCAACAACTTCTAAGTGGACAGCTCTGGATGTGAGGCAGGTGAAGAGAGCTACGTATCTCTTCTGATGTTGACGTCCCACAGTGACTGAAAGTGGCCCAAAATAGTCCAGACCGGTGAAGGTGAACGGTCTCTGGTGATGAGCGAGACGTGTACTGGGATGGTCACCGGTCGCTGGCACTGATGGTTGTGCTTTTCTGATGCGACATTGTATGCATTGGCTCACTATCTTTTTCGTGGTGGGTCGAAGTCGGATCACCCAGTAGTGCTGTCGAACCTCGTTGATGGTAGGTTCGGTTCCGCAATGATGCAGGCTACGATGCGTCCAGTCAATGTATAATTGCGTGATGTAATGATCACCATCCAATATAGCTGGTCCCTTCATGTCTTCTGTGACTCCCTTCACGGCGGCTATGCGACTTCGTAGCGCGATGATGCCGTCTTTCAATTCTATTTGGAGCGGTCGTAGGCGGCTATCATGAGCGAACTTTTTATTATTACGGAGATCGGTTATCTCTTGTGAGAAGGAGCCCTCTTGTATAGCACGTATCAGGAGCTTTTCGGCCTTTCTGATGAATTCGGCCTCTAGTGTGATGTACCTTTTGACATCTCTATTTTTCACTTGACTGGGAGGCTGTGCGATTTATCGCGGATTATTTTTCGATTTCCTCCAGTCGGGATCTTCCTCTTTGTCCCTTTTGGTTCTTTTATAGAAAGTCCTGTCTGTGGTTTTGCGGCAGAGTGTTATAAATTGAAGCACTCTAGCCGTAGCTCGCAATAAGCGTTCCCATCTCGAAAACCTTGCTGGATCGGGAACAGCTTCTCGGAGTATCGGAGATTGATACGATTCCTTAATGGTGAGGGATCTTTCCTCACCTGTAGGTTCGGATGACGTGGGTCTTTCGGTGGGCCATGCTGAGGGTTCTTTATACAAAAACGATGGGCCGTTGTACCACTCGTGTTTGGAGTCGAAGTTCGGTGGTACGTCCCTCGTGGCAATGTCAGCTATATTCAATTTGGTAGGTACCCAGCGCCAGTCCTCTACTTTACTATGTTCCTCGATTGCTGCTATTCGGTGGGCAACGAAAGGTTTGTAACTCCTGGAGCCCTTTTTTATCCACGTGAGGACAGTTTTGCTGTCAGTCCAATATGTTACGGCTTCGGGCGTCACGCAATGTGCCTGGATGACGGCGGCAGCTACGCGGCTTCCCATCACGGCGGCTTGTAACTCGAGGCGAGGTATGGACGTTACTTTCAGCGGAGCTACCTTCGCCTTAGCCATGATGAGGCTCACATGTACTGTCCCATCGGGTGTGGTTGATCTCCAGTAGACTGCCGTTACGTAGGCGCTCTCACTGGCATCGGTGAACACGTGGACTTGGAGTGAACGTGCGTCGCTGAATCCCGGGTAGCATCTTGGGATGCTTACCGATTTGAGCTGTTCCAGATGTTGGATCCATGTGAACCATTGTTTAGTCAGGTCTTCGTCCAACTCCTGGTCCCAGTCTCTTCCTCGTCTCCATGCTTCCTGCAGTATTTGCTTTGCTCGAATTGTAACTGGGGAGGCGAGGCCGAGCGGGTCATACAGCGACATTACTATTTTAAGTGCTTCCCTCTTGGTTGGTGTTTTATGCAGCAAATTGATTGGAAGTCGAGCGAGCTTTAGGTTGAAGCTCAGCTGATCGGTACCCGGTTTCCAGATTAATCCGAGTATCTTTTCCTCGGTTCCTTTGTTTCCCAGATCGACTGACTCAGATGCTTCACGGTCAGGTTCTAATTCTTTTACAACTTCTGGTGCGTTAGAAACCCATTTTCTTAAGTTGAAGTGCGCGTTTTTGTGTATGTCGCGTACTTCCTTCGATATTCGTATTGCCTCTTCCAGAGACTGGAAACTGTCGAGATAGTCATCCATATAGTGGTTTTGAATGATAGCTTCTACGGCTTCTGGATACTTGTCTTTGTATTTTTAGCGTTCCAGTTCTTCGCGAATATGGCTGTGCAGGGTGAACTGGCTGCACCGAAAATGGTCGACGTCATTCTATATTCTTGTGGAGCTTCATTACGTCGATCCCCTCTCCAGAGATATCTTAAGGCATCTCTGTCTTCGGGTCTAACTTTGACCCGCATGAACATTTCGGCTATGTCCGCGGAGACAGCGATTTTATGGCGGCGAAAACGCATCATGACCCCTGGTAGTGATTGCAGTAGGTCTGGACCCGTGAGCAGGAAGTCGTTCAACGACACCCCCTTTGTTTTGGCTGCGGCATCGTGTACTATTCGAAACTTCTCTGGCTTCATTGGGTTATGGACGTCGAAATGGGGTAGGTACCATGTTCTTCCCGGTGTGCTAGTTTTCGGCGCTATCTCGGCGTATCCTTTTTGTACTAGGGAATTCATTTGTTCATCATACTTCCTTTTTAGATCTTCGTCTCGATCTAATTTTCTTTCAATGGAAACGAGCCGTTTTATTGCTGTTTCGTAATTACCAGGCATCTCGACATCCTTTTCCTTCCAGAGAAGCTCTGTTTCTATGTGCCCGTCTTGTAACTGACGGGTGCTGCTATTTAGTATATCTTCAGCTTTCTTCTCTGGGTCGGAGTCTGGTCTTCTCGGATTGATAATGAGAGATTCCAGCGCGAAATATTCGCGGAGTTGGTCATCTATAGTTCCCTCGCTCTTGTGCAGCTCATTGGCCGCGTGGACGCGCTGATACGGGGCTTTAGTGTGTGCCCCGTGTAGCACCCATCCTAATTCTGTGAGCGAGGCAATTGGCTGGTGCGGCGGACCTCTTCGGATTTGAGTGGCTATCAGAAGTCTCCAATTGTCCTGTCCTATTAGGATCCTTGGGTTGCCGGAGTCATATATTAGCTGCTCCTTTAGGTCTTTCAAGTGTTTGCACTTGGCTATGTCTACTGCACGCACAGTTTGTGGCCCCAAGTTTAGGCTTGCAACCGTGCGTGCTCTGAATAGCACCCTTTTGCTGTGGAGACTCTTCAGCGATACTTTGATTCTTCGAGATTCCGGTGAATCGAGGGTAGTGTTCCCGATAGCGGTGATCTTAAACGGGTCGAACCGCCCTTTAGCTCCAATTTGTTTGGCGATCTCTTCATCCATTAGTGAAACTGTTGACCCATCATCCAGCAGGGCGTGTGTGTTTACAGCTCCCGCCGGTCCGATTACTCGCACTGGAATTATTTTTAAATAGGCTTGATGCTTTGACACACCGAATGAGTTAGCAACAGTTTCTTGAGGTTCTTTTTGTTTGACCTCAGTCTTCTCCTTTGTATTGTTATGGAGAAGTCGATTGTGTGTCGCGGTGCATCCTTCTATTCCACACTTATTGGTTTTGCATTTGTGTGTCTGATTTCTATAACGTAAACAGCGGAAACATAAATTATTTTGCTTTGCGAGTTCCCATCTTTTGTTGATATCTGTTTCCTTAAATTTTTTACATTCGGATCCGTAGTGACCCTCCTTTCCGCACACTCTGCATTTCGGAGATGGCTTAGTAGTAGCCGCGTGTGCTCTATGTACTGAACGATTGCTTTGTGCTTCGTTTATAATTTCTGGAGGCGCAAATGCACTGCAGAAGCGAGCTTGCTCGGTAATAAAATCGCTGAAGCAGCCGAGGTCTGGTCTAGAGTCATATTTTTCGGTGTAGATTCTATACCACTGGGCACGTATAGAGTTTGGCAGTTTGTCGGTGAGGTGTCGTAGCAGCTCTGCGTTGACGAGGTAATGATCTCGCTTTAGGGCTCGAAGAGTGACGACGCTTCCCCTCACTTTACTCGCGAATGTGCAGATGTCTCTGGGCGCTTCTGTACAGCGTGCTAATCCTCGTAACTTCTCGGTTTCTGCTTGCGCAATTGAATCTGGACGTCCAAATTGTAGCTCCAGTTCTCGCATAATCTCATCTGGCTTAGCATGCCCAATAAGTTCTGAACTGACTGTTTCCAAGGCTCTTCCTTGTAGACTTCGTCTTAGTCTAGCAGTGTTTTCAATGTCATTGAAGTAGCCTCGGGTTGTTTCGTAAATGGCACGGAATGAAAGCCACTCGGTATGTGCTCCGCTAAAGCTTGGCAGTGTCATTATAGCTTTCGACGCTGCGAAAGTATGCGACGATAGTGGCGCACTCTCTAACTTTGATTTGTCAGCGAGCGCGGCTATAGCGGACGTGAGCTCCGATATAAATGGACGGAGCCCCCTGTCTTCACTTATGACAGGTTCCTGGCTAGCTTTATTTGGCTTGGGATCCTTTTGTACATCTTCTGGATAGGAATCCTGGTATGTGAGCTCTGATACAATCGGTAGGAGCCCCCTGTCTTCATTAACGGTGGGTTCCTGGCTGAGCTTCTGTGGCATGGGATCCATTTGTACGTCTTCTGGATAGGAATCCTGGTTCGTGAGCTCCTTTTGGGGCTCACTGAGGTCGACAACGTCCGGGGTTGGCTTTGTGACGGTTTTATTAAATGGGGCCTTCCCTCCGGTGGTTGCGCCTTGATTTGACTTTTGTTTGGCTACAGAGTTTTCGAGCCAAGATCGAACGTACTCACTTTTGGAGTGACCATCTTCATCATAGTCGTCTGATTCGTCTGCTTCTTCAGCCATCTGTAAAGAGATCTGCGCAAGTTCTAGTTTGATCTTCAATACTTCTTCACGAGCCTTCAAAATTCTTCTATTGGGCCGAACAGTCTTCTTTGACTTCGTACTGCAATCGGTGTGGCCCCTCGGTGGCTCTTCGGTGTGGGTGTCTTCCCGGGCTGTTGGCGATGATGCACGGCTAAAGTCATCGTTGCCTTCTATATGTTCCCTCTGCTTCGTTGTGCGGGCCGTAGTGGTCGGCGCGGGCAGGGGTATACCCCCCTCGGGGTGGCAGCATGGCGCCTCAGCGCCCTCTACCGTTGACGGTGAGCGTGGTGGCATCTGGTGGTGGACGGCGGCGTTACTGGCCGACGAACCTCCTTCCAGACCGACGGTCCACGCCTTGACTTCCCTTCCTTGCGAACGGGTGATCGGCATCTTGAATCTGAAATATTCTGCGGTTTTAATACGGTGGTGACTATTTACCCGGTTCCGAAATACAAACGGATATATCCTGCTCGAAGGACCAACGAATGTGCCGGACGGGCGAAACTCTCCGGAGTAAATGTTGTCGAAGATAATTCGCGAGTCGCTCACGTCCTACACCTATAGGTTCCGGTGGGTACTTTCACCGCCGTCTTTGTGGGTGCCGCTGAGGTATTGTGGACTGTGGTTCAAATCAAAATGCACGATTAACAAATACAAATAGCAAGGTAGTGGCTAGCGGTTCGACTGATTGATTAGTCGCGAAATTTTATAACTATTGATCACGGTTGTTAAACTACGGTTGTTCACAATTGGTTGGTCACTGTATATTTCGAAAGATTTCTTTATATTGTACGGTGGTATCAAATATCTATTGGTAGTAGCTGGTTTTCTAACACTACTGACTAGCAGCTATTATCAACTAAACTAGTTGATTTTATCACTTGTGTAACTGCGGATATCAGTTACCACTTTCGCTATATGTAACTGCGAATATCAGTTACGACCTTTTTAGGCTAGCTAACACTATCACTATATGTAACTGCGAATATCAGTTACGACCTTTTTCGGCTAGCTAACACTTTCACTATGTGTAACTGCGAATGTCAGTTACGACCTTTTTCGGCTAGCTAACACTTTCACTATTCACTATATACTGCTACTAGTCACTTCAGCTACCACCGGATACCACTCACTTCACTTCACTGTCACTGGTAGTTCTTCACACTACTACTGGTACTGGGTCCCGAGCCCCTAAGGTAGACTTGGGCAATACTTTGCAGTGAGCCGCTTGCCATTTTCCGTTTGCCTCTTTATTGCATAAACTTTTCACTATACAAATGGCATAAATTGCAATATTTTCTATACAAAACTAATTGCTACACTAACATGCTATACATCATTAAATCGGTAGTCTGGTACTTTATTAGTAGATCATAAAGGTTACTCAAAATATTAACAATGTAAAAAGTTATTAAACGAAATATCCAAAATTTTCATAATATTTGGGTACATTAATTCTTTGTTTTTTCTATAACTACGAAATGCGTTTAATTATACAAAAATATCCCTATACTTCCTTAATCTATAAGCCATATGCTAATTGAATGTCATATTTATAACTCTTTTAGAACATAAAATTATTTTCCTTATTTTAGTATGAACTATTACGCAGTTAATTAAAAACTTTCCACGATAAGACGCGCTGTGATTGGTCGATTTTTTGGTATATAATAAAAGTTGTTTATATTACTTGTTATCAAAACGACATTCTATACAAATATACTAAGAGTTATAAACATGCTAAATAACTATATTAATACACGTTTTCACTCAGTTTTGTCGGTAATTTCATTATTAATACAAAAACAATATTCTTTATAACTTCGTTTCTTAGCGTTGTTAGGCCGTCGCGAACACAAATATTATAAATGACATATTGTTTAACAAAAATTATTAACAGTTTAGCAATATAATAAACAAAAGGAAAAAGAGAATATAAGTTAATGTAAATCTACTTAATCTTAAAACTAGTTTATAGCTAGTATAGTTTATAGCTTTATACTATGGTATATTATCTGTGCGCGGGGGTAGGTTTATCTACTGTCGATATTATATCCACCATAGGTCCATGCTCGCAGGGTGGATAAAGCTTTGACATAGGGATAAGACAATTTTATCCATTGTCAGTGGATATAATCGGTGGATAAAATTTTTATCCCCTGCTCATGCTAGCCCGGCTGCATACAAAGTAGTATCCGGATAACAACTACTTAACATTATAAATAAAATTTATTGAATGACAAAATTGTGTTCCGCTAGAAAAATTAAGTATTCTGATATTTATAGATGTCAGGTATGAAAGTAAAATAAATCGGAATTTGCTATTTGAACAGCCTAAGATACGGTTCTTCGCGTTAATAAAGATCGTTATTATTTAAAGTTATTAGATCTCATTGCCAAAATAGATGAAAACATTACTCGTATTCATAATTATTTCCACAATACGACAAAATAAATATTTGTATACCAAATACATAACAAAATACGTATTGGTTCGTTGTGAGAAAATTAACAAAATGCCACAAAGTTTTCTTTTGAAAAAAGATAATGGTGGTCTTTTTTATTGCTCCGCTGACATAGTTAATATTTGAGATATTTGTGAATAAATATTACGTTCGAAGTGTACAGGTGGGTTGGTTAGGTTGAAAATGAGAAACACGTTTTACCTGGATGAATTAATAATTGTCTTGAAAACTATTTAAGAAGATTATTTTTTCGAATGATCATTTTAATGAGTTGTTTTATGATGACAATCACAGAATGTTCCTCATTAAAAATACCGCTTTAAGACATTTTTAAATAAGAATACACCATGAAGCACGACAATTTGTGAGCCAATCGAAAAAATGATAAATGCTCATACTGAATTAGTTTTATTTTAAGGAGAATGAAATCAAATTGGAATTACCAATAGGTATAAGTGGAAATGTAATGTTTTAATTATGCTATCCTAATAACATGCGAAAAAAGTGACTTAGAATTACTGACGTACGCTTCAACCGTCGAACCTACCTACCTACCTACGAACCGTCTATTGGATTCTCTGTCTTTGGCTTAATGTATACTATAAATTTCAGGGCTCACATAAAAGTAAATAGTTGTAAAGAAACTCTATGTGCACTACTGTAACGCAAAGCCCGCCTTTCATAAATGAAAAGTTTGATAGCGGGAAATAATTTAGAAATATTGTCACTCAGACATATGGTATCGATCCCTCACGACGTTTTCGTTTTAGGGGGAAAAAAAGCAAAAGTAAAACTGGAACCTGCAACTTGCATTGTACTTCTTAAGATAGTATTAGGTCAGTGAAAAGCCGTGCTGACACTTGTCAACAAACAAACAAAACTGATTTAGTCAGCAAACTTCGCATTGTTGTTGATTAAAATTGAGAAAAAGCCGAGGTATCAATCAATAAAAATACAAGTATAATAATAAAATAACACGACAAAAATTCAGGGGATGCTTTTATTTAATAAATATAAAACTATATTTATTTTTGTTATCATAATAAATCTTCGACATATCTAATGTTATTATTACAACCCACAGTGGTAGATCCACGCGGCAGCTTTGCTGTTGCACGTATGGGCCGGCTCAAACCACGGTGGTACCACGACCTCATAGAATACCGGCGTGAAATGGAAGCTCTGATTCCGCGTTTCGCCTGGTGAGTGCAGATGGCCGGAGGCCCAAATCCCCCCCCCCCCATCCAAAGATAGCGGAATTAAATGATAGATTACCCCAGGAGGGTACCAGCACCCCTGGAGAATCCCTCGCTGAGCATCCACGACCATGCTTCTCCACTCCTGAGCGTGGGTTCTCAGGGTGCCTCACGTATTCTGGGGGGGGGGGGGGTGAAATTCCGCATAAGATTACAACTGCTCGGGGCAAACGGAGCAACAAGACCAAGGCGACCCCTGCCACGCTATCCGTGAATTTCTGCAATATCAGGGGACTTCACTCTAACCTAAACGCCGTCCACTACCATCTCGAGACGGCAAGGCCGGCTCTGCTCTTTCTGACCGAGACGTAGGTGTCCTCTCCGGCTGATGTCTCGTATCTTTCCTGCCCGAGGTACAAACTGGAACACTCCTTTGTGCCTCGGGCTGGAGTTAGCGTTTGCGTCAGCGAGGACATCTGTTCTCGACGCCTCGGCAGTCTTGAACGTTCGGACCTGTCCATCCCTTGGCTACGCGTAGACAGCGACGACCATCCGCGCGTCTACGGGTGCCTCTATAGGTCCCATAGCGGTAATGCCGAAACAGACCGACTCTTCAACCACGTCCAAATAGCTACAGATTCGTTGCTACAGCAGATCCCCTCCACTGAGATCGTGATCCTCGGCGACTTTAACGCCCATCACGCCGAATGGGTTGGTTCACGTTTGACCGATCATGCGGGGAGATCTGTTCATGATTTTGCCTTGGCATATGGTCTTACATAACTGGTTACTTCACCTACACGGATTTCAAATGTGGAGGATCATGCACCTTCCCTGTTGAACCTTCTGCTGACCTCTCACCCGGACGGATATCAGATTTCTGTCGACGCCCCTTTAGGCTCCTCGGACTATTGTCCTGTCCGGAGTGTGGTGCCACTCACGCTGAGATCGCAGTTGTATTCTGCAGACTGCCGCCTTGTTTGGTACTTAGGTTAGACGGTTGGGGATGGGATGCGGACTTTCTATGCATCCTACCCTTGGGGGTGAGTTTGATTCCCGCCGGACGATCCCAACGTTGTTGCGGATTTTCTCGCTGATGTGGTACTTCAGGTTATGGAACTTTTTATTTATTTCTCTGTGGTGCCCATTGGAGGCAAATATCAGCCATGGTTTGGTCGCTCCTGTAAAATAGCATCATGCTATAAGCAGGAGTGCTACCAAGCCTGGGCTGAAGTATCAACGTCCCGGGATGTAAACACCAGCGCTCTAAAAAAGAAGTATAATTCCGCCTCTAGGTCCTTCAAAAGAGTCATTGCTAAGGCAAAGTCAGAGCACATAGGCAGAATTTGCGAGAAACTAATTCGCCTTCCTTCTGGAACCAAAACTAATTCGCCTTCCTTCTGGAACCCGTGCATTACGGTCTCTTGCCAAGGCTGTCCATGGGAATTTCTGTCAGCCATCTCTTCCATCTCTGCAGAGGGAGGACGACTCACTGGCCCATACCGCAAAGGAGAAAGCCGATCTACTGGGCTCTTTCTTTGCATCCAACTCGACTCTCGATGATGAGGGTAGTACGCCGCCAAACATATCGCGGTTTGAGTGCCGTGCCGGAAGTGATTTACACAGCACTCGTTTCGCAAAACACTCCTCTCCTTGGACATTCACAAGTCGAGTGGGCCTGACGGAATCCCCCCAATTGTGCTGAGGACGGACGTATCTACTCCATTTATTTTGTACAAGGAATCTTCTTACTTTGATTATTATTATTTAAGATGAACATCTTCACCCCAAAATACTCTTAGAAAGTCTGCTTTAAAATCATCTAAAGTTGTCCAGCGCACACTATTAATGCGAGCCCAATACTTGGCTTCACCTACCAAGCGCTCTTGTGCTATGGATATTTCAAGTCCATTAGATGGGACTTTCATTAAATAATTGGTGAGATCTTTTAAAAATATTACTGGATGAGTATTTTCATTTTCAAATTTCGGCTTGTTTATTGTTACATTATGTATATTATATACAATACTCTGTTTGGGATCAGTAACATATGAGGTGCTCGCCCCGTACACCTCTTCTTGGTTTACTTTAATTTGGTGATCTTTCGTTTGGTTGATAAACTTTTCTCCGAGATCTTTTAATCTTTCAGCTGCGGAGACTCTGACCGTCATACTCCGTTGACTGCGGAGCTGTTTAATAAAATTGACGGCGCATTGGGCGCAATCCGTTTAAACGCAAATTTCTTTATTTTGGTATATCAAATACTATAATATGTATACATTTCTGAATTCTGTATAAAATTTCCTATAAACGAGTATATAAATTAAATAAAGTCCCAAAGTAATAAGTTTAAGTAAATATTGAATAAAGACAAAATTGTCATATTTCTCGATGAAACAAAGTTTTTTAATACTTCGATTTTATTTTCATTTAATTTTAAATCTATTGTTTACAATATTTTATGCGCAAAATCATAGGCTACAATACAATTTTTTATCATAAAACGAATTAATAGTAAGCTTACAAGAACCAACAATCAACTTACACCGATGTAGAATGTAGTTCGAACCAGATGCGGCATTAACAATTAAACTGCCGTCGGTCACGTTTTAAATGCAATACTCCGTACAAAGTGACCGGCACGGCAATCAAAAGTTTAATGCATTAGTCAATAAAATTAACACTAGTTTTTTTATTTCATTAAAATATATACTTAAATTCATGAAGAAACATGTGGTTTTATATCCAGGACTAGTTGAACCTCTCTTTTTCCTTACATGATCAACTCATCTTTAAATAGATCTTGCTAAGTTTTACAAATCTTATAAAGTTATGAAATAAGTATTCTTAGTGCCATATCAAAATTTTAGCCGTAATAAATATGGCACTTATTGAAAAATTAATAACTTTATTTGAGCAAACAATTTCCAACAGCGCTTGTAGAGAAATAAAGATTCATTCATTCCCTTAAAGGCCATAAAACCACTCAAGGGTCACTCCCGCGGATGTAGAGTCTAAAATAACGTTTTTTGTAAACAATACTCAATGCGCCACAATAGTGTCGATTGACAAAGCCGTCACAGGCGCCGCGGGGTGCGTGGCGGTTATATTAAATTTCCTAAAACCAACATAATTTTAACAACATTATTTCTCAAAAAGGTAATATATTTCCTTTAACACAAATAATATCTACGAAATAATAACATTTAAAATAAACATATCTCTTCCTGAAATAAAAAAAATATTATGGATATAATATATTTTTAAAGAACTCACTTCTTATGCTCCAAAAATATGCCAAAATTAAAGTCCGATTTTGCACTTTTTGTGCATTATGTACTAGTTCATTAAAACATTTTTATAATAGTATTAGTAGAGCCATGCTGCAGTTATATTAGTAGAATAGTTGTTGCACGAATTGGTCGGCTTGACCGGGGAAGGACCACGCTCTTACAGAATACCAGCGTGAAATATTAGCTTAATGCTGGCTGTGTTTCGTATGGTGAGTGTAGAGAACCGGAGACGGTTTTTACTGGAAACGAGGCATTCCATCTTAGTCTCACGGGTGACAACGCATCTGCATTTTCATTTGTAATCGAGGATAGATGTAGATATCTCCGGGCCGCAGCAACTACTTACAATCAGGTGGACTGTGTGCTCGTTTGTCACCCTATTCTATAGAAAACATACAAAACAAAAAGGTGTATTCATTTCAACGATGAGAACCGTGGTGGCTCAGAGAAGCCCCGGTAGCTCAGATGGTTAGCTCTCGCGTTAAATTTCACAGTACGCTAGCAAACTGGGTTCGATCCCTGCTGGCGTCAATGAAATTGTTAATTGCAATTTTAAGTGCTGATCTACCACGTGCTCGGCGGTGAAGGAAAATATCGTGAGAAAGTCTGACTGTCTGAGAAATAACGAAAAAATATTTCGAGAACATGTAAGTTCGCCAACACACATAGGAGCAGCGCGGCGGACACTTCTTTGCCTTAAACCCCTCTCAGAAGTGAGGTAAGCCCAGCAGTGGGACATAAATAGGCTGTAACTTAACTATTTCAACGATGATAGTCTGAAATAATCAGCTGAACAAATTATAGCTAGGCAACAATAAAAACTAAATGGATGGATGTACATAAGTATAAAATTGAATAACGTATACATATAACATGTCTATTATTATACTATTAATTATACTAACATGTCATTTCTTTAAAAGGCTCCTGGTACTTGTTCGATACTGTATCTACAGTACTAATTATTTACGAATAGTAATGTAGATATCAGCAATCTTGCTCTAGATTGAAACATAACGCAACGTTACACGATTTGCAAAACTGAAACGTACGTAAAAAGTAAATCAAAAAGAATTCTTTTTTTTAATTCTTTTGAATTTTGCAAAGTGCATACAGATAAAATGTACATTAAAAAACCGATATAAGAAACATATGTCTGAGGTGACCTTAAAAACCACAACCTGTTCATATTAGAATAAAAAAAAATCAAAGATTTATTATTTAGATTTAGATTTATTTTTTAATATTTAATTAAAATAAAAATATTAAAAAGCGTATGTAAATACTTTCTACTTTTCTGTTTTAATAAATTGTTTCAAAAAATCCGAAATCTTCTGTTAACATACATGGCATATCCAAATGCCACATCTAATTTTTGCATAAATCATCGAATGAGATTGAAGTCAACCAAGCTCCGTTTATCTGCCGAATTCAACCGAATTTGAACGTGATGCGGTGGGGCAAACTTTAGTTCCTTTTTTCGCCACCCGCAAAACAAAGAACTAGAATTCACTACTGCGGACGTCTCTTACATGGACACTATTGCACCTATTGCGTGTTTACATTGAAATTTTGAAAATATTGCACTATATCCTTATTTTTATGTACTAAAACTGTAAATGATTAAAAATTACACATATTTTGACAAAAAACTGACAGTCAACACTAAAATTTTACGTACATTTTAAGTCAAATTTCCGCAACCAGCATGTTAGCTCTAAGATAGCGGTTTGCTTCATACAGATTAAAAAACTATTTTACTCGTACTTAATGAGATAAAACAGAAAATGAGATTACAAATAAGGAGGTTGCTTACCCAGGCATTGTTTTAACACAATTCAACACACAATTAATATAAATTAGTACAAAATAATTGTTAACAACTTTGTTGTTAGCGCGCGTCAGTCACACTATTGGCTGACTCAATGCACGGACGATTTATCGGACGGTATATATAAAAAATCCTACTAAAGTGTATAAGCTGTGGGGTTTTTATGGTAACCTTTTTATCCTGTACACATCGACATATGGTAGAAGGAGTTAGACATAGTGCGTAATGCTTTATTTCGACATTAAAAGAGCGGGTAAAAAATGTCCAGTACTTGGACACCCGCAGTCAACGGAGATATTTTCGTGTCCAAGGGTTAGACGTCCGCAGTAGAGAGGTTATTTTAACCTCAAAGGTTTTCACTGCATTCTTAATTAATTTTTGAAGCATTTTTAATTCATTTTTAGGCTTAGCCTTCACTAAATTTGAGCTTTTCCTCGTTTTAGCCATTTTTATATTTATATACTTTTCCAGTTTTTATCACTGTTATGTCTTTCACTTATACAAATGTTACTGCGTACTTTTCACTTATTTCACTTTTTAGTTTATTTTGTCTTAAACTATGCACACACCATCTATAACAAACAAAAGATATTAATATTAAATCCCCACCCCCAGACTCTCAACCACATCCAGCAAACACCATCCTCCAAGATACCTTTCCATTTCACGGACAATAAATTGTAGGCATAACGTCTACTTAATAATTCTAATATAGACTACCTTCTTTTAAAATAAATCCTAGTCACGGCACCAAATAGTAACGATTCCCCCCTCTTCGCTTATATAATATATTAAATATATTGAATATTATTAATACATAATTAAATTTACCCTTTTACAATAAAATTATATATTTGTGACCGGATGAATAAAATATGTTTTGATTTTCCTAAATGAACTTTTTAAAGGTTTAATAATAGGCCGTTTGTAATATTTTGGCGTGATCGCCTTAGTTAGAAGCCTTATTTACGTTGTTTTAGTAACTTAGTTCTTTTAGGTGTCTTTTGGAAGAATGAATATTCACTAGAGCAATGAAAAGCTATTGGTAGTGCCTTATAAGCTAAGTGAACCCCGTTAACGAAGACAGGGCTCGAAAAAGGTTAAGAATATAAATCGTCCTTATTCCCACTTGTATCATGTTTACATTATTAATTTATTATTATTTATCCCTTCCTGCTTTAAAAAGGCTAACATATATTTATACAAAATACCCGATACAAGGGCTTCGCTCTCCTACATTTATTTAAAAAAATGTAGGGGAGGCACACGGCTCCACACACGCCGTGCGCGGTGATCGCCAACCATTTTGATGCACTCCCCCCGAAGGAAACGCTAATTCGGGAACTGGACCGTAGTCCACAGCAAAATAACTGGCGAACCAGTAAAAGAGGCTTGGCCCCTTGTTAGTGCGTAAGCACAAATATCGACCGAAGTCGCGCATGTCAATGCGTGTAAACGCCATACAGAATACAAACGAATCCAGCCACAGTGAATGTACGTCACACGGTTTAGACAAATAGGCACACTGGCCGTAATCCCTCCGTGAGCGCCACTACCTGCCAGACCGCCGTTCCTGTATCACCACCAATTGCATGATCAGCACGGCTACTAGCCGCAGAGCGTGTCATGATTCTACCACTCACGTCAAGGGAATGGGGTCCCACGTTGTGCGGCTTTCGGCCGCAGCCTTGAAAGTCTCCTCAGATCCTCCCGCCAGCTACCACCCGCATGAGATCGACACATATGTTTCACCAACCAATACAACGGCAGATATAGCCAAAAGGTCTACTCGGACTGGTTTGACATCCGTAAAAGTGTCAGACAGGGCTGTGTGGCTTCCCCGTGGCTGTTGAACCTATTTATGGACAGTTGTTTGCAAAATTTGAAAGTTGAAGAATGCGGATTAAGAATGGGTGAGTTAACCGTCAAATGCCTTTAGTACGCCGATGATCAAGTCATTCTTGCGTCGTCGGCGGCCGAGTTGCAAATGATGGTTACATTAATGAACGGATCATTAAAAGAAAGGGTATGAAAGTGAACGCAAGTAAGACGAAGGTTATGGTTTTTGAAAGAGAAGAAAGTAAAACGATTTGTGAAATAAGAATAGAAGGGGAGTTGATCGAGCAAGTAGATGAATTTGTATATTTGGGCTGCGTATTTAGCAGGGATGGGAGATATGATAAGGATATAGAACGACGAGTGAATGCGGGAAATAGAGTAAATGGGGCCTTGCACTCTATTGTGTAGAGTCAGAATGTGTCGAAAAAGGCACGTATGGCAATTCACAATGCTGTGTTGGTCCCTACTTTAACGTATGGCAGTGAAAGTTGGGTGTGGCAGAAGAAGCACGAGAGTAGAATAAATGCAGTAGAAATGCGGTCGTTAAGGAGTATGTTAGGGCTGAATCTGAATGACAGGGTAAAAAATTGTGTAATAAGAGAGGAGTGTGGTTTGCAAGATGATGTTGTGACCAGGATTAAGAAAGGAATGCTTCGGTGGTTCGGTCACGTGGAAAGAATGAACGAGGAAAGAGTGACAAAGAAAATTTATGTTGCAGAAGTGAATGGCAGAGTCGGAAAGGGACGTCCTAGGCGAAAATTTATCGACCAAATTGGCGATTTATTGGAAACGGGCCAAATTAGGAGTACCTTTAACCGACGAGCATGTATGCGTAGGCGTATGGATGTGAAGGAGGCGAGAGAGGTGTGTCAGGATCGTGTCAAATGGAAGTCTGTAGTCTCTGCCTACCCCTCTGGGTGACAGGCGTGAGTGTTTATGTATGTATGTATATAGCCAAAAGGCAGTTATAAGATAAGAGTAATAATTCGCCATCAGAAAGGGTTTGTGTCACTGACGTTGAGTAAATGCATTTTCGGTCATGTATGTCTCACACACCAACAAGTTGCGTTCAATTCAATCATTCAAAGGTGGGAGTTACAGAGATATATTATGTAGTGTTATGCTACTTACATATCATTTTAACACTATTTTTCCATTCTGTTTTTGATTTTCTGCATTCACCTCAAAACTGGATATTTTGCATCACCTTTATTTCCATAGGATGCTGTAAGGTTTTTAAACCATAAGAACACAATAACAAATCATTTTCACTTCGTATTTTCACGTTATCAGCACTTTTTAAATCGGTGACAATGGAGTCTACCTTTTTCGGTCTTTTATTTAGTTCTCCGTAACTTTGCAATTTCGGGCTTCGTGCACGCTGTTGCGCTACCTTTTTCCTATATCAATAATATCTCATTTTTCACTTAAATCTTGCCGTTTCTCTATTACGAGCCTAAAACCAAAATTTGACATGTTTTGACATCGTTGTTTATCTGGTTGTCATGGTAATTTATATTCAATTTCCGTTACCGGCCTGATGTTTTTACTTCAAAAATACTCTTTTCCTCTTGGCCGTTTACAAAAATTTGCTTTTAATTTAAATAATTTCAAATTTAATTTAAATAATTTCCCGTTCTTATCCCAGATCCGTCAAAAAATATAAAAGCCGAACAATCGGCCAATAAAGGGCAGTCTCCTTCAGCTTTCCTACGAGAAGCACCTCCTAAAGGCCTTATCCGCACTGCCTCGGGATCTTGCAAGCCTCTGCCTTCTCCTGAAGTCATCGTATAGCCACGCCTACGCCTCCACCTACTAGTGCCCGCGCTATCTTCGGCCGCTGTGCGTGCTTGCCTCAAGCTCTGCGTGTGCCTACTCCAGACGCTGCGTGTTCCTACTCCAGACGCTGCGTTTCTACTCCGGGCGCTGTGTGTGTCTACTCCGGGCGTTGTGTGTGCTTACTCCGAGCGCTGTGTGTGCCTACTTTAAGCGCTGCGTGTACCTGCTCAATACGCTGTGTGTACCTACTCCAGACGCTGCGTGGACCTACTCCAGACGCTGCGTGTCTACTCCAGGCGCTGTGTGTGTCTACTCCGGGCGTTGTGTGTGCTCACTCCGGGCGCTGTGTGTGCCTACTTCAAGGGCTGCGTGTACCTAGATCAGGCGCTGTGCACCTACCATAGGCATAGCCTGTGCATACATTGTTTTAGTACTCATTTATCTTTTATATTAACTTTTTTTTTTAAAAAATTGTAATTCACTATCAACATTACAGCCCATCATCACCTTCATTCCTTTTTTTATAAAAGAAACTGTAAATATCTTTACAAATTTTAAATAAATTATTTTCTTTTTGGTTGTTTCGTTGTTAGGTTAGGTTCTTTAGTTTTTAATTGTCGCTTTACGGCAATTATTATGTTGTTATACAAAACATCATGGAGGGCAGACAGTCTGCAGCCCCGTAATGAAGGGACCTGACTTGGGCAAAGCTACTTAGGTGTGAGTCAAACCAAGACGCAGAGAGCACCATTGAGAATAGCGTCCCACCAAACAACCATCGCAGAGACGCAATGCTGCAGAACGCAACAACCTAGTGACACCAATATAGCAATAAAAAAATCAACTCAGATTTGGACCGCATAGCCGATTGGTGTGATCAAAATAATCTCGTATTGAACCCCATTAAATCGAAGTATATGTTACTGGGGACGCATAACCAGACAAATAATATTCTAACTTTCAATCCGCAAATTAACATCAAGACTACTCCTTTAGAACGTGTGTTGGAAGCTCGGAATTTAGGTCTCGTTATGGACGGAAGGTTACGTTTTGAGGGTCATGTACAAGAAACCATGCGTAACTGTTTCTATAGACTCAAAGTCTTGTACCAGATCAGAGAGTATTTGACGGTGGACATGCGCATTAGGTTGTGTGAATCACTCATTCTGTCGAAGCTAACTCATGCGGATACAGTATTTGGAGAATGCTTGCTCGCAAGAACGAAAAAATTATTACAAAGGGTTCACAACGCCTGCGCACTTTTCTGCTTCACAGTCCCTAAGAGATCACACATCACCCCATTTTTAAATCGACACGACCTGATGAGTATGGCTGCTTGACGTACCCTCCACCTTGCATCATTGCTTTTTGGAGTTATAAATAGCAGGGAACCATCATACTTATACCAAAAACTTATTTTCTCGCAGCGTGCGGTTAGGACAGCATCACGACTCACATACCCTAAGCATCACGCAGCTGCCTTCCGTGGTAGTTTCCGTTTTGCTGCCACGAAGTGCTGGAATGATATACCACCACCGATCATAAATAGTAAAACAGTTGCCACTTTTAAAACTTTATTAAAAAAGTTTCTGATTTCCGTACAAAAATCCAGCAAATAGGCATAAATGGTATGATTCAATCTCAATGCTAGTACCGTACATGCACATACGAACGCACTCACACGCTCAAACACGCATGCACACATACACATACACAATTTATTTTATTTTTTCTGTATGCATACCACCGGTCGTCCATCTCTACACTATCAAAGTTGCACTGTCACGTGGAATTTTGACAGTTTTTTTCTGATTTTATTATATATTTATGTTTAGTTCATTTTTTCTCCTGCTGTTACTTGTCATCTGCCTCACACTCCTGGCTTCCCTGAAAATCAGCGTTACGAATTGATGTATTTATATCTAATTCGTGACTTAAAGCTGAGTGGAGACCATTTTGGTGCATATTTTATTATTCCTTTTTTAAATATTTTTGATAAGATATTAAAAAAAATGTTTTATTTTTATTCTTTTTTTTATAATGTATGTACCAAATAAACTTTTCTTTCTTCTTCTTTCAACAAGCATCAATACGACTATCGTCGGCCTTACACCATCCCAAGGTCTCCCACACATCCCAGCAGACATCACCACCCGCATACCTCCATCGACCAGAACCACAAGAATGCGTCGAATCAGGCGCAGTACACCCACATGATCCCTATCGACTTTGGTAACAAAGTTTGTATTTTTGTTAACTAAAAAATATCAACAACGTATCATAGTAGCACGCTACTAAGACGCCAATGAACAAGACTGCCTGTTACACTTAGAAGTGCTACCAAACACACTCATCCCAATCCGAAAGATAGAGGACGCATCGCTATGCGCTAAGACGCCGCCCACAAACGGTATAGGTGTGGGATGTCCACGAGAAAGCCGTATTGCTATAACAAACCCGCTTACCACCGGCACTAAGATGTTGTTAATTGTATACTTCCATACAAGACATCTATACATGAACACCTTCCATGACTTCCATGATTTTTTAACAAATTTTCTAATTATCTTATAAATGTTATTTATCTTTATTTATATAATATTTTCGACTCGTATTTATATTATTAATCATATTTTTAAATATTTTTACAAGTTTTTAAATAAATTTATTTATTATGAAAACAATATTTTGCCTTTTATTTACTATGTTATTGGTCTAATATCTGTAATGTATTTATATTAACTTTATGCTTATTAATGTAGATTTATTGCTTAACATATACATTTTAACACTATTTTTGATGCCCCTTTATATTGAATTTAATTATTAATAATAATATTGAGCCGTCACAATATCAATGATATGTTGCAAACCCGTAACATTCATTGCTATGCAGATGACAGCACTGGTGATGCTCTTTGCACCGGCCGTGCCAATATTTCTCGGGAAAACGTCTCCGAGTACCGGGACAAACTTGTGTCTCAAGTAAAGGCTCTGCTGAACAGAGTCTCGGATTAAGGGGACTAAATCTTGTCTACTTTAACCCCCAGAAGACACAAGTTTGCGCATTAACCGCTAAAAGAACCCCTTTGTCGTATCTCCCCAGGTTCAAGGCACTCCCCTTGTTGCCTCAGCCGGCATCGGTATCCTCGGCGTCGACATATCGAGTGACGTGCAGTTTCGTGGTCACTTGGAAGAGAAGGCCAAATTGGCCTCTAAAAAGCTTGGCGTGCTCAGCAGAGTGAGACAGTATTTGATGCCGGCACACCGCCTGCAACTTTACAAGGTTCAGGTTTGGCCACACATGGAATACTGTTCCCATCTATGGGCTGGGGCTCCCCAGTATCAGCAGCTCCTTTCACTTGACCGCATCCAGCGCAGAGCGGCTCGAATCGTCGACGATCGAGTGCTTTCCGATCGGCTCGATTCACTGGCGCTGCGAGGAGGTGTTGCATCTCATTGCATTTTTTTTCGCATATACCACGGGTAGTGCTCTGAGGAATTGTTCGGATTAATCCCAGCCGCCAAATTTCGTGAACGCACTACGCAGCAAACATCCCGATACCATCCACATCATCTTGATGCTTGGCGGTCCACCACAGTATGATTCAAAAGGAGTTTTCTTCCGCGTACGACCTCTCTGTGGAATAGTTTACCACCGGCGATTTTTCCGGACCGATACGACCTGGGAACCTTCAAGAAAAGAGCTTACTACTATTATCCTGGTGTTGCGGTTGATCATGGGCGGCGGTAGTCACTTAACATCAGGTGAGCCGCATGCTGGTTTGCCCCCTCTTCTATAAAAAAAAAACAACCACACACGTCCTGGTAAATCTGCACATGGTAAATATGATACCACCAGCAGTCGGACTGTTTTGCTGGCCCATTTTACACTTACTATACAGGGTGGGGCAGCATAACTTCCTTTTTTTAAAACCTAATAAAACACATTGTATGAATCGGAAAAATTTTATTTGGTTTTACAATGTAAGTACATACTTAAAGTTTTGTTTTATTTAGTTTTGAAGATCAAATCAGGTAGATGACGTCCCTTATTCTCTATACATTGAGTATACCGATTTCTGGTGTTTGTCATAACTCTTTGAAGCGGAGCAGGCATTATGTTGGCAATTTCTTCCTGGATGTTGTTCTTTAAATCTTGTAGGGTCCTTGGACGGTTCACATAAACACGGGATTTCAAAAAACCCCATAGAAAAAAGTCACAAGGGGACAAATCGGGAGATCGGGCCGGCCACTACAAATCGCCCCTGATTGAGATAAGGCGTTCTGGTAAGTGTTCTCTCAAAACAGCCATCGATGCTCTTGCAGTGTGTGCCGTTGCACCGTCTTGTTGGAACCAAATGTCTCCCAAGTCCAACGCATTCAGCCGGGGTAAAAAGAATTCCTGTAACATGTTTACATACCGGCCCGAATTCACTGTTACTGTGACTTCATTTTCCTCAAAGAACCAGGGACCAATAATTGCAGCTGAGGAAATTGCACACCACACTGTGACCTTAGGTGAATGCAAAGGCCTTTCATGCAATTCTCGAGGATTGGTGTCAGCCCAGTAGCGCATGTTTTGTTTGTTCACGGATCCACACAAGTGAAAATGTGCTTCATCACTAAAAAAAACAATAGCGTCCTCAGGAACGACATCCAGAAGAATCTCACACGCGTTCCTGCGAGAATCGTAGTCACGTTTTGACAGTTCCTGTACAGTCGCCATCTTGTATGGATGGAAATGTAAGTCTTCATGGAGAATTCTCCGCACAGAACGACTGGAAAGTCCAAGGGCAGATGCATGTTTGCGCGCAGAACGCCGTGGTGATCGCAACATTGAAGCTCTGACTGCCTCAATGTTCTCAGGTGATCTAATGGGCCGAGGGACTCCAGTTCTTCGTTTTGTCACACTTGCAGTTTGTCTAAACGTAGTGACCCACATAACAATTGATTTTCGGTCTGGAACAGGGGCCAACGGGGCTAAATTAAAGCGATTTCGAAAGGCGCGCTGAGTTGCAATCACAGAACATCCGCGCGAAAAGTAAGCCTCAACAGCAAACGCACGCTCCTCACTGTTCCAACGCATTATGGCGACTGAGCTGTCTCGACTAAACTTTATAGCCCCCCCTCTCGAACGAGACCACTAGCGCTCCACTACGATGTCACCTGACCGAATGGCGCGCATTACAAATAAGGAAGTTATGCTGCCCCACCCTGTATAATTACATCATTATTAAAATATTATGTACAATTAACTGCGTTTTAATTACATTTTTTTACGTGGTAGAGCCACATTGTAGCAATATTATGGTTATAGCATAAATGGGTCGGCTCTGCCTGGGACACGCTCTCACAGAATACCTGGGTAAATTAAGGGCTTTGATTTTCAGCTTGCAAACGCATCTATATTTTGATTCCTAATCAAAGATAAATGTAAAAATCTATGGGCCACAGCATACACTTTTCTTTAGGTAGATTGCATGCTAATTTGTTAACCCCCTTCTACAAAAAATTCTCTTAAATAACAGCTTTAAGAATATATAATATCTGAACATTACCATAAGAGACTTTTTAAACTATTAATATGACTTATATTACTACTTATAACGCAATGAAAATACTAAAATATATGCAAACTAAATCATTTGGTTTTTCATGAGAGGAGTTGGGTATTTATCTTATTAATGTTTCTTCTTAAAGTTTGAAAGTTATTTTCAAGAACGACCTTCTCATGCCCTAAAGGAACGCCAAAAACATTTCTACTTTTTGCCTTAATTATTAAGAGTTTTAAACTAATTCAAGTAATTTACTCTTAAATTTAGGAGCTTTTTTATGAGAAGTGACAAAATAATAGCTTTCTGGTTATTGGAACACGGTTACTTATTCAAGTAGTTTACTCTTAAATGTAGGAGCTTATTTATGAGACAGTGACAAAATAATAGTTCTATGGTAATAACAACACTTACCATGCTGAATCGGATGCCTATTCGTTACAGCATACGGTTTTTTCTTTTGTTTTTTTTTTGTAACAATTTGTTTTTAATTTGTGTTATGTGTAATAATAAAATAATTCATTTAAATTTTAAAAGGGTTCTTACAAAACAGAAACATAAAATGGAATGCACTATTTTGTAATCAATCTCAATATCACTTGACGGGAGTTTTGGCGGAAATTTGACCATGGACGGATTGTTGCTCTTGTTTTATCGTTTAAGTAATTGTTTGTAGTGGATGCTTATAAATACCAATTAATTAATAAATAATAATAATTAATTAATTATGTTTATAAGTCTGCGCATGTAAATTATTAGTGGAAACAACGAAATAAGTGCTTCGATGTTGAAATAAGTCTCAAGTTATTCTGTTCGCTTGGGCGCCTTAAAAACTTGAATTACCATCATCGACTATCCGCTAGATTGAGTTGTCATCGAAATCTTCCCAATATTTCGCAATGTGACGTATCACATATTGTAAAAAAAATCCATAAAAACGGAAATCTCGAATGAAATGAAGACATGATGACCTAAGTAAGGGACAAGCATCCATGCCAAAAATTATACTAACGACGCCTTTGTGGTTCTGCATAAACTGATTTTAATTTATGGAGAATAAGTTATATAACATTAAAACTTATTGTAATTCTTCTTTTTTATTTTAATTTAAAAAACTGTGCGGTAGCATGAATCAGAGAAATGGACTGGTCTCAGGACAGGTCTCAGTGACGGCACTAGTTTTCAGCTCAAAAAGCCTTACAGCAATTGTGCTAAAGCAGAATTATTATCACATTTACGCTTTTTATAATAAAATATACGAATCGTCAAATCTGCGGAGTGATACTATAAGTTTTAGTTACTATAATTTTATTATTTGTGTTCCACAGACAGCTATCAACACTTGAAGATTTGATAGTTTGCCAAGAAAAAGCTATATTCATTGAGTCGTTGTCTCCGATAGTTGAAAAAATTATAGTTCTTTATATTTTTTTAGAGAAATTAGCTTTGATTTCATGATTATCTATCCATGTATTGAGCAAATAAATAAGGATACGGATTACGAAATTTAAATGTCGTTGGTAATTCGACTATTGTTGGGAACTACTCTTAACACAAGTACTTTCTTGGAGTATTAGTAATGTTACTAGCGTTACTAGTATTCTTTTAAAAAATATAGAAGAACATTTAGCAACAGTATGTTTTGTATGGCCCCGTTACCTATTGCTACCGTTATACATATTGAGATTTTTCACCATAGATAAGATTAAAACAGTATTGAAGCAATTTATTATTAATATTACAGTGTAAAAGGATAACTCGAAGATAAATATGAAATCCAATAATTGGCTTTTACATGACTAAACTTAATTGACTTGACTTATATAATAAACTTATAAAAGAAAGGTTTAGTGGATGTAGCTACCGAAGTATGTAGTGTTAGTAAGAGAACGAATGAAAGGGAAAATAATACGTTATGGTGTGGCACTAATGGGAGTTAAGGCAAAGAGGAGAGCATGCCTAAATTTACTAGCAACAAAGGCTGGTAATTCTGGCGATACGAATGATGATATTTCAAAGAAAAAAGACAGTCTTTAGACATCTAAATAAAAGAGTAAAATAAGTAGTTGAAAGGAAAAAGCAGGAAAGAATGGATAAAAATTATAGAAAGATATCGTAGAACTTCCAGGCAAATATAAAAATGTTCTGAAAACTCGTAAGAACTGCCAGGGGATGTTCAAAAAAGCTAATAAATGCTATAGGAGACAAGAATTATTAAATTCTGAATGATGAAGGTTTGAGTTTAAAGAGATGAAAGGAATAGTTTGAAAGCATGTTTATGAGTGAGGAGACGCGTATGAAACAAATTAAATAGAAACTCCGAAAGAAGAGGAAAGAGGTAGCGGGATAAGTATAGATATAAAGTAATGAAAGCAATGAAAAGCACGAAAGCAGGTAAGGCATCCGGACATGATAGAGTTTCACTCAAAATGCTAAGGGCTGGAGAGGAAGTAGAGGTAGCGTTGCTGCACATCTTGCTTAATTTATGCTGCGTACCGGTAGACTGGTGCAAAGCCGTGATAGTCCCAATATATAAAGAAAAAGGGTCGTTGGAGGACTGTAAAAACTACAGTGGTATCAGTCTTCTTAGCATTGAGGGAAAACTGTATGCTAAGGTACTAATTGAAAGGATCATGAAAGAAACTAATGCAAAAAAATTGGGATCTACAAGCGGGATTTAGAAAGGAAGTGGGATGTACAGATCAATTCTTACCATTCGCATGATTGTGGAGAAGTTTTTGGCCATAAACAAAAGGGGTTTTTTGTGCGTTCATGGACTTATGACAGAGTAGACAGGAACGTGTTATGGCAAACTCTGAATTCATTTGGGTTTAACACTGGGTCGAAACAGACATTTAAGTCTCCTTGTAGGGACTCTCATGCTTGTGTTAGGATCAATGGTGTCTACTCGGACTGGTTTGGCATCCACAAATGTGTCAAACAGGGTTGTGTGGCTTCCCCGCATCCCCGCTGTTCATCCCATTTATGGACAGTTTTTTTGGAAAATTTTAAAGTTGAAGAATGCGGATTCAGAATGGATGACTTAACCCTCAAATGCCTTTTGTACGCTCGGCCACCAACGATGCAAAAATAACTTGATCATCGGATCAAGTTATTTTTGCATCGTTGGCGGCCGAGTTGCAAATGATTATTACATTAATGAACAGATAATTAAAAGAAAGGGGTATTAAAGTGAACGCAAGTAAGACGAAAGTTACATATTTTTGAAAGAGAAGTAGAGATGGTTCAGTAAGTAGATAAGTCTTTGTATTTGGGTGTGTGTATTCAACGGGGATGGGAGATATGATAAGGATGCAGAACGACGAGTGAATGCAGGAAATAAAGTAAATGGGGCTCTACACTCTATTGTGAAAAGTCAAAATGTGTCAAAAAGGTGTGTACGGCAATTCCTAATTCTGTGTTAATCCCTACTTTAACGTACTGCCGATTGAATTACCAAAATTTACACTGTTATTACCGAACACCAATTATAACTTAAAACACTAATAATTAATCACACTGATTCACTTTATTTCGCTCCGAAGCTTCGCTTGTCTCGCCAAATTCAATACTGCCCGGATCGCGGCTTGCAGCGGTTTAAATACACCTTTTACACCGAAACATCCAGAATATTCCAGTAAATACGGCCGCCGAACGACCAAACGCAGAAAGTTCGAGTGTGGGGCTTCTAGAAAGCTTAATTCTTCTGTTCGATACTAGGTGGCGCTGTTGGTCAAAAGATCGAGATTGACATTTTCTAGGAAGCCCTCCTCGCTCTGGTCCCCGACACTAGATGGCGCTAGTGCCAGGTACCTGACGTCAACTTAGGCACGCAACACTGCCCCCTCCTAAGACATGCTCGTCCCGAGCATTATCGGCCCCATAATAACTCGCCAGGTGATCCACATGGACGATCTTAGGAGTCCCTCTTGCGCCTTTCTGAAACGGTTCCGCAATATCAAGGGCTTTCCTATCCCATGGTGCACAAATATTCTACAATTTCGATGTTTCTCTATTACGTGTCTGAGGTCCCTATACAGCCGCACAACTTGTACATGTGCGACACCAATCCTCGACATCGTCACGATAATGGACCCAGTAGAACTATTCTCGGATCTTCAGTAGAGTTCGTTTAACTCCCAGATGGACTCCTGAACAACCATTATGGTACAGCTGTAGAACATTCGGCACATTAGCTTTAGGGACAAGCATTTTCGAACGACAGCTGTCTCCTCGACCGTTGTCCCAATTACGGCACAGTACTCCATCCTGAATCAGCAAGCTGTCCCATTGGGCGCAATAGCTTTTAGTGGTCGAACTTATCGCTGAGACGTCGCTCCACTTAGGCTTGGTAGCACGGGCCTTCATCCATTCTAGAATCGGCTTGATGTCCGGATCTTCCTGATGTGCATGTTGTAAGCTGTCCTTCCACTCGTTGCTGATGTGGTCTGTCCTGAGCATCCTCACAGATATCATTTCCTTACTCTCTTGCCTAGTACAATGCTCGCAATCTTCAGGACAAGGCCTCCTTGACAATGCATCTGCGTTGCCATGCGATTTCCCGCTGCGGTGTTCAATCAAAAAGTCGCATTCCTCCTGCTCGGTTGTGCTGTTAGCCGCACAACCCTCTCGAGAGCGATCACCTTCCCTTTTTACAGATCGCTTAGGGCAGCTGGATCGAAGATGGCCCCTTTCCCCACAGCCGTAGCACCTTGGGCTGTTAATTTTTATTGTGGTCGCGAACCGTAACTGCTGCAAACTACCTAACTTGAGGGGAACGATGATCCTGCCGTTGCCAGGCGGTGCCGTTAGCTGCACTACCCTCCCGAGATCGATCAACTTCCCTTTCTACAGTTCGCTTAGGGCAGCTGGATCGAAGATGGCCCCTTTCCCCACAGCCATAACACCTAGGGCTGTATCTTTTATTGCGATCGTGAACTGTAGCTGCTGCAACTTCCCTGACACGATATGAACGATGATCTTGCCTCACGGCTTCCACCTCCAGTGCATGGGCCAAGGCGTCCATAAGCGTCACGTGGTGCCCGAGCCTCACAGCAGCTCTGACTTCCAGGTCGCGGATGCCGTCGATGAATGTCTGCACCAGGTTCCCTTCAATGAGCGCAGGTACAGACTGGTATGCTTTTCGAACCATCTTCTCCACCTCAAGGGCCCACTGCTGCAGGTTTTCGTTGCTGCGTTGCACGCGATCTTTAAGCTGCGCGCGAAAGACGTGTTCCAGGTGAGCGTCACCATATCTTGCCTCCAATGCCTCAAGCAGCTGCTCGTAGGTCACTTTCTTACCGAGAGCTTCCAACACGGTTAAGGCTTGGTCGCGCAGGCCAGGTGTGAGAGCAGTCATGGCCTGACTTTTATTCCAGCCTTCGTAACGGCTTCGAACTGGATTTTGTAAGCTGACCAGGAAGAAGTTCCGTCGAACGGTAGCACTTTGAACCCACGTAGCGAAGGTGTAGTAGCTACTACGGAAGCTGTAGTTCCATCCCTCAGTTTGAGGTCGTGCCGCGTTTTCTTCACGTCAGCCATCACGTTGTCAACCCGATTGTTCACTTGGTCGATTTGGGTATTAGCTTCCTTGATTTGGGTTTCAGCTTCCGACAGGCGGTTGTCATGTTGAGCAACCCTATCCTTCACCTCCCTTATCTCTTTCCCGAAGTTAGCGTAAATGTCCTTCACGAGGAGCATCTGCTCTTCTTGTCGGCGGGCCTGTTGCTCCTGCTGCTCTTTCAACCAACGGGTCTGTTCTTCTTGTCCGCCCCGCAGCTGCTCTTCCAAACGACGGACCTGTTCCTCCTGTCAGCGGGCCTGTACATCCTGTCGGCGAGCCTGCTCCTGCAGCATCACCATCAGAGCACCTAAGTCAGGTGCTGCAGGTGTAGGAGCTGCTGACGGGCCAGCCTCCGTGGCTGGCAGTTGGCCCTCCGACATCTGCGGCGTTGCACCACCAAATCGTCTCTGGTCCGTCTCCTGCTGGGGTTGACTTCGGATACGGACACCCTCCATTTTGTCCTTAGGTAAAATCGGCTTAATTTTATCCCACTTCTGACACCAATTGTTACGAGCTTGAGATTCGTGACACTAAAAACTGCCGATTGAATTACCAAAATTTACACTTATATTACCGAACACCAATTAAAACTTAAAACACTAATAATTAATCACAATGATTCACTTTATTTCGCTCCGAAGCTTCGCTTGTCTCGCCAAATTCAATACTGCCCTGATCGCGGCTTGCAGCGGTTTAAATACACCTTTTACCCCGAAACATCCAGAATATTCCAGTAAATACGGCCGCCGAACGACCAGACGTATAAAGTTCGAGTGTGGGGCTTCTAGAAAGCTTAATTCTTCTATTCGACATTTTATAGGAAGCCCTCCTCGCTCTGGTCCCCGACACTAGATGGCGCTAGTGCCATGTACCTGACGTCAACTTGAGCGAGCAACAGTATGGTACTGAGAGTTGGGTGTGGCAGTGGAGTGGTATCTTTCGACAACTGTAGGCAATGCTTTCTCTGAATACTATCGCGAAATTATAGCATTATACGATAATTTCATGATTTGCTTCGTATCGTGAGGATTTTTGTGTACTGGTCTTCATTTTAATTTTTTGTCGATGATTAATCCAATAAAGCATAAGGTATATTTCTTTGTCACTCTCACATAATATATGTACGAGTAAACTAAATGAAAAATATTAAAGTTGATCTTTTAAAAAAAGAAGAAATTGCTATGATTTATTGCCTCGACATTTGCAATAAATGAGGTCTCCGAGTGCACTTGTTTTTACTGTTTATTTGCGTCGTTGGTTTTTCTCGAGCTCGTTTTTGTAATATTGTTAGTGGCCAGTTCTGCGAATGAAACATTCTTCTTAAAACAATGAAGTTAAAAAAAATTCTAAATAAAACAGAAAGATTTCTATTGAACAGTTTTTTCCAATCAAGTTGACATCTCTAAATAAAAAGACTTTCTTAATTAAATGTATAATATATATTACTATTTTATACGAAATCAAAGACATGACATCCTTGTATATAATAGGTAGGATGGTTTTATATCCTAATATAAATATTTTTAATAGGAAAAATTTATAAAAATTGTACAAATTATAAAACAAGTATTTATCAATTGAGCCGTGGTAGTTCAGCGGATAAGTGCTCGCCGCAAATTTCACGGTACGCAAAAAACTCGGGTTCGATCCTCGTCGGCATTATTGAAATTGTTAATTACAATTTTATGTTATAATTTACGATGTTGCTTGTTCGACACGAAAATGTGGACATATTTCTCAACAGTTTGGATTTTTTAATTATGCTTTCAGATACTTAAATTTAAAATTTGAATATTAATTTTTGTAATGTAATTATTAATTATTAATTCAAACGTTGTTTGACGACTAAGCATTTTCTACCAATTAATTATTTTATTGTTTTTGATATACTACCTTATTTCTAATTTTGTGTTTATAATTTATCATTTTATTTTGAATTTCCTAGAAGAAATGTAAATTAATTTTAAAATTGTGTACTCTCGTTTTTGATAGTGTTCTGTAAGCCATATTATTCGATTTAAATAAATAAATGAAAAAAAGTGAAATAATCGTGAGGAAAAAATATTTTGACGACAAGTGAAGTTGGCGAAAATACTGGAACAGCACGGGATAAATACTCCATAACCCTCTAAAATACGAAAGGAGGCCTGTAACTTCAACTTAAAGATATAGCGTCTTCATTATAATTCGATTTTACGTGCCCAAATCACATTTTTTGTAGAATAAATGTGACAACCAAACACACAGACATTTGTGTACATTTATCGCCGATTTCAATCAGATTGCCCCATTTCCACTAAAAATAATATCCAGCTTGCTACTATTTTACGCTGGTATTCTGTGAAAGCATGGTCCATCCCCGTTCAACTTGACCTATTCGTGCTACAATTATAATATAGCTGCAGCGTGGCAGTTCTCGTACAGTAAAATCAATATCCACAACTACTATCGTAGTTTTACTTTTGCAAAAATACTTTTTTTAAATTAACACTATCAACTCATTGCCTGAGGGTTATTGAAATTAAAATTAAGTATTAAAATATTCTCACCTAAATTAAGACTTCACTCAAAAATCCCTTCAAGCTATTCAAACACAAGCAATGGCTCCATTTACTCTCTCGCAATTTGCACTAAAAGGAGCTTGAATATTCGTCTTATTACAATTTCCTTTAAATTAATTAGTAGTGTGCATTGTTTGAAAGTGAAGTTGATATTTAAAGAAGTTGCTAAAACCATTAGCGCCTTAAATTTTGCAGTTTGCAAGTAATTTAAGTTCATTTTTTCCGACATCATTGAATTTATTCGAACACAATTTGAACAGCGTAAAATAGCAGCCTAATGCTGCTGTTTTGTATGGTGATTGTGAGAGCACTGGGGATAATTTTTTATTCCATCGTAGTCTTCGGGGATGACAACGCATCTGCATTTTGACTCTTAATAGAGGATAGATGTAGATGTCTATGAGCTGCAGTATCCATTCACCATCAGGTGGACTGTGTGATTTGTCACCCATGTTCTATAAAAATATGGTGATTAACCAGACGCTCTTAGACTAAAAAACACCATTTAGAAACACAAATAAAGAAATAAATCCAAATATCTGAGAAATGAAAAAGTTTTGTGCCCGTCAATTAACACAGCTCTTTAACCCTTTCAAAAATAAATGAAACATTACGCACGGCGGAGCCTTTTAAGTAGGCTCTTAATTTACTTGTTTACTTTACCAAGGTAAATGACAATTTCCAAGAACGTTGTTACAAAATATTCATCCACACAATGTTCTCTCCATTATCAAACTTGAAGTAATTATATATTAAATCTAGTGTTCTCGATACAATGACTTTCTTGGGATGTTAGAAAATTGAAAGTTTTAAAATATTTATTAACGTAATATAAAATAACATGGAGGACTCTCATAACCTCTCAAACGCCAAGCGTCCGAATTTGACCGCTTCGATATTGCGTCAAAATTCAAGAGGTCAAATTTGACCGCGCCCACCTACAGCACTTTAACCCATAAAGACTTAAGTTTAGAGACTACTTTTCTAGGAAGAAGTTTAGCACAGACACAGAAGTTTAGAAAAGTTAGGTATTTTATGGATATTTGTTTATAATCTACGTTTATTTCGTACGCCATTTTCGTGTTAATGTTATTGTGTTGATTTTTCAATTTTTCTTCGTGTTTTCTTCGTGTTTTAGTATAGTGTTTTAATGAATTTTTGTGTGAATATAATTTATCTTTTTACGTAAATAATTTGGAGTAATATAAATATATTGAAATAATTTTGATTTTTACGCTCCTGACATCCGCTTGGCATGGTTTTTTGTTATAAAAATACAATAAAATATTTTTGTAATGAAGTAAAACCTGGCTTTTGTTTAGACCACAGGATAGAGATTTTTTATAGATTATACAATGCTAAACTTCTTCATAGAAAAGTAGACTAAATATAAGTTTTAATGGTTTTAAGTGTTGTGGATGGGTGCGGTTACATGCGACCGCTCGGGATTTGCCAGGTGCATACAACTACAAGGAAATTTTATGGGGATTGAAGGATTAACGAGACTCTGGCGACTAAATAATGGAGGAAAATCCATGAAAAAAGTAAAATCGAAACAAAAATAAATAAAATAAACATTTACTTATATAACTGGAGGCGAAGTATAGGATGCACACACCCCCCATATGGATTGCTGAACCGGTAAGACTTGCAGGAAGTCTATGGATGCAGGTGACTCAAGGTCGTGCTTAGGAGCATTCCTTGGGGTGAATGTGAAATGATGAATGTTGATTTATATTTTATTGAATACTACATTCGCAGGATGGCGGCAACGTAATAGTGCTATCACATCTTTTTTCGTCATGGGTGACGTAAGAGGTACCTACGAGAAATTGTAAAATTATTTGTTTTTACTTTAGTCTCGTTTACACCACATATTAATATATATATATATATATATATATATATATATATATATATATATATATATATATATATATATATATATATATATATATATATATATATATATATATATATATATATATAAATATTTACTGATAAGGGGGTATCGCATTCTTTTTTCAGCGGTGGCATCATATTCTGCATTTTGATTCTTAATAGAGTCTATTGAGCAAAGAATAATGTTTTAACCATCGACTAATGTGTGTGTTTGTTCGTCACCCTTACTTATTTATATATAAATATAAATACCCATACATATTTTCAGTTCACACGCGGTACAAGTGAAATCTCCAAATTAAACTGCGGAGAATAAGACAAATGTAGAGTATCTATAGAATAATTGTGAGGTTTATGTAATGAAAATATAAATAAATATGTAACTAATACGTATCCTGTATTTTATCTCATTCTCTCGCGAAATCACATTGGCGGAAGAGATACTAAAACGAGACAAACATATAAATCCTACATATGTATATTCTTGTCTTGTTTTAGTGTCTGTTTTTTGTTTCTTCGAGTTTCAAATCACAATGAGTATAAAGAAGTTTTCACTTCAAAACTAAAAAGATACTCGTAAATCCTTGTAACTTATATACAACTGCCCGAAGAGAAGAGCCGTGGTAGCTCAGTAGCTAAGCGCTCGCTAACTTTGTGTATTACACGACCAACTCGAGTTCGATTCCAGCCAGCAACATTTCTATGAGGTGCTGATTTGGTGGTGAAATACATAGTGAGGAAAGCACCATATCTGTGGAATATAATTCGACGACTTAGAAAATATTTCAAGGACCTGTGAAGTCCGTCAACACGCATTCGTCAAGTGTGACAGATTAATTACTCCATGATCGTCTCAGAAATGAGAGAAGTCCTGTGCCTGTGGGAGGTTTATATCCTGTAACTTTACTTTACTTATTTAAGCATAGACTTAAATGGTTTGTCTAAAATTTCTTTGTACGTGATTAACCTTAGTTCAATTTTACGTGTTCGAATCATATAAAATGTTGGCTGTAGTTTTAAGTGTCTATTTGGAGTGAAGAAAAATCGTAAGGAAACCACTTTGTATGTAAATTATGAACATTTTCGATAAGTTATGTTATTTTATTTTTATGTAATAATATTTTATTTACGGTCGAATTCGTGATCGGATCAGTAAGCTGAAGTGGTATTGGACCTGCCTAATAGCTCTAAGAACCAACAACAGTTGGGGAGAAATTGTTTACGAGTGGCTGCCTCGTAAATGTATGCAAAACATGGTGCAAACAAGAGGTGCAATGGGATCGTGCTTCATGTTATTTTTTATGTGAGGCCTATGTTCAGCAATGGACTACTGATGAGCTGTATCGATGATAAAATGAAGGTAGAGGTCGAATGCGGTGGGCGTTATATATGCGTATGGGGACTTATCAACTCGGGTGTTGTTTTGCACTCATTAGCTATAAATTGTTATTATACCTATTTATTTTTATTCCTAAGCAGTGTTAAAATATTAGTATGTAATATGAATGCTCGTGAACTTTCCTAAGCTACCGAAATTATAGCTATAAAAAAGCTTGTAAAAAGCAATATTGCTGTAGTTTGTGCCGTGTCAGTGACCGTTACAGCCCAGAATTAGTTATAAAAATAATTTTTTGGCTTTTGTTTCTTGTTCTGTAGAGTATTGTTGCTGTAAATATATATTTTTTTCTCCAAATTTTTATACATAGTAGACCCATGCTGCAGCTATACTATGGTATTATTTAAAAAATTGAAACATTCTTTTTCGTGAAGAAAGTAGCCGATAGCCGCAATGCCACAATCTTTGCTAATTGTGACATTTGCTGTCATTTTATTTCTTCGCATTTCGCATATTTGCTTCTGACCTCTTTTCTCTGTAGTTGAGGTATACCTCATACTAATCGTAAACTGCTTTTGTAATAATTTAGTTTCAAACAAAAAGAATGAAACAACTCCTTACATTTTTTTCTGTAAGAAATATATTCAATTCAATCCGTGGTATATTAAGTCCATTCCGTGTCACGGTCAAGTTGCGCTCTATGACTATTTTATGAAAGGTTGACCTTTCTACGTGAGAAAGTGCACGTGGTTTTCTGCCTTCATGCTTGTTCAATGTCGAAGGTTAATATTTTCTCAGTTTATTTTGTGCGTGGTGATAAAATTATTTCTTATATCTAAAATAATAGCTTTCGAGTAACAGCTTCGGTGACAGGGAACAATAATATGATACATCCTACTAGGTGAAGTCACGACTAGATAAAACACTTAGGGCAGTATGATGTCAATCTGTAGGAGACCTTTATTCATCGATATACTTGATAGACTATAAAGAATATTGTAATAAAAATTTCTTTAAACTCAACTCAAGTTTTGTCTTTGTTAGACTCAGGATACTTCATATTATGAAGTGGGTTTGGCATAGTTATTATGCTTGACAAGTTAATAGTTGGCGGTAAAACCAAAAGTTATAAGGATATTGCGTGCTTTAAGCGCAAAGCGCGTAGATAATATGTTCTACTAGCGCCTAAAAATCAGAAATCCTACGATTTGTCGTAAATCGAATCTAGCAATCATATAATCATTCAACATATAAGTAATAGTTAAACTTATTATTATTTTAATCAATTTATATTTTTGACATTAAAAACGTTGTTTTAGTAGCTTGTCATACATTTTCATTACAGTATATTGTTTCGCTAAAAGTACGTAGGATTTATATATAAATAAACTTATATAGGTCTTGGACTTTATGGAGTGATCTGAAGGTATACTTTGGTGAATGCTAAATTAAAATACTGGTTATGACTGGATGAAAAACTTTTTGAAAACAAAAGCAATTTATTAAAGGTCAGGTAAAAAAGACTAGTTTGCACGACAATGCCCGAGTACAAATACTTAAAGATTAAATTAATATAGAAGTTGATTTCTGATCGTTTTAAGATAATTCTGTTAAAAGTTTTTGTCAATTAATAATAATAAAAAAGTTGAATCTCAATATTAGTAACGTAGTAAAATTATAAAAAGTATTTTCTATTGTTGTTTCGACATTTTTTCTACATTTTTTCACAATCATGTGAGCATTATGAGTTGTGCAATTTTGGATTTTCTCAACATTCTTTTATAGACGTTTGACTAAAATTATTGGAAATTTAAAAATAACAGTAATAAGGTTATTTGTGAAAACTAATGTGTATTTAAAATAATTTTGAAAATGACGCTTAAGGCATGCACATTTGGATTTACCAAAAGTTTTTTAAGTCTAATACCTACACAAGTTGGTCTTACCATCAAATAGATATATAACAATAGGTTTTTGTTAAGATAAGTTAGTTCGCTTTGTCATCTGCTGCATCACCACTTACCATCTCATAAATCATATAAATATTATATTGTAACTTATGCTTAAAAGACGAGTACCGCTGGGTTTCTTCTGCCCAGGACAGAGGTTTATTTTCGAACCAGTTGTAAAATTAAAAATGATTTAAAAAGAATTACATGTAATAAATATTGAATAATAAATTAATAGTAATTAGTTTTTTTACGTGATAGAGCCTAACCGCCGCTATATTATAGATGTAGCATGAATGGGTCGGCTTGACCGGGGCAGGAACACCCTCTCACAGAATACCAGCGTAAAAGAGCAACGTAGTGCTGCCGTGTTTCGTATCGTGAGTGCAGAGAACCGTAGACCCATTTTACCAGAATCGAGGTATTCCATCTTAGTCCTCAGGGGTGACAACGCATTTTAATTTTTATTCTTAATTGAGAATAAATGTGGATGTCTGTGGACCACAGCACCGACTTACCATCAGGTGGACTGTGTGCTCGTTTGTCACCCAATGCTATAAAAAGTAAAATAATATTTAAAAAAAAGTTTATTTAAATGCTCTAAAAAAAAGAAAGTTAACTTTAAATGAAATCAAACCCATCAAATAATTGCATTAAACAACTTATATATTACATATTATTTATTAGAATTACTTACTTATTATTCTATATCAAATTATATATTTTATTATTTTGTATCAAGTTATTTAAATTAAAAAAGACTACATAGTTGTTGAAAATGATTGGTTATGTTTGAGTAGTATTTTAATATATGAAGTGGGTTACTTATAAGGTATAACAATTAAGAATAAACAAATAAAATAAAAAAGTTAAGAAACACTTTTATGTTTTATGCAAAAATACTTTCAATTATCTTTCCTTACTATGCGCAAAGGTAAATTGATCGTCGCACCTCTATACTAAGGATACGAAGGACCTTTTTAAAATAACGGTAGCATTCTTTAGGGAAAAGTTTCATTAGATATATTTGATCAATCGCTTATTTTTACAGTTAATTTACTTTATAACTCTTAATTAATATATTCCCAATAGAACCAGAGTAACTTTCAAAGCCTTGCGTATCAGTGAAAGCCAATCATAAGGGTCGAGGAATCGTCAACCGTTAGAGATATAACATTTTCGAGTTGTAGCCTCGTACCAGTAAGTGTAGGGTGGTCCCCAGCAAGATGGAATAATGACCTGGTAAGAAATGTAGAAAGTTGATGGATGCAGGTGGATTAGAAACGTATTTTGTGGCTTTTTTTGTGGGAGGCCTAAGTTCAACAGTAGAATTGTGATAGGCTGTTATTACTATGGTGATGACGAACCATCTTTTTAAATAGAAGTAAGGATAAGTGCGTTTAGAGTTCACCTGATTGTTAATGGGTGGCCTATATGCATCTACACCGATGCATTGTCACCCCGAGAAATGCGTCACTGTCTTCAATTATACTTCGTCTTTAATTATTAGTGGGTATAGAACGTATTGCTACTTTGGGGCGGATGTACTTAAAATCGTGATGCTCATCAAATAATCTTAAATTATAACGGATTTACAGCTTTCTGTATTTAGGGTATAGGTGACCATTGGGGCCGTAGTCATTGTCATCCTAACGTCAAAAATATAATAAATGTCAACTCTAAAATTTTTACTTGTTCATATTCAATTCTTTTTTCTCGCAGACTCAGTATTTGATAAATTATTGTCGCATTAGGAAATTTGCTCGGTCAAACAAAAGAAAATTCTTAGCGCCGAACCAGCAACAATGATTCCAGTTGAAGCCATCAGCAAACACATCTACAGCCGAGAGATGTGTTAAGTAACAAGGACGCAGATATTAAATTTGAAAAGATTTGACAAGGACGGAACGTATCAATATAGATGTAGCATCGTAGCATTTTGCTACGGCAGTTCGCTCTCGAAGACCGCGTTCGTAGCACGTCTACGAACCATTTCTCGTTAAAACATAATTCACGTAAATATAATGGCTTTGAGTAATTGCGGGGAATAGTTTAACGACGTGAGAGTAAGTGTTATGTAAAAAGTGGATAAGTTTTTATCTGAAAACCCAACGTACAATATCATAGTGAAAGGAAATGGAAGCAGTATCTATGGATCGGATGAAGGTATTAATATAAGTATATTTGTAGAAAGTATACCTTATTTAACAACTTCTCGATATTTATTTTTTAATCTTTTATATTTCTTCATGAGTAATTGACCATATATATTATAGTAAAAGTTATGACACCACTGTGGAAGTATATCTACAAGTAAATGAAAAATTCCCTTTTAAGAAATCGTGGTACATATAAAAATATTTAAAAATTGCTAGTTAAATTGATGTCGTACAAAAATTTTAAATAATGATTTAAATTAAAAGTTATTCTTATTATTCTGATATGTAGCACATGTTTTCATTAATGACCGTGATAAAATACTTAAATTATTAGACAATAAATTGATTTAATATTGTTAAATAGACCTTTAATAACTCTTTGAAAATTATATTGTAAATTATGAAACATCATAAAAGTCTACAATTTTCTATGGGTATCATGCAAAAAAGTGGAAAGCGTAAAGGCTTAATATAATTTTAAAAGTTATAATGAAGATACATTCACTTGACCCTATTTTGTCAAATAAGTTTTCTCATAATTTTATCATCATATTTATCACAATAAATCCGTATTATAATAATCGTCTCCTTATTAGTTTCTACATGGTGAGAAATGTCACTAACAATTTTTTGTTCGGAAATTCATTATTAATTAATTTGTAACTAATTAAGCAACGTTGAAGGAGACGCGCAAATGAATAACAATTGGATCTAAAATATTTTGTATTAGTTTCTTATATTTGATATATAATGATTTTTAGAGATACAGAAAGTTGAAGAGAAGCTGAGTACCGTGCTTTGTGGAATACTTTTGGGGAAGCCTTTTCCGGCAGTCAATTTATTAAGGGCTGCAATCATGATGATAAAAGATTTCCCATATTAACGCGAAAAATACACATTGAGTGATACTACTTTTATGGATTTAATGACGGTTAATCTAATTTACCTTTATTTTTAAACTCCCGACACGAATTTCGAGTGACTCTCTCATCCCGCGATCATGAGTGCTGCAAAGTACTCGAAACGGTGGGAGTTAAAAATAAAAATAACCCATTTTGAACGTGACAGAAACCATTAAAGTAGTTTTGGTTGAAATTTAGAATCGTTTGGCAGGAGGGGGTGCAGGGAATGAGTTGAGGGGAGGCGTGAACGTCTTTTTACCCCCAACACTATTTCCATTTAGACGTAATACGCTGTTCTTGAGAAATATCAAAAAGAAAATCCCATAGACCTAACCTCAAAATGATAACATTTATCGTCTCCGGCAGGAGGGGGAAGAGGGGAGCAGGAGTGTGCCCTATTGGGGAAAGTACCTCTATCATTCCTTCCTTGAGAAAAATAATAGTTTATGAGTAATGTTTTTTTTGTAAAATCATAACCTCACTTTTTACATAGGATTATTGACCCAAAGTTACTTCTTAAACGGCTTCGGCGCTGCAGGAAGTTCCCTCCGGGCCTACGGCTTTACAAAAACACTCTAGCGGTAGGGGCGATAAGAATACTTGGAATCGGGGCGTGCTTATTAAATTTTAATGCAGATTTAATCACATCAGATATCTTATCTTAATGATTTCTTGAATTTACGCGAACAATACACATTGAATAAAACTAAATTTACGGATTTTATCGCGTTTATTTAACGACTTTTACTTATTTTTAATTCCCGACGTTTCGGGTGCTTTACGATGTTTGACGTCCCAATGTCATAGTTAGTCCGGCTACCTTCAGTTTTTGAATATAATTTTTTTTAATCTTTGGTTATTATTTTTTTTTTTGAATATTAATTTTTGGTACGCAAATCGGACCAAAAATTATTATTCAAAAGCTACGTCGGGAATTAAAAATAAGTAAAAGTAGTGAAATAAACGCGATAAAGTCCGTAAATTTAGTTTTATTCAATAATATATCTTATCTTTAAAGTCAGGTTACCTACGCTCCCGTCACACCTATCCAACCCATCACAAACTGAAAGTATTTCTGAGTGTTCAAATATTTCTGGGCAGTTTCAGACTATACGCATGCATTTAGCCATAACTATCCTTTATTATAATATTTCCTTTTTCAAGATTTAATTTCATCAATTTAAGCAAATTTTTCCTGGATCGTCGACCAATCGACAATTATTGGTGACATTTATTGTAAGCAGCGGATTTTTAATATTTTTTTTAAATGAAAACTTTTTAGAATAATGATTTCTTATATTTACGCGAACACTACATATTGAAATAATACTAGTTTTTACGGAATTTATCGCGTATATTTACCTTTTTAATACCCGACGTTTCGAGAGCTTTACAGCACCCATGGTCACGGGAAGGACTGAGATGTTTAACGTCCAGATGTCATAGTTAACCGCGGTTACCATAGATTAAAGATCGGAACAAAAGTTAAATTTTAATCTATGGTAACCGCGGTTAACTATGACATCTGGACGTTAAACATCTCAGTCCTTCCCGTGACCATGGGTGCTGTAAAGCTCTCGAAACGTCGGGTATTAAAAAGTTAAATATACGCGATAAATTCCGTAAAAACTAGTATTACTTTTTAGAATAGTTGCGACTTGAAACCCAAAGAAACGAAAAAGCGACAGTAAAAAAAGCAAATATGTATCTATAGGATTTAGCCCGCGAGAGATTGAAATAGAATAGTGCGGACTGCGTACAGGTTGTGGGTTCAAATTCACAACTTGACTCAAGTGTTTTCTTCAGCTTAACAGTAGTGGTCAAATGTGATATTAATAGGTAACGTTAATAAAATTGATAGTACTTAAAAAAAACAGTGTTTCCTCTTATCTCGTTTTCCTCTTTGTTTGTGGCTTCAAAGTCAGATACTATAAATTTTAATTGTTAAATATAAGCCGTATCAAAATAATAAATTTATAAAATAAATTAAAAACGCATTATGAATAAAATTATCTTACTTGTGTTTCCAATCTATTCACATCAATCCACGATTTCATAAGTTCAGGCCATCTAGGGTCTATTTCACCTACCGCTTTGAGAGTCAATCAATTATTCTATGAATGAAAATTATTATGAGATCAATGTAATGAAGTAGATCGCACTATTATAAAACAATTTTTATCAAAAGAAAATATTCTTTTAATTTGTTAAACTAAAATTTAGTTTGAATATAAGGATTGTATAATATACTTTTATTTTTTTTATTGAATATATTAAATAATTTATTATTTAATAATTTACCGTGAAATAATTTTATTTTATATTTCATTGCATTTTAATGTTTTATATTTCATTCATTTCTTAATTTATATTTAACATTTTGTTGTTTATATATAATTACATTTACTATATGTATACATTTCGTATATTATATACATGTCAGAGTAGTAATTACGTATGTACGTAATTGCACCTGTATCAATATTTCTTCATAGCTTGGATTGACTGAGCAGCAGGAGCAGATAAAGTTTAAATAAGAAATAAAATATCTATCAGTGATTTCTAGCGTCCTAATGAAAAAAATCAAAAAGAAGAAAAGCCAAAGAAATAGCTTAAAATTAAAATATCTTAGTATTCTCTTAGCACTCTGACGCGAATAGAAATTTAAAAAAAGAGTACCTATTTATAAAAGTATAAGGTGTAATTTACGACGTTTTGGTAGAAAGTATTTCGGCTCAACCCAAAATAGTTTCGATTTTAATCTCCATCGGCCCTTAAATAGTCGACCACCGAACATCGGCCCCTCCCATAATCGGCAGGGGCATACGCATAGTAAATAACTATCTTTTACTGTAACTATAACTGTACTGTGTTAATAATACGACAGCTGATCATGAGGTCCTGGGTTCGAATCCTGGGTCGGGCCAAAATCAATTATTGAGTTTTTCTGTCAAGAAATTCTCAGTAGCTGCCCGGAGTCAGGAATTTGGCGGTGTCCTCACCCCTCGAAAATCACGTAAAGTCCTGCGCCTGATCTCTCTCCCGGTCGTGTCGGTTTACCGTCCCATCAGATTACGAGAGTGTGGGAATAGAGAGTGCACCTGTGCTTGCGCATACAATTGGGCACTATAATTCTGTCCTGCGCCGATGGCTAGCCTCCGTTGAGGCAGGCCGCCGTGGCTGAAATTCGGTCTGGAGGACATTATTACTATTATTATTACCCCAAGACAGTTTCTTATTTTGTAAATCTATCAATTCCACAAACGATGAAAAGTAACAGGATATATTATAAGTCCCACAGCCGGGCACAGGCCTCCTATCACTTTTAGGAGGGTTTCGAGGAATGGATTAACTAACCCACCGCGCGAAGCACTAGTACAGTGAGCAAGTAGTAAATCAACATTTAAAAATTCAAGTTATAATTTCATTGGTTCCGGCGGAGATCGGCTGTAATTTACAACAATTACTAAGCCCCTCAGCTAGCACGGCAAGCGTTGCACAGATCTAATTAAAGTAAAATTCCGCGTCTTCAACTCGGTCCCCCTAGCCTCGGGTACACAACCAATTGCGAGCTTGTATTATTTTTTATCAATCCGTGATGGCTACAACTGACACCTGTTCTCGGTGTCTTCTACAACTTCACTATCTGCTCCTTTGTGTAAAATTGTAACGTAAATTAAAATAACACACATAAACCTGTAAATGTAACAGAACGCGAATAACCCGGGTTCGATCCCCGCCGGCACCAATGAAATTGTTAAATGCAATTTTGAGTGCTGATTTACCACGTGCTCGCCGGTGAAGGAAAACATCGTGAGGAAACCTGCATCTCCGAGTAATAAGGAAAAAATATTTCGAAGACATGTGAAGTTTGCCAACACGCACTGGGGCAGCGCGGCGGACACTTCCTTGCCCTAAAACCCTCTCAGAAATGAGGGGAGGCCTGTGCCCAGCAGCAGGACGTATATAGGCTGTAACTTTACTTTACTTTTACTACATCAACCTGTATTCTATATTTAAAACTTTGGCATTAATATTATTATTAGATTGAAAATCCTACTCTTTACTATGGAGTAAGGGGTAATGGATATAAAATTATCGTCCCCAGTCTAGTAAGTCAATAGTCATGAAATCATTTTAGCTTCACAGACACATATAACAATGTCCAATTCTACGTACCTTAAGAATGTTGCTCTTATAATGCGTTTCCAAAACTACCAAGGCGACATAGATGTATGAAAATCCTCTGGAAATGCATGATAGTTGACTGCAAATAGTTTTTCGTTGTTGAATTTATGTTCACATCCTAAAGCAAAATTGAAAAATTAACCATAAAATTACCTGTATACATTTTTTCCAAAACGCTTATCAGCAATCACGTTGTTCGTTTTTATTTACTTAAGCGGCTTGATGCACACGTCTAGATGCTTGAGCATGTAAAAAGGCCCTTTTTGCTGGACTGGAGCAATACATGATCAAGCTGGTCGTGAAAACTGTCAGAGCTTATACAAGTAAAAAAATATGAAATCGCTTTAAGCTCGTAGATGTATCGCTCGCTCAATGATTAACCATGTTTTACTTGAGAAAAATTTAATAAAATGGCGTATGTCCAGTTTTTAAGAGTTTTAGTCTAAATCTAAAAAATCAAATATTAAATGAAAATAGTATTTTTTTATAACAGATCTTATCGCGTACAAATTTAAACACTTTACCTGACTTAATTAATAAGCCATTAGTGCGTGCGGTGCTCACAAATAGCATCGTATACAGATAGCAAGTAGAAATAGCTTTTTTAACACGTTTTAGCCAATTTAAAAAAAGAAGGCTTACAATTCGAGTGCATATTTTTGTATATTATACATATATATGTCATGTATATTAAATGTATATATTTTGTATATTACTCGATATATTCGTCAACTGTGAACTGATTTTGATGGTTTTTTTTAAATGGATTATTCTTAGGGGTTGGTCCTATATAAATTTGGTGCAAAGAAGGTTAGCTAAGGGAGTGAGGCTTTTAATGAAAAAATTTATTTCTTCTATACACTTTATTTTAGCACCAACTTCAAAATGTGAAGTAGTTCTTATTAATTTCTTGAAGTCGGTTTTTACTTTTTCTTTAAAAAAAAATCTATTTCTCGTGGTCCAATATTTTATACTATATTAAACAAGCTTGTTACCATAAGTAATGTTTAGAAAATACTTATGTGTGATGAATGATTTTTTGGTCTTCTTCAGCCCCTAAATTTTTAATTCTTGACATGGACAGGGTTTGTTTTAATCACCGTTTATTTGACACTGTTTCTCGTCACCGGTCTGGGTACTTTACGGCTGGTGTAAATAATAATAATAATAATAACGTTAGAACGTTAAGAAATGAGATGCTTATACCGCCATTTATCAGAAGCGTTAAGATATTTATCATAATATCCTAAATTCGCCTTTTACGACATCCTAGGGATTTATTCCCTGAAATAAATTTAGTCCAAACTCTTGACATTAAATTAACTTACCATTACTAACTTAACATTAAATTCTTAATTGCTTTCAAGGAAATTTTCAAAAAACTTTCAATTTGGATAAGTTTCAACAAGGTCACATCTGCAGATAAAACTCCTGATACGAAAGCTCCTAATAGTTATAATGAAAACTTTACACCACACGTAGATAGTATCTAAATATATTTCAAATAAAAGTCAAGTTGTTGACAAAAATCATTCGACGTACACTGAACTTACCTATTTTCGCTAGAGTTTTATACGTTCCTGTCTAATTCAACGCAATTCTATTTTCTATTTAGGAAATGAAAACCGTGGTTGATGGTCGCTGAAAATACTGAGCGGACAATCACTACCTTAGTTATTTATTTGACTTTACTAAATGATTTTGTAAAGTTTCATAAGAATTGGTCAATTTAAAGGTGATATTTTGTAAGAGTTCACACTTGTATTAGTTATTTAGCTAAAATGGATCAGGAATTATAATATTCCTCAGAGAGTTTCATGGTGATACTAGCTTTCATGTGAACTGTTTTACCTAAGGGTAAGTGGTTACTGCGGCCTATAGACAACCATTTTCAAACAAAAATATGGTATTTCACATATTTTGCTTTTTCCCCACACTTCTCTAACCTATTAAACGTCTGTTTGTATGGTTAATGACACTATTTTATTGTGACAACAAGTTGTAAAATGAAAAGTTTTATACATCTGATTTCAATATAAATAAAATGAGAATACCATCAATGTATTCGATGTCAAATAAATGTGCATTATTAAAGAAGACACAGAAAACTGCTAGTCAGATCTTGATCAAATTTATATGGTATTTATGCGGTGGACCAAGAGAAAAGTTCTGAGATAACACACATAAAAACATTCAATCGAATTGAATAGCTCCTTCTTTTCGAAGTCGGTTAAAAACCAATTCACTCTTGCCTTAAAGACCACCTGGTCGTAATCGGGCGAATAGACATATGGAGAAATACTAATCCACTAGCTTGCTGTATGCATTATTAAACACAGCTCAAACTGCTGGGTTGGAATGCGTAGAATATCGACAACAAAAAAAGTGGGAATGTTAAAAGACATAAGTCCGCTCTCTGTTATGATTTCTATAAATGTGTTGTACAATAAAGTATAGATAAATAGTAAAATAAATAAGACCCCAGACCACATCAGAGTACCGGCGATAAAAAGGAGAGGGATGAATTAGGGCTTGTAAGTCCTGTGTATGCTTTCCAAAATACATTTTACCTGAGGCCAAAATTTTGAATGCTTCACTGCCTGTAATTATACTGGAAATCCTACCATTCAAATACTAATACAGAAATGATGTAGTCACAGCTAACTTGACAAAATTTAATACCTCATTCTTCTCTCGCATTAATTAATTCCCACCAATCGATTAAGGATGCATAAAATTTAAAAGTTTAAGTAACCGCCTATATACATAGGTTCCACTGTGCGGTAAAGGAGAATTTCAGGGCAAGGAAGTGTCCACCCCAATGCGTGTTATGTACTTTACAAGTCTTCGAATGAATTTCTCTCTCTTATTTCTTAGACTTGCAAGTTTTTTCGCGATGTTTTTAACTACCGTCAAGCAATTGAAACTTCCATTAAACGATAAACGCAATTAAATCTCAATCTTGTGACATTCAAGGTCTTCAAAACACAAGGGAGTCCTTTAGCCGCTAAGGGATTACGCTCACCACGAATCCTACTATCCAGAATGTATCTTTGGAGTACACCGACCGCCTATATTTGTCAACACCTAGTTGAGATTTTTCAAACCCCAACTTTGGGCGGTTAATTTAGTTCAGAGCCAAAGCAGCCGCAAGGGAAAGGGCTCGGTAGTTTTATAAGCTGGGGCAGCTTCTAACCCCATGCAAAGCGCAAGGTCGGGCATGGCTCACGGCAGGAATAATATGGTTATTCGAGCCATGATATCTCCTCGAAGAAGCTCAACAGTCCCTTGATGTTGCAAGCAACTTCGGGGAGTGATCCCGGCGTGCCGAGATGTTTAGCGCTACATGAAGCGACTTCTGGACATGTCAGCAACACGTGAGTCGCCGTTTCTTCCTCTACCTTGCCTGCCCTGCACAGTGGGCTGTCAGTAACACCTATTGTGAACAAATGTTTGTTAAAAGAGCCATGTCCTGTGATAGCACTTGTTACTATTCTGATCTGTGGCTTGTTAAGTCTCATTAGCACCTTGGTTAGACTACTGTTTATTTCAGTTAGGGCCTCCCTAGCTTTCCTTAAGTCTACTAAATTTTTCCAAAGTTGAGCGTGTAAATTATTGAAGTATCTACGTACCAGTGAACAAACGTAGCCAAAGGGGATTGGTATTATTGGTTCCGGCCCTATAGTTGCCAGGGCCGATTCCCTTCTGGCCAGTTCATCTGCTGCATCGTTGCCTCTAGATCCACTGTGTCCCTAGATCCATTGTAGAGTCACATTGTTGTGCTTACATACCTCATTTAATCGTTGGTGGCACTCGTATATCTGTCCCGAGTTCATCACATTGCAACTCAGAGCTTGTAGTACCGCCGTACTGTCGGTCAGTATTCTGGTGGAGAAGTCTTTCACCTTCCTATCATCTATTGCTATGGCCGCTTGGATGATACCCATACATTCAGCCTGGAAGACTGTGTTGTGGGTACCCAGCGGTGTGCATATGTGGATATTAAGGTCTTCAGAGAAAGCTCCAGACCCCACACCCTCATTTGTCTTAAAGCCATCCGTGAAAACTTTGAGTTCTCTTGGACCCAATCCTTCCAGATGGTCAGTTTCCTTCAATTGTATCCTGTACTTTTTAACGAATACAAATTGTTTTGGAATCCTATCATATTTGGCTTGTAAGATAGGAATTTTTGAGTAAATTCTATCGATTATGTAAGTATGGGGTACTCTACTCTTACATTAAAGATTTAGGGTCTTGAGTCTAATGGCAGCTAATGTTGCTTCTTGTAATATATGTAGATGAAGCGGTGTAAGCTCCAGCATAGCCTCCAAAGCTGTTGTTGGTGTAGTCCTTATGCAGCCCGTGGCAGCCATACAAGCTAATATCTGGTAACGCTGAAGCTTTTGTATAGTGGTAGCTTCATTGGTTTTGGTCCACCATACCAGAGAGCCATATGTGATCTTGGGCCGAATTGCAGTTTTGTATAGCCACAGTATAATTTTTGGCGTTAAACTCCATCGTTTGCCAATCATGTTTCTGCATTGCCAGAAAGTTAAACTAGCTTTGCTGATTTTGTTTTCTATGTGTTTGTTCCGGTTAAGTTTACTGTCCTAGGTAAGACCTAGGTATTTGACCTCGGAGGAAAGCTGGAGTTTTGTGCTGAAAAGACTTGGAAGATGATAGTTATTCAGCATTCGTTTATGTGTGAACATTACTATAACCGTTTTATTTGGATTAACGGTTAGGTCATATTCCCTGCACCATCTCTCCACAATACGGAGAGCCGCTTGGGTCAGGTTTCACACAATGCTTGCTGTCTAACCAGAGACCAGTATTGTCAGATCATCTGCATAACCGACTGTGTAGAAATGGTAAGCGTTTAATTTGCTGATGAGTTCATTAATGACCATATTTAACAGGAGAGGTGAAAGAACCCCACCCTGCGGGCATCCTTTCACGATAATCTTTATTGTTCGTGTACTGAGCATGTTTACCATCCAGTCAATCAGTGCCGGTTCAACATTATGTCTACTTAGGGCACCTTCTATGCTGGAAAAATTTGTTCTGTCAAAAGCACCTTCTATGTCTATGAAGGAGCCTAGACATATTGCTTTGTTTTGGATGGCCTCTTCAATCTTTGTTATTACCTGGTGAAGTGCCGATTCTGTTGATTTACCTAAGCTATAGGTGTGTTGTTTTTCGTGTAGCGGTAAGTTAATTAGCGCCGACCCTCTCAACTCCCGTTCACACATCCTCTTCATCCTCTTTAGGAGAAAGTATGTGAGGCTAATGGGTCTGTAGGATTTAGGGTCTGTATAGTCGTTTTTACCTGGTTTGGGTATGAACGTGACTTTCACTTCCCTCCATCCCTTAGGAACATATTTAAGAGCCAGACATGCTCTCATTACAGCAACAAGTCTGACTATTAGGACTTTATAACCCCCCCCCCACTGTAGAAGTGCCGGGAATAAGCCGTCAGGTCCTGCTGCCTTATAAGGTTGGAAACTATGAATGGCCCAATAGATTTTGTCCATCGTCGACACTCTTTGTGCTAATTCCCAGTCTTCTTTTGTTGGTGTCAGTGCATCTTCATGCCGGTTCACCCTTTCAACTACGCAGCAACTTGGGAAGTGAGTAGCAATTAGGATGCAGCATTTCATCCGGCGATGTTGAGTAGCTTTCGTCGGGTTTCTTTAAAGAGATAAATCTCGGCGTGTTCTGTTTAGCTAGGATTTTCCTTATCCGATTTGATTGTTCACAGGTATCTATGCTACCACAGAATTCGCGCCACCCTGTTGAGCGTCGATACCTGATACATTTTTTGTATTCAAACTTAGCTTTCTTATATAGAAGCCAGTCTTCATTCTTTGAGGTATTCATTGCCCTATTTAGGGCTTTTCTTACCTTCTTACGTTTCCTGTCTAGTTCTTTAGCTTCTTTTTCAAAAGCAATAGTGGTGGGGCTGTTGCTTTTGCTCAGCATGTTTTGGTGGAGTGATTACTGGATATGATTCATGGTAGCTATCGATCATGGCTTTAATGACAGCTGTTACCTGTTCTTCTAGGAGCGACTGATCTGCTATGGTATTAGTTCCCCCAACACCCGCGAGTGAAGACGTCAGCCTATTGAGGTATTTTGTCTTATCCGTCTTGCGGGGATTTCTTTATGGTGGTATAGCGGGGATATCGACCTGTAGTACGCAGCAGATCTATGTGTGGTCTGAGCATGAGGCCTCTTTCGACACACGCCATCCCGTTATTAGTTTAGATGCTACTTCTGTTGCAAGTGTGAGGTCGATTTCTGTGCGACAGCGTTTATTTATGAAGGTTGGTTTAGAACCAGTGTTTAAAATGGTTAGGTTAGTGCTAAATAAATATTCAACTAACACATTACCTCATTCATTGGGTTTTTCTATTCCCCAAAGGGGATGATTTGCGTTGGAGTCCGTCCCGATCACAACCTCTAGTCCGGCTCTCTCACAGAAATTCACCAGCTTGACGAGGTCGTGAGGGGGAGGGGTGTCTTCCTCAGGCATGTAGATTGAGGCGACGACTAATCTTTCCTCCTGTGTGTTTTGTAATACTACGGCATACATGTCTCTGGAACAGAAATCTGTTAATTGTTTTGCACCGATATCTTTAGTAGTATAAATACACGCTCCAGGATTGTCGTGTTCAGAATTGTAGAAAAAATTACCTCTTAGGATATTTAGGCCTTTAATTTTACCAGCCCCAACCCCGTGACTCTTGGGTTAGGGCTATGGCAGTCCTTTGTGCCTCCAACCACTTGCGTAAATGAGCCGACGCTGTCTCACTGTGTTGGAGGTTGGCCTGCACTAGGCTAGTTTTGGACTAAGGGCACGCCGTCATCAATCGCGCCACCTCGGGTCTGATCGTCAGCCATCGAGTCGAAATTGTACGGAAAAATGCAGTCTTCTTCGTCGCTCAGTGAGCTGCCGCTGAGCTCAGTTTTCACTGAGGGCTTCCGCTCGGTTGTCCGGGCCGTTTTTTCACTGGACTTGACATCCAGTAATTTCGATGTACCGGCAACCATGGCCACGGTATCTATGACTTCCGGGTTATTTACTGCCTCTTTGCTAAGTGGGGAATCAACGAAGTTTCCTCCACGACCCTGGGATTTAACGTATACCGCCCCACATACACACGCAAGACGGCGCCCGGGTTTCATCAGAGTCGGGATATGATCCTCCGGCACCGAAACAACGAGGAACCACCCGTCCGTCTGTTTGTCCGCTTTGAGTAGTAGCCAGTCCTCGATGTTTACCCAGCGGTTCTGGTACGCAAGCACACGACCAATGTCACGTGATTCCTTCCAGGCACCTTGGGCATCAGGGATAGCGATACCACATTTGATTCTTTGTGGTATCTCTGACTGTACCTTCATAGTCAGCGAGGTGTTGGATTTGAGGTCGAGGGTATTAATATTCCCCTTCAAACAATCCAGAGCCTTCTGGTCATCGCACCACAGCTTTAGGACACCCTCCGTGTAAACGGGTTTGCCTCTAAAAACTGGGCTCAAAGCATCAGAATCCTGGTTACTCCAGGTCTCGCTGATCACCTTCCTCTGTATAGCCACGAGGATGTCATCAGCTACCTCCCTTGTTATGTGACCTGAACGCGCACACGTTAAGGCCACACCCAAATCTGCTTTAGCAGCAGAAGCGTAGCTTGTTCTTGCAGCCTTTGGTTGCTGTTTAAGTAGCACTTTTTTGTGCTCTCCTCTGGGCGAGGTGGAATCTTCCAGCATTCTTTTGGCTGTTCTTTCCTTCTTTCCAGGATGCTTGGCTGCTATTTGGTTCCTGGCGGATTTCTTAGAGCTGGTTCTGGCGGTCGTGCCTACTGCTCGGGCTGGATTTTCGTCCTTCCCAGTTTCAGCACGACTACTGGTTCCAGCCCCAAGCACCGCAGTGGCAGTAGCTTTCCCAGCCCCCTGAGTCTTGCTCTTCGAAGCAGCGAGCGCGGCTCTTTCTCTGCGGCCTTTTTCTCACTGCTTCTTATTCTTCTTTTTGACCTTTGCACTACCGCCTGCTGCGATAGACCCACCTGATGGTCCGTCGGGTCGGCAAGTCACCATTTTGGGTGCCTTGCACATCTCCTTACGGCTCACCACTTGCCATGCAGCAGAGAAAAGGTCTTCGGTCCTTTGGGGCTCTGCAGGAGTTTTGCTACTCGCGGCCCCTTTCTCATTTTTCTCGTCCAGCTCCTTGGATTTGGAACGAGATTTAGAGACATCCAGCGCGGAAATTACCCCCTTGGTGGGGCCACTGGGTGGTACAGTCAGTGGAACGGCCAGTTTAACGGCGGTTTCTTCTGGTTTATCAGTGTCTAAGGTAAGCACCTCTGACACTGCTCCCTCTCTACTAATGGGCCTTGTGTTGTCCATAGTTTTTGAAATGTGTAATAATTCATCCCCCCGGCTTCCCACCTTTGGGAACGCCCTACTTTATTAAAATAATTTCAGGCGTTAGAATTACCGGGGGAATATAGAGACTCAGAGTGGGCCCACAGCGCGACATCGCGAGCTCGATCCAGCTGGCAGATAGGGCTGAAAAGGCCCATCCCCACTGCCCGAGTTGACTTTCACTTGCCCCGTCAGCATAGCCTTTACCACCACCTAGCCCTTTTCAGGGAGACTAGGCAGCCCCCACATCCCTCGCAACTATTACGTATGGGCTGATGCATTAAAACGACACCTTACAGCATTGGACTAAGTTGTAATTGATGACTTTAATTAGTTTGAAACCGATCTTTTCAGTCTCGAGCACAGGCGCTTTTCCATAACATTTTTTAAGGGAATACTTTACCAAGTCAACTTGGTAAAGTATTTCCTTAAAAATATTATTGAAATCGAAATACTCGATTATTTCGACTCATATTATATGAATATAGTTTTAATGAATATCAATGTAAAATAGCAGCTTAATGATGCTGTGTTTCTTTGGTATAGAGAACCGGATACACTTTTTTGACTGGAAACTAATCAATCAAAAAAAAAGATAGAATGCCTTATTCTATCTTTTTTTTGATTTATGAGCATTTTGATTTTTAATCGAGGATAGATTTAAATGTCTATAAGCCAAAGCATTCACTTACCATAAGGTGGACTGTGTGCTCGTTTGTCACCCTTAAACTATAAAAAATACATTTTTTTAAAGTTATATAAGGTGATTTCTAAAGTAGAAAAAAAGAGAAGTACCTTAGCATCATTTGAACGTTCATAAAGAGACCAATTCCAATTTACCTTGTCATGCCAGCCGTTTTCTCGAGACATGTTTTGTGTAACAAGTAGGCACTTTCATTATTTGAACGCTACTCAAATGTCGTTGGAAAGCCACTACATTCTGTAAGTGGTTTTAAATTACATCCGTGATATCTTTGAAATATTTGTCAAACACTAAATGAAATTACAATTCAAAACATATATTTTTGATTTTATTCCTTTAAAACATGCTTAGCCGTTTTATTTTATTTTAAGAAAGCCCATCAGTAGTATATCCGGTGGCACCGTGACTATGGGAAATGCTATAACAATTTGTTTAAAAGGAATGTGGTATAACTGTTCTGGAAAAGTTTGGGGAAGATCTATGATCAGCAATGGAGTTTTATACGATATAATGGAATGGACGGATGAAAAAATAATGGAGTTTAATTTTATTTGTTTTAGTTAAATTAAACGCGATAAAATCCGTAAAAACTAGTTTCATTTGAATGTAACAAAAAATATTTAAAAATCAAAATATGAATAGGATTTTGTTACGCTAAAACAGTGCGACTAACCATCTACGGTTTGTTTACATAAAAGTTGCCAGAATGTATGTTTTCGTTTGGGTTATTTTACAAAATACCCTACATCTTCAAATATGTTAAATGTTTTATGCTATTTATATATTCTGTCCACAGCGTTGTAACGATTTGTTATAATATTTAATAAAATAAATTAGGAGCCTGTAATTGGTAGTAGAAAATGTAAATATTTACTAAATATAATCTACAAAATGCTATTGATTCTGTAGAAAATAATTTTTTTTAATTACGAGTATACTAGAAGTAAATAGAATACTACGAGTATGTGAACTCTTTTTTTCTAAATATTAAGTGCTTGTTATGTTATCACTGGAGTACGAGATGTAAAACTCAGCCCGTATTATTAAATCAAAAAAGCTTTAATTATGTTGCTGTTTTCCATTATGTTCATATAGATCAAGGATTAAAATACATATTAATATAAATTGAAAATTTCTTCTTTCATTAGATTCAAATAAATTATTTCACTGAACTTAATTTTCCAGAATTTTCTGAGTAAATGTATAAAAATTTGCAATAAAATCTTTCATAAGCGATAGAACAAAACAATCCCTCATAAATTAAAAAAATTGTTTCAAAAGTTTTTTGTAAACCTAAATATTTACGCTATTATTCTAAAATCAATTATTCTCTGAGCTCTCTATAAAATTGACCAAGGTTTTTAGGACAATAGTGCACATATTTATTACCCCGCGCTCTCGTAAGTCCTCTAATTACAAACATTATTGCTTAAATTAACTTTAAAAAAATATTTAATACAAAATTTTTAAACTGACTCAACCTTTTATCTACAAAAGAAAAAACGTTGTTTATTTCAATTATATACGACGTTCTATAAATTAAGGTAATTAAATTTGAAAATATTTTTGTGCAGACGTAGAAAGCATTTATTTTAATTCATAGTAATAATAACTACGTGTTAACGTCACTACTTGTTAACGTCTAGTCGCAATGATTCTTTACGAGTACAGCCATGCTGTATCCATATTAGTACTATAGTTGTAGCGCGAACGGGTCTCCGGATCTCTATACTCACCGTATGAAACAAAGCTGCATTACGCTGCTATTTTACGCTGGTATTCTGTGAGAGCGTTGTCCTTCCCCGGTCGAGTCGACCCATTCATGCTATTACATAAAAGCTGGAGTGTGGCTACTAGACAAATTGGGTAATTAATTCGTGCAAACGAATTAATTATTATTCTCGCCTACAAAATTAGGCTTAGTAGAATTTATATTTGATTAGTTCCGTTCTTATCTACATTGATATCGCGTCAGTATATTACATGATTGTATGATGTAATGTATTATTGTAAAATAACTCTATTTAAAAGAAAAGTCCCGCTGGGTTTATCGCTTATTCTTCCCAGGACGAGGGATTTCTCCGAACCAGTGGTAGAAGTACTATATTGAGTAAAACGGATAACATGCTATTTTAAATGCCTTTTTCTGTTAATCTACATTTTAATATCTTCCTAAATGATAAGTGGGATTAAAATTTTCCATAATAACTTCTTAAATAATTACAATATATTCCTACATACACGAGTATAATCTGTACTATAGCTGTCCTAGCACACTTCATACTTAAGCATACTCACGTCATAATTATACTGCTATTACAGCATGTTGGTAACGCGAATTCGTAAGATTGTACCCATCCAATGCACATATTGTACGAGCAACTCGTCGTATTTATAGCTACAGATATACTGTAATCGTTAACATAGTACTCGCTCAACGCGCCTATACAATTGTTTATCTCAAAAATATATATAAAATCTGATGGTGAACGCTTAAACGTTGTCTATGTTTATTAATCTCAAGAAGGCAACATCTATTTTTATAAATGTAGATGCTATATTTTTTAGATTCATTCATAGTTACCGTTTTATAAAGCTGTAACAACAATCGGCGGCACAAGAGAATCATTTGACCATTTCATCCGACGGGTATCGTAAGAGACAACTATGGGAAAATCTAGAAAAATATATAGCTTTCGATATGTAGCAGTACAAATCTCCTTTACGTTACAAGTAAAATATCCAGGCAGCTGACGGGTAGCTGCGTTAAAGTTGCGTGACGTCTAATACTGGAACGTCAATCCAACTTCTAAAAGTGACGGTTAAAAAAAATCAGTGCAGAAAATCTATACGTAGTAGAGCTACGCTGCAACTATATTACATCTAGTTGAGGCCCGAATGGTTCGGTACGACTAGGGAAAGACCATTTTCTCACGGAACACCACCGTAAAATAGTGACTTAATACCGCTGTGTTTCGTATTGTGTATAGAGAACCGGAAACTCTATTTACTATAAACGAGACATTCCATCTTAGCCCTCAAGGGTCTGCATTTTGATATTTAATTGAAGACAGATTAAGATGCCTATAGGCTACAGCCCACTTACCATCGGGTGGGATGTGTGCTCCGTTGTCGCCCATATATGAAAAAACAGTGGACTGTTGTCGGTCGATTACGAAGAAAAAAAAGGAAGGTGCAATAAAATATGAAACATCATAATTAAAGAATCTTCTTCTTGAAAGCATTGTAAGAGAGGAGATCATTAAAAGTTTGCATTACAGGAAAACTTCACTCGGTAATATATTTCTACTTTGCGACAGAATTCCTTTGAGGGCGTCTACAACTAACTTTAAAGTATTTCCTTACTGACAGTAATAATTGATAGATTGTTTCCTTTGCCACGATGAAAATAGACTGTCCAAGTTTTTTCGTCTTATTTTATGAAAACAAGCAACTACAAATCACACGACACATACAAATCGGCTGTACTGATAAGGCAGTCAATGAATAATTAGAATACCTCGTTTGATAAGCGCAACTACCTAACATGAAGTCCTGGGATCTAATCCTTGGTTGGACCAAAATCAGTTTTTTGGGTTTTCTGTCAAGAATTTCTCAGTAGCAGCTCGTAGGTAGGTCACTCCCGTGGGTCGGAAAGTACGTGAAGCTAAGCAACTCCAATAATTCATTGAAGTTCTAAGATATAGCTGTGAACTAAAGCGCAAGTAGCATTAATCACAATAGATCATGCTGATTGCAGTGAGACTTGTTTTAATGAAACTGTGAAGCAGGTCGCATAAAAATAAAGGCTGTAACTTTAGTATACCTTTTACTGTTCTTGGCTTGACTTTGATATTCTATGTAATATTATATCACGATCGTGTAGTGGCAATGTAAGAAAATTTACTACTCTGTATTTTCCATTGGTTGGCAAGCGGTAACAGACAGAAATTAATCAGATGAGCAGCAGCGTCTTTATAATAACAAATAAAATAAAAATTGCCGTTCCTAACTGGGCTGTCAGGCGGTGCAACTATTGCAAATATTCCGCGACGAGGCAATCTGCCCCATGTTTAGCATGATAGGCTTAATGATTTCTTATATTTACGCGAATACTACATATTAAATGCAACAATTTTTACGGATTTTATACGCGTTCAATTTTATCTTTTATTAAGGAAGAATAGTTTAAGATGCTTTACAGGACCCATGGGATGGAGGGGGTCTAAAAAACAGGGAACCGAAAAATTAAAAATTAAAATTAAGGCGATGCGTGGTCAAAAGGTCGTGGGTTCGAATCCGCCATTTGACGACTGTCGTGAACCACTCCTAACACAAGCGTTTCAAGCTTACAAGAAGTGGTTAAAAGGAATATTAGTAATCTTAATTTATAAGATTACTAATATTTAAAAAAAAATCCGTAAAATTATTTCCATAATAGAAATTGAAAGGTAAGCTTACTTTTAACAGATTGTAACGATAATGGTAATGGGAAGTAGTAAATGTAAAATGAGTAATTAAATTCACAAATCTCATTACTTTTTACAATGGTTCATAGTTATTATTATAATAAGACACGGCCTAAAATAGCTAGGGAGCCGTGTTATTGTCAAAATATACAAGGGCAGCCTCACTCAAATAAAACCCTGAATTAATGAAAGGGCGGCACGTAGTAACTCTACGCATAAAACTCAAATCACGAATTTCACGGCATTTATTTTATTTATTATTTATTTTTCATGCGCATTAAAGTACTCATGGTCACTGTTGATTTTAGTTAATCTGTGCTACACTAATTAATAATTAAAAGCTGACACAGGAAAAGCGTACAATATCTGGCAATTCGCAGTGGTTCATGGTTTTGTTTTTCATTTGTTTTTATCGCAGGATTCAAAAACGATGGTAGTACCTTTTCTATCCGTGGAGAGAATATTTGTATTTTTTTTTCAAATGTACTGCTCGCACGGAAGAGTGTAAAATAAACTTTATAAAAACTCATATGTGTTATAAAACATTCAATTTTATTTAAAAAATTCATTGCTTAAGTTTATACAGCTAATGTCAAACACGTAATAGTCTGACGTGAAACATTTGCACAGAGTAGAGATCAAAGAGTATATATACATAATCACCACGCGTAGAAATTGTCGTTAAAATATTTAAATGTTGCCACCAAATAACTACTGAAAGATTGACTGAGCTGTGAATTTTGTGTAATTTCAAAAATCTTTCAATCAATACTCTACCGAGTGTATGTCAAGTCAAAAAAGTGATTATTTTATATTTTGTATGTTAATAATCTGCGTTTATTGCATTAATGTGCAGTGGAAAGTGTAATACAGTTTGCACAAACAAACCTAAAAGCTAATGAATTACCATCGAATTGCATAATGCATAAATAATAATAAAATTAGAACATATTTTTACAGAATCAGATTGGCAAACCGTCCGCCTGACGCTTAGTTGATACTGTGGCTCATAGACATCTAAATCTATTCTCATTTAAGAATCAAAACGCAAAATACTTTGTCACCGCTAAGATCTCCGGAGGTTTTGTTTAACTTATTTATTATTTTGTGCTAATTTACGCAGTTTTTATTTATACTTTTAATTGTTATATGTTAGCGAACAATTTATTCAATGTTTAGCACTCCTCCATTCCAATGAAAGATTGCTAAATTTCAGTTCAAGATAGTCGGCGACAATATTGACTATCGGTGACTTCTCTGACAAGCATACTCTCGTATGCGACAAATTTTACTCGATGGTTCTCAGTGACAAAAACCAAAGACCATTTTTTCTAGTAACGATGCATTCCATTTGAGTTTACAGGCATAACGTTGACAAAAAAAAATTGAAGAATAGGTTTTAAACAATTTATTGCTATCGCAATGTGACCATTTAACATATACGCAACTGATGGGGACAATTGTAGCTCGGCACATGTATGAACTGGAACGATCTTCATCAAAAACAATGCACAGACGGATATATCTACAACCCTTTTAATGTGGCAACGACTATATCTTTTTCTATATTTCTTTTAGTTTTTTATTTTTGTTTCTTTCAATTGCGGAACATCTACTAATTTTGGCATAGGTGGATAGCTTTAATAATTTTATATTTAATTTAGGAAAACAAAAATCAAACAGAAACATGGCTGTAGTTGATATACATAAATTGTGTCATACAGGTTTATTTGCACTAGTTTCGTTATTCAGGATACAACAAAGGGATATATCTTTGTGGACTAAATATAGCCCAGATACTTTTTGATATTTTATCACCTTACCTCTTATTTCGTCACCAACATCTATTAAAAATATAGACTAGGTGATAGGGCTCCTTTTTTACCTAGGTTACCGTCTGGTTTGCATATAGTAAGCATAGCACTCATCATCATAGCACTGCATTATCGCATTGCTGTGTTTTACACGTGCATGCGAACGTGTGTGCTTTCGTGCATGAATGCGAACGTGTGCGCCTTCGTACGTGCATGCGTGATTCTCGATTCGTGACTTCGTACGGTTGATTTCGGGTATACTTCAATCTTTTTATTTACTAAGACGTTTAATTTGCAGAACGTTTTCTATATTCAATAGCGAAAGACGTTTAATGTCAGCATTTCAATGGGATTGTTTCAATTTGATTGATACGTCTAATATTACCTCCTAATCAAAGTGTATAGTATTATAAAATGTATAAATATTATATAATATAATATATTCAATAGTGAAACACACTTCATTTGAACCAAGAGAAAGCTGACGTCGTGTTCCCTCGTTGTCTGCAATCAACTTTAATTTCTGTCAAATCATCAATTCCCAAAAATTGGATTTAGGAATGCTCTAGGTAATATTTATTTTAATGGCGTAATTTTTTTAATAATTTCCCTTATATTTTAAATATCGTAACAAACATTTAAATCAAGTATATTCAAGGTATTTGAATAATATCCTCCACCAAACAACGATGTTGCATACGGAAACTACCTATAATAACTATAATCATCAACATCACAAGTCTATTCAGTAATGGACTTGTAAATGGCTGTGATAAATGATTGAGTGTTTAATTAGGTGAGATTTTGAGTGGAAAAAGCAATAACATAAGCTCCAGGTGGCAGTGAAATGCCCTTTTTATAGTATAAAAAAATAAACATCTACTTTCATCTCTTAGGGATGGAATATTTTTATCGAATTTAATTAAAACCACAGTCAAATGATATCAAACAATCCTCTTTTTTAAAATCCAATAAAAAGAGCTTTTGGGGTAAAATGCGCGTGAAGATAAGGTCATCAGCGTAATTTTTAGTACTTTAAAAAAGAAAGTCAAATATTGATTTTATGCTGTTGCGACGTGTCAAAAGGTTCAAGGGGAACTCACTAAGAAGGAACTTTACTGTTAATTTACTTATCTGTGAGTTCAACAAGCATGATGTTAACACAGCGATAAAAAAAACCAGATTGCGTAAAGTTTTATTAAAAAGATAGTTTTTTATATTTTATGTCACTTCCACAGCTAAAGAGATTGAAACTACACTCCCTATTTTTTTAATAAGATAAGGGTGACAAACAAGCACATAGTCAACCTGATAGTAAGTGATTGCTGTGGCCCATACACATCCACATCTATCCTGGACTACGAATCAAAATGCATATGCGTTGTTACCCAGGTTACTAAGAACCCAATACCGCGTGGTATTGGGTTCTTTACACTCACCATACGAAATACAGCGATATAAAACTGCTATTTGACGCTGGTATTTTGCAAGAGCGTGGTCCTCCTGGTTGATCCGGCCTATTCAATTTCGATAATAACATAACTTGCTTCTTAGGTTCCCTGATAAGAGTGCTATTTATGATAATAATGTTGAGTTCTTTATTATTTTTCTTTGACATAATCAAGTTCCGGAATGGAAAACGGCGACTCTCCAGCAGTGTACGATCCAATTTATGCTACTTCCTCACACCTCTCACAGGAAACCAGCGTAAAATAGTAGCTTAATGCTGCTGTGTTTCGTATGGTAAGTGTAGAGGACCGGAGACCCGTTTTACTGGGATCGAGACATTCCATCTTAGTTCTCAGGGGTGACAACGCATCTGCATTTCAATTTTTAATCGAATGTAAATGTCAATGGGCCACAGCATCCAATTACCTTCAGGTGGACTCTGTGCTCGTTTGTCAACCTTATCCTATAAAAAAACTACGTAACTGAAAAACTATTAGACTTACATATACCAAATTATTTACGTGTAATTTAATTACCCAGAATCTCTTACTTAATTGATAAAACAATTGTTGTTCTTGAGTTAATGGTGAATTATAAAATATTAAATAGTGCTATTTATATCACTCACTGATTCACCCATCAAAAATCTAGGCCACTACTATGTTACTTTAGTTGAATTTTTATTTCTCCTATGTAATTTAATTGATTGACCATCTCTAACAATCTCTAGTTGTGTTTTAATTAAGTTATTTTTAGTTGTTAATCGAATTTCAGATTTATAAAAAAACCTTCATCTTTAAATAAATTTGAAGTGTCTGTCTCTAAAATTAAAATCATTGAGTTCTGTTAAGTCCGGCAGTTATTAAGAAATAAACAACCATTTTTTTGAATTTTATCTATCGGTTTTGTCCGTGTATCCAAGTTAATCTTCGGATTGGTTGAACCAATTGCGATGAAACTTTACGAAGATCAGGAGCGGTATAGGCTTCATACATAATAATAATAATAACAATGTCCTCCAGACCGAATGTCGGCCACGGCGGCCTGCCTCAACGGAGACTAGCCATCGGCGCAGGACAGGATTGTAGTGCCCAAGTGTATGCGCAAGCACAGGTGCACTCTCTATTCCCTCACTCTCGTAATCCGATGGGACGGTAAACCGACACGACCGGAGAGAGATCAGGCTCAGGACTAACTGCTTTACGTGCTTTCCGAGGAATGGGGGTAAGACACCGCCAACTTCCTTACTTCGGGCAACTACTGAAAATTTCTTGACGGAAAAACTCAATAATTAATTTTTGGCCCGACCCGGGATTCGAACCCAGGACCTCGTGATCAGCAGTCGCACTACTACAACCACTAGACCAACAAGGCAGTCAGGCTTTAGGTATTATGTAAATACATACATAAACACTCACGCCTGTCTCTCAGAGGGGTATACAGAGACTACAGACTTCCATTTAGCACGATCATGAAATACCTCTCTCGCCTCTTCCACATCCATATACCTACGCATACATACTCGTCGGTTAAGGATACCCTTAATTTGGCCCATTTTTAGTATATCGCCCATTTGGTCGACAAACTTTCGCTTAGGACATCCCTTTCCGATTTTTCCATTCACTTCTGCAACATATATTTGCTTTGTCAGTCTTTCCTCATTCATTCTTTCTACATGAATTATACCAAATTATACCATACCAAACCACCGAGGCATTCCTTTCTTAATCCTGGTCAACGCCTCATCTTGCAAACCATACTCTTTTTTTATCTCACAGTTTCTCACCATGTCACTCAGATTCAGCCCTTAAATACTCCTTAGCAACCACATTTCTACTGCATTTATTCTACTCTCCTGCTTCTTCTGCCACACCCAACTTTCACTACCATACGTAAAAGCAGGGACTAATACAGCATTGTGAATTGCCATACGTGCCTTTTTTGACACATTCTGACTTTTCACAATAGAGTGTAGAGCCCCATTTACTTTATTTCCTGCATTCACTCGTCGTCCAATATCCTTATCATATCTCCCACCCCTGCTGAATACACATTCCAAATTTACGAACTCATCCACTTGCTCAATTAACTCTGCTTCTATTCTTATTTCACATACCGTTTTGCTTTCTTCTCTTTCAAAAACCATCACTTTCGTCTTACTTGCGTTTACTTTCATTGTCCTTTCTTTTAATGACCTGTTCATTAATGTAACCATCATTTGCAACTTGGCCGCCGATGAATCAAGTATGACTTGATCGTCGTTGCACAAAAGGCATTTGATGGTTAACTCACACATTCTTAATCCGCATTCTTCAACTTTCAATTTTTCCAAACAACTGTCCATAAATGGGTTAAACAGCCACGGGGAAGCTACACAGCCCTGTCTGACACCTTTATGGATGCCAAACCAGTCCGAGTAGGCCCCGTTGATCGTAACACAAGCACTCGAGTCCCTATACAGAGACTTTAATGCCTGTATCAACCCAGCGTTCAACCTAAATGAGTTCAGCGTTTGCCATAACACATCCCTGTCCAATCTGTCACAAGTCTTTTCCAAGTCCATGAACGCACAAAAAACTTTTTGGTTTTTTGCCAAAAACTTCTCCGCGATCATGTGTATGGAAAAGACTTGGTCTATACACCCCATTCTCTTTCTAAATCCCGCTTGCACATCCCAAATTTTTTCATCAGTTTCTTTCATAACTCTTTCAATTAGTACCTTAGCATACAGTTTTCCCACAATGCTAAGAAGGCTGATGCCACTATAGTTTTTACAGTCCTGCTGTTACCCTTTTCCCTTATATATTGGGACTATCACGGCTTTGCACCAGTCTCCCGGTACCCGCTTTAGTTCCCAACATACATTAAACAAGGTGTACAGCAGGCCTGCCGCCACTTCCTCTCCAGCCTTTAGCATTTCGAGTGAAACTCTATGATATCCGGCTGCCTTACCTAATTTCATGCTTTTCATTGCTTTCATTATTTCATCTATACTTATATCCCTATATCTTTCATCTTCTTTCGGAGTTTCTATTTCATTTAGTTCACATGTCTCTTCACTCATACATAAGCTTTCAAAATATTCCTTCTATCTCTTTAGACTCAACACTTCATCATTCAGAATACAGCCATTCTCGTCTCGTATTGCATTCAATCTAGGCTGTTTTAAATGTCCCCTGGTATTTCTTACGAGTTTCCAGAAGATTTTATTATTTGCCTGGAAGTTATCTAATATTCTTCTATCTTTCTTATCGTAGGCGTAGTGTAGGGCAACCCCCCACTAGATGGAGTGACGACCTGGTAAGACATGCAGGAAGTCGATGGATGCAGGTGGCTCAGGACCGTGCTTTGTGGCGTTACTTGGGGGAGGCCTATGTTCAGCAGTGGACTTGTGAAGGGCTGTAATGATGATGTGATGATGATGAATAATGATTCTTATCCGTTCTTTCTTGCTTTTTCCTTTCAACTAATTATTTTACTCTTTAATTAGACGTTTATACTCTGCCCTTTTTCTTTCAATCTCATTATTCATACCGCCAGATTTACCAGCTTTGGTTGCTAGTAAATCTAGCCATGTTCTCTTCTTTGCTTCAACTTCCATACGTATCTCATCATCCCACCATAACGCATTGTCTTTCCTTTCATTTGTTCTCTTACTAACAATAGATACTTCGGTAGCTGGATCCACTATATACGTACGTATATAGCAGCATCCACCAAACCTTTCTTAACATTTGCCACACATTTTCCAAGTCTAACTCAATCACACACAACTCATCCAAATCACTTATTTTTTCTCTCAGTCTACATTTGTACTTGTTTTCCACATCTTAATCTTGTAACCTCTCAATTCTTATACGCTGTAACACAGTGGTAGACACAGATGTCCGATGCCACCAACGTCTGAATAAACCCCCAATACGGCATAAGACCAGGTAGTGGTTTGTCCCTACGTTGGACCCCCGGTAAACCCTTGTATCCACCACTGCGCTCCTCATTCTTTCATCCACAGTTATGAAATCTATCATGCTTTTATCATCACCTTTTTCACAAGTATACATGTGAATCTTCTTATGACGAAAGAAAGTGTTCATCACAAAAAGATTCCTTTCCACACATACGGTGAGGAGGCTTTCACCATTCTCATTAGTACTTTCATCACCAAACGTTCCCAGTATCCTTTCATAACCAAGCCCCCACACCCCAACCCTTCCATTAAAATCTCCTAACATAATAATATATGCTATATTTTATCACAAAAAATTGATGTTAAAAAAAAAACAAATAATAGGTAAAATAAATGGTCTTTAACTATCTTATATCTAAATAACGCCCCATTAGTAGGCGAAGCCAGGTAGAATCGCTGGTTAAACATAACGATATAATATATTTATATGAATATTATATGTATTATGTTTATATTTATATGTACGCGTAGGTCTGCATAATTATAATATGTACGTAGGTTTCGTCTCAATAATTTGAAGTAATGTTTAAACATCTATTGTGCGTTTTTTTCCGTAATCACCTCCGACGTAATATCATTGCTCTGAGGTTGAGTGGCAGAAAATGCTTTAAGCATTAAGTCCAACTTTTGTTCTTATATGTGGTGTAAGGTTCAATAAGGAATAAGTGAATAAGTATGGCTTAACGCCAATGCCAAGGAAGAATTTAAAAACAAGAAATATCGATATTTTTTTACTCAAAAGAGGTTTTAATTTTAATTTATATGAAAAGGGATGAAGTTACAGCCTACATACTTCCCACTTTCGGACACAGGCTTTTCATTTCTGAGAGAATTATGGAGCAATTAGTCCGCGCTGCTTCGGTGCGTGTTGGCTGTATATCATGTCTTCGAAATGCTTTGTAGCTCAATTTAAGAGGTGATTTATCACAATCTTAGCAGTGAAGGAAAACATCGTGGCAAAACCTTCAATTCTAAGGTATATTCTGTCACTGTATATATTTAAATGAATTAAGTAATAATAAAACAAACTAGTATTCTGATATATTTGCGACAGCATAAACTGAGTTTTTTTTTTTTTTTTTATAGAAGAGGGGGCAAACGAGCATGCGGCTCACCTGATGTTAAGTGACTACCGCCGCCCATGATCAACCGCAACACCAGGAGAATTGCGGGTGCGTTGCCGGCCCTTTAGAAAGGAGTAAGCTCTTTTCTTGAAGGTCCCCAGGTCGTATCGGTCCGGAAAAATCGCCGATGATAAACTATTCCACAGAGAGGTTGTATGTGGAAGAAAACTCCTTGTGAAACGTACAGTGGTGGACCGCCAAGCATCCAGATGGTGTGGATGGTATCGGGACGTTTGCCGTGTCGTGCGTTCACGAAATTTGGCGGCTGGGATTAATCCGAACAATTCCTCAGAGCACTCCCCGTGATAGATGCGATAAAATACGCAAAGAGATGCAACATCTCTTCGCAACGCCAGTGAATCGAGCCGATCGGAAAGCACTCGGTCGTCGACGATTCGAGCCGCTCTGCGCTGGATGCGGTCAAGTGGAAGGAGCTGGTACTGGGGAGCCCCAGCCCAGAGATGGGAACAGTATTCCATGTGCGGCCGAACCTGCGCCTTGTAAAGTTGCAGGCGGTGTGCCGGCATGAAATACTGTCCCGCTCTGCTGAGCACGCCAAGCTTTTTAGAGGCCAATTTGGCCTTCCCTTCCAAGTGACCACGAAACTGCACGTCACTCGATATGTCGACGCCGAGGATTCCGATACTGGCTGAGGCAACAAGGGGAGTGCCTTGAAACTGAGGGGATAAGTCAAAGGGGTTCTTTTTAGCGGTTAACGCGCAAACTTGTGTCTTCTGGGGGTTAAACTGGACTAGATTTAGTCGTCCCCAATCCGAGACTCTGTTCAGCAAAGACTCGACTTCAGACACAAGTTTGTCCCGGCACTCGGAGACGTTTTCCCGAGAAATATTGGCTCGGCCGGTGTAAAGAGCATCACCAGTGCTGTCATCTGCATAGCAATGAATGTTACGGGTATGCAACATATCATTGATATGCAGAAGAAACAGCGTTGGCGATAGCACGCAGCCCTGTGGAACACCAGCATTAATAGGCTTGCAATCGGAGCTTGCACCGTCTACAACGACCTTGATGCTCCGATCTGCAAGAAAGCTGGTGATCCAATTGCACAATTTCTCGGGAAGCCCATAGGAAGGGAGCTTCGAAAGAAGCGCTTTGTGCCAAACCCGATCGAAGGCCTTCGCAATGTCCAAACTAACGGCCAATGCCTCCCCCTTGAACTCTACTGCCTCCGCCCATCTGTGAGTGAGGTAGACCAGAAGATCACCAGCTGACCGACCACGGCGAAAACCGTATTGGCGGTCACTAATCAGCTGGTGATCCTCAAGGTACCTCATGAGCTGGCAGTTTACAATGGACTCCATTGTTTTGGAGAACAAGGAGGTGATAGCGATTGGCCGGTAGTTGGACGGGTCTGAGCGGTCGCCTTTTTTAGGGATCGGGTGGACGAAAGCCGTCTTCCACGATTTTGGGACTACGCCTAGGGAGTAGGAGTACCGGAAAAGACGCGTGAGTGAGGTCCGTTTGCCAAACGCGCCATAACACACGACATGAGGAACGTATTTTTACTGTAATACATACCTATATACTTTTTTAAATGTCATATTCGTCGAATTGTTGATTTTAATTTTTTTTTAATTTTTTTTGTTTATTGATGTGTCTACAAATATCTTCATTTTAGTGTATAATGATGTTTGTGGCTTGTTGCAATAGATGTTTCTTTCTTTTTTCTACTTATGAGGTATAATCAGTCACTGTACATTTATGAATGAATAAAATAATAAAGGAACGAAGTAAAACCAACCTCTCTTAGGTTGTGTAGGATTATCGTCCCATCGGACTGTAAGAGTGAGGGTAGAGAGCTCACCTGTATTTGAGCATACACTTGGGCGCTATACTAGTCAGGGGGTTTTCATGCTGGTCTACCTTTCCGGTGATCCTGTTATGGAATACGGGTACGCGACCCCGGCTCCCCGAGCTACTGTTATTCTCATACCTTTCCTGCCGAGATAACAGTATCCTTACACCTACGCTCCTACCCCCAACCTTCTTTTTCCTTTTCCCAAAATGGTAGCTTCCTCTACCGACAATAGCATACCCAAAGAGGGTTGGTGTCAGGCAGGCGGCCGACTGTAAAACTTTTGCCAAATCCCATGCAGTAAACCTATGAATAGTACGAGTTGTGGGATATATGACAGGGCTAGGGCGTACCCCGCAGGCGACGCGCAGGGGCAGCACCCGGCTCCTGTGGGAAGTGGGCAAGGGTTGTCGCACCTTACGGAGCGGGTGCGACGTAAGAGGCGAGAGAATGACAGAGTGAGGTTTGCAAGCTGGAATATAGGTACGATGACTGGAAGAGGAAGAGAGTTAGCAGATGTTTTGAAACGACGAAGAGTGAATGTTGCCTGTTTGTAGGAAACAAAATGGAAGGGCAATAAAGCAAGAGAGATTGGGGAAGGATACAAGTTTTATTATTGTGGAAGTGACGGGAAGCGAAATGGAGTAGGAGTTGTGTTAGATAGTGGAATGAAAGAACGAGTGACAGATGTGAAAAGAGTAAATGACAGAATGATATTTGTTAAATTAATTATTGAAAACAAAGTAGTGAATGTTGTTAGTGTGTATGCTCCGCAAACAGGCTGTGAAGAGAGTGTGAAAGAGAAGTTTTGGGAGGAATTTGATTGTATGATGATGAGAATACCTGAGAGTGAGGATGTTTATATGGGAGGAGATTTTAATGGACATGTAGGCAGAGTGAATGACGGATATGAAAGAGTACACGGTGGATGGGGGTACGGAGTGTGGAACCGTGAGGGAGAAGTTCTTCTGCAAGCAGCATGTGCTTTCGACCTGGCTGTAGTAAACACGTGGTTCCAAAAACGAGATCAGGATCTTGTTACTTATAAAAGTGGCCACCACGCGACACAGATCGACTATCTTCTGATAAGACGGAACCAAATCAAGAGTGTAAAAAACTGCAAAGTGCTTCCAGGTGAAGACTTAGTATCCCAGCACCGAATTCTGCTGGCTGACATCTGCTTAACTGTTCGCCTCAACAAACATAAGGATCGTCCCCCACCCAAAATAAAGTGACATTTGTTGCATAAGGAGGAGTATGCAAGTGTATTTAGAGAGCTAGTTGTAAACAAGATGATAGAGATGGGTGATATGGAAGGAATGAGTGTGAATGAGTGCTGGAAGGAAATGGCTGACTGTATCCGAAGTGTGGCAAGGAAGGTGTTAGGAGAAACAAAAGGGAAGCGTATGATAGATAAGGATGGGTGGTGTTGGAGTGAAAGTATTAGAGAAGTTTTGAGAGAAAAGAAAAATGCCTTTAAAGAATGGCAGAGCGTAGAAGACCAGAATGAATCCATAAAAGAAAGTAAGAGAGGAGCGTATAAAGAATGTAAGAAGAGAGCGAAGAAGGAAGTTGCTATTTGTAGGGCAGAGGCGCTAGATAAATTATATCGGTCCCTTGAAAGCCCCGAAGATCAAAAACGACTTTTTCAAATTGCAAGAGCGATAGAAAGGAATGAAAGAGATGTTTCACATGTAAAATGTATAAAAGATGATTCTGAAAGGATTTTGACTGACGATGAAAGTATAAAGAAGCGATGGAAGGAGTATTTTGAGAAATTGATGAATGAGGAGAATGAATGGAATGGTATGCTCGAAAACCACCAGTGAATATGGGCTTAGTGAGAGAAATTAGTGTGGAAGAAGTAAAAATGGCTGTTAGGAATATGAAGAATGGGAAGGCGGTCGGCCCAGATGGAATACCAGCAGAAGTGTGGAAGTTGCTGAGTGCGGATGGATGGAAGTGGTTGAGTTTATTTTTCGGTAAATTGTTGCAGGAAGAACAAATACCTGAGGAATGGTGCAGTAGTATACTGGTCCCCATTTTTAAAACAAAGGAGACGTTCAAAACTGCAGCAGTTACCGGGGAATAAAACTCATGTCACATACGATGAAAGTCTGGGAAAGAATAATAGAGAGAAGAATGAGAGAAGAGTGTAAGATAACACAAAACCAGTTCGGATTCATGCCCGGTCGAGGTACGACAGATGCCATTTTCGCATTACGCCAATTGTGCGAAAAGTACAAGCGCGTGCATAAAAATCAGCACATGGTTTTTGTCGACCTTGAAAAGGCGTACGATTGGGTTCCCCGTGAGGTTTTGTGGTGGGCGTTAAAGATGAAAGGTATGCCTGGGAAGTATGTGAGGTTAGTCCGTGCTATGTACAGAGCATCCCGTACATGTGTACGATCTGCCGCGGGAACTACGGGCAGTATCGATGTGGCGGTAGGGCTGCACCAAGGGTCGGCATTGAGCCCTTACCTCTTCCTACTGATTATGGACGCTTTGACGTCGGACCTGCAGGATGAAGCACCCTGGTGCATGCTCTTTGCCGATGACATCGTGCTTGTCGGGGAAGAAGGCATCGAGGTACAGAGCAGACTGACGAGGTGGCAACAGAGGCTGGAAAGTGTTGGCTTGAAGATCAGCAGATCCAAAACCGAATATCTGTGCTGTGATTTCGGCGGTCTTTCCAGTCCTGTATCCATGTCGTTGGATGGCGCTATACTGCCTACCTGCTCAGATTTCAAGTACCTCGGTTCCCTCATTCAAGGCGACGGCAGAATAGATAGAGCTGTGCAGCATAGGATTAACGCAGGGTGGATGAAATGGCGACAGGTCGCAGCCACAACGTGCGATCCCCGAATGCCAATAAGGCTGAAGGGGAAAATTTACAAATCGATCATCCGACCTGTCGTCATGTATGGAAGTGAATGCTGGGCCGTCAAGAAGAAGGATGAAAATAGAATGCATGCGAATGAAATGAGAATGTTACGATGGATGTGTGGTGTGACAAGGATGGATAAGATAAGGAATGAGTATATAAGAGGAAGCCTGAAAATAGCGCCAGTGGTAGAAAAGGTGAGAGGAAGTATATTGGCATGGTTTGGGCATGTGATGCGGAGGAATGAAAGTCATGTCACAAAACGAGTGTTGAATATGAATGTGGAGGGACACATGGGCAGAGGAAGGCCGAAAAAAAGATTGATCGATTGTGTGAAGAGTGATATGAGAATGAAAGGAGTAAGTATGGAAATGACGGCTGATAGAGAGGAATGGAACAAGAAGATTTACTGCGCCAACCCCAGATAATGGGAAATGGTTTAGAGAATGATGATGACTTGGGCGCTATACTGCACTGTACCTGTACCGCGCAGATGGCCATGACGAAAGCAGTTCTGGTAGGAATAGTTTGCTGGTGGGAATTTCTTCGTAACCGTTTATGGTTTTTATGATAACATTTTGTAACCTTAAATAAGATATTATTAAAAAAGTCGTTGGCTTTGTCATTGATGTAAATGGGTTCCATTGTGTAAATGTTTCAATGCTTATATATTTATAACACAATAGAACGAAATTAAATGTTAAACGTAAAAATTACTTAAAAAAGGTAAAGTCAACTTCAAATAAATAAAAATAATAAAACAATATTACTTTCTAAATGAGCCGTGGTAGCTTAGTGGTTAACGCTCGCTGTAAATATAACAGAACGCGAGTAACCCGGGTTCGATCCCCGCCGGCACCAATGAAATTGTGAATTGCAATTTTAAGTGCTGATTTACCACGTGCTCGGCGGTGAAAGAAAACATCGTGAGGAAACCTGCATGTCTGAGGAATAAGAAAAAAAATATTTCGAAGACATGTGAAGTTCGTCAACACGCATTTGGGCAGCGCGGCGGACACTTCCTTGCCCTAAACCCTCTCAGAAATGAGGGGAGGCCTGAGCCCAGCAGTGGGACGTATTTAGGCTGTAACTTTACTTACTTTACTTTACTTTCTGAATCGGTGCTAAGAATTATTGTAAAGAATATTTAAAGCCCCGACTTTAGATTTGAAATTATTATTACTTTTGGTTGTTTGAAGTTATCCTTTACTTTTTATATAAAAGTTATTTTGTCCTTTTTTATGGGCTTATGAATATCACAACATCAATGTCGCCTAAATAGTTCCATTAAAAACTTTATCCCATATTTTGACATCCTTAGGAGTCTAACGTTTTCTCCAATATCGGGTACCAAGATATTTCCAGCATACTTCATATGTAAAGTCACCTTTTACGATCCCAACACATGGAAAATAGAAAAACTGTTATTGTAGGTAAACCAAAAAAAATCGCTGCGCATTCAATGAATGGTACATAATCATCAAACTTTTATCTTTTTCTTCTTTTTTTCTTTTGTTTTATAGTAAGCATTACTCTCAGACAAGGATTTTATCCTCCATAGTGAAGGTAGTTTACAAACATAAACGGCACAAGGACAAACATCCGAACCCGGAACAATTATTTGCAGGTCATAAGAATGTTTCTTCCGTGCGAGATTCCAACACGCTGCCACCTCCACAACTCATTAGTACTGCCTCACGGTGCCGTCAAACATGCTGTTTCCTTACAAAGAAGGAAAGAAACACTTATATGCAAAGACGCCACACAATTCGGCACTTATATTTAAGTATTTTTAAATACGTCAAACACTATAGGTTAACTATGGGTATATTACGACTATTAAATTAGTTACGACCTAAAATTGATACGACGTTTATTTCGTAAGCACATAATTAGCAAAATGATCTTACGACTTATAAACCTGTTTTTTTTTTTAGAGAGTAGGCAAACAACCATACAGCTCACCTGATGGTAAGTGATCACCACCGCCCATGAACATCTCCAACGCCAGAAGGATTGCAGGTGCGTTTTTAAGTCATTAAAAAAGGGTAATGCTATTTTGGTAAATGTTTCTAAGTTCTTCATGAGTTTTTACTTAGGTCATCTCATACTATGAACTCCAAATTGAAAGCTCACCCTGGAGCTACAGTTGTACTACTGAATCTGAAACAGGAGATGGGAAGCAGTATTTTCCTGATAACAGCTAGAAAAATTAAAATGATCTAGGACAGCAAGTGTTTTCCTACGAAGCTATCAATGGATGAGTTCAATTTTCAGCAGTGAAGTTTTAAAGGAAATAGTAAATAATTAAATAAAATTAGTCAATCAAAGTACCCACTAATTTTAATGTAAATATTTTTTTATATATATTGTTTCTTTATTAGTGGGATATTTAAGAAGGGTTAGCAAAAAACCACCAATTTTCCTGATAAATATATATTCAAAATTATAAAAAAACTACAGTTGCCAATCGACCTGCTAAGCGTAGCAACTATGGCTAAATCCCCCTGTGAGGTGATATATTACGGAGAGGATTCATTTAGCAGTGGACTATAAGCAGTAATGTAAATACGACTTCTTATATTGACTTTTCGAACACGGTTGGCCCACTTTTTGGAGACATTTATTTCGAGTGTGGCTGTGCTTCATTAACAATATTAAATCGTTTACCGTCTCTGTCTCTGCAATAATGAAAAGGTACGTCAGTTACCTCACGGGCGACTTCGTTACCGTCATAATCATATTACAGTATTGATCCAAACACAATTTATTGTCAATGCTTGTTGTCATGTGCTTAGGTGCGCGATTATTTTCTAAATCATGGTGACGATGGTTACCTACAGTTCAGAAGAAGATCTCCGGTTGACGGTGGCTTTAAACTTAAATGAAAAGATAATAGGTGGGTGTTCCCCTATAAAGTGGTCCTTTCACGGATATTTAAGATACTTATTAATGTCGAATTTTGCAATTCTGTTAAATCGATAAAGTACATTTGTAAGTATGTACATTAATAAGGGCAGTGATCAGGCGGCTTTCGTGTTAAAAAAAAGAAAAGCGAAGTAAAATTGTATGAGAATTAACGTTATTTGAATATTTCGGAGACAGTTTGTAGGATTCGAGGGTTTTTCATACATGAAAGGTATCCCTTAATCAATAACTTAGCTATCCACCAAGCCTATTTTAATTCCGACAAAGCTAATAGCCCACCAAAGACGACACTATTAGTATGTTTTCACTTACGCCTAACATATTATTTTTCTAAAACCCTTCTATATGCGGGAGTGCCGTCATATTTTGTATGTAAAAATAATAAATTCATGAGAAGAAAAAAAGAGGTAAACCCGTAGATGACTGGACAGGAATAATGAAAGAACTCGCTCTATCTAGATGTACACGGTTAACCCGAATAACACAGAGTGTTACCATCTTCGCTTATTTTTGCAGGAGGTTAGGGATCTATTATCCTTCGATGACTTGAAGACTGTCAACGGTATCTCCCAAGCAACTTTTTAATTAGTTTGCATGAAACTTGGCTTGCTAGAGTACAACAAACACTGAGATTCTGTCCTAGAGGAAGCAGTTTTATGCGAGCCGCCATTTAAAATGCGTGATTTTTTTTCTATAATGCTGGCATTCTGTCAGAATACAGACACACTAATTCTTTGGGTAAGATAGAGGGATAGCCTATTATAAGACTACAAACGACAAGTGTAAAGGCTTTCTGCCATTGTAGATAAACATTCAGCAGAAGAAATCTACAATAAATGTCTGGTCACAATTGAAGAAGAGAGAAGCTGTATTAGCATTGGGAAGAAAAAGCCTACAGCAGTACGGGTTGCCTCAGCATCAAAGGTCTGAAAGCTTACAGAATAACTGGGACTACCTGAATGAAACAAGTTACGATGTCCTTTTCTTATCAGAACGTGTGTCAAGTAGTGAAGGCTCTACCCAATGAACCAAAAAAATTATATAATATTATAAAATACTTTCCAGTTTCGATAGTTGTAGGTGATATTTTTTTTTCGGTAGTTGTAGGTGATATTTTTTTTGATGCTCCTGGTGAAACAAGCAAGACTTTTCTCTATAAAATTTACTGGTGGCCAAAGTGAAAAACAATCGTGATATCGACTTAGCAGTCGCATCGTCTGAAAATGAAATTTATTTTATTATGTTGATTGAACTTTTAAATACCCACACTACAATAAATATTGTTATATTTCATAAGTTATTCAAACATTTTAACGTTATGATTTAAAGTTATAACAAAATTAATAACGATTTCTTGAATTTACGCGAACACTACACATTGAATAAAACTATATTTACGGATCTTATCACGGACTGCATCTCAATTATAACTAGGAAGCTAGAAGACAACAACATGCCTGCTGAATATGCAGTATTACTCAAATACTCTCTCACATCTGGCTATCTATTTTGGAAGGAAGATTTCTACAAGCAAGTAGATGGGCGATGGGCTCACCTGTATCTTCTAAAATCGCCGACATATTTATGGTGGACTTTGAGGAGGAAGCGCTTTTTACTACTTCTGTAAATCCAAGATTCTACAAGCGGTACGTAGACGACTTCCAGAATTTTAACTTTTAACAAAGTAACTGCAATTATAGACCACCTTAACTCTATACACTCCAAAATATAATTCATAATAGAGTTAGAGGCAAATAATACTTTAGCTTTCTTAGATGTTGTAGTCATCCGAAATCTTAATAACACTATTGGTCACACTGTGTATAGGAAAAATACTAATATCAACCGATACTTAAATGGTGAATGTCACCATCATCCTTCACAGTTAGCTACCTTGGGTAAATCTTTGTTTCAGAGAGCACGAGGGATCTGTGACAGAAAATATCTGGCCGCCGAACTACAGCACGTCAAGCAAGTATTGCAAGACAACAAGCTTCGGGTCCCACGCCTACGTCACAGTGACTGAGTGAAGCCGGCCACAGTCGAGTGTGTGCCTACTGTACTACCGTATGTCAGAGGAGTCACAGACAGGGTTGGCTACATCTTGAAGCGAGCTTCCATTAAAACACTACAAGCCGCTGAAGAAGATTAGTAAAATTTTACCATCCGTAAAGAGTAATATCCCTCTACGAGATGTAGGAGTGTACAAGTTAGATTTTTAATGTGGTCTCTTTTACATATGCCAAACAAGAAGATCCATAAAAACCCGCGTGAAAGATCATATAGCTGACGTGAAGCACCAACGCTCTGGGAAGTCTGCAGTCTGTAAACATATTCAAGAAAGTCCCCACCATCACAACAGATTTGATAAACCACAAATCCTCGCAAAAGAACACCGATTCCTACCAAGAATGTTACGCGAGGCTTTTGAAATTAAAAAAAAAAACATCCTTATTTCAATAGAGAAGGTGGATAGGTGCTGCCATCCGCTTGGGATCTTATAATTATCAAAATTAAACCCAAGCCCAAGCATACCACTGCAAGACTTCAAGATACTGTAAGCTCGTCCTGCGTAGATCGGACCGAAAATTTAAATTATAAAAGACTGAAGGTAGCCGGGCTAACTATGACATTGAGACGTCAAACATCTCAGTGACCATGGGTGCTGTAAAGCACCCGAGACGTCGAGAATTAAAAAAATAGGTTAAAGTAGTTAATTAAACACGATAAAATCCGTAAATATAGTTTTATTCAAAATTAATAACGTAAAAACTTACTAATTTTAAATAAAACTATAAGTAATAATACTTTCATTAACTAACATAAAAAAAATCCTGTTAGAACTGTTTTCTTCTACGCGGATGAAGTCACGTGCAAAAGCTAGTTTATTAATAAAAGCAATGTAAATACACAATGTAACGTAGTTTGTCTCAGTAGCATCAATGCGAATTAGCCCCAAGAGGGATAAAGAAGTCTTTAAAAATAAAACATTTACATTTATTAATTAAACTGCGTTACAATATGAGTTATAACTTAGGTCTGATTATCTGAGCTTACTTTATCCTTGTAAGCTGCGTTATCTAAGTAAAGTTAAGCTGATTGTCTGCGTTGTAGGGTGTACGTAACATGCGTCCCCTAAAAGGGATTTTCAAAATCTTTGACCTCTATTAGTAAAGGGAATTTCGAATACACGCAATATTGCGTTGTCTTCCTTTAATGAATTCAAATTAGAGGACAAGTTCAATTTTTTGATCTAAAATAGAGGACGTCCTTTAAAATGAAGGAATTTAATAAACTCTAGCTGCAACATTTGGCAGGCGAGTTGATATTCGCAGTGGTTTTATTATTTATTATTTAAGAGGAAGATGCTGCTCTCTTTATCGTATCCTCTGTCACCTATTTCGACACGTAAACAGGATAATATAACGGATTTTCTCACGCCGACGCTACATGGCGATGGTAGATTCAAAAAGACGGAGAAGTATAACAGTCTGGCCACGGGACATGGCACTGGCGGCGCGAACGGCGAGGCGTCTAGCGACGAAAACAAATGTATAGAGATGTATGGAGCATGCCACGCGTAGCGGCGAGTGGCGACGCGACCGGCGAAATTTACCGGGCGAATCGCGCGGGCGACTGGCGGCGCGGCGCGCGACTGAAACAAATGTATGAATCAGTACGGTGCAAGCCACGAAGTCGGGCGGCAATCGCGGTGGCAGACGCGGCGAATAGTATAGGGAACAAAATATTTTATTTGTTTTCGCAGCGAAAAATGCCGGGCCGACAAAAACAATTTAAAATTCTATCCGCATTGATTTTTATCTCCAATTCTGGTTGAATATTAACAAGAATATAATTGCAGGTTTCAACACTCATTCTGGTATTTACTCGAAACTTTTTTCTAGATGCATTCTATCTGTTGTGGAATTCTCCATCTATAACCCGATTCCTATTCAAATAAAGTACTCCGCAATCTCATCCAAATATTATGTCTTGAATCAAAAAACAATTAATTTCTAAGCAATATCGAGATAACTTTGATAAAGACATTTCACTCTCGGCCTATCTGGTCGCGGCGGCAAACGTGACTTCCCGTGGCCTTCAAATCGCGGCGCGCGAATTTTCGCCCCGCCTGTCGCTACGCCGTTCGCGCCGTCGATTCCCGTGGCCGGGACGTAAGGTTAGGTTAAAATTACTTTTCTTAATATTGCGCTATAAATATTGCGCTCAATCCAGGCAGCCATAAATTTTGATTTATGTCTGCCTTATTACCCTTGTGTACTCACTTAAGTTGCTTTAGTATCTACAATGTATTACATGTAGATATTAAACAAACTTAAATGAGCTTAACCATTTAAATTTGACATAGGAACATCGTGGAGCTGCTATAATGTGGGAGAGCAATTTACACTGGTCAAACAAGTTAATTTAAATACCGCTTTAACAAGATGACTTGAAAATTATATTGATAAACCGAAGCGTGGTTAATTAAGATAACAAATAAATGAAAAGTTCCTATTATGCAGTTAATGCACGTTCAATCGGAAGTACCTTTTATCTGGTAACGGGCACTCCATCATAGTGGTGGACATATTTGCATTTGGATTCTAAACTGAGGAAAGATATGGATTCTATGGGCCAAAGTATTCACGTATTTATATGTAGTATATTAGGTTTTATACGTGGAAGAGCCATGCTGCGGCTCTAAATTAGGGTTTTAGCACGTATGGATCGGCTCGTTCGGGGCAGGACCATGCTCTCACAGAATATCAATAGCAGCTTAATGTGTTTCGTGTGGTAAGTATAGAGAGAGCCAGAGACCTTTATAACTTGAAATGAAGCATTTCATGTTAGTCGTCAGGAGTGACAACGCATCTCCAAAGTACTGAAATTACTACTTTATGTTACGCTCTCTGTTTTTATACTACTTCGTTACTTACTATGTAGCTATGCAGATCTTCGTTATGTCTTCTGGTTTCTTTGAGTTTTTTCTTGATGTGCGGCGAAGGCAAAGGAATCTTATCACATACGACCTTACAAGCGTGATGAAAATGCTCTTCCCACTTTTATATTTGAGTAACTACGTTTTTAAACTATTTAAAATTTTTATCATCTTTTCTATGTACACAGTCCAACTGATGGTAAGTAAATGCAGTAGCCTTTTGACATGTACATCTATTCTCTACTAAAAATCAAAATGCAACTGCTTGTTACTACTGAGGACTAAGGTGAAATGCCTTTTTACTGGTAAAAAGGGTTACCGATTCTTGTCACTTAACATATCTAAACACAGCAGCATTATGCTACTTGTTCTTTGCGGGAGTGGTCCTTCAACTTAAGTGTAATATTCTTGTAAAATAATCTGTGACAGACAAACGCCTAAACGATTCTACAAGTGTCTTTCTTGCTAAATTTTGCTCAGAATACAAAACATGTTATCGTGAAACTGCAATGTGACGTTACTGGGTTGTGTATGACGGTTGTGTGGAAACCCGATGTCGGTTAAAGGCACTATAAAGGCACTTTAAGACATGCTAGTTTTGTCGAGTGGTTGTCTGTATTGCGCAACGCATTGCAACACTTGCCGTAATCTCATAGTATATTTCATTTCAAATTATAGTGATATTGCAAATAAAATTTGATGTAGCTGCACTCCATCCGATGTCTAGTCAACTAGATTACATATAAGTGATTTAACTAAAAATTGCTCACGATTTTGAACTCAATTGAACAGTGTTACACTCTATTATAATATTTTTTTAAAAAACGTTATGTATTTGTAGGCCGTACAAATACTTTCTGGCACTCAAACCCGCAGCCCTCCGCGCTGTAATTCGATTTTAAACCACTGCACCGCACAGCGGTCGAAGCTGAGTTGTAGAAACATTGTAGAAATACACTTTGGCACAATGTTTTGCCCTATAACATTGAAACCACAATATTTGGTAGTAAGCTATAAGGTCTCAGTAAGATTTCCAGTAGGATGCAAATTTTATTGGCTCTTTTAGTTTGCGGACGATTGATTTTGGTATTTTAAGCGAAAAAAATGCTTAGCGTAGTGACTACGATATATTTCTCTTACAACAGAAGAATATAGAGGCTATGTATATTTACGGATAAATACTGGACAAATTAATTTTAGTGTTTAAAATATAAAATTGCCGTTAATGTATGAAAAAATTCAAAATTCTTTTTCTACGATGAAATACATAATACGTTTTTGATACTTTACAGAATTTTGAGAGACTTTAAACAATGAAAAAATACTGAAATATGTACAATATTATACAAGACTACTAACACATACCACGCCAACATAATTAAAACTTTCATCGTATACGAAACCTGACACGTTACTCGTAGTTTTGCTGAGACCTTTGAAGCAAGGCTTCATGTAAAATTCATACTCTACTTACCGCTGAATATCGATTGAATCTATATGCAACTGTAGTTGTCGTATATGTGAGCTATATTTTAAGAAATCGCAATAAACACGTATAAAAAAAACTTGATTCATTTTTTCATCAAAAAACTTAAGTAAACATAGGAAATGTTTTGTTTTCTCTTCCTTATAAATTTTTTAATTATTATCTGTATTCTTAGTAATATTATAAATTTGAGTGTGTTTGTTGGTCTCCTCTTTATAGCAGCAACGGAGTTACAAATCGACAAGAGTCTTTGCATAGGATATTATGGTTTATTTGCTTGAGAGTGCTAAAACCTACTATTTATCCTGATAATATACGTGGCTGTGGTATCGACCTAAAGTGTGATAGTAAGTGGATTTCAATTACATTAAATATGAAAGTATTTGAGGTCTTTCAATAATACACAGGATACTTTTTATCTTAGAGAAATATGCGGTGAGTTTCAAAATGACGTGAATTTCCGAACACCTTACGTACAAAGTTGCAGACAAGAGATTTTATACATACCAAATAATGGCAACAAATAGGCAAACAGTCCACTTGGGTAAGTGAACGTTGAGGCTTTAGATACCTACATTTCAGTCCTTGATAAAGAATCAATATGCAAATGCGTTGTAAGCCCTGAAGACTTAGATATATAGAATGCCTCATTACAAAATACAACAGCGTTAGAATGCTTTTTCACGCTGGTATTCCATAAGAGGGTGGTCCTACTCTCCGGAAAAGCCTATTATGGAGTGGAGCCAGATTAAAAATATATTTTCTTTATATTTTTAATCTGGTTCCACCAGATTAATAATATAAAGAAAATGTTAAACCTGCACAAGGATTTTCTCCTCCATCCTAACATACAAATAATTAATAGAAACAAATATCTGAATCCAGAATTATTATAATAACGCAATATTTCCGTAAGATTTCCTTGAATTTGTAGCTAGGCAAGTCACAACTGGAGATCACTGCTAAGACTCTCTAGACTATATTTTTTTTAAAAGTTATTCATCTTTTTGCATTGAGTAGTTTGGCTGCGGGCACTTTCACAGACTCTATACGTTCCACAACTGTTCGGCAAGGTAGTGTTCACCACGCAGATCATGGAGAAGTTTTGACAGACTTTATATATCTTCAAAATATTTTTTTAAATTTCATAGTAATGCAGGTTTCCTCGTGTTGCTTTCTTTCACCACCAAGCACATAGTAAACCAGAATTTTAAATTGCAATTAAAACTTTTATTGATGCCGGCGAAGATTTTAGCAAGATTGTACGCATAGTGTGAAATTTATAGCGGCGGCTTCCCTCGCATGAAATTAGTACTTTCGTTTTGATAATTGACGATGATTTATTTGTATTTTTAACGGTCGTGAAGACCTAGATATACAGTAATCTGGGTAAAATCTCCCTCTCTCTCTCTCACTTTTCTCCCTCACACTCTCTCTCTATCTCTCTCTCTATCTCTCTCTCTCTCTCTCTATATATATATATATATATATATATATATATATATATATATATATATATATATATATATATATATATATATATATATATAAAGTACGTGTCACGTTGTTAGTCCGCGATGGACTCCTAAACTACTTAACCGATTTTGATCAAATTTGCACAACATGTGCAGTTTGGTCCAACTTGAGAAATAGGATAGTTTTTTTGCCCATGAGTAACCCACAATTTATTTTTTGCGAATTTAAGGATTCTTAATAGGACATGACAGGATAGAAAAGGGCAGAACAACGTCTGCCTGGCAGGCTAGTATATATATATATATATATATATATATATATATATATGACTGGTATATTCGGAAAAAAGTAGTAAAGTATCGTTCCTATTTATATGTCTATATATATTTATATATATATATATATATATATATATATATATATAAATATATATAGACATATAAATAGGTGAGACACCACTGACTGACGACTGACTGATTCATCCCTAGATCTCTACAACTGTACACCCGATTGACTTGACATTTTGTATAGTTACTAATTTCGCAATTTGGACGCTCACTAAGAACGGATTTTACAGAAGTCCAATACAAAAACAAACTTCATATTTTACGTCGAGGTTCTGCAACAAAATATTATCATGCATCCAGCGAAGCGAGCGGGATTTCAATTGGTACTCAGAGAGAATAAACAAATAGATTGCCCAACTCTCGACTCCACCAAATCAGTAATTCATTTTTGGGCCGATGTATATTCTTTTACAACAAATCCCAAAAAATATACAAAATTTGACATACACAAAGTTATTGCTGAAACTTCCCAGAACAGAGGTTTTTTTGCGAACGAGCGGTATATGAAAAAAAAGTGATTTTCAATAAGTATTATTTATAATCCGTATTGAATAAAAAAGTTTCTGTTTCTGTTACCAAAAACTTTTTAAATAATCTTGTTGCTTTAGAAAAACTCAAGTGTTTTATTTAATAAATTTACTTTAAGCTCATTTTTATAATATAAATTAGAGTAATAATATGGGGGGATAAGTCGCTCGCGTCCGTAGACTATGACCACCAATTCCTAGGCCCACCCTACACGTGTCCCCCGGGTGGTGCTAAATGAGCGACAAGCCGACCACAGACTCGGCTCCACGCCGCGGTAGCGGCGTAAAACATTATATATATATATATATATATATATATATATATATATATATATATATATATATATATATATATATATATATATATATATATCATCTTCATCATCATTACAGCCTTTTACAAGTCCACTGCTGAACATAGGCCTCCCCCAAGCTTTGCCACAAAGCACGGTCCTGAGCCACCTGCATCCATCGACTTCCTGCATGTCTTACCAGGTCATCATTCCATCTAGTGGGGGGTCGCCCTACACTTCGTCTACCGGTACGAGGCTGCCACTCGAGAACCTTTTTCCCCAACGGTTGTCGGTTCTTCGAGTTATATGGCCGGCCCATTGCCACTTCAGCTTACTAATCCGTTGGGCAATGTCGGTCACTCTGGTTCTACTGCGGATATCCTCATTTCTACGTTTATCACGCAGAGAAACTCCGAGCATAGCCCTCTCCATAGCTTGCTGAGCAACTTTGAGCGTCCTCATACGGCCAGCAGTGAAGGACCACGTCTCAGTTCCATATGTCATCACTGGCAACACGCACTGGTTGTACAACTTAGTTTGAGGTATACCTGACGAGAAGATGCGTTGTAATTTCCCGAACGCTGCCCAGCCGAGTTGAATCCGTCGATTGACCTCTCGGTCGAAGTTGGACTTACCTAGCCGGACTATTTGTCCCAGGTAAACGTACTCGTCAACAACTTCGAGCTTAGTGCTCCCAACAACTACCGGCATAGGTGTGACATGGACATTAAACATGATCTTTGTTTTGTCTATGTTCATCTTAAGACCTATCCGTTGGGAGGCACTATTGAGGTCATTGAGCATAGTGCTTAAGTCCTCCAGCGATTCTGCCATAAGTACTTTATCGTCGGCAAATCGAAGGTGAGTGATGTACTCGCCATAGAAGTTAATACCGTATCCTTTCCAGTCCGGTAGTTTGAAAACGTCTTCCAATGCAGCGGTGAAGAGTTTCGGGGAAATAACGTCACCCTGTTTTACACCTCTCTGCAGTTGGATAGTATTCGTACTCTGGTTCTGTACTCGGATAGCCATCGTAGCCCTACTGTACAAACACTTCAGCACTTCGATATACCGACAGTCAACTTGACACCGCTGAAGAGACTGTAGCACCGCCCAAATTTCGACGGAATTAAAGGCTTTCTCATAGTCCACATACGTCAGGCAAAGTGGCAGATTGTACTCTTCGGACTTCTGTGCAATTTGCCGAAGGGCATGTATGTGGTCTATGGTACTAAAGCCTTTTCGGAAACCAGCTTGTTCGGGAGGCTGGAAGTCGTTGAGTCTGCGTGCGAGACGATTCGTAATGACTCTCGAAAACAGCACGTAGACGCGGCTTAGAAGGGATATCGGTCTGTAGTTCTTCAAGAGGGCGTTGTCACCTTTCTTGAAGAACAAGACCACCGCACTTCTGATCCATACCTCCGGAGTAGTGCCACCATGGAGGACGGAATTAAAGAGCCTCTGAAGGACTTCAAGTACCGGTTTTTCACCCGCTTTCAGAAGCTCCGCTGTAATTCCATCCTCGCCCGGGGACTTGCCGTTTTTAAGTTGCTGGACAGCCATTCTAATCTCGCTCAGACTGACGTCCGGGATATCATCGGAATAGTTTCGGATAAGACCCGCTCTTGGATCGTTACTCACACTTGCGTGTGGCTCCAACGATGATGTGTACAGTTGCCCATAGAACCTCTCAATCTCACTCAGAATCTCAGCTGTCCCGGAAACGATGCTGCCACACTCAGTATTAAGCTTTGACAGTTGGCTCTTTCTGGCAGACAGATCTCTGGCAAAGACTTTGGAGCCCTGGTTGCGCTCGATCGCTTACGAGCAGTATTAAAGTTGCGTAAGTCTCGCCACATGCATTTGGAGATCTGTCTGTTCAGTTGCCTGTATGCTGTCAAATCTGTCGACGATTGCAGCCTCATCTCCCGTCTAACAGCCATGAGAATAAGAGTGTGATCGGAGAGCTTTTGTGTTCTACTGCGGCCGGTCTTGCAGAACTTAGCTCTGATCGCGTGGACAGTTTCCACGAGCTTGTTATACATATCGTCCACTGCATTGCAATCTTCTAGGCACTGAAAGTGGTTACGTAACTCGAGCTGAAAGGTTTCGGGATTCTGCATTAGAGCACGACGGGGACGGAGCGTTGACTTCATTAGACGAGACCTCTCCAACTTAATGTTTAAGTTCAGTGTGCCTCTAACCATTCGGTGATCGCTGCCAGTTTTCACCCTTGCGATCACTGAGACATCACTGAACAGTTGGCGTCTAGTCGTCATAATGAAGTCAATCTCATTTTTTGTCGAACCGTCGGGGCTGTACCGGGTCCACTTCCTGTGGGGCCGCTTCTGAAAGAAAGAATTCATCATAAAGAGTCCCTCTTTCTCCATAAAGTCTGCCAGCTGCTGGCCCCTACGGTTCCGTTGCCCTACTCCAAATTTCCCTACCTTCAGCTCACCGCTTTCTCTTGTGACTGGTTTTACGTTGAAGTCTCCCATCAACACCGTGTAGTGGGTTGTGGAGGAATGTATGGCTCTGGAAATATCCTCATACATTTCCTCCACCTCCTCATCGGGATGTGCCGAGGTTGGTGCGTAAACCCGTATGACCTTCAGCGAATACCGTTTGGTGATTCTGAGTATCAGTTACGCGACCCTCGTTGACACACTCCCAATCTTTACAACGTTTTTGACGAAAGACTTGTGGACGATAAATCCGACACCTCCTTGAAACAGATGGTCACCCTCCCGGTGAAAGAACAAGTTGCCGGACTTGAGGATTACTGTGTCCTGCACCTCTCTTGGGTCCTCAGACAACCCAATAATATGCCAGCGCAACTTGTCTACCTCTTCTTCCAACTCTAGTATCTTCTCGTCAGTCCTCAGGGTGCGTGCGTTATATGTTGCCAGGTCGAGTCGTCGTAGGTGGCAACCGAACCTCCACCTGAGATTCTTAGCACCCCCTGCCCCGCCGTTACTATGGTCGCCACCGTAGCCGGGAATAGTGGGGCCGCCGGGGACTGGGGGCCGTTTGTTTGCGTCGTTACTCTTGGGGGGATATTTGCCATAGTTGCCACGCCTGGCGAGCGGGTTGGCAACCGCAGTTTTTTAATTATCTCACAGTTGTTATCAGGAAGAATGCTACTGCCCATCTCCTGCCTGTCTCCCTCTGTCGCCTCTTACGACACCCACGGCTGATATGGAGTAGTGGATATTCTCAACCGCCACTACACGGCAAGTGTACTTTATATATATATATATATATATATATATATATATATATATATATATATATATATATATATATATATATATATATATATATATATACCCAAAATTTCGCACCATGAGGAACTATAGAAAAGAAATGGCCCCGATTTCCCGGTGCCCTTTTGATGGGGCAGGGGTGCGAAGAATCTCCGTGAGGAAAACTGGCGACGAGGTTCGCCACCCGCCACGTTCCGTCTCCCGGAGAGGCGAAAAGTGGATTGCAGAGGCCCGTCTGGCTACCTTGAATGTATGTGGGGCAATGAATGATAAAATGGATGAAGTATGCGATATGATGTATGATAGTGGAATAGATGTGTTATGTGTAAATGAGACGAAAAGGAAGGGGAAGGATGTCACTACACATGGCATAAATACCGCATACTGGTCTGGTGTAGACGAGATCGAGCGGGCATGCCAGGGAGTAGGTATCATCCTTTCAGAAAGAATGGGCCAATGTGTGAAAGAGTATGAATGTGTACGCCCAAGACTGCTATGGATACGAATGAAAGTGGGCTTAAAGAAGTTGTTTGTGTTAGGAGTCTACGCCCCAGACATGTCTAAGCCCCCTTATATCCGAGAACAGTTTTGGGAAATGGTAAGGATGGTGTTAATGAAGTGTAAGGGAAATGAAAATATTATTATACTAGGAGATTTTAATGGAAGGGTTGGGGTGAGGAGGCTTGGTTTTGAAAGGATATTGGGAACGTTTGGTGATGAAAATATAAATGAGAATGGTGAAAGTCTCCTCACCGTATGTATGGAAAAGAATCTTTTTGTGACGAACACTTGCTTTCGCCACAAGAGGATTCACATGTATACTTGGGAAAGAGGTGACGATAGAAGCATGATAGATTTCAATTGTGGATGAAAGATTGAGGGGCACAGTGGTAGATACAAGGGTTTACGGGGTCCTAACGTAGGAACGGATCATTATTTGTTTATATGCCGAATTAATGGTCTATTCAGGCGTTGGCGCCATCGTTCATCTCTGTCTACCACTGCGATACATCGTATTAGAACAGAAAGGTTACAAGATGAAAGTGAGAAAAACAAGTTCAAATGTAAACTGAAAGAAATTATAAGTGGTTTAGATAAATTATGTATGAAGGAGTTAGACTTGGAGAATGTATGGCAAAATGTAATGAAAGATTTAGTGGATGCAGCTACCGAAATATGTGGTGTTAGTAAGAGGAAGAATGAAAGGAAAAATAATACGTCATGGTGGGATGATGAGATACGTATGGAAGTTGAAGCAAAGAAGAGAGCAAGGCTAGATTTACTAGCAACAAAGGCTGGTAATTCTAGCGGTACGAATGATGATATTGAAAGAAAAAAGGCAGTCTTCAAACATCTTAATAAGCGAGTAAAAGAAGTAGTTGAAAGAAAAAAGCAAGAAAGAACGAATAAGAATGATAGAAGAATATCGGATAACTTCCAGGCAAATATTAAAATGTTCTGGAAACTTGTAAGAACTGCCAGGGGACATTCAAAACAGCCTATGATGAATGTTATAAGAGACGAGAATGGCTATATTCTGAATGATGAAGTTTTGAGTTTAAAGAGATGGAAGGAATATTTCGAAAGCGTGTTTATGAGTGAGGAGACAACGTGTGTACTAAGTGAAGAAACTAGAAACTCCGAAAGAAGAGGAAAGAGGTAGCGAGATAAGTATAGATGAAATAATGAAAGCAATGAAAAGCGTGACAGCAGGTAAGGCTGCCGGATATGATAGAGTTTCACACGAAATGCTAAGGGCTGGAGAGGAAGTCGTGGCAGGCCTGGTGCACACCTTGTTTAATTTATGCTGGGAACTGAAGCGGGTACCGGTAGACTGGTGTAAAGCCGTGATAGTCCCAGTATATTAAGGAAAAGTGTCGCAGCAGGACTTTAAAAACTACCGTGGCATCAGCCTTCTTAGCATTGTGGGTAAACTGTATGCTAAGGTACTCATTGAAAGAGTCATGAAAGAAACTGATGGAAAAATTTGGGATGTGCAAGCGAGATTTAGAAAGGGAATGGGATGTACTGATCAATTCTTTTCCATGCGCATGATCACGGAGAAGTTTTTGGCCAAAAACCAAAAGGTTTTTTGTGCGTTCATGCACTTGGAAAAGGCCTATGATAGAGTGGATAGGGATGTGCTATGACAAACACTGAACTCATTTGGGTTTAGCGCTGGCTTGATACAGGCATTGGAGTCTCTTTATAGGGACTCTAGTGCTTGTGTTAGGATCAACGTGGTCTATTCGGACCGGTTTGACATCCATAAAGGTGTCAGACAGGGCTGACAAACTAAAACTCTAACTAAAACTAAACTCCCCGTGGCTGTTCAAACTATTTATGGACAGTTGTTTGCAAAATTTGAAAGTTGAAGAATGCGGATTAAGAATGGGTGAGTTAACCGTCAAATGCCTTTTGTACGCCAATGATCAAGTTATCCTTGCGTCGTCGGCGGCCAAGTTGCAAATGATGGTTACATTAATGAACAGATCTGTTAGCGCCACCTTGCACTATCGCTTAACGCTTATAAGGGATTCGTTAATTATTATCCAATAAGATTACTGCAAAGCCCATTTCCGGTTTCCTATCTACCGCTTTTTGCCCAGCATGTGCATTCGTGTGTTAACGGGCTCACACAAGTTGAGAAGACACGCAATCAACCGCACCGCTTATATCTCGCATCATCGCTCCCGCCCTTGTGTAATTTGGATATTGAATTATACAAGCATTGTCGTGAAGCGACAATAAAAAAAACTAAAGAACCTAACTTAACTACAACGAAAACAACCAAAATAAAATAAATTATTTAAAAATTTGAAAAATTTTACAGTTTCTTTTATAAAAAAAGGTATGAAGGTGATGATGGGTTGTAATGAAGATGGTGATTTACAATATTATTAAAAAAAATAACAAAGATAAAGATACTGCAACGAAGTATGCACAGGCTATGCCTATGATAGGTGCACAGCTCCTGCTCTAGGTACACGCAGAATCTGGAGAAAGCACACGCAGCGTCTGGAGAAGGTACACGCAGCGCTTGGAGTAGAACACACAGCGTCTTGAGCAGATACGCAGCGTCTGGAGTAGGTCCACGAAACGTCTGGAGTAGGCACGCAGCGTTTAAAGTAGGTACACGCGGCGCTTGAAGTAGGCAAACACAACTTCCGGAGTAGACACACACAGCGTCCGGAATAGACACGCAGCGTCTGGAGTAGGTCCACGCAACGTCTGGAGAAGGCACGCAGCGTTTGAAGTAGGTACACGCGGCGCTTGAAGTAGGCAAACACAGCGCACTAGTAGGCGGAGGCGTAGGCGTGGCTAGGCGACGACTTAAGGAGCGGGCAGAGGCTTGCAGGATCCCGAGGCAGTGCGGAAAAGGCCTTTAGGAGATGCTTCAAGTATCAAAGCTCAAGTCAGACTCCCCATTCGCCGATTGTTCGGCTTATTTTTTTCCTTTTTGACGGATCTGGCATAAGAACGGAAAATTATTCTCATTAAATTTGAAATTATTTAAATTAAAAGCAAATTCTTGTAAATAGCCAAGAAGAAAGGAGTATTTTGAAGTAAAAACATCAGGCCGGTAACGATATTTAAATAAAAATTGCCATGACAACCAGATAAACAACGATGTCAAAACATGTCAAATTTTGGTTTTAGGCTCGGAATAGAGAAACGGCAAGATTTAAGTGAAAAATGAGATATTATTGATATAGGAAAAAAAGGTAGCGCAACAGCGCGCACGAAGCCCGAAATTGCAGAGTTACGGAGAACTAAATAAAAGACCGAAAAAGGTAGACTCCATTGACATCGATTTAAAAAGTGCTGATAACGTGAAAAATACGAAGTGAAAATGATTTGTTATTGTGTTCTTATGAATTAAAAATATTACATGATCCTATGGAAATAAAGGTGATGCAAAATATCAAGTTTTGAGGCGAATGCAGAACATCAAAAACAGAATGGAAAAATAAATTTAAAATAGTGTAAAATGATATGTAAGTATGTATAAGCATAACACTAATGTAGTGTTATGCTTATACATACTTACATACCAACCAAGCGCTGCGTGTACCTACTCCAAGCGCTGCGTGTACCACTGGGCGCCAAATTGTCGTGAAGCGACAATAAAAAAAAACTAAAGAACCTAACTTAACTACAACGAAAACAACCAAAATAAAATAAATTATTTAAAAATTTGAAAAATTTTACAGTTTCTTTTATAAAAAAAGGTATGAAGGTGATGATGGGTTGTAATGAAGATGGTGATTTACAATATTATTAAAAAAAATAACAAAGATAAAGATACTGCAACGAAGTATGCACAGGCTATGCCTATGATAGGTGCACAGCTCCTGCTCTAGGTACACGCAGAATCTGGAGAAAGCACACGCAGCGTCTGGAGAAGGTACACGCAGCGCTTGGAGTAGAACACACAGCGTCTTGAGCAGATACGCAGCGTCTGGAGTAGGTCCACGAAACGTCTGGAGTAGGCACGCAGCGTTTAAAGTAGGTACACGCGGCGCTTGAAGTAGGCAAACACAACTTCCGGAGTAGACACACACAGCGTCCGGAATAGACACGCAGCGTCTGGAGTAGGTCCACGCAACGTCTGGAGAAGGCACGCAGCGTTTGAAGTAGGTACACGCGGCGCTTGAAGTAGGCAAACACAGCGCACTAGTAGGCGGAGGCGTAGGCGTGGATAGGCGACGACTTAAGGAGCGGGCAGAGGCTTGCAGGATCCCGAGGCAGTGCGGAAAAGGCCTTTAGGAGATGCTTCAAGTATCAAAGCTCAAGTCAGACTCCCCATTCGCCGATTGTTCGGCTTTTTTTTTTCCTTTTTGACGGATCTGGCATAAGAACGGAAAATTATTCTCATTAAATTTGAAATTATTTAAATTAAAAGCAAATTCTTGTAAATAGCCAAGAAGAAAGGAGTATTTTGAAGTAAAAACATCAGGCCGGTAACGATATTTAAATAAAAATTGCCATGACAACCAGATAAACAACGATGTCAAAACATGTCAAATTTTGGTTTTAGGCTCGGAATAGAGAAACGGCAAGATTTAAGTGAAAAATGAGATATTATTGATATAGGAAAAAAAGGTAGCGCAACAGCGCGCACGAAGCCCGAAATTGCAGAGTTACGGAGAACTAAATAAAAGACCGAAAAAGGTAGACTCCATTGACATCGATTTAAAAAGTGCTGATAACGTGAAAAATACGAAGTGAAAATGATTTGTTATTGTGTTCTTATGAATTAAAAATATTACATGATCCTATGGAAATAAAGGTGATGCAAAATATCAAGTTTTGAGGCGAATGCAGAACATCAAAAACAGAATGGAAAAATAAATTTAAAATAGTGTAAAATGATATGTAAGTATGTATAAGCATAACACTACAGCATATAGTAAAAAGTATAGACATTTGCAATAACGCTATATTTCGTGATTATCTGTGAAGTTGATAAGTGTGAAGACAGCCGGCAGCCATCGAGACACGAGGCAGATCAGCGGAAGTCCAGGTGGGTGCACATGCATTCCTTCACGTCCTTCCTATATCCCGAATTCAGGGGATTTGCAGTATCACGAATAAATTAAAATTCCATTCACCGCTCGCACCGCGCTCATATACAGTCCACTATTCTATTTAAATTAATAGCCGCACCGCATAACATTATTTAATACATTTGAACCAGCAGTTTGGTGGTTGAAGGCCAAACGCCAAATCCACCAAGATCATTAAAAGAAAGGGGTATGAAAGTGAACGCAAGTAAGACGAAGGTTGTGGTTTTTGAAAGAGAAGAAAGTAAAACGATTTGTGAAATAAGAATAGAAGGGGAGTTGATCGAGCAAGTAGATGAGTTTGTATATTTGGGCTGCGTATTTAGCAGGGATGGGAGATATGATAAGGATATAGAACAACGAGTGAATGCGGGAAATAGAGTAAATGGGGCCTTGCACTCTATTGTGAAGAGTCAAAATGTGTCGAAAAAGGCACGTATGGTAATTCACAATGCTGTGTTGGTCCCTACTTTAACGTATGTAGTGAAAGTTGGGTGTGGCAGAAGAAACACGAGAGTAGAATCAACGCAGTAGAAATGCGGTCCTTAAGGAGTATGTTAGGGCTCAATCTGAATGACAGGGTAAGAAATTGTGTAATAAGAGAAGAGTGTGGTTTGCAAGATGATGTTGTGACCAGGATTAAGAAAGGAATGCTTCGGTGGTTTGGTCATGTGCAAATAGTGAATGAGGAAATAGTGACAAAGAAAATTTATGTTGCAGAAGTGAATGACAAATTCAGAAAGGGACGTCCTAGGCGAAAATTTATCGACCAAATTGGCGATTTATTGAAAACTGGCCAAATTAGAAGTACCTTTAACCGACGAGCATGTATGCGTAGGTGTACGGATGTGAAGGAGGCGAGAGAGGTGTGTCAGGATCGTGCCAAATGAAAGTCTGTAGTCTCTGCCTACCCCTCTGGGTGACAGGCGTGAGTGTTTATGTTTATGTAATAATATAATAAATTTTATGATAATAATCCCTGCACACTTTCGTCCGCCGCGAGCGCTGCTCTACCTTACATCACATTGCGGTAAAACTTTGTCATCATATTGCTTGCACTTTCGTGGAGGTTACAATATACATAGTTGGACCCGGTTGGTATGTGGATTTCAGATTCAACCGTGCGAAGCCAGGGCATATCGCTAGTCTAATGTATGAAAGTTAATATGTTTGTTCGTATTTTAAGTGCTGCCATACCGTTCATTATATTGTGGTAAAAATTTTTCAACCTATTGATTACACTTGCGTGAAGGTTATAGGCATAGTAGGTACAATTAATTTAATAACACATACATACACATACACATAAATAACTATTCAAAATTGAAATCGATATTTCCACAATTATTTCTTCTTTAGCAGCAATGCGTCGGGTACCAGCTAGTAGCCTATAAAATCCCAATGCTAACCATAGGCCTCCTCCATAGATCGCCTCATATCTAATTAATTATGTCTTAATCACTCAGAGAGAGTTTCAATCGTTAAGAGTCTGTTTCAATCGATATTTTTTTTAGGTCCGTCTTTGTGGAATTCGTCATCTTGAATGAACTGACTTGAAGTATTTATTCCCATCTGACAATAAAAGGAAAATTGTTTACACTCCCCTGTCGAAAATAAACAACTCAAGTTTTCATCACTTAATTTATTGGAAGCAAGAAAGATAAAGAATAAAGAAAACTTTAGTTAGTTTTACTTGCCACGTTCTTTTATCTATACTTGAATAAAATGACCATGAACTAAATCATATGTATTGAGAGGAATATCATTATATATCTAATTCTTCTGTCCGTGATTGTATTTTTAGTGTGTGATGTGATTGAACTCCTCCTAAACAACTGGACCGATGTTGATTAACATTGGATAAGGATTGGAACAAGTAGGTGGCGCTGCTGTCAAGATCCAGAAATTACTCGTGAAAAGCCAGGGGGGCATGCTAGAATTATTTAAAATTAAAACTAAGTAATTGGTCAAATTAATTTTAATAAATTAACTTTCTGTGGGACTTTCCAAACGGATAAGTTTTAAAATGAACATGGAGACAACAGAAAGATCATGTGTTATCTCACCTATGTGGGTAGTTGAGGTCGATGGATGCAAGTGGCTCAGCATCGTATTTTGTGGCGTTTCTTGAGGGAGGCCTATGTTCATCAGAGGACTTGTGAAGAGCTGTAATATTGATGAATGAAGACTTTTTTATGCTACTTGACCGTGTAATGATGGTGTAAAAATATCCACAACCCCATATCGTTTCTTGGGTGTGTCTTAAGAGGCGACAGGGGATAATAAAACTATGAGAAAATTTACACGGGACGCGTGTGCTATATTTAATTTTTTTATAGGAGAGGGGGCAAACGTGCATACGGCTCACCTGATGGTAATTGATTACCGCTGCCCATGAACAACTGCAACATGAGGGGAATAGCAGATGCGTAAAAAATAAATAATTAAGTTACTAGTTATTTCTTTTTGAGACGATTCGTCGCCAAATCCTAACTAAATATGTTAAATGATATTAATTGGGAGATATGGTTGGAGTATTCTGGCTTGAAGGCACGAAGAAGTATCATATAACAAGCAAAAAATAATACGACCCTACAGGCCATTTTTGCAACTTCCCGCTAATTTCAAATGTGGAGCGCTACAAAGTTCACCTGATAAAACATTTTAAGCTCAAAGAGCTCGAGGAGCCTAATTTTTTCAAAAATTTAATTTTAGAGATTTCTAAAAATCTACCGAGTCGAATAATTGATTCAAATTCACATTAAATCTAATGGAAACAGAACTCTATTGAATGCCGTAAACTTTGTCAATAGTCACATTTATATGTGACTTACTTGATTGTTTATACAAGAAGTAAAAAGAAGCCATTAAAACCTTTGAATAAAACTAATATAATTTATTTTACCTCTTTTAATTTATAGCGAATATCCTAAACGCAAAATTAACCCTTGCGCTGTCCCGTGCACTAAATATAGGCCAATGCTATTGTCTTACCATAGTGACTGAAAACCGGATAATGAAAGTCCTAAACGCAAATAGTTAATAAAATCTGTGAAATTACTTTTATTCAATGTGTAGTAATAGTGTAAATATAATAAATCATTAAGCAAAATAAAACTATTTTCAGCAGTGGAATAGTGATTAAACAGTAATGACAATAATAGTAATACCAATGAACATTATATAGAGTTTTTTAAATCAATAACATGATCTGCTTAGTTATAGTAACTGAATGATCGTTTTTATTCGTTGTAGTTCCTGAAATATTCTCATAATACACCAAGTAATATGTTCACTAAGTGATGCAGCTGCATTCTGTCATTTAGGGCCGATTTATAAATTTTCGGATAACAGTTTTTTATGGAATAAAATACAACATAAACGAAATAAAGACTATAGTTCTTGGACTGTTATAGTTCAATTGTTTCACTTTTATAATCAGCCAAGTTATAGTTTAGACTAACGAAAAACCAACCAAAACAGTTGAAATAAACCTAGACTTATATAATAACTGAGACAATGTTTTATATGGGCTCTTAAAAGAGATTAACGTATATTTTATTTACAATGAGCTATTGAGGTATCTATACGATATTTGCTTAGTTTAAATGGGATTAGGTACGCTAATTATGTTTGTATAAACCTTATAAATTACGATTGATTTTCTTAAGCTGTTAACTTCGTTTATTAATATTATGATTACTGATTTATTAATGATAATGATAAATTTATACATAGAAATAATAATTGAAAATAAAATATCAAATTTAAAAAAGTTTTTGGTTTGACCCGGAATTTTAACCCTGGAACTCATGGTCAGCAGTCGCACTATTACAACCATAAGACCAATTCCACAGTCTTGATAAGTAATGGTTATGAACACACAATGACTATATTGACATTAATAAGTTCCATATTGTAACTTTTTAGGGTAGAGCCATGATGCAACTGTATTATGCTTGGAGCACTAATGGGTTGTCTCGACTCAGGCAGGACCACGTTTTCACAAAATACCAGTGTTAAATAAGAGCTGTTGCTGTGTTTTGTATGCTTAATGCGGAGAAACAGAGACTATTTTTACTAGAAACGAGGCATTCCATTACAAACGTTGGGGGTAGCAGCGCATTTGAATTTTGGTTTTTAATCATGGATAGATGCAGATGTTTATGGACCACAGCATCCACTTACCATCAGATAGACTGCGTGATCGTTTGTCACGCTTATTCTTTAAAAGGTTTTGAGGTAGAGTCATACGCGATTCATCATCAATAATTTGCCAAAAGATAGAGTAACCATCAAGAAACGTATTATATGTATTATATAGAGTAGCCTAACGATCAACATGTTCATACGAACAACGTATATGTACATCACATATTGGTAGATGTAGATAGATAGAAAATTCTTTATTGCACTCAAACTAAACAATTTGGTACAAAGGCGAATTTAATGCCGAAAAGGCATTCTCTGCCAGCTAACCTTTAGACATGGCACAACGTATAACAACGTTCGGCAATAACTCGATTTATTGAGCACAAAATTGTGGTACGGTGTCTGGCCATTCTAATATTTTAAAGTTAGTTTACTGTGCCACAACATATCGAATTCTCAAAATTATCGTGCTACACCGCACCGATTTTTTGGCTTTCTTTGATGGTATTCCGCCCTGGTACTAAGTACCTACTTTGTTAGCGCACAACGTCACTATACGTCAATTCGCATAAGAAGTTTCATTATATCAGTCAACTTATGCGCATCACTGGGCTAGTGCGTGCACCGATTTTATTTTCACATGAAATATTGACGTTAGTATTTAGGTTATCTAACTTAAGTATTTTGGCTGATAAGGAATCTTCAATGAAAATCTTCGAGCGTTTGTCATCCCGGGAAACCATGCCAGAGCAGATTCGCGGTTTGAGCAGGGCAAACAGCACAAAAAGTCATTATTACATATCAAAAAGAGTACTTGTTCCAATTTACGACCTGCTTCTGATATTGGATCTACATCGGATTCCGCATCACAAAATTCTTTTAGCACCACGAACGGTTCAGAGTATTCTAACGCTGAAAGCATTTTTGACATTCTTAAACGTAAATTTAGTACAATCCAGCAGTCAACAAGTGAAAAATCATAACTGCATCTGAAGCAAACAACCAATAGTACAGCCCTAGATAGCAATGTAAATATGTCAATAGATTCTGAAATATTGCGAAGAAATGCAGGAGATGGCATTTTGTATGACGCATTTCTGTTAAACGGTCTTAGAGATTTAGAAGACCATTCACAGTTACTCTTACAGAACCCTTCTACTGAGGGACAATCACCTGTTCATCAGCTGTCATCAGCTTTACCACATCTTGGAGGTGCAATTGACGACCTGTCATCTCATGTGCTGTCGCTGTTGCCTTCACCGGAGCCTAAGTGTGCGAAAGCTAACGCGACAATTAACGTGCAACCGCATTTACCTTCGTTAGACCTAGTGCCTATTGTGGAGTTGCGTTTGCCACCATTAGACCCTATAAGTAAGGAAGAAAATTTGACACCGAACGTACAGCAGGCTGCACCATCTCTGGAACCCCCACCGAATGGGCAGGTGCCTTCACCATCTTTGGATCCTACATCTCGCGCTCAATCGCCCGGTGTATCCTGTAACTTTAATTCTGGAAATGAGAACCATACTTGAGAAGGTAATCAAAAACGCCCAAGAAATTTAATCCCGGCGCCAATATGTCGATTTGAAAATACAACTACAGACATACCTACTCTTGAGTTAAACGAAACGTTAACTGGTGTCCAATTTAAAATCACATCGAATATGTTGCCTTTAGATGTTTTCGACAAAATATTTCCACCTCATATCATGGAGTACAACGTTGCAAAGACCACTGAATACGGAAGAGCATTGTGCAATACAAAGAGACGATCTACGCAATATACGTGTCACATTAAGTAAAGAGTGATTATAAATAATACATTAACTGGCGCCGTTAGTTAACAAATACCATGTTAATTTATGCTTTAAATCACAGGCCTTTAGATACGTCAACGTTATGCTTTAAATCACAGGCCTTTAAATACGTCAACGTTATTAGACAATGAGAGCTATTGTACTGATTATCATCAACATGTTGTATCACAAAATCAATAAACGTTGACGTTATTTAGCGTTGTTAGCTGACGGATATATATTTATCAACGGTTTACGGCACAGGCATTTATATACATCTATTAGCTTGCCAGGCGTTGTTCTGCCCTTTTCGATGACCCTTTGTCATGTTTTTATATATAGGATAATGGTGACAAACGAACACACAGTTCAACTCACGGGTAGTGGATGCTGTGGCCCACAGACATCTACATTCAAAATGCAGATGCGTTCTCATCCCTGAGGACTAAGATAGAATACCTCGATCCCAGTAAAACGGATGTCCGGTACTCTACACTCACTATACGAAACACAGCAGCGTTAAGCTGCTATTTTACGCTGGTTTTTTGTGAGAGCGTGGTCCGCCCCCGGTCGAGCCGACCCATTCATGCTACAACCATAATATAGTATACAGCGTGGCTCTACCACGTAAGAATTTGTCCTATTAAAAATCATTAAATTCGCAAAAAAAATTGTGGGTCACTCATGGGAAAAAAGTTATCCTATCTCTCAAGTTGGACCAAACTGCACACGGTGTGCAAATTTGATTAAAATCGGTTAAGTAGTTGAGAAGTCGTGACAAACAACGTGACACGTAATTTATATATATATATATATATATATATATATATATATATATATATATATATATATATATATATATATATATATATATATATATATATATTAAGATGTTATAATACGTCGTTTGCTATTGCACAATTTTTTATATATATGTTGTAGCAAAGCGTATATGTACGTCGACCTTATGATACGTTGTTTGCGATTGCATAGATTTTTATACATCGTTTGAAACATAACGTATATAAATCTCAACGTCTTAGGACGTCAGCGCAGTATATTTTAATACTAATATTATCAGATATTTGCACAGCGTCATTAGAGTCCACTCCAGTTTATATAAAAAATGATGTGCAATATCGCATAGAGCTACGATACACAAGTGTTCACATGAACATGTTAAGGGTGCTCGAACTTACAAGTTGAAAGTTAAAATCTGCCATTCATCTTAGTACTCGAATAGCGAACTTGTGTCTGTTACTATAATTTAGACCCAACTACGGTTATTGCGACTAGTTACAATGTAGAATAACCAACTGCGTAGAACAGGATTACAGTGAACAAGTGTATGTTTAAGCACAAGTTGCACTCTTTATTTCTATATTGTCTCTTTATTTTAGAGGACCCTTTATTAGCTCCTTATTTTTTTTTATTGAGAAAACCAACAGCTTTACAAATTATATATCTTATAACTATGTGTAATGTAGTAATGCCAATAACAGGTTTCCGTTATATTAACAAATAGCACTTTAATAATCCAACTTCGTAAATACTCAAACTAACTCTATAAATATACAGCTAACAACCTATCAATATCATAGATAATTAAGTAAATGCTCTAAACTAACTTTACACGGCAGAAAACAAATCATGTCGAAAGATACCCGAAAGTAATATATAAGCACCACCCATTATAGACATACACTCTCTGTGTAATGAATTTATTTTAGAGGGCTCTTTATTAGCTCTATATTTTAGAGAGTTCAGGGGCAGGACTAACGACTTTATGTGAACTTCGAGGCACGGTTGTAAAACATTGCCAACTTCCAAATTCCACGCTGCTACTGAGAATGTTTTGACGGAAACACTCAATAACTGATTTCGTTAGCAGTCTGGGAATTATAACTTAACCACTTTTCACATACTTCTGGTAGTTAATCATTGCGCAGTATATATGACACAGTTGTTGGCGCAATGTCTGTTCATATTCTGTATATATGTGAGTGGTTTCCATCAGATGGTTTCTACCTTACTTATCGTGACTTCATTTATACTACTACTCAAAGATAAAATATTTTTGGCTTTTAGTTTTAACAATTATCGAATTAAACCAAAAAACAAGTAGCCATCAAAGTTAATCAAATTGTTTTATCGGCCTCGCATGCTATAAATGCCCTTGGCCTATAGTACCCTTGATTAAACTATTTGTGGAGCTAATAACAACTTTCACTTCGCTTTAAAACACGCTTCAAAATAATAAAGATTTTCTACATTTTGTTTTTGTTTATTAAATATATTTCGTACAAAATTTAGGAATCCCTCAGATTAATTTCAACCGCAAAATTTTGCCAACGTATATCGCGATAAAACTTATGATACCATTCACATCATCAGGATTATTAGGGGTTCATTGGTGGTTCAATGCACTGATGATTATTCCTAACCCGTGAGAAAATGGATCTCAAGGAAACAAGCCCATACATTTTTAAATTGCCGGCAACGCAACTATAATTCTCTTAGTGTTGCAGTTAATCAGAATCTGCGTCCAATGCTTATTATGAGGTAAGCCAAACATGCAGCTTACCTAATGGTAAATAATAGAGGAATTGAATAACCTAAGTAATGGTACACGAACATTCGTTTGTTCCCTTCTTCAATAAAAAGAACCAAAGTAAAATCTTCTTCTCATCATTATTATCAGCCTATAAAATTCACGATTGGACTTGTGCCTTCTCTTGCAGGATTTGTTTTGAGTAATAAACTTCACATAAAACAAAATTCTTGAATGTTCATAGATTAATAAGGTCATTCGCAAATTTTCTATCAATAATATTTAGAAGCTTATAAATAATCTATTAATTATTTATAGATTCCGTCCACAGTAGGATGGATTTCCCGTCACCAACACGGATATGCTCACACGAATTTGACGCTCGTTCCCGTCGTCTGAGTACATACTTCTTATCTCATATATTACAACCTTAAATATAATGAATATGAAGAAGATGAACCCGAAAGATGTTTACCATGTAGTGGCAAAGTAACAATAACCACTACCTCTTGTCATCTCGTAGGCACGTAACGGACGATAGAAGAAATCAATTTCAGGGTTTGCGCGGAAATGGCATATCTTAATTCCTCCTTCTCCTTTCTACCATCGGACAACCAGCACACAGTCAGTCTCCACACTTTTGTTGTCGCCTTACCATACATTCGAACCAAAAAGTTTCATCGTCATGTTTCATGTCATTCATGTTGCGTACAACAATGGAGTGGTATAAGTTGCCAAATATCTTTCCGTCCAAATATGATGGGGACGTCTTCAAGGCAAGAGTGAAGCTTTTATAAAGTCAGTACGCTTTAATATCTTCACCTGCATCACCATTTATCATATGGGATATTAGTTAAACGATAGCTTAAAATACTTAAAGAAACCTAGATGATACGCAGCAGTGTCTTTCTAATGACAATTTGAAAATAAAAATTAAAATACGGTAATAATTCACCTTGAAAGTGTGGCAACTATGGTATAGCCCCTTACGAGGCAATCTTGGGAGATTTTGTTAAGCTGCGATGAGTAAATGATGATTAGACGAAAATGTTATTGTTCTGGACCATGAAACTTAGAACGGTGGTTATAATGTCAAAACTATTACTTTAGCAAATTTTATAGCACACCGTCGTCTTTAAATTGATTATCTTCATCACAACAAAGTTTACAAATCCCTTAAAATTTATATTTTTTTTTAGTCAGCTTAAGATTACTATCACTTCTTGAAAATACAACTTAAAAATTATTTTAGCGATTGCAACTGTAGTACTTTCGAAAGTAGGGTACGAACCATTTCCTATTTAATATTTTACGTATACATTTTAGGCTATCTAAAAACGTTCAAGAGACTCACGGTTCACCGGTTAGGCACTGGTCCAAACTTTGTTGCAATACAGTATTTTTCGTCAAATGTTTAAATTATATTTTGGCAAATTTCCAACTTAATGATACCTGAAGTTGCTTTAATTAATAAAATATAGAATTCACCTTTTGCTATTAATCTTCAGCCAAGTTTACAAACCTTCAAAACTTTTCCATTTTAAAGTGTTTGAATTGCTGTGTCGTGCTCCATTGTAAAGCACTAATGAGGCATTATAATTTCTTTAATTATTATATTAATAGTAAACAAGTCCAATATTTTGAATTGAAGATTTTAAAGAAGAAGAATAATAATTTGAAGATATTTTGAAACGAAAACGGTATTATACGTATACGTTATAGTAGTTATACGTGGTAGAGCCATGCTGCAGTTATATTAGTAGTATAGTTGTAGCACGAATGGGTCGGCTCGACCGGGGAAGGACCACGCTCTCACAGAATACCAGCGTAAAATAGTTGCTTAATGCTGCTGTATTTCGTATGGTGAGTGTAGAGAACCGGAGACCCTTTTTACTGGAAACGAGGCATTCCATCTTAGTCCTCACGGGTGACAACGCATCTGCATTTTGATTCGTAATCGAGGATAGATGTAGATGTCTATGGGCCACAGCAACCACTTACCATCAGGTGGACTGTGTGCTCGTTTGTCACCCTATCCTGTAAAAAAAAATATTGATCAGCTTCTTAACACTGAGATTTGTATTCGGAAAAATGCTGAAGCCCATCTTTTGTTTCATTTTATTGTGTCACCTGCTTCGAATCAAAATTAAATACGTTACGGTTACTTTAATATTAATGATTACTTACATGACTAATCAATAGGAATGATAGCTGATCTGCTGTTTCAATTAAACTTTATTTGTATAATCTCAATGTGATGTTATATATGCAAAAATAATCTCACTTAATTTCTTTTTAGTTTTCTCTACGGCAGTAAAATTTTCCAATACATATTTTTTCAATTAGTAGAAAACAAATAAATACTTTCAATTAGCATTATGTAAAATTATATATTTAAAAAAAAACTAGTAATCTCTTATCCGTTTTTTCTCCCACGATCCGTCAGGATATCTAACACTGCAAGTGTATGATTAAAACTACTTTTACGGATTTTATCGCGTTTATTTTTACTTCTTATTTTTAATTCCCGACGTTTCGGGCGCTTTCCAGCACCCATGGTCACGGGGGACTATGTGTCTATAAACAATAATTAAAATAGCTGAAGGTACTCCGGGTTTAACAATGACATCGGGACGTCAGTCATCTCAGTCCCCCGTGACCATGGGTGCTGGAAAGCGCCCGAAACGTCGGGAATTAAAAATAAGAAGTAAAAATAAACGCGATAAAATCCGTAAAAGTAGTTTTAATCAGATGTAGTGTTCGCGTAAATATAAGAAATCATTACTGCAAGTGCAACTAAATTTATAACTTCCGATACTATTAAAGGTCAAACGCTAGAACGAATCGCAAAAAAAAAACTCCACTTTTATTAAAACGTTTTTCAAGTTAACACAATTTGAAATTGATTCACCTGTAATAGAAAATAAGAAATTATAGACGTGATAATGCTAGTCACAAACCTCCAAGGACCAACTCCACCAAGGAGATTTCTACTTAATATAAGGCAGTACTTGACTAAAGTTACATCATATTATAGGTCCCACTGCTAGGCACAGGACATCTCTCATTTATGATTTTAGGGCAAGAAAATGTTAATGTGTGTTGGCAAACTTCACATGACTTCGAAATATATTTTTATCTCTTTTCTCAGAAATGCAGGTTTCTCACAAAATTTTGCTTCACAGGCGTGGTACATCTAAAAATCGTAATAAACAATTTCATTGGTGCCAGCGGGGATCAAACCCGAGATGCTCACGTACTGTGAAATTACAGCGAGGGCTTAGCCACTGAGCTACTACAGCACTGTGCTTGCCTAGAATCCTACCTATAGATAAATGAAGCCCATGGTTGCGCGGAAAACGCATTTTGCTTAGTTAGATAAAATTCTACCGATACAGACTCCCTTCATTTCCTCTTTCTTCCCGCATGGGCCTAATGGGGTGGGGGATATATTTGTGACGTCATTTGTTCGCCCAATGGACTGCACGTTGTACTTCGATGGCGGAGGGGACGGCTGAAGAGGAAAAAACGACGTGCGCCACCGCCGCTCGCCAGTTGAAGCGCAATCTTGACCTTAAAGATAATTGTCTGATGGTAGAAAAAAAGTGTTATCCCTACGCATTAGCATACCACATAATATTCTTAGACATTTTTTTTAGATGTTGGTTATGCAGCGCTTACCGTTTGAGCTGCCTGGTTTCATTTAAGTTATAGCATTTGTTTAATAGTTGGTACACTACACTACTAAAAGAGCCGTGGTAGCTCAGTGGTTAACGCTCGCTGTAAATATAACAGAACGCGAGTAGCCCGGGTTCGATCCCCGCCGGCACCAATGACATTTTTAATTGCAATTTTAAGTGCTGTTTTACCACTTGCTCGGCGGTGAAGGAAAACATCGTGAGGAAACCTGCATGTCTGAGGAATAAGAAAAAAAAAATATTTCGAAGCCATGTGAAGTTCGTCAACACGCATTTGGGCAGGGCGGACACTTCCTTGCCCTAAACCTTCTCAGAAATGTGGAGAGGCCTGAGTCCAGCAGTGGGACGTATATAGGCTGTAACTTTACTTTTTTTACTTTTACACTACACTATTATTTTCTCCTGTATCCTAGAGGCAGTTTACAAACATAAATTACTCAAGGACAAAGAGCTAGAATAAGAATAATTATTTGTTGGCAATACAAGTACTTGTTCCGTGCGGGATTCAAACCAGTGGCCCGCAGCGCTGTAAATCTTTGCTAAGCTAATCTATGCTACTGCATCACGGAGCCGTGAAATTTTGTAAAATGTGACCATCCCCGATCTATGTAATCATTGTAAATGTTTCTATTAAGTTATTCGGTTTTTCCCAGTTGCGTCACAGCTAACCCTAGTATTGATTACGAGCAGCTGGTTGAAGGTCATTACATAACCCTCATTTGGCATACAGGTTGCGCTGGCAGCTGGCCAAGATATTTTATTATTGGTTCGATTTATAGTGTGGTGTCTGGAAACAAGATATTAAAAACATTCCATTCATAAAAAAACAGCAATTTCTTTTACAGATATAATATATAAAGATAGAGAATAAGGTTCACAAATGAGCACACAGTCCACCTGGTAGTAACAGAATGCTGTTACTCATACACATCTACATTTAACCTCAATAAAAACAAAAATGCGGATGCATTGTCACCCCTGAAGTCTAAGATAGAATGACTTGTTTCTAGTAAAAAGCATTAGCGATTCTCTACATTCACCATAGGACACCGCAACGATTTTGGCGCTGTACTTTATTTTAATCGATGACCTTGTGAATTGAAAACAGTTTGAAAAAGCTTACATAAATAAGATAAATTTTTAAGGATTTTTCTCCGTTGCATCTAGCTGTTCTCCTCTCTAGAAATAAAGTATATGCTTCAATTTTAGTAGCTTTTTATATTATCAGAAATGTTTTTTCTTAAGCAGGAAGCCTGTAGTCCAGGAACATGTTCGAGATCACCTCCATTAATACATTGTTTTATAGATCAAATAATGAAATTTGATAGATCACGAATTTTCGTTGTAACTATGGCGAGAAATCAATTAAGGAATATTAATAATTAAGATAGCAATTATTATCAAATCAATATATTAAAACTACTGCAGCCTCTAAAAACAACCTCAGTTAACGAATAGCCAGAAATTTGGAATTTACCAATCTTCGTTACAAATTTAATGATTTTTTGTTTTGATTATATTAGTTTTAATTCCAACAATACTACAACACTGATAACCAAAAATCGAAAGTAAACTGATGGACCCAATATTAAACAATTGCAAGTTAAAATAAATACTTTGAAATAAATTCTTAAAATGAATATTTTTTGTCTAAGACTGCCTCGTAAGTCTAGTGGTTGAAAACGCGACTGCAGATCATGAGGTCTGGGCTCAAATCCCAGGTCGAGCCAAAAATATTTATTGAGTTTTTCAGTCAAAAATAAAATTCTCAGTAGCAGTCCGATCTCAGGAAGTTGCACACCCCCGTGCTCTGGAAAGCACGTAAAGCCGTTTTTCCTTCGTCTTATTACTCTTCGGTTATGTTAGTTTACCGTCTCACCGGACTATGAGAGTGACGGAATGGAGAGTGCACTTATGTTAACATTTACACTTTTCACCGTAATTCTGTCCTACGCCGCTGGATAGTCTCCTTTGAGGCTGGCCGTCGAGACCAAAATTCTTTCTGGAGGACATTATTAGTTTGTTGTTTACTTTCGTTTATTTAAAACTGTACTAAAATACTTATAAGTAGTAGCTTTTGTATACGCCATTTTGAAAAGGTGAATAAACTAGACTATCACTATCACTATAGAATATCACAAGTCTACTGCTGAACATAAGCTGCATAAATTGCCATAAAGTACGGTACTGAGCGAACTGCATCCATCAACGCTGATGGTCACTCCATCTGAGGGTTCGCCGAACATATTACTAGGCTGCCACTTTAGAATGTTTCTTCTCCATTGTTCTTCGAGACATATAAATAAAATATTTATTCTGGATTTTGATCCGACAAACTTTTACGCAGTTTGGTGGGTGTGAAAATGTACAAAAGGTTTGCCATTTTTCACACCCACCAAACTGCGTAAAAGTTTGTAACTACTACATATGGTTCAAATACGTAAGTATAATCTAATGAAAATAAAAGAGTGTAAACCAAGTAAACAATTGTTAAGAATTACTAACATTTGGCCTATCATTAAGATACTACTACTAATATCAAGAATTACTAACATTTTCACATCTCGCAATAACATCGTTAAGGAAAAAATTTTTAGTTTATTTTTTAGTGTTTCCTTATTCTAGTATTATCTTCTCTCAGCCAATCGAGATCATTAAAGAGTGTAGGGGTCAAATATTAGTCGGTTATTTTGCCATAGTAATTTTTTAATCGTTTTACTCGCACAAATTTACGCTCCCTAACGCTTTTAGCATTATACCCGTTTTGCAATTGTACTTTGGATTGGTCGTTATAGAACTGTTCTAGAACCAGCAGGTACTTAACCTTCTCATGTACAGGAGGCACCTTACATGCTACACAATTTTTTCATAATTTTCTTACAAGCAGGTTTTGTTTGTGGTTTTAGCTTACTGACCTAATATGGGCTATGTCAATTACTCTTGTGCTTCCGAAGATATCCCCATTATGGATTTAGGCCGTAGGGACATTCCAAGCATAGCCTTCCCAACGCATGCTGATTAACTTCAAGCTTTCATACACAGCCGGTTGACACGCACTCGATGTCAAATTTTGTCTTAAGGATATATTCATGTTATAAGCGCTGACTAACTCAAAACAGTACTTTTCAAACCTGTTAATGTCCATCAACCGCTTATCTTACGCAAATGATATTTACTTATAACTTTAGAAAGTTTTATGGTCTATAGTAATATATAATAGTCATAAGAGAATTTTTAATATTAATACAATAGTTGTGGATTCTATTAAGAAAACTAAAATAGGTTTTCCTTTTAGCGTCAATTTGATGGCTTAAAATATTTGAAATCACTGATAAGATGACTTCACTAATATAATAATAGCTTAACTTATTAGACGAACATATTTTTAAGGTTCCGTATCCAAATGGAAACAAATGGGACCCTATTACTAAGCCTCCATCCGTTCGTCCATGCGTCCGTCCGTCTGTCTGTAGGTCAGCGGGTTGTATCTCATGATCCGTAATGTATAGACAACTGAAATTTTCACATAATGTGTATTTCTGTTTCCGCTATCACAACAAATAATAATTAAAATTCAAGGGGCTCTACCACGAGAAACGTAATTTATGATGTAACCCCTCTTGCGCGAGTCAGACTCGCACTTGGCCGGTTATTTAACCTATTCCCTTCGAAATTTAAAAATAAAACAGCTTTATTATTTTTCTATAAATATTTTAAAAATACTTTAAAACTCCACGTTCGGATCATTTCAAGTTAGACAGCCGTTAGGCATTCCAGAGAGAGGTCACGTCGCTGAGCGACTCTCTCTCATCTCTCGTATCTGGTGGCTCTCGTCTCTCTCGTGTCAATTGTCTCTCGTGACTCAGACCGTTACGCTGTGTAACTTTACTCAATACTTGTAAAGTTTATAACGCCTTAACTCGTCTATACCAAAAAAGAAATGAAAACGAATCGCTGCGTTTATTTCAAGGGATTCAAAAACCAATCCGAAACCATGCTCAGCTTATTGCAAGAACATACAATCACGTAAATGTATGCATCTAAAATCATTTGTAACGGTTAACATGGTATTTGGGTGCTTCTATGATCCAAGAAAGAAATAAGTGTATGCGAGAGTGCGTGTCAAGAAGTTGGGCATGCTTTCGGCTTCACTTAAAATTTACGCAGCGACGGAGCGCTGTGTACATTTCCTTCCTTAGTTGGTCTGTGCAAGTATCAAGTCTAGTTAGGTATTAATACATCAAATATGGCAGAAAACTATTTCAATGTGTGCATGCGTAAGTAACCTTGCAGTGAGAATATATCTTAATTTGAGCACGTCAGAAATGTAACTACGTCCTTTAAATTTTAATAAGATAATATACGTATAAACAGATTTTAGGCAATGATATGTGGATTTAGCTTATTATGATTTTGCTGAAAAACACCAATTCATTCATTCCTTACAGACCGATAGATTACCTAATGTTTCTCACATTTATCATAGTTACAACTGTTGGCGTGAAACTTGTAGCGGATTTGTGACAAAAGCTTTTTCACTTTTAACTTATAATGATAGTGCCCACTAACTGTTTGTTGACACCCACGGGATGATAAGGGTTAGTGCATTATATGCCGCTACTACACGGCGAATTTATTTATGATAATATATTTTTATTTACATTACGTAAACGTGAAACTGAATATTTTAATCCCTTGTAAGTCTTTGAAATTCAATTCACAAAGTCATTTTATTTGAATAACAAAACACGTTTCCAGAACTCCAATTTCATTTTCAAATCTCATTCAATCGAAATTCTGTTATTTTTTTACCAAATTGAATTTAATTCATCTTTGTGACTCTGTTATCATTAAGACACATTGATTCTTATTTCAAAAAGTAGATTTTAATTCGTCTCAGGCGTAAACTAGTTTCAAGGAAAAAATCCTTTAGATGTTTGAGAACTAAAATTTTAAATACGGAATGTGAGAAAATTGAATGATTTCGCCCCATTGACCATTGGTGCTGTAAATCATCCAAAACAAATAAATTAATTAAACGTGATAAAATCAATATAAATAGTAATATTCTATGTGATAAAAGTTATTTAAAATTAGTTAGTCTTTGACAACAAAATGTGAAATTGCGCGAAGTCCTATGCGGCAAGGATTCATTTTCTTCTCTCTAAAATACCACTTTAAGCCGTACATTATCACCAAAGACCCGTTTTGTAAATAAATAGATTATCTTTTTTAATGTTAAATTTTGTTTTTTGTTTGTATTTGAGAAATGACTACATATTAGTGCCCTTTGCTGTAGAGACTATCGGTCCGTGGGGTCCACGTGCAGTGAAGTTCCTAAAGGAACTGTATCCACGGCTGGTCGTCGCTGCTGGTGATAAGAGGGCTGGTTCTTTCCTCGCTCAAAGGCTTAGTATAGCTGTTCAGCGAGGAAATGCAGCCAGCGTTCTTGGCACTATACCAAGGGGTGCAAGACTTTTTGACTATTTAAATTTTTGGTTTTAGTTTTTCTATGTTATAGCTACTTTTTTATATTGTGTATAATTTGAAACTTAGGTACTACATCACCCCCCCCCTCCCCGAACGGGTTCCCGCCTTGTCGTGGCGGGGGGGCTTAGTAGCCATGGCTTGGTCTCCCACGGTGAATAAAGAGGAACCCACTTGGCTGGCCCGAGGTGAAGGGCCGGCCTGAGGTGGCCACTCCGAGTGGGCTTGGGGAGCCCACTTTGGATGTGTGCTGGTGGACTGCAGCGAGTGGGGACTCGCGCACCCTCTACCGCTGCAGCCGAGGTGGAGTCGCGGAGGAAGAGGAGTGTTGGTATGGCGATGCGCCACTCGCCCTATCCTTCGCGACACAAACGGGGCCGCACCGTTGATGCGGTGGTGGTGGGGCTGCGGGGGGAGAGGATTGTCGGTATTGCGAGGCGCCGCTCTCCCTACCCTCCGCAGCCGAATCTTGGTTGGCAGCGGAGCCATAGACCAGATCCGCCGCTGGGGTTGGGAAGGCTAGTGCTTCTAAGTGCTCGTTTTTCCTGGCCCCATGGCCTTTGTGTATCAGACGCGGGGGCGTCTGTTGCACAGACGTAATTGGAGGCCGTGGAGGAAGGCGCGCCATGTGTTCTGGTGCGCCTTACCTGGGAAGGAGAATGGGGGGGTTATGTCGGACTCGCACCGACTAAAACCCCATGGAACACCATGGGGTTTTAGTCGGTGCGAGTCCGACATAACCCGTCCTTGCCCCCGCGAGGCGGGTATGCGTAGGCATTTCCTCATGAAAAAAAAAGGTACTACATCACATAAATGAGTTTACAATATAAAAATTAATTGCAAAACTCTAACTCGTCTCGAATGTTAAGCAATTTCTACACAGCTCTCCTTTGTGCACTCTTTCGTTGTGTAAGATTAAATAAAAATTTAAAAAATTAGTTAAATTTGTCGGTTCATTTAAAATTCACTGTTTTTTAAGAAATTTAATATGGCCATAAATTTTTTTTTTATTTTGAACATAAACTGCTAGGTGGTAGGACTCTTTTTTTGTATTGGACTATACAGAAAGAAATTCTCTGCATAACCTGGAATTTGAACCCGGGACTTCATGATCAGAAGTCCCACTTACGAAGGCTAGACCAACGAGGCAGCCAATAAACCCGTGTAACACTATATTAATAAGGTTTTTGTAAAAACCATATGAGTACAAACAAATAAATAAACAGATTCTTTTTATTTTGCAGATGGAAACTTCAGAAGCGAGGTAGAAGAACGGGGGCGCGGCACGGCGCCAGCGTTTCTTCAAGAATTGCATTCAACGCTGGCACCCGCTGTCGCGCCCGGTCAAGACTGGCACCACACCTTCATTCTCGTCCTTAAAGGCTTGGTGTTCATCACAATTATCCTCGGTGCCCTCCTTGGAAACGCACTCGTCATCATATCAGTTCATCGACACAGAAAACTACGCGTTCTCACCAATTACTACGTCGTCAGTCTTGCCGTTGCAGACATGTTGGTTGCGTTATGCGCGATGACATTCAACGCTAGTGCTGAACTAACTAATGCCTGGCTCTTCGGACCTTTAGTCTGTGATATATTTAATTCGCTTGATGTGTATTTCTCGAGCGCTTCTATATTACATCTTTGTTGTATATCAGTAGACAGGTATTATGCCATCGTTCGTCCTTTGGAATATCCTGTTACTATGACACACAGAACTGTTTGTTTTATGTTAGCTAACGTATGGCTGTGGCCTGCTTTTATTAGCTTTGTTCCAATATTCATGGGGTGGTACACCACTGAACAGCATCGGCAATATCGGAAACATCATCCAGACGTTTGCGTGTTCAAAGCCAATATGGTGTACGCAATCATTTCGTCTAGTGTTTCTTTCTGGATACCTAGCGTGGTTATGATTTCTATGTACTGCAGGATTTTCAGAGAAGCTATTAGACAGAGAGAAGCGTTAACAAGAACTTCTTCAAACATTCTTTTGAATTCGGTCCACATGAGGCATACAGCTCACACTGCTCATCATTCTCACTACCTTCATCCAGACAGAAGACCATCGGATATCAGTCCCAATTACAGCACTTTCACAGAAGTCGGCCCTGAGGAAACGGAATTTGGTGGGGAAGTAATGGCATTAGGAGATATATGTCCTAGTAAAGAAGCAAGTCCCAGAAAGTCTGTTAACGTCAGTTGCGATACAGCGAGCTCTGGATATTGCTCTGGAGGATCCAATAAGAGATCGTCAAGTGGACAACCACCTATAGGGTGGAGGCCAAGTTGTTCATCTGCAGCCGCTACAAAAGATTTAGCTAAAGCAGCTACAGAACTTAATTCGCAAGGTATATTTTTACCTCATTTTTGTATATAAATATGGTCTTGAGCTTATAGATTATTTTTAGGATATAATGGTCAAATACTCAAACGCTACTAAATTTAAAGGTGTCAATCAATCAATTGAAAGAATTTACATTAGTGAGTACTAGTGCCGTGTATTGGTGGCATAAACGACTAGCCCATATCATCCCTTAAGTGTCGTATGCGACGACAGAAGGACACTGAAGCGGGAGATTGTCAGCAGTGTTAACTTGAGCAATTTAAAATAAAATAAAACTGCTCTTGCTTACCCGCCTACCAATGGTCAAAACTATGGTGAATATTTTCTGAAACCAGGGGGGGGATTATAATTAAAACTGCTAATTGTAATTTTAAGTGCTGCTTTATGACGTGGTCAGAAATTAAGGAAAATATTGTCGGAAACCATGTTTGACAAATTAAATATAACGAGGACGTGATATTAATAATAATAATAATAATGTCCTCATGTATACCTTTGGCATACTCAGGTGGACTCAGACTGAACTTAACGCCCTGGATAGAAAAGTCCGCACTACCATGACGTCCCACAGGATGCATCATCCGAGATCGTCGGTAATGAGGCTGTACTTGCCGCGAAAGCATGGTGGGCGTGGCTTCTTGAGCGCGCTCACCATGCATAATCGCGAAGTGTGCAGCCTCCGTAATTACTTCCTGACGAGATCGGATGATCCATTCTGTAATGACGTCATTTCTAGTGATAAAGGGCTTACCCCTCTATCCTTAGCCCACGAGCAATGGCAGGACCCAGCAGTGCTTAGCATTTCCGATCGGGAGACCGTATGGAAGGAGAAAGAGCTCCACGGGAGGTACTACAGGGCTCTTCATGAGCCCTTCGTAGATACAGTCGCCTCCCTCAACTGGCTACGTTTCGGTGACCTCTTCGGGGAAACCGAGGGTTTTGTCTGTGCAATACAGGATCAGGTTATTAAGACCAACAACTATCAGAGATACATCCTAAAGGATGGCACCGTCGACGTCTGTCGAGCTTGTCGCCATCCCGGTGAGTCACTTAGGCATGTCATCTCCGGTTGTTCGGCGCTTTCTAACTCTGAGTACTTGCACAGGCACAACCTAGTAGCCAGAATTCTACACCAGGAGCTCGCTCTGAAATACGGTCTCGTGGACCGGAAATTGCCGTATTACATGTACTTGCCGGAAGCCGTGCTCGAAAATGACCGCGCCAGACTCTACTGGGACCGGGCCATCATCACAGACAGGACTATTCTTGCGAATAAGCCTGATATTGTGCTGATGGACCGGGCACAGTCAAGGATATTTTTGGTCGATATTACCATCCCGTATGACGAGAACCTCGTGAAAGCCGAAACAGATAAGCGATCAAAATATCTGGACCTGGCTCACGAGGTGACCGACATGTGGGGTGGTCTGCCGACCGAAATTATTCCTGTAGTCGTCTCTGCAAACGGGCTAATCCCAGTTAGCCTCTCTGGTCATCTAAGGTGACTGGGACTCCGTCACGGACCGCTCCGGGCTCAAATGCAGAAGGCGGTGCTCCTTGATACTGCCCGCATCGTCCGCCGGTTTCTTTCCCTTTCCCCCTAACCCTTGGCCGTTTGGTCTCCCCTGCCGAGGGCTTCCATCTGGTTGGGCTTTTATTTATTTATGTATTTTTGTATTTATTTTATTTTATTGATATTTATGTATATTTATCTTTTCATTTTCATTTTCATTTATAATTATATATTTATACATCCCAACCAGATGAGAAAACTATATAGATACCCCACAATGATAATAATAACAACAATTAATAACAATAATTGTACAAGATTGACTGTACAGTTCGAGACTTCCTCGAGCGGTGTATGGGGTAGTGGAGTACGATCCTCTGTCATCTAGGCGAGCGGATGACGGCTGCGGAAAGCCGCAGAAGAATAAGAAGGGGTATATTCCAGGGCGACTGTCTGAGTCCAATCTGGTTCTGCCTTCTTATTCAACCCTCTCAGTACTTTACTGGAGGGTTCCGGGAGGGGATTTCAGCTTCGGAAAGGAGGTACAAAAGTGACCCACCTCTTCTATATGGATGACCTCAAATTATTCGCCTCCAGTCGCTCCCATCTTTTGGAATTGCTAAATATCACTTGTGAATTTAGCAATTCTATTGGAATGGAGCTGGGGACGGATAAGTGGGCGGTCCTCCATGTTGAGAGGGGTAGGGTTGCTAACTCTGAGGGCATAGACTTATCTATGACCGTCAACTTAAGGACCCTTTCCGAGGCTGAAACATACCGATACCTGGGTATGTCACAGAACATCGGTACCAATGAGGCTGGTATGAAACAGTCTGTTTGCGACGTGTTTTATGCACGCTTGACCAAAGTGCTTAACAGCCTTTTGTCCAGTGTGAATAAGGCACACGCATATAACGGCTGGGTCATGCCTGTCCTCATGTATACCTTTGGCATACTCAGGTGGACTCAGACCGAACTTAACGCCCTGGATAGAAAAGTCCGCACTACCATGACGTCCCATAGGATGCATCATCCGAGATCGGAGGTAATGAGGCTGTACTTGCCGCGAAAGCATGGTGGGCGTGGCTTCCTGAGCGTGCAGCCTCCGTAATTACTTCCTGGTGAGATCGGATGATGCATTCTATAACGACGTCATTTCTAGTGATAAAGGACTTACCACTCTATCCTTAGCCAACGAGCAATGGCAGGACCCGGCAGTACTAAGCATTTCCGACTGGGAGACCGTATGGAAGGAGAAGGAGCTCCACGGGAGGTACTACAGGGCTCTACATGAGCCCTTCGTAGATACAGTCGCCTCCCTCAACTGGCTACGTTTCGGTGACCTTTTTGGGGAAACCGAGGGTTTTGTCTGTGCAATACAGGATCAGGTTATTAAGACCAACAACTATCGGAGATACATCCTAAAGGATGGCACCGTCGACGTCTGTCGAGCTTGTCGTCATCCCGGTGAGTCACTTAGGCATGTCATCTCCGGTTGTTCGGCGCTTTCTAACTCTGAGTACTTGCACAGGCACAACCTAGGAGCCAGAATTATACACCAGGAGCTCGCTCTGAAATACGGTCTCGTGGACCGGAAAGTGCCGTATTACAAGTACTTGCCGGAATCCGTGCTCGAGAATGACCGCGCCAGGCTCTACTGGGACCGGGCCATCATCACAGACAGGACTATTCTTGCGAATAAACCTGATATTGTGCTGATGGACCGGGCACAGTCAAGGATATTTTTGGTCGACATTACCATTCCGTACGACGAGAACTTCGTGAAAGCCGAAACAGATAAACGAACAAAATATCTGGACCTGGCTCACGAGGTGACCGATATGTGGGGTGGCTGTCGGCCGAAATTATTCCTGTAGTCGACTCTGCGAATGGGCTAATCCCAGTCAGCCTCTCGGGTCATCTGAGGCGACTGGGACTCCGTGACGGACCGCTCCGGGCTCAAATGCAAAAGGCAGTGCTCCTAGATACCGCCCGCATCGTCCGCCGGTTTCTTTCCCTTTCCTAACCCTCGGCTGTTTGGTCTCCCATGCCGAGGGCTTCCATCTGGATGGGCTTTTATTTATTTATGTATTTTTGTATTTATTTTATTTTATTGATATTTATGTATATTTATAGTTTCATTTTAATTTATAATTATATATTTATATAACCCAACCAGATGAGAAAACTATATAGATACCCCAATTAATAATAATAATAATATACCACAATTATCACGCAACGCGATCTAGTCCCAAGCTAAGCAGAGCTTGTGTTATGGGTACTAGACAACTGATAAACATACTTATATATTTCTGAATACATAAATATTATAGATAAATTACACCCAGACACAGAACAAATGATCGTGCTCATCACACAAACATTTGTCCTGGGTGGGAATCGAACCCACGACCTCCGGCATAGCAGTCAGGGTCACTAACCACTAGAACAACAGGACTGTCAGTCATATTTATATCGCCAATTAGTATATTATACTTTGAATGCTTCACAGTAAATGTAATAACTACTATCTATATCACGAGAGCATTAGCTTACACGTAGGTGTAAAGAAATTATGTAATTCAGTTTTCACCCACTTCCGTACTAGTGAATAACCCTAATTTGGTAGACTTAAAAACCGATGAAAATACAATGATTTCATTGATAAAGGTAATACTTAGATAACGGCAAGAAGTTATTAATGCGTATTGTTAAAGATGTTTTTTATTTATTATCTATACTATTATTAACATTAAATTTGTCAAAGGCAAACTGATGAATAAAAAATTGAAACATCCATATAGACTTGCGGAAAAATGTCTTTATTAAAAAGATAGATTATGCAATAGTTATTTAAATTCACAGGAGCTACTCTCAGAGCCGCAGGAAAATCCTGGCGAGCCGAACATAAAGCGGCACGGACGCTTGGAATAATCGTTGGTGCTTTTTTACTGTGTTGGTTGCCATTCTTTTTATGGTAAGTTTTTTCCACTGCCGTTTTTTACTTTTTTCGCAGCGTCTTCCTGATAATAAATGAAAATTAAAAAGTTGTGGTCGTTAATCCACCTGAAAAGCGTGGTAACTGTAAACAATCTATGGGGAGGCCTATGTTCAGCTGTGATTATTTTTAGGTTGTTACGATAACAGTGTACACAAGATAACAAAAATGCACACACCCGGTGGTAAGTGGATGCTGTGACCGTTGGTCTACTAAGTCTATCCTCAAATCAAAATGAAGATGTATTGACATTCCGGAAGACTGAGATAAAATGCCTCTTTACCAGTGAAAAGGATATCTGTTACCCATAATTCAAACCACAGCAGCATTTTGCTACAATTCCATGCTTTGATTCTGTGCAAATGTCCTTCCCCGGTCGAACTGATCCATTTGTGATGCAGCTATAATACAGCTTGGCATATATAAGCGTCATTTATGGTTAAAAATTCAATCACTATCCTAACAAGCCCACAACTGAACAATATTTGAAAACATAGTATTGAATCCTCTGTTTAAGTTATATTTAAGAAAAGTTTCTGTAGTGGAAACTTGATTTTGACATGTGTGGAGTGTATGCCAATACCATATTAGCACACCACATAAAATAGAATAAATTTGAACGGAATAGTCATTATTTAAAATAGCCTACAAGAATAATTATTACTAAGAAATTCATCATTACTTTTATCACTTGTACGGAAAAAGCTCTGTCCCGGGAAGAACTAGCAAGAAACCGAAAAGGAATTGTTTACTACTTATAATTGACTTATAACTTACAATGTAATTTGTTGTAACTTTAAATATTAATATATTCAACATTAAGAAACAGCATTGAGGCGATCTGAAAATATCAAGAGTATCTAATTATTATTTTTTGTATAGTAGACAAACTTGGTTTAACATTTGCGCGGTAGAGTAATGTTACTGCTAAATTGTGGTTGAAGCACGAATGAGTCACGAAAAGCACCATGCTCTCATAGAATACCAGCGTAAAATAGCAGCAAATTTTGCTGTGTTTCTTATGGTGAGTTGAAGAAACAGATATTTTTTTTACCGGAAACGAGTTATTCCATCTCATTTCTCTGGGAAGACAATGCATCTGTATTTTGATTACTAAGGATATAGGTAGATTTCTATACACCATAGTATCTACTTATCATTAAGTAGACTGTGTGTTCGTTAGTTATCCTTATTCTATAAAAAAGCTTTTCACTTATATTTTAGCTCTTTAAAGTTATCAGTTGGATATATAGCCCTTCCCTTTGGATATATGATTTGATTAATCGAACACTTGGTGGGCTATTTGACAATTGTGGTACCAGACCCACTTTGACGCTGCTTCCCGTAGCCAGTTTAAGTATTTTGCTTCTCACTATACATAACAACCGATAAAAGTCCACTGTCAAATATAGGCCTCGCCAAATATTGATCATTGGGACTTCGTCATAGTTGCCACATTCGGCACGTGGGTTGTTAACCGCAGTTTTGTTATTATTTCAAATTGCTATCAGAAATATGTCCTGTTCAGTTTTTTATATCATCTGTTACGACATACACGGGACAACATGTGGTTGTGGGTATTCACCGCCACTACACGTTTTGTACGTCTAGTGTAAATCAGATTTTTTTTATAGAATGGGGTGACAAACGAGCACACAGTCCACCTGATCGTAAGTGGTTGCTGCGGCCCATAGACATCTACATCTATCTTCCATTGCAAATCAAAACGCAGATGCGTTGTCACCCACGAGGATTGAGATGGAATACCTCATTTCCAGTAAAAAGGGTCTCCGGTTCTCTACACTCACCATACGAAATACAGCAGCATTAAGCTACTATTTCACGCTGGTATTCTGTGAGAGCGTGGTCCTTCCCCGGTCGAGCCGACCCATAACTGCAGCATAGCTCCACCACGTAAAAAATGTTGATAGATGTCTTTACCGCCATCTATCGAACGCTATTTGAATTTTTTGTCACGCCTCGCCTTTTAAGACAACCAGAAGATGAAATGGGATGATTAATTATCTTATGTAGCAAGTTGTTATTTCAATATTCATAACAACCTGTTAAGTTTTACTACTGAATGTAGGCCTGTTAAATATTGTGCCTCGTATGGGGAATTTTGCTATAATTGCCACGCTTGACAAGCGGATTGTTAACAGCAGTTTATTGTGATTTCGAGTTGTTGTCAAGTAGACGCTGCTGCCCTTCTCTTGTTTTAGTAACCCGCTGTCGCCTCTTACGACATCCTCGAGGTGATGTGGGGCAGTGTTTTTTTTTTATAATTGGTAATAAATACATATTAAAATTTGTTTACAGGTACGTAACGACAAACGTATGCGGCGAGCCTTGTGAAACACCAGATGTAGTTGTCGGAGTGCTGTTCTGGATTGGATATTTCAACTCAGCACTCAATCCGCTAATATACGCGTATTTTAATCGTGACTTTCGAGACGCGTTTAAAAATACGTTGATGTGCACTTTGCCTTGCTGCTTTAGCTGTTGGAAAGACACTGGTGGGTCACACTTTGTGTAGCAATAATGTTACAAACACAGCTGTGGTTAAATAGCAGTGTGTTATACTGCTACAAATAGCAGTGTGTTGGTTAAGACTTACGTTAAAATGTGGTATGCAAAGAAATTTATTTCGTTGGGTATCGAGAAATTATTGTTTTGAAAAAGGATAACGAATAAATATTAATTATTCTGTAAATAACTAAGTATTATAAATTACTTTTACAACGTTTTGAAAAAAGTATTATTATTTAGATTTGGTTAAATTAAACGCGATAAAATACATAAAATTACTTGTTGTGTTGAGGAGGAAATGAAATTTTTGAATACAATTTGATTTAATTTGTATTTAGTTTTAAGATATTCATCATTAATAAAACTGTATAATTTTGTTATTATTTTTAAAGCAATTTCTATTTGTAAAATAAATTTTCTTCCTTGTTTTCTGAAAGAAAATTCAAATTATTTTCTCTATATAATGAGTATTTTTAATACAGTAATGTATAGTGATATTATCATAGCATTGTGTGTAATTTAGCAATAAATTACAAGGAACATGATAAGTTTTTAATTGTAATATTTGCACGTAATGATGATATTTTTTCCGAATGTGTGTGTTTGTGTGTGTGTGTGTGTGTGTGTGTGTGTGTGTGTGTGTGTGTGTTTGTTTGTTTTCACCGCTAAGTGAAAATTCATATTAAACTCGTTATATTAAAATATATTATGCTTAGACTAGAATAATAACGTTTGTATTAGTGTCCGTTTCCCTTAATATTGGGCCAGTTTTTAATAGTTTTAGTGACACACACACACACATGCACATATTCCAGTGTAGATCTGACGTTAATAAAAGTTTTAGACAACTTTGATAAAGATTCATAAAGGAAATTTCCAGTAACCGGTGTTAGGAGAGGTTGCAGAGGTAATACTACGCAATGAAATGAAATGAATTAAAATTAGATTTATATAATTATTTCGAGAAAGTAAATAAAATTTCGTATGTCAAATGTTATTTACTAAAGCTACTTAGTAAAAAACTATGCAAAAATTAAACCTACAAGCGGGCTTGTTTTGTTCAAGCGTGTGTTTAAAATGACGCTTCATAGTTATAACCAAACGTAGTAATTATATATCCTTTAGTTTGTATAATATAAATACGAGTGACCTCAACGTTTTATAAAATTAGTGTTGCTTTTTACCACTTTAGGGCCCTTAATTTTCCATGATGCTTAGATTTAGATTCCAGATTAGAAAATAAAAACTTTTATTTGCAGTGAATTAGATTAGCTGATTAAATTTAGGGGCTGGGTAATAATACAATGTGCATTGTTACAGAATTCAGAATTTTTATTTGTATTTTAACTTAATATTTGCGTGTAATTGCGATATTTTTTCCGAAAATACAGCGTTATGTCTTGTAAGGTTCACTTTCACAGCAAAATATGATTTCGTAATCGCTTCCATTTTATCGGTTAAATCATAAAATGTTGTCGTATCATGAAATGCCCAGGCAGTTCACGATCTGCCCAGCTCTACGATCGAACTACGACAAATATAGAGATTTAATATGGCTTTAGGGTTGAATTAGCAATTATTTATGGAGCGTTGATGCGACTAACGCAAAAAAACAAAATTTTAATATGATGAGTATTTTTTTTAATTACTGGGCCAAATAAGTGGACTTAAAATACTAAGAATAATAAGTTACCACAGTCACCAGCAACGTAAAGATATTTTCAAACTGTATTAGTACACGCTTAAATGTAAAAGAAATCTCGCCAACAAATGAAGTAGTATCTTGACGCTGGACATTGAAGCACGTTTATAACTTAAGAGTAAACGCTTGTATAAGTCGTAGAAGTGGGAGCGTGCCTCATCCAGTTATAAAGGCGATAATTGAGTCAGAAAAGTACGCGCCAACAACTATAAATTTTTTTCTCGAACAAAGTTTGCTCAAAAACCAAAAACATTTTCTTCATCGCTAAATATAACATAATTTTGCTATACACGGGTAGACCAAAACTTATTGGGCACTTGAATATTAATAGAAAACTCCCAAACTTCTAAACTCGAACTCTCCTTATATACAACTTAATGACTAAACTGAACTTAATGACGGCCTTACGCATAAAATCGACGTCAATTTTGTCTTTTTTATAACTTTATATTAGTTTAATTTTTGTATTTTATGTGTTGGTCTGTAATTACGTTTGATAAATTTTTACAATCTAAGTTCTTAGCATTTCGTAATATAATTTCATCATGTAATTAAATCGGTTAAAATAAACGTGAAATAAATGCTTAAAGTTGCCTTCTCACTCCCTCCCTCTCTCTCTCTCTCTCTCTCTTCACTAAACGATAACAGACATCGAGATAATTTTTACTTAACTTAAGTAAGCGACAGTCAACGATTGTAATTTTATAATATTATAATTTTTGTATTCAATACATAGGTAAAATATTTGTTGTATTTTATTATTTTATTTTATTTGCTAGCATTTTTAATATATTTCTATTACAATATGCATTGTAATAGATATGTGGAATAAGCGTGAAATATTATGTGTAATTAATATAATAACCATTCCTTCTATTATTTATTTATTTAGGAATTGCTTACGGTTGATCTACCTTAACTTTACTAAATGGTGATAGAAAAGGATACAGATAGAAAGGATAAAGATATAATTAATACTTTAGTTAGCGACAGTCTGTAATAATTAATGAAATGCACAAATGATTGATAAAAGTGAAACACCAATTAATATATGTATTAATAGTCATACATTTCCTTAAAAGCTTTGAAAATAATTTTAACCAAATAGGTCCTTATCCAATTTTTCGTTTGAGAATACATTAGCATAAACAAAATTAGTTGAACTATTTTTTTACATAACGCACTATTGAATCACAAACAAAAGCCCCCATGCATAGCTGGTAGATGGTAAGCATTGGATAGGTATCGGTCCATCTGGGTAAGAACCATCTTTGTGCCTATTTTTGCCGCCGTACAGATCAGATAAACACGTACGAAACACAGCAGTGCAAACAGTACCACTGTGTTCCGATCTGAAGGGTAAATAGAACCAGTATATCTCTATTCATATAAGTCACAACGCATTTGTAGTCTTCATCGTTTGAAATTAGTTGCAGGTGTCATGGGGCTGCAGAAACCATTAACATTCGGGTGTCCTGTAAGAGTTTCCTGTTTATTTGACGCTTTTATATAAAACAATGACTAAATAATAAATCATTGAAAATGTGCATTATTTTCGAAAATAAGCACAAAGATGGATGGAAGAGATGACTTCTTACATTTATACATACAATTAACAATTATATTATATAATATTGTGTATAATACAAATAATTGAATAAAACTTATTTTATTTTAGGATTTTATCGCGCTTAATTTAAATTATCGCGATAAAATCCGTAATGTTTGTTTTATTCCATAAAACAGAAGTGGTTGCATACATTCATGAATATTTTTTGGCTCAATTAGTATATTGGTTGATTCTATGGTGTAGAAACTATGTTATATATTATGCATTATAGTTACATATGCTAAGTTATATCTTAAAGCTAGGATAGATTGTTTATATTTTTTTGCAAAGGGGAAAACAAATACGTAATAATAACAAAATTGTCATAAGGATTTTGAAGCTAGATATCAATGTGAATGTAGCTGTAGATGTCTTTACTAGATTAATAAGGTATATGAATGTTAAAAAATGATGTACAATTCAATTCAAATTTTAAGTTATTCTTTTTAAATACTTATTTTATTCCCTAATTTAAAGTATGTGTCTGAAAAAAAACTGGATTCTATATTTATATTAACATTAGCGTTTATTTCACTATGATAGAACTACAAGTGTGTAACTTTTATTAGTCATATTCACTGTTAACACTATACATTGCCACATGTTGTAAAATACTTTATATAACTCACTATAAAGTAAAAGTTAAAGTTACAGCCTATAAACGTCCCACTGCTGGGCTCAGGCCTCCCCTCATTTCTGAGAGAGTTTTAGGGCAAGGAAGTGTCCGCCGCGCTACCCAAATGCGTGTTGACGAACTTCACATGTCTTCGAAATATTTTTTTTTCTTATTCCTCAGACATGCAGGTTTCCTCACGATGTTTTCCTTCACCGCCGAGCACGTGGTAAATCAGCACTTAACATTGCAATTAACAATTTCATTGGTGCCGGCGGTAATCGAACGTATGTTCCTCACGTACCTACTGTGAAATTTGAAGCGAGTGCTTAGCCCCTGAACTGCCACGGATGTCTATTATATTTGTTACCTCAACCTTGTGATATTTCTTAGTCTACCCGAAAGAATCAAAAAATTACCAATAAAATATAAAAACTTTATATAAAATAAAAGCTCATTTCTAGGGATTAAAAATAATTAAATAATTTACACACAATAGCTTTTAATTTCGAGGTTTTAATTCTCCTTTATACTTTGGTACTTATTTTATTATTTTAACTTTTTTGAAGTCGACTTTAACTTTTTATCAAAAGTTTAATTTTCTAAAACAGACTACTGATTGAACAACTTACAGACCTTGTTGCCGAATGAAAAGTTTGCAATAAAACAGTTTTATAGCCATCTTAATAGCAATAACACGGTTCTTTATGAAGAACGAAACGTTTTCTGAATACAGGAAATAGGGCTTAATGCGTAACTTAAAAAACTGCTACTACTGACACACTTTTGCACTTTGTCAACAGGAAATGTTGCCGTACGTATTTTTTACGTGTTTTAATTTTATTTCACAATATCAGTCATTGATATACAGGGTTTTCAGTATATCAATGATATCGGTTATTCCAAAAATAAGTGTGTATTATACATTTATTTACGTAACGAATCCGAATTAGGATTATTAACTTGATTTTTATGATTTCCTAAATTAGAAAACTATATAACATGGCGATTTTGAAACAACACGACCATTTTGAATTGAATACACTTAAAATTTCGATAGCGTTTTTAGTGGGTTATTTACTCAAATTTACAACTATTTGGACGTAGATACGCGAAAAGTATTCAAAATAAACATTACTTTTAAATATAGTTATGCATATTAAATTTAACTGTCTCCTTGGTCTAGGGGATATATGCGCAACTTTCAGCTATTAAAACCGTGCCCTGCCAGATCTCTCCCCGGTCGTTCGGATCTCGTTCCATCAGACAGTGTTGTCCATGGTAATCGTGCACTGTAATCTTGTCTTACGCAGATGGCTAGTCTCTTTTGAGACTGGCCGCCGCAACCGTAATTAGGTCAGCAGGACATTTTTTTATATATAAAGAAACAAAATGTGAATTTGTACCTTTTTGCATAACCACGTCCAAATACGTCAGTACAAAATACGAATGTAAAACACATTAAAATGTGTCCAGTAGCGTTTGCTACAGAACATATTCTTGTTATTGTAATTATTTATCGAGTAATTTTTTCTTGCGAATGTGTTGTATAGAGTAGAATGTAAAGGATAAGTATATTCGATATGTGATCATAACATTTGCGCCTAGTATAATATAATTATAATATATTTTATTATAAGATTTGTTTTAATAATGTCCACCAGTGGTAGATTTTAGAAACATGACTGCAAGATCAATTAATGCGATAGAATTAATACATTATCTTTCCGTTTTATCAATGAAGAAGTGAGAGGTAAAATGGTAAACATCCTAATAGCCTCAATCTATCCAGATTCAATGTGAGTATTCTAAGGGTGGGTTATTGTTTACCAGGCAGTTCACTTTACCATCTGTAACTACACCACTACTAGGTGGAATAACAGTCAAGCACTGGCTTATAGTATGTAAAAAATAATAATAACCTATATATAAAATAATAATTAAAGGACCTGCTGAAAGAAATTTCATTATGAGACAAGCAGTGTCTTTGTACATAATTATGTTTTTACCATTTTCCTATCGAAGTATGTGTGTACATAAACTGTTGAATAAATAAATAAATAAGGTAAATTACGTTTACGTAACGAATAAAATATATTAAGTAACCCGTGCGTAGAAGGATTTTCAATAGTATTGTGATATCACGCGTAACGAAAGTTTTAGAGTCAAAAGCTATCGTATTTATTAATAGACCGGCAATTCAGAACGAAAAGTCTGTGAAATATCACAGCTGTAGATCGCGTGGGCGCAGGCTGGTAGGGTAGCTGATATGGTAAATGTGCGTTACTTTTTCAGGCGAAATACGAAATAAAGTCACATACTTACGTGAAACAAACTTTAAATCAAGTTAACCAAGTGCGCACCTGAAAAATGACAGAGAAGGTGGATGTCTTTGATATTCAGATAATTTGCCTACTTATTATTTCACTGACTTAGAAAAGGGAGGAGGTCCTCAAATAAACTCTATTTACTTATGTGTTACCTCAGAACTTTTTTCTAAGTGATTATTTTTTTTTATTTAAAAGCTAGTGCTTCTCATGTAGCCCCATATAAATTTGATCAAGAGCTGATAAGTAGTTTTGGAGTTATCCTTAATAATGCGTATTCAATTGACCATATTGATGATATTTTCATTTTATTTATATTAAAGTCAGTTGTCCAAAATTTTTTATTTCACCACTTTTCTATTTAACATTTTTTGATATTTACAAATATACGACATGCTACGGCATTATTAATGAAAGAATGGCAATGAGAAGTGCTGATATTTTCAATCTCTTTCTTTTATCGACCAACTGTTAAACTTAAACCAGTATATGCTAATCTTGCATTACTAGACAGTCACTAATATTGGGAGGTCACTATTACACCGAACCTTTTTTAAGGTCATTGGAATTTTACGTGGGTCGCTAATCAAATAATGAATGTGTAACTATGGCGTCATCAAGTATAACTAAGTACCTAATTATATAGATCTATCTACAAATAATAATATCTTACCCTTAGGTATCCTCAGAAACAGTAAAGAAGGAAAAGTTGACATCCCCATTATTTAAGCACGCATATGCTATGCATTACTTTTTAGTTTTTTGAGAGGTTGTACATGCATAAAATTTCAAAAATAAATATCAAAAGTGAGCGCGTCAACTCGAGCGCGCGCGTTACAACCTCACGGAATTAGACTCTCGTAGGGGGCCGCACAGCGTAGCTTTTTTTCATACCTGATGCGCGGAGTTAGACAGGCCTAGTAATACATATAAGTATTTTATTGCGACACTGAGCAGATAAGCGCAGGACGCGGTTGACAGAAGTTGGAAGAATTTTTATTGTGAAATATGTACGCAATCTTGTATTTTTTACGTATTAGTCAGTGCCTGCTTTATTACAATATATATAATATACAGATGTATATATTTTATTATTAAAATGGTTAATGAATTTATTAATTTGTTATACTTTTTATTTATTTATTTTATGAGTTTTGTGTAAATAATGTAAAAATTAGCCTTAATAAGAAAAAAAAAGCAATAATCATTGATGGCCGTAATCTTAGACTTATATAATATTACCGTTTTAGTGATCAGTTATTATCTAAGATAAAAGTCATAAAATTACTTGTTTAAACTTTATTAATATTCTTATTATTATTGTAATTTTAGTCAGCAAAGGTGTCGTAGATACAAGTAAAATATATAAAGGAATAAATAATATTATAAATTAAAATGTAATTTTAATTTTGTTTTGCCATGACAATTTACTATTTGTTAAAATATAAAGTACCAATTTACCACAAGCTCGGTAAAGAAGTGAAACATCACAGACATGCAGGTTTCATCCGTCTAAGGAACAAAAATTATTTTAAATACAAGCCAAGTTCATACTTCATTTTTAACTTCCCGCTTTGAAAATCAATGATTTTCTAAAAATTGGAAAGTTATTGTTTGTATTGGAGGCTGTTGTGTTTTGGAATGTGAAAGAGTCTTGATAAACTGAAATTTTCTGCGAATTTAGACCAAATCATCACGGCTGACTCCAGAATCAAAGCCGCTAAAAAAACCGATGGAAAAACGACTTTTTGAAAATTTGAGTATTTTTAGTTTTCATAAAGTAATTTTCTTGAAATTTCTTCCACACCCTTGCTTTGATCAATTCTATAATCATATCAACACTTCTACTCTAAAGGGGACGTCAATTTCCGTAAACTGCATCAAAATTCGTTAATTCGTTTGAGAGAAAATCTCAAAAATGTGGTTTTTCGAAATAACTTGTAAACTTTCCGTGAAATATTTTTTTTTGTAATAGACTTTCTTATAAGAATAAAAAAAATGCGTTGATTGCCGTATATCACACAAAAATTGGTAGATTGGTTCGTGAAATATTCACTTTTGAAAGAAAAAGTCGTTATCCAAAATTCTTAATTTTCTTCCGAATTCGGAGCGCTTTGAAAGCAGGAATTTTCAAGGAAGGCCTCAACCTCAACTTCAACCCAGGGTCAACCAATTTTTTTATAGAGCCAGGATGACAAAAGAATACACAGTCAACCCGATGGTGAGTGGATATGTGCCTATTAAAAATTTCGGTTAAAAATTCGGAATCAATATGCAGATGTACATAAAGTCAACCCTGATGACTAAGTGGAATGCCGCGTTAATAATAAAAGGAGTCTTCGGTTCTCTACATTAACCATAATATGAAACATAACAGCATTAAGAAATGAATTTCGTTTTATTAAACGAAATAAGAGTCTCACTATCAATAGGCAATTCATTTTTGTATGTGGTTAAGATACGCTGCAGCGATATATACATATAATTGTTGCACAAATGGGTCGGCTCGACCGGGGAAGGATCAGGCTCTCGCTGAATACTAGTGTAAAATAGTAGTTTAATGTTGCAGTGTTTTGTATTTGTTTAAGTGAAGAGAACCGGAGACGCTATTAATGTGTAGCGAGGCATTATATATTAATCCTCAGGGGTGAAAATGCATTAAATTTAATATTAAAAGATCCAAGCATTTGCCCTAGGTGTTAATAGATCGCAGTAATTATTTACCAAAAGATCGACTGTGTGTTTCAAGTACACAGTCACCATCAGTCACCCTTATTCTATATAATGTTATGAAAAAATTTGTTGTAGAAAACAGAGAGTAAACTGAAAAAATAAACTCAATTAAATCTCAAAACGAACCAAGCTAAAAATGGGTGCGTGTTTAACCAATGAGTTCGCCAACAAAATTATATTTATAAAAAAGTCTGAATCACTTACGAACGGTAATTTAAAATTAGTCTGCGGAGAGTAGACAACAGCCCCATTATTGATAAAAGGGTTGCTTTCGGTTTTGTTCCATTTAAAGGCTCATTTGCAAAAGTAGGTAAATTACACGTAAAGAAGCTTTAGAGGAGGAGATGGTAAGGAGCTTTTTTTTACAGTTGTAAGGGATTCTCTGTTCTATCCTCTGCACTTTTTAATTAGAATACTCCTTAATGAAAAACCTGTTTTTTTAGAAAATTTAGGAATTGATCGCTAGGCGTGTGATAAGTTTCAGAACTGATTGAGTTGCAAATGTAATATACGGAATCAAAGCATGTATCTTCACTACTACCCGCATTTGAAAGCTCAAAGTTTTTCAGAGTGCTACGGCAAGTTCTATGCTTGGAATTGCACAGAAAATAAAATTCGTAACTAGGATATTTGCAGCAGAACGTTAAAAAGTGACAAAGCCCAGGGGATCATTGAGCTGGGATGACTCAAAACACCGACAACCGATTGGGAAAAAAGATTTTCGAGTGGCAGCCTCGTACCAACAAGCGCAGTATTGGGCAGCCTACCATCAGACGGAGTGACGGATGACCTTATGGAAATACGCAAGTAGTCAATGGATACAGGCGGCTCTGGACCGTACTTTGTGGAAATGCATGGGGGATTTCTACGTTAAGAAGTAGTCTTGTGATGGGTTGTAGTGATTGTAAGATCCATAAACCCACAATAATGGGAGCATCATTGATACTCCTTTAGTATCAAAGCACGTATAAAGAAGTACTATGAGATAACGCAAGAGAAACCAACATCTTCATCTAGGGGAAGGATTTTAAAATAATAGAAACTTATCTTATCAGATTTAAAAAAACGCTAGAAGTTATTCTTCTAACAATAGTGTAAAACATACAAAAACTGAAATAGATTCAGTCCAACGTCAGAAGCTGAACGCAGTGGAAACTATTTTATTATTTTTAGTTTTTGAAGTTGTCTTTTACTTTCTTACTCATCATTTTGAGTGCACTAAGCAATATTGTATGGTAGCAAATAGAATACTGTCTAAAGAGATATATCAAACACTTCTACCCCTTAACTCTCCATTCTTTGTTGCGGAATTTTTTCCTTAATTTATATGAAACCACCCCACAAGTTAATTAATTAATTAGAAGCATTTATTACGAATAATTTTAGAAACAGTATTGAATTAATAAAACAAAATTATAAATCATCCTCTAGTGTTAGTGTGTACTGTATTTACGACACAAAGGCCTATCCCCCAGCATATTCCACACTTCTCTTATTTTAGCTGTTCGATGCCAGAATGAGCCCGCGGTTTTTCGATGTCATCAAAATATCGTTTCCTTTGCCCTCTTTTCTCCTTTATGTTTAGAATATATGGGCCCATTCTGTTATATCCATTGCCTGTTTTTATTTTATCTGAGCGTATATACTGCCCACTTATATTTAAGGTTTTTATTTTGGTCACAACATCTTCTATTTTTGATATTTGTCGTACATCTGTAGCTCTATTTCGATCTCTTTTTACATAGCTCCTTTTTATGGCTCTTTGACATGTGATCTGTTTTTGAACTTGTTTATGTGTCATTGCTCAGGCCTGGTAATCTTATGTTAGTGTAGGTAAATACAAGTCTTGTATATTTTTCATTACTTTTCATTACTTTTTTAAGTGTCCGAAATCACTTGCAAGAGTTGAAGAGCCGTCTTTCTATTTCTGACTCCATTTAGTCTATAAATACAATTAATTAACTCAAGTAAATATAGGAATTTACAAATTTTATTTCATCCTTCTTTACTGTAATGCTATCTTTGGATTTGTTCATCAATATTTTGGTCTTTCTTTTGTTCGTTGTTAGGTTCCCCATATTGCTTAATAGCGCCAAATCGTGGATCATAGTTTGATTATTTTTGGGTTATCTGCTATAAATACTATGTCATGAGTAAATCTTAGATGGTTTATATTGGTGCAGTAGGTTAGGTCTTCCGCTAGTACTGGTAAGATTCATTTTGGTGAGAGTGGGTCTTGCCGCTTCACACATTTCTAGCTTTATTCGTCTTGTGCTGTTTATGTATATATTTTTTGTTATCCTCATATTTTTTTCTTTATAGAAGAGGGGGCAAACGAACATGCAGCTCACCTGATGTTAAGTGATTGCAATATCTTTTTGATTCCTAACAATATCATAAGTAGACGTTTGGCTAAGTACTGTTTGTTGTATTTCACTATGTATTAACATATATAATCTCTCCACTCTGCACATAGTTTTTGCAAGTGAAATATACTTTAGTATATACTTAAAAATAAATTTACTTGTCATCATTGTCATTACAGTCTCAAACAATTCCGCTGCTAAACATTGCTGAGTATTGGGTAGGTTTTTTTAGGCAATGAAGGTAAATAGTTAGGATAAAAAGAGTTAATGTCACACATTAATAGATTTAAATCGAAGAATAATTACAATAGTTTACGAGTCTACATATCACTCTTTTAAGGGGATCACTTATATAATTCAATACTGGTAGTGAACCGTAGATGAAAGAGGTACAACCTAAGCCCAGTGTGGGAACTACGGCAAAATCGCCTTGCGGCAATTTATAAGGAGGCATATGTTTAGCAGCGGACTTTTATTTTTTTATAGAAGATAGAGCAACTACCACCTCCCATGAAGATCCGCATCACCAGAGGAATTGCAAGTGCGTTGACGGCCCTTTAGAAAGGGTAAAGCTCTTTTCTTGAAGGTCCCCAGGTCATATCGGTCCGGAAAAATCGCCGGTGGTAAATGATTCCTCAGAGAGGTCATACGCGGAAGAAAGCTCCTAGTGAAATGTACAGTGGTGGACCGCCAAGCATACAAATGGTGTGGATGGTATCGGGAGATTGGCCGCGTAGTGCATTCATGAAATTTAGCGGCTGGGATTAATCCGAACAATTCCTCAGAGCACTCCCCGTGGTAGATGCGATTAAATACGCAAAGAGATGCAAAACTTCTTCGCAGCGCCAGTGAATCGAGCAGATCGGAAAGCACTCGGTTGTTGACGCGGTGGCTGATATGCAAACTGGTGTCTTATTTTGTTTTATTTTATTTTATTTTTATTGGAAAACTTACAGATAACATTAACAGTAAATAAATGAATAACAACTAGAAGGCCATTTTAAAGTTTTCACCTATAGACAATATGAACTTAAAAACAATAATTCCAGTCGGTAAAAGATAAACATCGATTAAGACAAATACAGTAAATTAAACAGAAAAACATTCAACAAAATAATTTTTTCGCTAAAATATTTTTGATTCGAGAAACACTGGTACTAAACAGATCCAAGTCAACGCTATTGGATATGTCATTGAAAGTTCTGCATGCAGGTATTATAAAAAAAATTTGCCTGTATTTATTCCGGGTATGCGGCACGTGGAGTAAGCGAGGCTTTCTTAATAGGGTAGCTCTTGTTGTAAAGCCTAATTTACTCAGTAGCAATCAGTCAATATGACCATTTGCCAATTTAAAAAGATAAATCATATCTGCTGGTTATTAGTGTAAAATTGCGTCTTAAATTGCAGAAAACGTAGAAAACGCTTTTGTACTTGCTCAATCCTATCTATATAAATGTTATAATTTGGATTCCACACTTGAGAGGCGTACTCTAAATGGCTGCGAACAAGAGCGCAATAAAGTATCGTATATGTTTTAATATTATGAAAATCAGTGGAAAATCTCAAAACGAATCCAAGTGCTCTATTGGCTTTTTTAATGATATTGTCAATATGTGCATCAAAAAGTAATTTAGAATCGAAAAATACACCAAGATCCTTTACTGACTGTAATCTCTCTATAGTAGTGACTTGTAATTTGTAATGAAAGACAGTGGGATTGGGTTTACGGGTAAAAGTAATGATAAAACACTTGGACACATTCGAGTCAAGTTTATTGCGTGAACAATATTATTCAAGTTCATTGAAATCACGCTGCAGACCAAGGCAAGTCGGAAGTATTTGTAATGGGACATAAAATTTTCATGTCATCAGCATAAAGGAGTCTTGAGTTAACCTCATTAACGGCAAGCGTCCAAATTTGACCGTTTCGATATTCCATTAAAATGCAAGAGGGCAATGCAGACCGCACGCACCCACAGTACTTTAACCCATCAATACTGATTGTTACGCGCTCAAATCGGTGCACTAGCGCCATCTAGTCTCTAACCGAAGAACTAAACTTCTTGAAGTTTAAAACTCGAACTCTCGGTACCTTGCGCGTGTTTACTTGAACATTCTGGATATTTTGCTAATTTATATAAATAGGCGCTGCAAGATGCGATCGAGGCAGTGTTGATTTGGCGAAACAAGCGAAGCTTCGGAGCGGAATAAAATGAATTAGTGTGTTTAATTATTAGTGTTTTAAGTTTTAATTTGTGTAAAGTAAATTAAAGTGTTAATTTAGGTAATTTTATCGGCAATTTTTATTGTCACGAACCTCAAGCTCGTAACAATTGGTGTTAGAAGTGGGATAAAATCATGCCGATTTTACCTAAGGAGGAAACGGAGGGTGTCCATACCCGCAGTCAAAGCCAGCAGGAGACGGGCCAAAGAAGATTTGGTGGTGCAACGCCGCAGACGTCGGAGGGCCAGCCACCGGCTGCAGGCCCGTCAGTAGCCCCTACATCTGCAGCACCTGACTTAGGTGCTCTGATGGTGATGCTGCAGGATCAGGCTTGCCGTCAGGAGGAGCAGGCCCGTTGGTTGAAAGAGCAGCAGGAGGAACAGGCTCGCCAGCAGGCGGAACAGGCACGCCGATTGGAAGAGCAGCTGCGGGGCGGACAGAAGGAACAGGCCCGTTGGTTGAAAGAGCGACAGGAGGAACAGGCTCGCCAGCAGGAGGAACAGGCTCGCCGACAGGAGGAACAGGCTCGCCAGCAGGCGGATCAGGCACGCCGATTGGAAGAGCAGCTGCGGGGCGGACAGGAGGAACAGGCCCGTCGGTTGTAAGAGCAGATGCTCCTCATAAAGGACCTTCACGCTACCTTCGGGAACGAGATAAAGGAGGTGAAGGATAGGGTTGCTCAGCATGACAATCGCCTGTCGGAAGCTGAAACCCAAATAGCGAAAGCTGAAAACCGAATCGAGAAAGCTGAAACCCGAATCGACCAAGTAAACAATCGGGTTGACAACGTAATGGCTGACATGAAGAAATCACTGGACGAACTCAAACTTGGAGATGGAGCTACAGCTCCCGCAGTAGCTACAACACCTTCGCTACGTGGGTTCAAGGTGCCACCGTTCTACGGTACTTCTTCCTGGTCAGCCTACAAAATTCAGTTCGAAGCTATTATGAAGGCGAACGGCTGGAATAAAAATCAGGCCATGACTGCTCTCACACTAGGCCTGCGTGACCAGGCCTTAACAGTTCTGGAAGCTCTCGGTGAGGAAGTGACTTATGAGCAACTCCTTGAGGCATTGGAGGCGAGATATGGTGACGCTCACCTGGAACACGTCTTTCGTGCGCAGTTTAAAGATCGTGTGCAGCGCATCAACGAAAACCTGCAGCAGTGGGCTCTAGAAGTGGAGAAGCTGGTGCGAAAAGCATACCGATCTATACTTGCGCTCATTGAAGGGAACCTGGTGCGGACATTCATCGACGGCATCCGCGACCTGGAAGTCAGAGCTGCTGTGAGGCTCGGGCACCACGAGACGCTTAAGGACGCCTTGGCCCATGCACTGGAAGTAGAAGCCGTGCGGCAGGATCATCGTTCCTATCGCGTCAGGGAGGTTGCAGCAGTTACAGTTCGCGACCGCAACAAAGGATACAGCCCAAGGTGCTATGGCTGTGGGGAAAAGGGCCATCTTCAATCCAGCTGCCCTAAGCGAACCATGGAAAGGAGAGTTGATCTATCTCGAGAGGGTAGTCCAGCTAACGGCACTGCCTAGCGGCGACAGGATCATCGTTCACCTCACGCTAGGGAGGTTACAGCAGTTACGGTTCGCGACCACAATAAAAAATACAGCCCGAGGTGCTATGGCTGTGGGGAAAGGGGCCATCTTCAGTCCAGCTGCCCTTAGCACACCCTAGGAAGGGAAGGCGAAAGGTCTCAGAAAGGAAGTGCGGCTAACAGCACCGCCCAGCAGCAGCAGGAATACGACTTTACTATCAGATACCGCAGCGGGAAATCTCACGGCAACACAGATGCATTGTCAAGAAGACCTTGTCAACCATTGTAGTAGGCAAGAGAGTAAGGAAGTGGTATCCGTGAGGATGCTCAGGACAGACCACCTCAGCAACGGGTGGAAGGACAGCCTACGACATTCACAGCAGGAAGATCCGGACATCAAGCCGATTCTGGGATGGATGAAGGCCCGTGCTACCAAGCCTAAGTGGAGGGACGTCTCAGCGATGAGTTCAACCACGAAAAGCTATTGGGCCCAATGGGATAGCTTGCTGCTTCAGGATGGAGTCCTGTGCCGTAAATGAGACAATGGTCGAGGAGACAGCTGTCGTTTGCAAATGGTTGTCCCTAAAGCTAAAGTGCCGAATGTTTTACAGCTGTGCCATAATGGTCGTTCAAGAGTCCATCTGGGAGTTAAACGAACTCTACTGAAGGTCCGAGAACAGTTTTACTGGGTCCATTATCGTGACGATGTGGAGGATTGGTGTCGTACATGTACAAGTTGTGCGGCTGTGAGGGGACCTCAGACACGGAGTAGAGGAGCATCGAAATTGTACAATGTTGGTGCACCACGGGATAGGACATCCCTTGATATTGCGGAGCCGTTACAAAAAGGCGCAAGAGGGACTCCTAAGATCGTCCATGTGGATCGCTTGGCGCGTTATTATGGGGCCGATAATGCTCGGGACGAGCATGTCTTAGGAGGGGGCAGTGTTACGCGCTCAAATCGGCGCACTAGCGCCATCTAGTCTCTAACCGAAGAACTAAACTTCTTGAAGTTTAAAACTCGAACTCTCGGTACCTTGCGCGTGTTTACTTGAACATTCTGGATATTTTGCTAATTTATATAAATAGGCGCTGCAAGATGCGATCGAGGCAGTGTTGATTTGGCGAAACAAGCGAAGCTTCGGAGCGGAATAAAGTGAATTAGTGTGTTTAATTATTAGTGTTTTAAGTTTTAATTTGTGTAAAGTAAATTAAACTGTTAATTTAGGTAATTTTATCGGCAATTTTTATAGTCACGAACCTCAAGCTCGTAACATTATATTTAGAGACTACTTTTGAAGTTTGTCCCGGTATTCGGAGATGTTTTCCCGAGAATGTGTGTAGCGAGAGTGTATAGGGCATCACCAGTGCTGTCATCCGCATAACAATGAATGTTACCGCTATGTTACAGTTCCTTCCAAAGAGTCATTGCCAAGGCAAAGTCAGAGCATAGGCAGAATTGGCGAGAAACTAGTTCACCTTCCTTCTGGAACTTGTGCATTCTGGTCTCTCGCCAAGGTTGTCCAGGGGAATTTTCTGTCAGCCATCTCTTCCATCTCTGCACAGGGAAGACGGCTCACTGGCCCATACCACAAAGAAGGAAGCCGATCAGATAGGCTCTTTCTTTGCGTCCAACTCGACTCTCGATGACGTGGGAAGTACGCCGCCGACCATCCCGCGGTGTGATTGCTCCATGCCGGAAGTGCAGTTCACACAGCGCTCGGTTCGCAAAACACTCCTCTCCCTGGACATCCACAAGTCGAGTGGGTCTGACGGGATCCCCTCAATTGAGCTGAGGATGTGTGCTCCAGAGTTGGCACCGGTTTTAACGCGTCTTTTCCGGTACTCCTACTTCCTAGGCGTAGTCCCAAAATCATGGAAGACGGCATTCGTCCATTCGATCCCTAAACAAGACAACCGTTCAGACCCATCCAACTACCGGTCTATCGCCATCACCTCCTTGTTTTCTATTTGGCGTGGCGGACATTAAAATCGCCTGGGATCACTATCCCTGCGGAGGGATCTGCTGTAGCAACGAATCTGTAGCCATTTGTTTGTGGTCGATGAGTCGGTCTGTTTCGGCAATATCGCTATGGGACCTACAGAGCTCGCGTGGATGGTTGCCACTGTCTACGCGCAGCTAAAGGATGGACAGGTCCGAACCTTCAAGACTGCCGAGGCGTCAAGTACAGATGTCTTTTCTGACGTATGATGATACTGTAAAAATTCACGGATAGTGTGGCAGGGGTCGCCTTGGATTTTTTGTTCAGCTTACCCCGTTACCCCGAGCAGTTGTTGTCTTGAGCGAAATTATTTTGCTTCTTCCCAGAATACGTGGGGCAGCCTGAGCATCCACGCTCAGGAGTGGAGCAGCTTGATCATGGATGCTCAGTAAAGGATTCTCAAGGGGTACTGGTACCCTCGTGGGGTTGTCTGACATTTAATTCCGCCACCTTGTTGATAGAGGGGGGTGGGGCGGAATTGGGCCTCCAGCCACCTGCAAGATTAGGTTAAATAGGAAGAATTATTATATATTAAAACTCCTTTTACGGATTTTATCGCGTTTAATTTTTAATAATTTTTAATTACCGACTTTTGCTTTTTTGCTTCCAAGCACCCGAAACAGCGGGGAACTGAGATGACTGACATCCCGATGTCACTGTTAAGCCCAGAGTACCTTCAGCTTTTTTTATTATTTTTTATGGTCCGATCTATGCAAAATGAACTGACTGTCTTGAAGTCTTGCAGTGTTATGCTTGGGTTTAGGGTTAATTTTATTGATAATAGGTTCCCAAGCAGATGGTGGTACCCAGCCTCCTTCTCTGTTGAAATTAGGATGTTTTTTAATTTCAATAGGCTCACGTATAAACCTTGGTAGGAATCAAATCAAATCTGATGTAATGGTTGGGGCCGTCGAGGATATGATCACGAATTGCAGACTTCCTGGAACGTTGATGCTTCACATTATCTATATGTTAAAAAAAAAACATAATAAGCAAACGAAAATATAAAATGAAATAAAGGTTTATAGACACTTCGGAGTCTCGCAAGCTCGACTACGCTCAAAAACATTTTGATAAATTGTTAGAGTGTCCTTGGCGTAGACACAATAGCCGGGGGTTTCTGTAGTTTTATTAAAGATAATGAAAGATATATTGTTTATTTTTGTTGAAATAACAACCGCTATGTTACAATTTTACAACGGGGAGCGTAAGTGTAAATCAGCAGAATAATGCTTCGTCTCGTATGGTGAGTGTAGAGAACTGGATACCTGAAAGTGACTTTTTTATTTACCTCTGGTTCGAAAAAAAGTTTCTGTCCTGAGAAGCACCGGCAAAAAAACTAGTGGGACTTTTTTTTAAAACATCTGACAATCATGTTTGTTACAATTAGCAACACATAAAAAAATGGAAATAGCTAGGGAGCGATGCCAGGGGTTATTATCGTCCATACATTCCTTAATATTATAATAAACCATTTTATACAAACTTAGTTCAATTATGTTTTTGAACTTTGTGCAAGTCAAGTTTTGTATATTTTATGGGATTTTGTAGTAATTGTTTTTGAGAGCAGTCGAGCTCGCGAGACGCTGAAATGTCTAGAAACCTTTATACTCGTTTCACAAATTATTTTATAGTTCATTTATCTACACGATTACTAAAATATATCAATGAGGAAATTAATACAGAACTTTATTAAAACATATAGGAACGTAGTAGTACATATCCGCAGCTATATTATGGTTGTAGCACGAATATTTTGGCTCGACTGGGGAACAACCAATCCCTTACTGTATACCAGATTATATCGCTGCATTTCGCATGATATCTGAAGAGAACCAGACATCCTTTTTACTATTAAACGAATCATCATTCCATATTAGTCTTCAGGGGTGACAACGTATCTGTATTTTAATACTTAATCAAAGAAAGATTTAAATGTATATATGGGCCATTCCAACCATTCACCATCTCGTGTAATACATATATGCACATTCATCACCCTTATCCTATAAAAAAGCTAGTTGTCAGGTCTCCTTTCAATAATAAAACGGAAAAATTCGGTAGCTCTGTGCGAATAAGCATACTTCAGATTACCTTGAAATATCTCTGATATATTAGAAAGACAAACTTGATCACAATGTGGTAAATTGTGCCTTGGTAATTAAGGGATTCGATATCGTATTATTCACACACTATGAAGATAAAGATTAGCATCTGGTTTCGAGCCCGAGCTACCATAGCTCAGCATCAAACAATAATATTAATTAACAAAACACAAGAAATTATATTAATCAATTTCTTTTAAGAACATGGTAAAAGAATGCCTCATCGCATCTTGAATCCATTTATAATTCATAAATTAATAATATTGTGTGACAACTGCTTTTACTCGGACTATAATTCAGCCCACGCTAATTTGCGCAGGGAAGTGAGAACAAAATTAGGACATTATCTAAATTAACTTAGTTTATTTTCATGTAACATTTAACAAAAATTTTATCCTACATAACATGTTTTTTAAATAAGAAATTTTAATTTGCTCTTCTTTCATAAATGTAGAAATGTATGAAGTTGTTGACAAGTACGTTTACCTGGGACAAATAGTCCGACTAGGTAAGTCTAACTTCGACCGAGAGGTCAATCGACGGATTCAACTCGGCTGGGCAGCGTTCGGGAAATTACGACACATCTTCTCGTCAGGTATACCTCAAAACCTGAAAACTAAGTTGTACAACCAGTGCGTGTTACCAGTAATGACATATGAATCTGAAACGTGGTCCTTCACTGCTGGCCGTATGAGGACGCTCAAAATCGCTCAGCGAGCTATGGAGAGGGCTATGCTCGGAGTTTCTCTGTGTGATAAACTTAGAAATGAGGATATCCGCAGTAGAACCAGAGTGACCGACATAGTCCAACGGATTCGTAAGCTGAAGTGGCAATGGGCCCGCCATATAGCTCGAAGAACCGACAACCGTTAGGGACAAAAGGTTCTCGAGTGGCAGCCTCGTACCCGTAGGCAAAGTGTAGGGCGACCCCCACTAGATGGAGTGACGACCTGGTAAGACATGCAGGAAGTCGATGAATGCAGGTGGCTCAGGACCGTGCTTTGTGGCATACCTTGGGGGAGGTCTATGTTCAGCAGTGGACTTGTGAAGGGCTGTAATGATGATAATGATGATGATTTATTAACATAATGTTATACTATTCAATTTTTATTACAATATGTACAATGCTTAATATAATAACACGTTAAATTTACGATGGGCAATGAGTTTTATGTTTATTAGTACAAATTTTTATTCCATTTACTTTTACAACTGCTTTTTACCCAAGAATGTGCATCCATTAAATAGCATCCTATTTTATTACCTATTCCTTCCTTTCAACCTATGTTTTTAGGTCTGAATATTACAGAGAGCTAGTATTTGAAAATGGACTTTTTTATTTGCGTTATCCTTGAAATCAGCCAAGATCCTGATATGCAGAGAACGGTCATACCAATATTACACGCATAATATCAGTACGACCCATATGCGGATGCGTTTTCACCCCTAAGAACTAAGATGGAATGCTTAGTTAAAATGGTATCCATTTCTCCTTATTCGCCATACGAAACACAGCAGCATTGAGCTACCATTTTAGTATGGTACTTTTACAGCGTGTTCGTTTCCCGGTGAAGCCGCCCCATCAGTGCTATATTAGAACTAAACAGCATGGCTCAGCCCCACCTTTAGTTAACTCTGGTCATCGGCCTATATATTACGGACATAATAGTATACAACCTAGTTACATATAAATTATATGTCTACCAGTAGGAGATCATGAGACTTTTCAAGTGGTTTTCATAGCCCCCTCATATGACACATAAATTAAACGAACATAATATAGTTAGTAAACTTAAATTGCAGGCTTCTTATGTTCAATTCTTGAGTGCAGGCTTCTTCTCATTTATAAAAGCGTGTTTAGGGCACACACAACGCTAACCTGATGCGAGTTATTCACATTTCTTAGAAATGATTCTAAGATATATGATTGTTTGATTTATTTGATGTCTTTTTTTCTCACATGTGCAGGTATCCTAAAGATGTTTCTTTCGTCACGGCGCACATGGTAAATCAGCACCTATTGATACCGGTGGAGATCGATCCCGTGTATCTCGAGTACTATGATATTTACGCGAATGCTAAGCCCCTGTGTTACCATGGCTCTTTTATATAATATAAATGATCGTTTCAATTCAAATTGTCGTTTGACTTACTAAATGTTACGTTGAAATATTCTGAAGCGATTGCATATCATTGCTTCACCTCTAAATTATATTTATTTTAGTACACCTGTCGCAGCCAACTAATCTTATTGGCCTTTTAGTTAATAGCATAGCCTTTTTACTAAACTTTGTCGTTCAAATAACGGCCTGAACGATATTCAGTCGATGCGTCCAATTGTTGTATTGCACATATCTTGTAATATCTGTGACAGTATTCAGGTTCGGCTAACTAGTTGGTTGCGACATATGCAAAACTAGTTTCATTACTTATATCGCATTCCAATCAGCCGTAAAAACATGAACGTGCAGATGCAAATATCTCTTATTTTCATTATTTAAGAGCAATTAAAAAAAATTTGATATGTACTTCAGATCTCATACAAAATTATTTTTTTCCTTCGGAATTGTGCATTTTCGTATTTTTTAAGCAAATAGAGTAATTTAATCAAGACAGTTTTTTACAAAGTATCTAAATAAAGAATGCTTACTTCATAAGTAAAATCTAAAGAGTTTTTTCTGATGATTTGCCAAGATATTAAAGGTCGAGGCCAAATAAAGCACTGTCGCCAGCAAAGCTTTTGTTTCTTAAAGCATTTACCCAAGTGCTACTAGCTGTCAGTATTGTTTTTATTAAAATAGCTGACAGAGTCAAATCTCATTTTATTATACATTACATTACTTTGAGCTGATTATTATTAAACTAAAATAATCAAATAGTCTTCTTGTTGTTATCGCATCCAATTAATTTACCATAACCTCACTGCTATGAAAACTTATAAATTATTACATTTGTTATGGTTCAATTCCTATGGTAAGTTTACATTATAAATGATATTTTATATATACCAGGAACTCATGATCAGCAGTCGCACTACTAAAACCATTAGACCAACAAGGCAGTTCCGGGTCTGGCTAATAATCTATTATTGAGTTTTTCCGTCAAGAAATCCTCAGTAGCTGCCCGGAGTCAGAATGTCGCCGGTGTCTCACCTTCGTGCCTCTGAAAGCACGTAAAGCCGTTGGTTTTGCAACTGATCTCTCACCGGTCGTATCGGTTTACAATTCCATCGGATTATGAGAGTGAGGAAATAGAGAGTACACCTGTGCTTGCGCATACACTTGGACACTATAATCCTGTCTTGTGCCGATGGCTAGTCTCCATTTTGAGGCAGGCCACAGTGACCGGAATTCGGTCTGGACGACATTATAATATTTTTATTAAAAAAATCCGGTGTGCGTGTGTGGTTAATTGTTCCCCTCCTAAGCAGCTTCACCGGTTTTTCCAAAATTTTTGGGAGTTATTTTAATAAGGGTATTCTTACATAATGAGGCAATACTGTCAGCTATCGACCAGCCCGGCCGACGTTTTTTGGACCAATTTTTTTTAACGAGCGACACTTACGATAGCGATATTTATAAATGACAATCACGTAAAATAATGCTAAATTTAATTTTTTATTAATAATAATATTATTTATATATATATATATATATATATATATATATATATATATATATATATATATATATATACAATATTATATATAAAGAATGTCACAAAGCACTGTCCAGAGGCACCTGCATCCATCGACTTCCTGCATGTCTTACCACACGATCAGGTGGGACTCCATCTTGTGGGCGATCGCTCTACGCCTACCGGTACACCTTTTTTAGTCGAAAACCCTTTTTTTCCCTATCGGTTGCCGGTACTTCAAGTTATCAAATGAATTAGTAAGCTGAATTACACGCATTAGTAAGCTGATGTGGTTTTTTGCCACTGCAGCTTACTAACCAGCAGGGCTACGCCAGTTACTCTGGTTTAACTGCTACTCAACTGTACATATAGGTTGTTCGGTTCACGGTTCACGGGAAATTTTTACAACTTATAGTTTGCCAAATTACATAGCATCATCACAATATATCCAAGCTCCTAAAACAAATTTTGAAACGGCAGAACTTATGCTCAAAACTATGTCAACCCGTCCGCTAAATGCGATGTCATTATGTTTAAAGCAAGTAATTAGATGAGCAACCTTAAATCAGGGAAGGTTTAGCTGAGAATACGGTCTCGGACAAGGAGCTTCGTATAAATATGGTTGAAATTCACTTAAGGTTAATTCGTTTTATTATACTCATTCCTTGATTTTTACAACTTGTAGATGTTTAAACACAGGGTTGCGAACTATAATATCAATGAATAGAAAAATTTGCAATTTTCCTCATTTTGCAAAAAAAATTGAAGATTTTGTATGTATATGCTATACACAACATATTGGGGTTTTAATTTGTCATTATATTTGTTGGCACTTAAAAGTTAAAAGTTACAGCCTATATACGTCCATTGTATGCACTCAAACTTCCTTTTTATTCTCAGTGGGTTTTAGGGAAAATAAATATCCGCCGCGCTACCCCAATGTATGTTTGCGAATTTCACATGTCCTTGAAATATTATTTTTTCTTATTTCTCAAACATGCCGGTTTCCTCACGATGTTTTCCTTTACCAAAGATTACGTGATAAATCAGCACTTACTTGAGAATCATAATTTCTTTGGTGCCGAGGGGGTTCAAACCCCGGTGGATCGCCTACTGTAAACTGTACAGCGAGAACTTGGCTACTGAGATAACACGTACCAAGTTAATTATCATTAAAAATATTTAAACTACTTATAGGAAGTTCGACAACTGTTTAGTGATGTCTCGGTAATTGCAAAGGTAAAAAAACCGGCCAAGAGCGTGTCGGGCCACGCTCAGTGTAGGGTTCCGTAGTTTCCCGTCCGTCACAATAAGTGTTCCCAGTTATTAGTTTAAAGGTGGGTATCCATTATGTTCGCACTCCAGCAGTGCTCCGCGCTACTGCAACTGCTCCCGGTAGTGGGTACTGTTGTTTCCATCCAAGTTCAAAATGATTTTCCTAGAAAGTCCTTACAAAGTTTTACTTTTCAGATTGTTTTCATATTTTCTAAACTTATTGTTCAAAAGTAAGAGGGGGGCACACATTGTTTTTTACTTTTGGAGCGATTATTTCCGAAGTTATTGACATTATCGAAAAAATATTTTACCACTTAGTCGGCGTGATGATACACATATTGGTACGGTACGGGCTTTCTAGTGCTAATGGTCAGAGAGATTAAGCGAGGACGGAGAGACGGACAGACAGACGTGGCGAAACTATAAGGGTTCCTAGTTGACTACAGAACCCTAAAAACTGGCAGCGATCATCTAATGTTAGAGGCACACTGAACCTAAACGTGAAGTTTGAGAGGTCATGTCTAATGAAGTCAATGCTCCATCCTCCTGGTGCTCTAATCCAAAGCCCCGAAAACTTTCAACTCGAGTTACAAAGTCGTTTCAAGTGCGTAGAAAACTGCAATGAATTCGACGATATAAATGACAAGATTATGGAAACTGTCAATGCGGTAGGAGATAAGGTCTTTAAGACCCATCGCAAAAGAACACAGAAACTCCCCGATCACACTCTTAATCCCACGGCTGTTAGACGGAAGATGAAGTTGTAGTCGTCAGCAGATTTTGAAGCATACAAGCAACTGAAAAGACAGATTTCCAACTGCATGGGGGCGGGCCTTACGCAACGTTAATACAGAATTACAGAATACAGAACGTATTGAAGAAGCAATTGAGCAGAACCAGTGTTTCCAAGTCTTTGACAGAGATCTATAGCTGCCAAAAAAAGGCAAACCTAAAAGCTGAATAACCAATGTGGCAGCATCGTTTCCAGGACACCTGAGATTCTGAGTGAGATGGAGACGTTCTGTGGGCACTTGTACACGTCATCGTTGGAACCACACGCAAGTGTGAGAAACGGTGCAAAAGCAAGTCTTATCCGATACTAATCCGATGATATCCCGGACGATAGTTGGAGTGAAATTAAAGTGGCTCTCCAGCACCTTAAAATAGGTAAATTTCCGGGCGGGAATGGAATTAGAGCGGAGCTTGTGAAAGCAGGTGGGCTTAAAGTCCTTCAGAAGCTCTACAATTCCGTCCGTTATGGTGGCACTACTCCGGAGGCGTGGAGAAGTGCGGTGATCTTGTTCTTCAAGAAAGACAACAACGCTCTCTTAAAAAACTACAGACCAATTTCCCTTCGGAGCCGCGTCTAATTGCTGTTTATGAAAGTTATTACGAATCGTCCCTACCCCAGATTCGAAGACTTCCAGCCTCCCGAACAGACCGGTTTCCGAAAAGGCTTTAATACCATAGACGACATACATATCCTTCAGCAAATTTTACAGAAATCCTAAGAGTACCATCTGCCATTTTGTCTAACGTATGTGGACTATGAGAAAACCTTTGATTCCGTCGAAATTTGGGCGGTGCTGCAGTACCTTCAGCGTTGCTAAGTGGACTGTCAGTATATTGAAGTGCTGAAGTGTTTGAACAGTAGTGCTACTGTAACGATCCCCCCCCCCCTCTATTGTATTGCAAAATAAAAATTTTATAATATTAAAAATATCCCCTTTTCAATAACATAATATATATGTGACCAGGATTAATAAACTATGTTTAGATCTTTCTAAAATGATCTCTCTAAAGGTTTAATAATAGGCCGTTTGTAATCTTTTGGCGTGATCGTCTTAGTTAGGACCCTTATTTACGTTGTGTTTGTTTGTAACTTAGTTCTTTTAGGTGTCTTTTGGAAGAATGAATATTCACTAGAGCAATTGAAAGCTGTTGGTAGTGCCTAATAAGCTAAGTGAACCCCGTTCACGAAGACAGGGCTCGAAAAAGGTTAAGAACATAAAACGTCCCTATTCCACTTGTATCAGGTTTACATTATTAATTTATTATTATTAATCCCTTCCCGCTTGGAAAAGGCTCACAATATATTTATAAGAAAACATCCGATACAAGGGCTTCGCTCTCCTACATTTATTTAAAAAAATGTAGGGGAGGTACACGGCCCCACACACGCCGTGCACGGTGAGCGCCAACCATTTTGATGCACTCCCCCCGTAGGGAACGCTGATTCGGGAACTGGACCGTAGTCCACAGCAAAATAACTGGCGAACCAGTAAAAGAGGCTTGGCCCCTTGTTAGTGCGTAAGCACAAACATCGACCGAAGTCGCGCATGTCAATGCGTGTAAACGCCATACAGAATACGAACGAATCCAGCCACGTGAATGTACGTCACACGGTTTAGGCAAATAGGCACACTGGCTGTAAACCCTCCGTGAGCGCCACCACCTGCCAGACCGCCGCTCCTGCAGACGTGATGTAAGTGTATGGCATCACCACCAATTGCATGATCAGCACGGCTACTAGCCGCAGAGCGTGTCATGAGACTACTGCTCACCTCAAGGGAATGGGGTCCCACGTTGTGCAGCTTTCGGCCGCAGCCTTGAGAGTCTCCTCAGATCCTCCCGCCAGCTACCACCCGCATGAGGTCGACACATATGCTCCACCAACCAATACAACGGCAGATATAGCCAAAAGGCAGTTATAAGATAAGAGCAATAATTCGCCATCAGAAAGGGTTTGTGTCACTGACGGTGAGTAAATGCATTTTCGATCATGTTTGTCTCACCCACCAACAAGTTGCCTTCAATCATTCAAAGGTGGGAAAGTTACAGAGAGATAATATTATGTTGTTATATAAAACATCGTGGAGGGCAGACAGTCTGCAGCCCCGCAATGAAGGGACCCGACTTGGGCAAAGCTACTTAGGTGTGAGTCAAACCAAGACGCAGAGAGCGCCATTGAGAATAGCGTCCCACCAAACAACCATCGCAGAGAAGTAATGCTGCAGAACGCAACAAGCATCAATACGACTATCGTCGGGCTTACACCATTCCAAGGTCCCCCATACATCCCAGCAGACATCACCACCCGTATACCTCCATCGACCAGAACCACAGAGAGCGTCGAATCAGGCGCAGCACACCCGTAGATCCATCACAAGACGCAATACCGCCAGTAGCAGTAAGCATCAATGCAACTATCATACGGATGGCGCCCCCTCACAACACACCCAACATGATCCCTATCGACTTTGGTAACAAAGTTGGTATTGTTGTTATATTAAAAATATCACCAACGTATCATAGTAGCACGCTACTAAGACGCCAATGAACAAAACTCCACGTATCATAGCGCTAATGCACTAAGACATGAAGCTGAGTATGCCTGTTACACTTAAAAGTGCTACCAAACACACTCAACATCCCCATCCGTAAGATAGACGACGCATCGCTATGCGCTACGACGCCGTCCACAAACGGTATGGGTGTGCGATGTCCACGGGAAAGCCGTATTGCTACAACAAACCCGCTTACCACCGACACTAAGATGTTAATTGTATACCTCCATCGACCAGAACAACAGGAATGCGTCGAATCAGGCGCAGCACACCCGCAGATCCATCACAAGACGCAATACCGCATGTAGCAGTAAGCATCAATGCAACTATCATACGGGCGGCGCACCCTCACAACACACCCACATGACTCCTATCGACTTTGGCAACAAAGTTAGTATTGTTGTTATATAAAAAATATCACTAACGTATCATAGTAGCACGCTACTAAGACGTCAATGAACAAAACTCCACGTATCATAGCGCTAATGCACTAAGACATGAAGTTGAGTATGCCCGTTACACTTAAAAGTGCTACCAAACACACTCATCATCCCCATCCGAAAGATAGACGACGCTTCGCTATGCGCTACTACGCCGCCCACAAACGGTATGGGTGTGCGATGTCCACAGGAAAGCCGTATTGCTACAACAAACCCGCTTACCACCGGCACTAAGATGATATGTCTAGGACACATCGGTTAGCGAGTCCAAGTTTACCTCGGACCAATTGCTCGTGAAGCAGCACACACGCCACCATAATATTCCTTTTCAAGTCCCTAATAAGGACTATTCATTTTGCAACAGTACTAGGAGCAGTCAGTCACCCGACCACCCCATACAATGCTTATGCATCAAGGAGACCTCCTATAATATTGCTTTTGTATCATAAACCTTACTTTCATAAGTCATGTATATATAGGATTCGAACCCACGACCCTACTATTGTAATGCATATTAATCATAGAGACCTTCTATAGTATTGCTTTTGAATCGTAGACCTTACTTTCATAGGTCATTCATATATAGGATTCGAACCCACGACCCTACTATTGTAATGCATATTAATCACAGAGACCTTCTATAGTATTGCTTTTGAATCATAGACCTTACTTTCATAAGTCATTCATATATAGGGTTCGAACCCACGACCCTACTATTGTAATGCAAATTCATCATGGAGACCTTCTATAGTATTGCTTTTGTATCATTGAGTTTAATATCATAAGTCCCTAATATAGGACTAGTCATTGTGCTACAGTACTTCAGGCAGTCAGTCTCCCGACCACCCCATATATATGTAGAACTGCAGGTATGTATCTCCGGCACCTCATCCATACAAGACGTCTATACGTGAACACCTTCCATAACTTAGGAAAATTTTCTTTAATACATGAACTCCTTCAACAACTTAGAAAATTTCATCTATACGTGAACTCCTTCCACAACTTAGAAAATTTTTCTTTTATACACGAACACATCCCATGACTTAAACAATTTTTAACAAATTTTCTAATTATCTTATAAACGTTATTTAACTTAATTTTATAATATATTTTGACTTGTATTTCTATTATTTATTTTATTTTAAATATTTTTACAAGTTTTTTATAATAAATTTACTTATTACGAGAAACAATAATTTTGCCTTTAATTTGCTATGTTATTGGGATAATGTCTGAAATATATTAACTTTATGTTTATTAATTTAACTTAATTGCTTAATATATATGTTTTAAAACTATTTTTGACGCCCCTTTATATTGAATTTAATTATTAATAATAATATTGAGCCGTCACACTACGTTGGCTATCCGATAAGAGAACCAGAGCACGAAACCTATCCAATTGCCAAGAGGTGTAAAACAGGGTGAAGATATACTCGAAACTCTTCCTTACTGCAATGGAAAACGTTTTCAAAGCAGTGATGAGGGAAGGATACCGTATTAACGTCAATAGCGAGTACATCACTCACTATCGATTTGCCGACGATATAGCTCTTATGGCAGAATCGCTGGAGGAGCTAAGCACTATGCTCATTGACCTCAATAGTGTCTCCCAACGGATAGGTCTTTAGATGTGACACCTATGTTCAGAAATGGACTTTTCATAGGCTGTAACGCGAAGTAAATCGTAAAACTGTAATTATTTTAATCAAAAAATTATTATTCATAGTAGTATACATGTAGGAGGAGTGGATCAGATAAACTGGGGAAGTACCACGCTCTCACAGAATACCAGCGCAAAATAGCTCAACGTTATGTCATTTTATGGTAAGTGTAGATAAACGGAGGTTCGTTATACTGGAAACGAGGCATTCCTTTTCAGGCACAAGGAATAACAACGCATCTATATTTCGATTCTCAATTTAAGATAGATTTATATGTCTATGGGCCACAGAAACCTCTTACCATCAGGTGAAATATATCCTCGTTTGTCAAACTTATCCTATTAAAATTTCGTGAGTTTCAGGTTAAATACTAATATTTCGGATTTTGTTACTAACTATTACTATATTGTTACTACCCAACCCGGCTTTTCATTAGTAAAATCTGTAAATGTGGCATCATTTTAATTTAAGAATATTTTTAAAGTCTATTTAGTTTATAAATTTTTCAATTTTACAAAAAATCTCCAAGATAAGCAAATAAAATTTGGCCCAAGTTGCGTAAGCTACATTTATTTTGAACTGTTCGTGGAGTACCATCGCAACCGATTATGCCATACCTAAGTTTACCTCAAAATAAATTATTAAAATATTAATACTTTGCAATAATTTCCAGAGTTAGAAGGATGTCATTTCAATATTGCAGTAAGACATAACAATTTTATTTAAATATAAATGAGTGTACATTAATTAGTTATCAAATATAAAAATATTTAAGCAGTTGGTTTTACTTTACAATATTGAATATGTCACTTGACAGTATAAGAAAATACAATCTTTAAGAGTTAATACTATTTTAATTAGGGATTAAACCGTTAAAATTGTCGCCGCAGCAAACACCTTATTTATTGAATCAATTTAGATCTCCTCAGAAGAGGTTAAGAAAGCGGATGAAATAAATGACTTAACTTGATCTTAAAGGACTGAAATTAATCTTAACAACAAAATTAAACAGAAACAAAGATTTATAAAATGTTTTAGACTTGTAAATTTATTGTTGCCATGAGTGGCTATAAAAAAAATTCTCTATGATGTAATTTCTGGGGGAGGCATTTTGTTAAGCTGTGGATTTTTGATTGATCGTAATTACTTAATCGTAATTAATTTATCACGAATGAAGAAACACTTAGAGTTACGCCAAGATAAATCTTCGTCGATCTATAATTTTATTCATAAAGTGATTATTGTTGTTATTTCAAGTGGTTCTTTTTCAGATTTTCAGATCATAGATAAAACCTTTGGGAGTAAATGGGTATAACATTTTTCAACATTTTCAACATCCTTTCAACATCAAATGAAATAACTTTGAACCACAGTCTATATATATATATATATATATATATATATATATATATATATATATATACCCGGTATTTTTCGCTCGGTTTTTTTTAATTCGTGTGTTTTGGAAATTATATTTCGATACAAATTATATACTGATGAAATATGAATAATATTTTTTGATCTTAGCGACATAATAGAAAAAACTGAACTGGTTATTTGAATAAAAAATCATGAGTGCAATTAGTTTAATTTAAATTTTCGTGTTTTTAAAAAATACTAAAAAAGGGGTCGAAAAAATAGATTTTCTCAAAAAAAAAAGGAACTTGAAAAAAAAAATTAAAAAAAGTTGGTCGGTCGGTCTGGGCTCGAACCGGGGTTTTAAGATTCTGTGACCGCCCATAATACCAATTAAGCTATTTATAATCACTGACAATCTATCAAAATTTACCTTTCTTATTCTAACAATATTGTAGCAGTTTTTCATTGCCTAAAAACACGGACAAAAAGACATTTTCTAAAAATAAATCCTAGCTAGATCGATTTATTATCCCCGAAACTCCCTGGACACTAAATTTTATGAAAATCGTTGGAGCCATTTCATATATATATATATATATATATATATATATATATATATATATATATATACAGGGGGCAAACAAGCAGACGGTTCACTTCATGTTAAATGACTACCGCCGCCCATGAACATCCGCAATACCAGAGAAATTGCAGGTGCGTTGCCGTTTTTTAAACTTACCCTGCTCCTTAGCAGCTTAAATAGCTTAATTTTAAATTTAATAAGCCGTAGTCCCTACAGACTCTTAGGCAGAAAGGTAGTTCATCCACCTAGTGAATTGTCGAATTGTAAAAATGGTATCCCATTATCTATCAGAGCCTGTGGAGGAGTTTCTGCCCTTTCCCATAGTTACCCCGTACGGCAATGATTTTCGCACAACGAGAGTTTTAAATTGGTTCCTCAGAAAAATGCACTTATTGATTTCGAAAAAAAATTTGTTTGGAAATGGGAACCTTGTTTATTTTAATGAAATTACTTCTAAGATTTAAAAAAACATTTTATATTATGAACAATGTATAAAATAATTTATATAATCACAAGGACGACTATATAATTTAATGTCAAATTCGCGACGGTAAAAAATGTCCCGCATATTTCATTCAATCCATTAATCACTAGTCTTTGTAACATTGTTTTATCTTAACTTCGAAATACTAACTTTAAGTCAAGTTTAAAAATTCTTTGTTTGATTAATAATTTCTTCTATAATAATAAGCAATTCCAAAAACTTAAGTTTTATTTTATGTATTATGAAAAATATCAAAGGCATTCATTAAATACATCAATCTAATTTATTCTACTAGTTCTTTATTATTTTCAGTCGTTATCAGATAGATGCTGTTGCTCAATGATAATATAATAATTGAACTAATATTTATTAAAAGTTTAAGCCAAGATACATCATACTACTGGACACAAAACTGTAATTATTTTAATCAAAAAATTATTATTCATAGTAGTATACATGTAGGAGGAGTGGATCAGATAAACTGGGGAAGTACCACGCTCTCACAGAATACCAGCGCAAAATAGCTCAACGTTATGTCATTTTATGGTAAGTGTAGATAAACGGAGGTTCGTTATACTGGAAACGAGGCATTCCTTTTCAGGCACAAGACATAACAACGCATCTATATTTCGATTCTCAATTTAAGATAGATTTATATGTCTATGGGCCACAGAAACCTCTTACCATCAGGTGAAATATATCCTCGTTTGTCAAACTTATCCTATTAAAATTTCGTGAGTTTCAGGTTAAATACTAATATTTCGGTATTTTGTTACTAACTATTACTATATTGTTACTACCCAACCCGGCTTTTCATTAGTAAAATCTGTTAATGTGGCATCATTTTAATTTAAGAATATTTTTAAAGTCTATTTAGTTTATAAATTTTTCAATTTTACAAAAAATCTCCAAGATAAGCAAATAAAATTTGGCCCAAGTTGCGTAAGCTACATTTATTTTGAACTGTTCGTGGAGTACCATCGCAACCGATTATGCCATACCTAAGTTTACCTCAAAATAAATTATTAAAATATTAATACTTTGCAATAATTTCCAGAGTTAGAAGGATGTCATTTCAATATTGCAGTAAGACATAACAATTTTATTTAAATATAAATGAGTGTACATTAATTAGTTATCAAATATAAAAATATTTAAGCAGTTGGTTTTACTTTACAATATTGAATATGTCACTTGACAGTATAAGAAAATACAATCTTTAAGATTTAATACTATTTTAATTAGGGATTAAACCGTTAAAATTGTCGCCGCAGCAAACACCTTATTTATTGAATCAATTTAGATCTCCTCAGAAGAGGTTAAGAAAGCGGATGAAATAAATGACTTAACTTGATCTTAAAGGACTGAAATTAATCTTAACAACAAAATTAAACAGAAACAAAGATTTATAAAATGTTTTAGACTTGTAAATTTATTGTTGCCATGAGTGGCTATAAAAAAAATGCTCTATGATGTAATTTCTGGGGGAGGCATTTTGTTAAGCTGTGGATTTTTGATTGATCGTAATTACTTAATCGTAATTAATTTATCACGAATGAAGAAACACTTAGAGTTACGCCAAGATAAATCTTCGTCGATCTATAATTTTATTCATAAAGTGATTATTGTTGTTATTTCAAGTGGTTCTTTTTCAGATTTTCAGATCATAGATAAAACCTTTGGGAGTAAATGGGTATAACATTTTTCAACATTTTCAACATCCTTTCAACATCAAATGAAATAACTTTGAACCACAGTCTATATATATATATATATATATATATATATATATATATATATATATATATATATATATATATATATATATATATATATATATATATATACCCGGTATTTTTCGCTCGGTTTTTTTTTAATTCGTGTGTTTTGGAAATTATATTTCGATACAAATTATATACTGATGAAATATGAATAATATTTTTTGATCTTAGCGACATAATAGAAAAAACTGAACTGGTTATTTGAATAAAAAATCATGAGTGCAATTAGTTTAATTAAAATTTTCGTGTTTTTAAAAAATACTAAAAAAGGGGTCGAAAAAATAGATTTTCTCAAAAAAGAAAGGAACTTGAAAAAAAAAATTAAAAAAAGTTGGTCGGTCGGTCTGGGCTCGAACCGGGGTTTTAAGATTCTGTGACCGCCCATAATACCAATTAAGCTATTTATAATCACTGACAATCTATCAAAATTTACCTTTCTTATTCTAACAATATTGTAGCAGTTTTTCATTGCCTAAAAACACGGACAAAAAGACATTTTCTAAAAATAAATCCTAGCTAGATCGATTTATTATCCCCGAAACTCCCTGGACACTAAATTTTATGAAAATCGTTGGAGCCATTTCATATATATATATATATATATATATATATATATATATATACAGGGGGCAAACAAGCAGACGGTTCACTTCATGTTAAATGACTACCGCCGCCCATGAACATCCGCAATACCAGAGAAATTGCAGGTGCGTTGCCGTTTTTTAAACTTACCCTGCTCCTTAGCAGCTTAAATAGCTTAATTTTAAATTTAATAAGCCGTAGTCCCTACAGACTCTTAGGCAGAAAGGTAGTTCATCCACCTAGTGAATTGTCGAATTGTAAAAATGGTATCCCATTATCTATCAGAGCCTGTGGAGGAGTTTCTGCCCTTTCCCATAGTTACCCCGTACGGCAATGATTTTCGCACAACGAGAGTTTTAAATTGGTTCCTCAGAAAAATGCACTTATTGATTTCGAAAAAAAATTTGTTTGGAAATGGGAACCTTGTTTATTTTAATGAAATTACTTCTAAGATTTAAAAAAACATTTTATATTATGAACAATGTATAAAATAATTTATATAATCACAAGGACGACTATATAATTTAATGTCAAATTCGCGACGGTAAAAAATGTCCCGCATATTTCATTCAATCCATTAATCACTAGTCTTTGTAACATTGTTTTATCTTAACTTCGAAATACTAACTTTAAGTCATGTTTAAAAATTCTTTGTTTGATTAATAATTTCTTCTATAATAATAAGCAATTCCAAAAACTTAAGTTTTATTTTATGTATTATGAAAAATATCAAAGGCATTCATTAAATACATCAATCTAATTTATTCTACTAGTTCTTTATTATTTTCAGTCGTTATCAGATAGATGCTGTTGCTCAATGATAATATAATAATTGAACTAATATTTATTAAAAGTTTAAGCCAAGATACATCATACTACTGGACACATGATTCTCCTCGTTTTTTAAAAAGTTATGGAGCTATCTGACTGCCTCCAGTACATAAACAGGTGTTCCCATAGCGCACGTTACTCCTGATTATGTATTTTTCTTAAAATATATGGATTATGTACCATTTAAAATTATGTATGTTATTTATCAGGTATTGAGTAAATTATTTAGGTTATTTGTAGCTATGCATATTTATGTATATTATGTATGTATATTTGTATATTATCATTCACGTAGATAATTCTCATATTTCATGCTACCTGCTTAAGTTCTCTGCTTAGCTTGTGCTTGAGTGGTAGAGAATGCCTTTTTTATATAGAAGAGGGAGCAAACGAGCATGCGGCTCATCTGATGTTAAGTAACTACCGCCGCCCACGATCAACCGCAACACCAGGGGAATTGCAGGTGCATTGCCGGCTCTTTAGAAAGAAGTAAGCTCTTTTCTTGAAGGTCCCCAGGTCGTATCGGTCCGGAAAAATCGCTGGTGGTAAACTATTTCACAGAGAGGTTGTACACGGAAGAAAACTCCTCTTGAAACGTACAGTGGTGGACTGCCAAGCATCCAGATGGTGTGGATGGTATCGGGACGTTTGCCGCGTAGTGCGTTCACGAAATTTGGCGGCTGGGATTAATCCGAACAATTCCTCAGAGCACTCTTCATGGTATATGCGAAAGAAAATGCAAAGAGATGCAACATCTCTTCGCAGTGCCAGTGAATCGAGCCGATCGGAAAGCACTCGGTCGTCGACGATTCGAGTTGCTCTGCGCTGGATGCGGTCAAGTGGAAGGAGCTGGTACTGAGGAGCTCCAGCCCAGAGATGGGACCAGTATTCAAAGGGAACAAAACTTCACGTATCATAGCGCTAATGCACTAAGACATGAAGCTGAGTATGCCTGTTACACTTAAAAGTGCTACCAAACACACTCAACATCCCCATCCGAAAGATAGACGACGCATCGCTATGCGCTACGACGCCGCCCACAAACGGTATGGGTGTGCGATGTCCACGGGAAAGCCGTATTGCTACAACAAACCCGCTTACCACCGACACTAAGATGTTAATTGTATACCTCCATCGACCAGAACAACAGGAATGCGTCGAATCAGGCGCAGCACACCCGCAGATCCATCACAAGACGCAATACCGCATGTAGCAGTAAGCATCAATGCAACTATCATACGGGCGGCGCACCCTCACAACACACCCACATGACTCCTATCAACTTTGGCAACAAAGTTAGTATTGTTGTTATATAAAAAATATCACTAACGTATCATAGTAGCACGCTACTAAGACGTCAATGAACAAAACTCCACGTATCATAGCGCTAATGCACTAAGACATGAAGTTGAGTATGCCCGTTACACTTAAAAGTGCTACCAAACACACTCATCATCCCCATCCGAAAGATAGACGACGCTTCGCTATGCGCTACTACGCCGCCCACAAACGGTATGGGTGTGCGATGTCCACAGGAAAGCCGTATTGCTACAACAAACCCGCTTACCACCGGCACTAAGATTGTTGTTATATAAAACTGCACCAACGTATCATAGTAGCACGCTACTAAGACGTCAATGAACAAAACTCTACGTATCATAGCGCTAATGCACTAAGACATGAAGTTGAGTATGCCCGTTACACTTAAAAGTGCTACCAAACACACTCATCATCCCAATCCGAAATATAGACGACGCTTCGCTATGCGCTACTACGCCGCCCACAAACGGTATGGGTGTGCGATGTCCACGGGAAAGCCGTATTGCTACAACAAACCCGCTTACCACCGACACTAAGATGATATGTCTAGGACACATCGGTTAGTGAGTCCAAGTTTACCTCGGACCAATTGCTCGTGAAGCAGCACACACGCCACCATAATATTCCTTTTCAAGTCCCTAATAAGTACTAGTCATTTTGCTACAGTACTAGGAGCAGTCAGTCACCCGACCACCCCATACAATGCTTATGCATCAAGGAGACCTCCTATAATATTGCTTTTGTATCATAGACCTTACTTTCATAAGTCATGTATATATAGGATTCGAACCCACGACCCTACTATTGTAATGCATATTAATCATAGAGACCTTCTATAGTATTGCTTTTGAATCACAGACCTTACTTTCATAAATCATTCATATATAGGATTCGAACCCACGACCCTACTATTGTAATGCATATTAATCAAAGAGACCTTCTATAGTATTGCTTTTGAATCATAGACCTTACTTTCATAAATCATTCATATATAGGGTTCGAACCCACGACCCTACTATTGTAATGCAAATTCATCATGGAGACCTTCTATAGTATTGCTTTTGTATCATTGAGTTTAATATCATAAGTCCCTAATATAGGACTAGTCATTGTGCTAAGTACTTCAGGCAGTCGGGCTCCCGACCACCCCATATATATGTACAACTGCAGGTATGTATCTCCGGCACCTCATTCATACAAGACGTCTATACGTGAACACCTTCCATAACTTAGGAAAATTTTCTTTAATACATGAACTCCTTCAACAACTTAGAAAATTTCATCTATACGTGAACTCCTTCCACAACTTAGAAAAATTTTCTTTTATACACGAACACCTCCCATGACTTAAACAATTTTTAACAAATTTTCTAATTATCTTATAAACGATATTTAACTTAATTTTATAATATCTTTTGACTTGTATTTCTATTATTTATCTTATTTTAAATATTTTTACAAGTTTTTATAATAAATTTACTTATTACGAGAAACAATAATTTTGCCTTTAATTAGCTACGTTATTGGGATAATGTCTGAAATATATTAACTTTATGTTTATTAATTTAACTTAATTGCTTAATATATATCTTTTAAAACTATTTTTGACGCCCCTTTATATTGAATTTAATTGTTAATAATAATATTGAGCCGTCACAATATGAACATTTTATATAATAACCAAAACTATGTACTTCATGTTTCTGAATATTGTGTGTGAAAGGTTTGGAAGGATCGTTAGAACATGATTCTATTGGTTTAAAAAATGCTTCAAAATCAGCATAAATTACGAATGGTATCTTCAACTTTTTTTCATAACTATCAAATTTAATTTTATCATTTGAAATAGGTTGACCAAACCAATTCTTTTTTTAAAAGTTTCACTGTTTGGTAATTCTGTACAAATGTGGGCACAATCGTATTGTTCATGGTTATTTAAACTTTCCTTAGATGGAAAGTGAAGTAGACATGCTTCGCAAATGTACATGATGTGACCGTCTTTTGAAATTTGTTTACTAACTAACCGCGATAAATTTTTTATGTAACAATAATGATTTTTTGCATCCTTGGAAAAAAATAATAAATTGATATGTCTATCTTTACGACACTTTGTTAAAAATAATGGACCTACTATAGAATTACATCGTTTTTCTTTATTATATTCTAACCCAAAAACATTAATACTAATATCATTTAATTTCTCTACTTTTGCTATGTCAGAAATTTTAACTGGAAAGGAGGATCAAATTAAAGTTTATTTGCATGTTTAACGTACGATGATACACGATCCGCGTCTTTGTTTACGGGATATAACGCCGAGAGTAACGCCCATTTAAAACAAAAATAATCCTTGCTTTTTACATTTATAACAGCTTTTTTTAATTTTATGTCACCAGGAAGATCTATGTATGAAGTACCGCGTAGGGGGTTAAATTTATTAACATTCATGTCTATAGATTTTATGTTTTTTAGACTCTATTTTTTTCAAATGCACTAATTTTAGTAGTAATTGTATCATTTAAAGATGAAAAAAAAATATTTAAGTCATCTCCTTGACAAATAATATAGTTAAGCGTTTGAAAATCGAACGTATCATGAATATCTTTAGTTTGTTGAACAAAATCAGCATGCAATATGAAGTTTACTTTAAAAATTATGTGTTGATGAATACACTCTTGTATTAAAAATAAAATATCATCTTTAATAGAGGATATATAGGATCAGGAGTTTCAAAATTTACCAATGTCGAACTATCTACTCTACTCTTGATTTTATAAGTTAAAATCCTGTTTCCAAAAGCAGATTCAATAACACTAACGTTTGATAAAGAATTATGTGAATTTAAAAGATTATTTTTGTGAACATTACTTTTAAAATGATTAGCTAAATACCGTTTCTTGATAAATATATGACACGTTAGACATTCCACTTGATCATCGTTACTGATACTGTTCCCTGCAGAGGTAGGCGCTTCTGCTTCCGTTGTTGGTTTTTTGATGATTTTGGGTTCTTTGCTGCTCGTTCGCTTCGTTCCTCTTCCAAGTTGTAGTGGTTGACTACTAAAATGTTTAAATTTATTAAAAACTGTACAAGACATTGTGTAAATTATGATCGAAATGAATGTTTATTTTACTTACTTAAACTGTGTTTCAACCATCGCACAGTGATTATACAACTCATCATCATACGATGAATCGAACAGTTGATCCTTCTCCATTTCATCACAAACTTTAGACAACTCCTGATTTAATTCGCTGTTGAATAGTTCCGTATTCTCTTCCATGGTTGTGGGGAAAAAAGCACTGGTGCAGACTTCACTGAAGTTTGCCATCCTTATAGTAAAGAAGAAAATAGGTAGCAGAGTAAGTAACAGTTCAGTGTTGGTAGACCAACTGATACCCAAATTTCAAATAATGTCCGATATTTAAGTCTAACAAAGGATTAGAAATAGAATATAATGAGTACACGGAAGTAATTTAAGTAAACAGAATCACATTCACTAATGATCAGCTAATGACTGTCATTGTTAAAAAAGTATTTTTTAACTTTTTCACTTTCTGCTATTGTCTTTGTAATATTGTATACGAGGGCGTTTGTGTTGTCGTAGATGCTATCCTTATTAGTCTTTGCGTAATATTTAATCCTCGTGGAAGCATGTTTCCAATGATCAGTAGTTGGAATCTTGGATAGCTTCTTCATATCGTACATTTCAATTTTGATGAGATGCGTCGCTTGGTCTCCGTCGTCAGAATTAGTAGAAATGTATGATACACCATCTCTAGCGGCTCGTGCTACGGTTGATGATAACAGCTTCCTCTTTTTATTTTTGATTCAGCTTCAAAAAGATGATCAATCGATTGCGATTTTCTTTTTCCACCATCCCATGTGTTATTATTAATGACGATGTCATCACTCTCTTCTTGAGGGGAGAGTGGCGAGTAGTAATACTGTTTATAGGTATTTTCATCGAAGCTCAATGATTTCTGCAACAACACAGTTATCATGTTAATATCAATTTGTTAACACTTAAGCATAAAAGTTAAAAAAGCTAAAGTTACAACCTATTAAAGTCCACTACTGAACATAGGTCTCCTCTCATTTCTGAGAGGGTTTTAGGGCTAGGAAATGTTCGCTGCGATACCTCAATGCGTGTTGGCAAACTTCACATGCCTTCGAAATTTTCTCAGACATGCATTCCTCACGATGTTTTCCTTCACCGCTGAGCACGTGGTAAATCAGCACTTAAAATTGTAATTAACAATTTAATTGGTGCCGCCGGGGATCGAACCCGGGTCGCGTACTGTGAATTTTACATTTTGCGCTAACCATCTGAGCTACCACGGCTTAACCATATACACACACACACACACACACACACACACACATAATATTTCAATATAATTTATTAACACTAAATCATACACACGTAATAAAATAACAGAAAGAAAAGTAAGTTTGTCAATAGAATAAACACTTACATTCATGGCCTTTGATGCGTTGAAGTAACACAAACGTAGTATTGATAGATCCACTGCGGTCAAACGACCATACACTAACTCCATGACTGCAGTTTCTTGGTCTTATATAGTACCAGTGAGTAATAATTCTAATCTAAAGAATTTCTGCAGTAGAATTGATAGTATCTTTATGCGTCAACAAGCTTACCTTACATTCTGTTGCTTATCTCTACATTCCTACGTCCTTCCTGTCGTGTCTTGTTCAGTGTATTGGTGACTCAAATACGTTTTGTATAACACAAAGCATGCAATTTAATATTTAGAAATCACTATAATTGATCATTCCTATATTAGTCATTGAGTAGATTGGTACTGTAATAATCTACTAATGGCAGTAATATTATGGATACACTAGATGTACAACAACATCTGAAAAGATTCACCCCACTCTAGAAAATAATGTTTATGCTGCCAATAAACTACCCATGTACACCCACGTACCAACGTATATAATATGCAATTTGGATACAGATGATAAACCAGGGTCACATTGGGTAGCTTTATATATCGATACGAATGACGTCGGTCAATATTTTGATTCATTCGGACGGGCACCTGTACGATATCATCTAGAGTTTTTTAAAAGAAATTGTAAAAGATGGAACTGGAATGTTGATAGGATTCAGAATGAGTGGACTTCAGTTTGTGGCGAATATTGCTTAATGTATTTGCTATATAAGTTTCAGGGATGTTCAATGCATAGTTTTACGAGTATATTTACAGGAAACACATTGTACAACGATATTTTAGTGGATAAGATGTTTCGCTCCTATTTTATAGATAATAAGTAATAAGATTTTGTATTTTATAAATAAAAATTTTAACAAAATTGGGTAATGTGTTTTATTAATGAGTCAGATTAGTGTAGATAGGAACAAAGGAGTATAATACAATAGCACCACGCTGAGGAAGGATAGACAATGACGGTATTGAATGAACAATAGATAAGTAGATAAGAACAATGGAGCGCTAATGACGGTGGAGGCTCGTAGCGGATATCAATTAGATAAGAGTTAATTGATCTGCACATCTCCGGAACCATGCATCCTACGCAAAAATGGACCGCAGATTCGTGATCAGAGCATGCCAAAACCTTTTTTTTTTTTTTTTTTAGGATCGTGGGTCGACGAACGTCGTACTTGTACCACTTCTGACTCAGTGCGCCAGAACTGGTACAACCTTTCTACAAGTGCGCCAGAACTGGTACAACCTAACTACTAACGATATAGAAGAAAATCTTAGTCGTAACGACTTAAAAAAAACCTTGTGTATGTTACTTAAGAAAAATTACTATATTTATATTCATAATATTAACGTAAGGCCCCGATATTCCGTTATCTTTTAGTTAATAGCTGTCAAAGTAACAAATATGGACAAAATTCACAATTATAGGGACCACAAGTCAATTAGATGTCGAAATCGATTGCAAGAGAAGCATAAAAGTAGGCTTAGAAATAAATTTATCAAAAACAAAAATCATGACAAATTGTTCAAGAAGAAACGTTATTATTGAAATTAAACCGCTATATTATGTGGAACAATATATCTACCTCGGAAAGCAAATAGGGTTCAAAAATAATAACAACGAGCTAGAAGTAGAACGAAGGTCAAAAATAACTTAGAATAAATTCTGGTCATATAAGGAAATATTAAAGATAAACATGCCGGTAGAGTTAAAAAAGAAAATTATGGACTCGTGTATAGTTCCCTGCTTAACATACGCGTGCCAGTCATGGAAATTTACTAGATAAGTTAAAAACAAAATAACTACATGCCAAAAAAGCATGGAGCGTAGTATGCTAAAAATAAGAAAAATATATAAAGTACGACATAAAAAATAAGAAATATCACAAATGTTATTGATGCTCTGAGTTTGCTCAAAAGTTAAAATTTCGATGGGCCAGCCCAGCCAGCCAGAAGATAAGAGGTGGACTTCCATCGTAACCACATGGAATGGCCCTCCAGGGAAAAGACGTCAATGCAGAGCATACATGCGCTGGCATGATGACATTAAAGAGATCGCGGGACCACGTTGGACACAAATAGCAAAAAATAGAGACAAATGGAAATCTTTGAAGGAGGCCTTCACCTAAGGGGGGTTCATGCAAAGCAAACAAACACAAATGAGTATATAGATCCTTAATAAATTATAAATTAAAATGTTTTGGCAATTTGTACTAATTTAAATTAATGTTATCCTATTCATTATGTTATAAAAAACCAAATCCATTTAAAATAGTCACTTAAAATTTATAAATCAATTACAAAGATTGAAAATATTAATGTTACTAGTAATGCACATTTAATAAAAATAGTTATCATACCCAAAATTATGACATTAATTGTTACCTCAATCAAATTCATTCATTAATATAGAAATAAAGTAATGTATAAAATTAAATTAAATTAATGTATTAAAATCTAAAAAAAAATTAATAAATTAATGCATTAAAATCTACAAAAAAATTGATATAAATTAACATATTTTAAAAATTTAAAAAATTATACTTTCAATTTCCTTTATAAAATGCAAATAACATTGTAAAAAAGTTATATTGTAAAACTTATTTAGCATGGAATAAAATACTTTTTTATTTTATTTTTTATTTATTTTAATTGAAACTGAAATTTTCATTGGTGACGGATTGCTCACGTACTGTGTAAATTATGGCAAGCACTCAGCCCCTGTGGTACCACGGATTAGTGTTTAGCTTTATTTAATATGGAAATGCTTAATTCCAAAGTAGTAATCGTCGCCTCAGTGCTTGTTAGGCCAATAGACCATTTGAGTAATTTTACAGGAGCAATGTTTTTTAGTTTTTCTGTGCTATGACTCAAATAAAGTCGTAATACTCATTAGTTTCCAAAACTGTGGCACATCTGGACTTCTAATAATCTGTAAAAAATAAAAACTTCTGACTTTAACATTGTGTAAAACCGGTTTAAAAATGGAGATTGGACAAAAAAACGAAACTATAATTACGTTAATGGATATACACTACATTCCTTGGGATGTTAGCCAAAAAGCAACCAAAAGTATTCTGTGCTTGTTTGCCCTATAGCCTTACTTCACAATACAGGCTGTGAAATTAAACAAATCCATTGCGCATCATTATTGTATGTTATAATAAAATTAATAAATAAATTATAAATTGTTTTTGAAAGACTAGGATCTTATCTAACAGGCCTGAATTAAAATTAAATCTTGAACTTATAGATATATACTACCGGTGCCCTGCGGTGTCACTCGCGGATAATTTTAACGAAAGGTACTGTCATTTTGAGTTAGCTTGACAAAAATGTGATTTTTGTGTAGGAAAGGAATTTATGTGCTGAATTACTTCTTTGAATTTGTTGTTGTAAAGTTTTTTGTAGAAATAATAAATTCTTTTAGCCGATATATCAAAAGTACCACAAAAAAACTTCTGACACACTTTCACTTTTTGCTCGTTTTTCGAAAAGAAGTACTATAAACTAATTCTTCAAATAGTTATTTTTACTCTACTATATTATAAATGTCAATGTTTGTGGGGATAGATAGATGGATGTTTGTTACTTTTTCACGCAAAAACTACTGAACGGATTTGGATGTAATTTTGCACCCGGATGACTTATATCCTGGATAACACAGGCTACTTTTTTCTCGTGAAACAGCAGGGCGAAACTAGTACTTTAATTTTATCTACCTATACTTTTTCGGTTATCAACCTACGGTTCTTTTTATTTTTAACCGACTTCCAAAACGGAGGAGGCTATGTATTCGATGCGTATTTTTCGTTTACAAGTGATCCTCAAGTATTTTGGTTTCCTAGTGTGGGGGCCATAAGTAATTCTATCTTGATATTGTGATTTCTTTGTCAAATAAATTATTTTGTGTTTGTATTTTTTTGTGTTACAAGTTTTGCCCCACGGTTCACCCGCGTAAGGCCCGTTCCTAGATTACTGGAACAAAATCCTATGTTCTTCTTTAGAGTTTCGTCTATCTATGTACAAAATTTCATCAAAATTGGTTCAACGATTTAGGCGTGAAAGCTTAACAAACATTCAAACAAACTCACTTTCGGATTTATAATATTAGTAAGTACATTTATATGCTCAGTTCAATATATTAAAAGCCCTTTAAAAAATCCCTGAAACCCCTTCCAACCTTGAATCACTTAATAACGCCTTCAAACGCATACATACCAAATAAATAAACTGAACAAACAAACAGAACAAACAAACAAACGCGTAGTGCCCGTTCCCATAAGAAAAGTAGAAGTTCCCACTGAGAAAGGATATCCCAAATTATTTAGTATCAAATTAACTATCTTTAAGTAAAAATCCCATCTAAATTGGTCCAGCCGACCCAGAGATTCATCCGTTTGAAAAAACAAACAAACTCTTCAGCGTTGTGAGTATGACAAAAGTATGATTCTGAACCACCCTGTATTACAGACACAACGTGACCTAAAGTAATACCATAATGACTAAAATCAACTTACATTTCGTAGTATGCAGTACTGCGGTTATACAGTCTATTACAACTGGTCCAGGACATAATTTTCAAAGTTATGGAGACACTTTCCACCTCGTTTCACTTGTAAATTCACCGAAAAACTTAAAAAAATCTTGCAGTTCTAACACCGTTTTGCGTCGCGATAGATTGTAAATAAACAATATGGCGGTACAGCGAGGTGTGACGTCATGAGCGAGCGGGCTTGTGATTGGTTAATTTGAGGATACACGGCAAACAAGCACGCGCTGGGAATTCCGCTATATGAATGTTGGTTCATTTGTGGTGGTAAGCCATACAAGCACGAAAATTAAAATTGTAACTGTGGATATTGGTTTTTTAATATAGTCTTTTACTCGTTTATTGGTATAGTTACACGCGTCATTCTTAATTTAGATTGTGTAGAGTTTTATTCTTAAACATACTACATTCAAAGGTCATTTTCGTCCAAATTGGTCTGTTGGCCAAACAAGCACTAAGGCGACGTAATCTTGATATTTTGCCAAAAATACAAGGTCAAGGTAAAACACTGTCACCAGCAAAAGTTGTTGTTGAAAGACTGAAATATCAAATTGCTTTACTACCAGACTTTAAGCTGATCTTATGATTTAAACTGTATTAACAAATTACAAATATATTGGTATTTCTTTCCTTTAATAATAAGAGAAATATTAAATAAAATACCTATCTAATCGTACCCTGTAGTATAGGGGTAAGATTTTTCACTACATTGTACTGACCCGTGGGTGACGTAAAGACGACAGAGTGAAACAAACCAAGAATTACACGTACTGCCAAGCCCTTAGCAGTGAGCTATTTCACTTATTCTGGGCGGAGTACATAATTTCCCAGATGAGTGTTACGTTTGCGCATTAAGGGTCCGTAATCTGTAAGGACGTGCACAGGCGTTTCCTCCGCTGTGGAACAGAACCGACACATCCTTGAGTTGCTTAGTTCCAGTACGGACATGTGCATTTTAAGACAATGGTGTCCAGTTAGAGCTCTTGCCAGAATGCGCAATTTATTCTTGCTTAATCCGAGGACTTCTGAAGCGAATTTATGATCATAAGCCTGGAATAAGGTTTTAGAATGTTTTAAGCCTGGTGTGTCAGGCTAGGTCTTAAGAGCTTTATTGTAATAAGAGTTTTAAGGGTCAATCGAACTAAGCCTCCAAGGATTCAACAAAATGGCTCAGGTCCAAATTGTGTACTCATTGAGCACTCCCGTACGAGTTCGTCGGCAAATTCATTGCCTACAATACCGACCCACAACGCGTCTTAATACGACCCTGTTGTTACACCCCGGGGCGCTTAAACGATTCACGCAGTTCCTCAGAGTATTACTAATACAACTATAAAATAAAAACGGCGGCTAACAATTCGACTGCCAACAATTTCCTTATAGGGAAGCTTATATTTAACAGTGCACTTTTGATAGCCTATAGTGAATGAATGATTAAGTCGTTGAGGTATGTTTTATATTTTAAAAAAAAAAACTGTGTCTTAAGACTGCAATTCAGACGTAAAACACTTCTTTTTTCCACAAACTTGTAAACAATATTTTTGGATTGTTATGAAATTTGGCTTAGGAAGTATTTTTTATAATAAGTTTTTTTTTAAAAATTTAATATATAATACAATATATAATAAAAGGTAATTTTTAGTTATAGCGCTGTTTTATATAAAAATAATAATTATATCTATAAACAAAAATCAATTGCTGTCGATAAATATCATTGAAAAAACGGCTAGAGCAATTTTTATGAAATTATTTGTGAGTGTTTTAATGGGGTAATAGTTTAGATTCAAAGTAATTGGACCCGGTAGGCGCTGTTGTCGAGATCAAGAAATCACGTACGAAGGCGTGGTAGATCACTAGATATCTGTATAATACAAACAAATCTATGAATACATATCGATGTTATAAAATGTAATCAATGGGATATGTAACATTACTTTCATAAATTTAATGTATCTGAGCATGACGGTTACACGAGTTTAGTGCCAGTTTTTCCCATACCAGAAGTGCCCAACGTGCCAAGCCCTGGGATTAAACAAGAATGTGTGGAAAATCAAGCTAAAAAACTATTTATTCAGTCATCATTATCCATCCATAGCCCTCTCAGAAATGAGAGGAGGCCTATGTCCAGTAGTTTTACGTAAAGTAACCCTACTATTTTAAATTACTATATTGGACATCGACTTGGTATACATATCAATCATAGTATATTTGCGTGGATTACATATACTTATATATACACATATATATATATATATATATATATATATATATATATATATATATATATATATATATATATATATATATATATATATATATTTAAATTATTATATTTAAATGACAATCACTTCTTTCCTTAACATTTTCATACTCGAAATTTAAAGTATGTAGTGTACACATGCGGCGATTTGGCAATTGACCTCCTAGATTACTGGCGGGGGGTCACTGATTGGCATCTACCTTTACAAATATATAAGTCTATCTACACATAATTTATAAAATAACTGTTATTATACGAAACAAAAAAACCTCCTTCTGAGATACAAAATATAACAAAATTATGAAATATTACATGAAAAAAAAATGATTCGCCAACATACCCCACCCCATTGTCGCCTCAGTTACACTCACCTTCCAAGGGTATTTTGACGACACGTGTCGCTGGACGAACAAGCGTCCTGGACGGAGTCTTTATTTCAACCACGCCATTCCTACCGTCTTTGCCAGGAAAATCCTTTCGACCAATCCGCGCTGCCATTTGCCTCGCTGTTTGTTTTGACTAACGACTAGCACTAGATCTCCAATTTATAATGGTCTTTTCTCGCAATTCCATTTACGTCTTGCTAACAGCTCTGGCAGAAACTCTTTAACCCATCGTTTCCAAAACTTGTCCGCCAGGCGTTGTGCGATTGGCCACTTTTTCCTAAGATAGATGTCTAAATCGTCGTAAACACCAATTGTGGGAAAATTGGAGGACCTTCCCAGCAGAAAATGTTTGGAAGTCAAGCTCTCATTACTTCCTTGCTCCACGGAGACATGAGTGAGCGGTCTACTGTTCACCAAGTTTTCAACTTCAGCCAAAGGTTACACACAATAATACAATACACAGCCTCTCCGGTCGTGTTGGATTGACAACCCATCGGACTATGAGAGTGTGGGAATAGAGAGTGCATCTTTGCTTGCACATACACTAGGGAACTACGATCCTTTCCTGCGCAAAAGAATGTCAATCTCCATTAAGGTCGGTCCGTGGAAATAGGAGCTGGAAATTCATCTGATTGGATACCACCTACTTATCTATTTCTGCCGTCAAACAGCTGTGCATACATTGCTGTGTTCTGGTCTGATGGAGATAGAGAGCTAGTGTAATTACAAACTTTGAGGTACTTTGTTGGCCCTTGAATGTGCGAACGCACTCTGTGTCATACATTGTTTGAAATAATTGCAAGTGTACATGAGTTACAGTATTCACTTACCATTAGATGGACTTTCAGCTTAATTGAAGTTAATCTATTTATTTAAAACATAAAGGCTGTTTAACATTGATACGGCAACTATAAGATGTTGTTGTTATTACATAGATCTCACAACTTTTTACGGTGGAAGAAATGAGTTGCGAGACTTTTTTTTCTTACCATCTACTTCTTGAATACCAACAACGTACCCATATTTACCTATTATACATGTACACTGATTGTACTGAACCGTAATTGTAAAATATTTTAGTTTTTTTCGTGATTGATACATTAAACACTAATTTTATTCTAAATTTGAAGCTTCTAAGTGCCTTAGAGTTTTGATGATCGGTCATTCAGATAATGAGTAACAAAATTAAGAAACTTAGACTTTTTTTGGCAATACACCATGTTTATACAATGCCCGCTTGGTGACTGAAAATTCAGACTTCTAGTTTTATCCACAACGAAGGTTAATGGAGGGTCTAAAATGTCCGAACTGCTTCGAGAAAAGTATGTTACGGCCGTGCCGCTTTTTTGCTCGACTTGACGGGAGCACTTCATTGCCCCCACTAGCTAAAATGGAATATTGTATCGAACATATTATACTAGGATAAGCATAAATGGATGAGTGAGGAAGCATGGCGGATAGGCAATTCTTCTCCTGTGTTTATTTTGTGTTGAACTAAGCTGGTCTTTCCTATGTCAGCATCGTTTGAGGAGAATACATCGGCGTTCTTGAGTAACAACTTCTTCGCCTTGACCATTTCATTCGGGGAGAGAACGCTGCGATAATCTTCTAAAAGTGTGGTCACTCGCGTTTTTACATCCTTGCGGGGGGTCCAACTCGATTGATAATGGCACCGACGCAACCAATCCACTTCCTCACAAGTACCAACCAGTGCACCTTTTTCTATAATCTGTTCCTGGTCACAAAGTTTGAGCACAATTACTCCTGAGATGTTAGTGGTTCTGAGCAAGGTTCGAGCTACTTTACATGGAAGGTCATTGTTTACCCTTTCCACGATTATACAACGGTGATCTTGCCCAGGGTTCCGAGGTAGACTTACCGGCACAATCTTTTCTGATCTCGGCGGAAAAACAATCTTCTTAAGGATGTAAACGTTCCCTGGTAACGCCCCTGCCACAAAAATTTCCTCCAGTTCACATTTCAAAACACCTCTCAACAATCGATCTCTCAACAATTATTCGTCATAAAGTCTAGGCCCAGGATACAGTGGTCCATTATATCAGCCACGATGACATTATGCTACCTGCATCATCATCAGATCATGTTGCCTAGCTTAAGCTGCATCTCCTTCTCTCCACGGACGGGTATGTGCTGACCGGTGGCTGTTACCAAATTTATGCGTTCTTGATTGTATGCGGAGTTTGCAAGGAACTCACTTATAAGTTGGGAACTGACTTCCGGGTTCTTTATCTGCCTCTTTGCTTGGTGGAAAATCAAAGAATTTTCCTCCATGACCCTGGAATTAAATGTATACCGCCCCACATACACATGCAAGACAAAGCCCGGCTTTCATCAGGGTTGGGATATGATCCTCCGGCACCGAAACAACAAGGAACCACCCGTCCATCTAGTTGTCTGCTTTGTGTAGTAGCCAGTCTCTGACGTTTACCCAGCGGTTCTGGTACGCATACACACGACCAGTGTCGCGTGAGTCCTTCAAGGCGCCTTGGACATCAGGGATAAGGATACCACATTTATTCTTTGTGGTATCTCTGACTGTACTTTTGTAGTCAGCGAGATGTTTGATTTAAGGTCGAGGATATTAATATTCCCTTTCGACCAGTCTAGAGCCTTCTGGTCATCGCACCACAGCTTCAGGATACCCTCTGTATAAACGGGTTTGCCTCTAAAAACCGGGCCCGACGCATCAGGGTCCTGGTTACTCCAGGCCTCGCTGATCATCTTCCTCTGAATAGCCACAAGGCTACCTCTTTTGTTATGTGACCAGAACACGCACAAGTTGAGGCCACATCCAAATCTGATTTAGCAGCAGAAGCGTAGCTTATTCTAGCAGCCTTTGGTTGCTGTTCAAGTCGCACTTTTTTGCTCTCCTATCAGCATGGTGGAACATCCTTTTGGGTGCTCGCTTCTTCTTTCCAGGATGCTTGGCTGCTCTCTGTTTCCTGGTAGATGTCTTAGAGTTGGTTCCGGCATCCGTGCCTACTGCTCGGGCTAGATTTTCATCCTTCCCAGTGTCAGCACAGCTACTGGTTCCAGCCCCAAGAACCGCAGTGGCAGTAGCTTATCCAGCTCCCTGAGCGTTGTTATTGGAAGCAGCGAGCCCGCCTCTTTCTCTGCGGCCTTTTTCTCGTTGCTTTTTATTCTTATTTTTGACCTTCGCACCACTGACTGCTGGAATATACCCCAGTGACGATCGACTCAACCCTCCAGGACTCATTCATCCCTGCGTAAGGCGCACAACTGCGCAGCTCCTAGCACAGGTGGGTGTGTTAGTTCACCGAATACACCCAATCTCTCCGGCGGTACCGCTCCCTCCCCTTTTCTGGGCTTGGGACCGGCAGCACCAAAAAGCACAGACAGGGTAGATTGCCTGTGCTTTTTGTTGCAGGCAGAGTTTGGCTCACTTATAAGGAATAGTAAATGATCAAGTTTTTTTTAAAGCATAAGGTTTATAATCGAGCACAAACTTCATCCGATATTAGTTCGTTACCGCTGTAAAACAAAAATGCCCCGTTTCCTGTGAAAAGGGTCTCCAGTTTTCTACACTCACCATACGAAAAACAGCAACATTCAGCTACTATTATGCGCTGGTATTCTGCGAAAGCGTGGTACTTTCCCGATCTAGCTGACTTATTCTTAAAATATTTACGTACGAAAACAACACAAATATGAACTTACACATATATTTCTGAGGATAAATATTTTGACAATGAAATATTTTAAGGTTATAAGAGAAAAGAGAACATAAGTAGTGACTGATAAAGCAGTGGATATTACAACGCTAACGTCACATCAGATTGTTTGAAATTATTATACATTTATAAACTCAAATCGTAGATACAATCATATAATTCCTATAAAAAATATTACTGAAAATGTTCAGATTTAAAATACATTCAAATATCATCAACAAAGCGAAAAACCGTAATAAATCTCTGAATAGAAACTCGTTAGCTCTTCGTGAGTTTCGACTACAATAAATGTATAATGAGAATTTTTCTGAGCACAATATTAAATACACAGTAATTGAAAGCTTGCTGATAATGCAGCGTTAGAGAACAATTTACCATCCCATTGGAGGTGCTCATGGGAATATTTCAAAAAATCTTGCGGCCGCATATGTAGTTGAGTCATTGGTAGTATAATAATTAAGAGTAAGTATAGGGTATTACATAATGGTTTCTTATATTTACGCGAACACTACCCATTGAAATACATACATAAATACATAAACACTCACGCTTGTCACCCAAAGGGGTAGGCAGAGACTACAGACTTCCATTTGGCACGATCCTGACACACCTCTCTCGCCTCCTTCACATCCATACACCTACGCATGCATGCTCGTCTGTTAAGGGTACTCCCAATTTGGCCCTTTTTCAATAAATCGCCAATTTGGTCGATAAATTTTCGCCTAGGACGTCCCTTTCTGACTCTGCCATTCACTTCTGCAACATAAATTGTCTTTGTCACTCTTTCCTCATCCATTCTTTCCACATGACCAAACCACCGAAGCATTCCTTTCTTAATCCTAGTCACAACATCATCTTGCAAACCACACTCTACTCTTATCACACAATTTTTCACCCTGTCATTCAGATTCAGCCTTAACATACTCCTTAACGACCGCATTTCTACTGCATTTATTCTACTCTCGTGCTTCTTCTGCCACACCCAACTTTCACTACCATACGTTAAAGTAGGGACCAACACAGCATTGTGAATTGCCATACGTGCCTTTTTTGACACGTTTTGACTCTTCACAATAGAGTGTAGGGCCCCATTTACTCTGTTTCCTGCGTTCACTCGTCGTTCTATATCCTTATCATATCTCCCATCCCTGCTAAATACGCAACCCAAATATACAAACTCATCTACTTGCTCGATCAACTCCCCATGTATTCTTATTTCACATATCTTTTTACTTTCATCTCTTTCAAAAACCATAATTTTCGTCTTATTTGCGTTCACTTTCATATCCCTTTCTTTTAATGATCTGTTCATTAATGTAACCATCATTTGCAACTCAGCCACCGACGACGGAAGAATAACTTGATCATCGGCGTACAAAAGGCATTTGATGGTTAACTCACCCATTCTTAATCCGTATTCTTCAACTTTCAAATTTTGCAAACAACTGTCCATAAATAGGTTGAACAACCACGGGGAAGCCATACACCCCTGTCTGACACCTTTATGGATGCCAAACCAGTCCGAGTAGACCCTATTGATCCTAACACAAGCACTAGAGTCCCTATAAAGAGACTCCAATGCTTGTATCAAGCCAGCGCTCAACCCAAATGAGTTCAGTGTTTGCCATAGCACATTCCTATCCACTCTGTCATAGGCCTTCTCCAAGTCCATGAACGCACAAAAAACCTTTTGGTTTTTGGCCAAAAACTTCTCCGCTATCATGTGCATGGAGAAGACTTGATCTGTACATCCCGTTCCCTTTCTAAATCCCGCTTGCACATCCCAAATTTTTCCATCGGTTTCTTTCATGACCTTTTCAATTAGTACCTTGGCATACAGTTTTCCCACGATGCTAAGAAGGCTGATACCGCGGTAGTTTTTACAGTCCTGCTGCGACCCTTTTCCCTTGTATACTGGGACTATCACGGCTCTGCACCAGTCTCCCGGTACTCGCTTCAGTTCCCAGCATAAATTAAATAAGGTGTGCAGCAGGCCTGCCACCACTTCCTCTCCAGCCCTTAGCATTTCGAGTGAAACTCTATCATATCCGGCAGCCTTACCTGCTTTCATGCTTTTCATTGCTTTCATTATTTCATCTTTACTTATCTCGCTACCTCCTTCCTCTTCTTTCGGAGTTCCTATTGCATTCAGTTCATACGTTGTCTCCTCACTCATAAACATGCTTTTAAAATATTCCTTCCATCTCTTTAAACTAAAAACTTCATCATGCAGAATATGGCCATTCTCATCTCTTACAGCATTCATTATAGGCTGTTTTGAACGTCCCCTGGCAGTTCTTACGAGTTTCCAGAACATTTTAATATTTTCCTGGAAGTTATCCGATATTCTTCTAACATTCTTATCCGTTCTTTCTTGCTTTTTCCTTTCAACTACTTCCTTTACTCTTTTATTTAGATGTCTAAAGACTGCCTTTTTTCTTTCAAAATCATCATTCGTACCGCTAGAATTACCAGCCTTAGTTGCTAGTAATCTAGCCATGCTCTCTTCTTTGCTTCAACTTCCGTACGTATCTCATCATCCTACTATAACGTATTATTTTTCCTTTCATTCTTTCTTTTACTAACACCACATACTTCGGTAGCTGCATCTACTAAACCTTTCTTAACATTTTGCCATACATTCTCCAAGTCTAACTCATTCACACATAATTCATCCAAACCACTTACGTTACGTCTTTTAGGCGATCAGAGACTAACCACTTTCATTATTAAATTTAAGTGATTTAATAATGAAAGTGGTATTACCGCAAATTGGATAAAGATAAAGATAGATAAAGATATTTTATTTTGTAAATATGGGTACAGTACATGGAAATTTAGGTAGTGAGTTCAGCCATATTTTACCAGTAGGCATGCAAAATATACGGAAATATAAACTTATCACCTAAACAGCTATAACAAAATAAAATAATAGCACAAAAACAAACATAATTTAAATTTTTTAACATTATATAGTCTTAATCTCAAAATGAAAATTTTTTTTCAGTCAAGAATTCTGTTACGCTATAGTATGCTTTAACTGTCAAGAAGCTACGAAGCCTTTTTTTAAATATCGATAGCGGCAATTCTTTCCAACTTTTTGGTATTTTATCATATATGACTGGAGCCATGCAGTATATACTTTTGCGCATTAGTGCTGTCTTAGCGGATTGATGACATAAAAGGGTATTGTCGCGTCTATTACGTGGAACTACTTGGTCAAGGCGTTTAAAACGTTTCGGATGCAATTTAACAAACACTGCTACTTCTAGTATGTTTAATATATATTAATTATATATATAAGGAAATATATAAATGTATTGAAAATTATAACATTTTATGTGAGGAATAAAAAGGATTTAGACCACATAGGACAATCAATATGGCCATATATGACTTTATATACAATATTATTAACAATATCGATAAACGTAGACATATCTGTGGCATATTTTGCGACATGACAAAGGCATTTGATTATGTAAATTACGTTACTCTTTTAGAAAAACTTGAAGCCTATGGCATTAGAGGCAATGTTCTTAATCTAATTGAATCTTACTTAAAGAATAGAATACAAATAACTGAAATTAATCAAATTAATATAGCAAATAAGAAGGAAGAGATATTTCGATCGTCAAAGCGCGAAGTTAAATTTGGAGTACCACAGGGGAGTGTGCTGGGTCCTTTTATATTTATATTGTACATCAATGACTTACCTAAATGCATTGAGCAACCAGTAACACTATTTGCGGATGATACCACAGTGACAATACCATGTAAAAGTGTAGAGACCTATGAAAATGACATTAATAACTCCTTAAAATTAGTTGTAAACTGGTTGGACGAAAACAATTTAAAAATAAACTTAAATAAAACAAAAATTATCCATTTCAGTCAACGGATTCCTAGCATGAGCCTAAATGTACACTACAATAATGATGTTGTAAAAGAAGTTGAAACTGCAAAGTTCCTGGGTCTCGAAATAGATAGACATCTTATCTGGAAAGCACACATTAATACTTTATGTAAAAAAATTAGTAAAACCGCATATGCTTTACATAATTTGTCTTCAATAGTATACACGGATGCACTCCTCACTGCTTACTACGGCTTAGCAGAATTCCACCTCCGATATGGAATAATATTTTGGGGTAACTCAACCGAAAAAGAATCAGCGTTTAAGGCTCAAAAAAGATGCATAAGGGCGATTTTTAAGCTCAAAACTACCGATAGTTGCATGCAATATTTTAAACAGTATAAAATACTGACATTACCTTGCTTATTGAGAAATATATATATATATATATATATATATTTCTCAAATATTTTTGAAATTACGGGAATAATTAAAATAAAATACTGGGTAAATACCTGCACTAATACTTAGGTTGATTAGATGACTTAGATGTCCGCATATTTCCATTGATATGTGTTTTAATATTTTTGTAGCAATGCCATCGTATCCGACGCTACTTGTATTATTTAACGACATTATTATTTTGTGAATATCTAATGGAACACTAGGCGGCATGAACAGAGATTTACTGTTGGTGTTTATTTTATAAGATTTATGTTTGTTAGTGATATCTATGTTTGCCTGAATAATATCGATAAAAAAGTTGTTAAATGCTTCAGCGATGCACTGAGGATTTGATAGAGTTTGATCATTTACCTTAATTTTATTAATACTGTGTGAAGGTAAGTTGTATTTTGTTCGTTTAATAATTTGCCAAGTTGCTTTAGACTTATTTTTAGATTCTTTTATTTTTTGGTTATTTTGTGCCTTTTGTGTCAATCTAATAATTTTTTTATATAACTGCGAATAATTTGAAAATAAAATGTTGTTCTTACTGTTAGGATTTAATCTTAGCTGCCACAGAAGTTTCCTTTTCTTTCGACTGCATAATTTAATTCCTTTAGACAACTACTTTGGTTTTTTTATTATGTCTACTTTAATCAATTTAATCGGAAAACATAAGTCGTAAATAAGTCTAAACGTATCGATAAATTTATTATATGCTACGTTTGGATCATCTGTATCGTATATTTCCGAAAAAGAGATATGTTTTATGTAATCTTTAAATTTCTTATATTTTCCATATTATAATCCCTTCTAGGCGTATACCAATAGTTTATTGCATATATTTTTTGCACTGGACAGTGCAGCAGCTGTGCTGTATGATCAGACAGCGCAAACTCGAAGACATCAGCCTTAAATGATTTATTAAAATTGTGCGCAAAATTGTCTAAACATGTTAAGCTAGCCATGCGGGTCGGTATATCTAATTAATAAACATTCAAATGCATTTGTGAGACTATTTTCTTTAAGAACATCTATATTAAAGTCTCCACCAACAACAATGTTTTTGTATCGTGAATGCGATATTCCTTGCAAAAGAATTTCTAGTTTATCCAGACAGTAGTTAAGATTGTTCACATTTGGTACTCTATATATACACACGACAATTATATTATAATCGGTAAGCTCAATAGCACAACATTCAAATATACCTGGAGATGATAAACTCGATATTTTAGGTAGATCCTTAAATTGAAGACCGTTTCTCACAAGAATACATGCACCACCCCTCCCTTGCGCCTTTCTACAGTAATAAGTAGCCAGACAATAATTCGGTACAAACAGTTGTTTCTGATACCCCTCCTTAATAAAATGTTCCGTAATGCACAGTACATCTACCAGTATTTTTTTTCACATAGCTCATCTAAGCACACGGTAAGTGCATTAGATTTTTTTATTAAGCCTGCAATATTTTGGTGTAAAATTTTAACATATTTATTACAGAAAAAAGGTTTCATTCCCGGAATCTTTAGTGCTAGAAAGTGAAAGAGGAGATGACTCATACCTCTGTTTCGTGTCAAGGAAATGGTTTGTATTATCTTCGTAATTTAAATCGACAAATTCATTTATCATTAACCTCAGATTAATGAATATATTGGCCATACCGTGATTATTGACACATCCATTTTTCTTCCAAAACATTTTATAATCATGTGACAGATACAAGTTAGAATCAAACAAATATGCGTAGTTATGAGTATTTACATCCAGATACATTAGACTGTTAAACGTTTCTATTCTTCCGTTAAATATCGCGGAATAATCGTTGAGTTTAAATGTAGGCGCGCATATTATGACATTTGTGTGTTGTATTTTTAAAAGCGTTTCCCGTATGGTAATTGTTAGATTAACATAGTTTGTTGTACGCCGAAAGTCCTCTTCACCAACGAAAATCACGCAATAGTCGTTCATTGTATAGTTTTTTAATTTTAGATCAATGTTATCAATAAGCTTCTTCATCCCACAATTCGGTGTCAAATAATGGCAAATTTGATAATTTGGAAACGTATCTTCTGCGATCGTTAGTATCTTGTTATTGTTATTGCTACTTATGATACATAGTTTGTGTTCCTTGTTATTTGTGCGAATATTCTTATTACTATTAAATGTTTCTACACCATTAAATACTGGTTTGTTTTTTGGTTCAACTTCCGTAATGTTACAAGTAGCGCCATCTGTTATAGATAGATTAGAATCTTCGCACTTTTTATTAACGTCATAGTTAGACAACTGAGTACGATCTTTTGAAAATTTCTTTTTAGTTTGGTTTGTTTTGTGTGGTGTATTTTTTAACAACGCCTCTTCCTGATCGGTATTTTCATGTGTTACGAGATCGTTAGTTAATGAGTTTTGATGTGGGTTATTTTGGAAGCTATAAGTTAAACGACGCTTGGTATCTTTACAATTTATACATGTTTTTTTCCTTGTTGAGGATATAGGACTTTTACATATCTGCTTGAGAACTTCTATTTCTTGTCTAAGTTGAGACACTTGTTTCTTTAGTTGAATATTTTCCAAGATAATATTATCGAGCTCATGTTGTGTACTATCTAAATTAGATTTAAGGTCACTTATTTCTGACTTTAAGTCTTCGATCACGTTTGTTTTATTTGCAGTTAAGTTTAAACTCCTACTCAATCGGCCCTCGGAAAACGTAGAATCAAACGAATCGCCCTCATTCAAGCTTTCATATGATTTTGTTTTTGTTTGGCATCGACGTCTTAGAGTAACATTACTAGTACTATCCATTTTCTAACGGTAGCGAACGAGAAGCACACAAAGCAGCTATATAATCTTCGGTATTAAATTCCTATCTAAATTATATTTAGTAATTTAATAGGTATTTAAGTTTAATTGTTTTAATTTATTACAAGGAAAAATTCACAAATATCACAAAAAGTCAACAACAAACGCTGGGTTCGAACTCGAGAAACTTAGAGTAACACGGCGTTGGCAGACAATTGACCCAATTCGCCGTTAACATATGTGATGAAAATAGGCTTTATAAATAATAAATTGTTCCTCAGATATAAGATGTTCGTTACGTTGTTTGAATTTTTTGCAATTTTTCACCGTCACCGTCACTGTTTTGTTAGAACACAATTAACTTAACACTTTGTTTTGATAATAGCCTATTCTTCCACTTAGATGTGATGATATTTTACAGCACTAGGTTGATTTATTTTTATTGCAAACCGAAAATTAATAGTTTTAAAGTGAAACAAACGGTCTTTCCACTTTATTTTAAAATTAGTTATTTAAGCACTGCACTTGCATATAACGGTAAGATAACACTATTACTTCACTATTATGCTATTTAATGTCTACTTTACAATGCATTTGTGGCTTAGTTTTGTCTTAGGTATTTTTAGTATTTAAAATACGCGGAGCGATAGGTTAAGCGTGCATCGCCATCTTGTAGACGTATACTGACTGGAACTAACCATTTCAACGTTTCTTTTACAGTCTTATTGCTACCATGTGAAGGTCTTGTAATTAGCACATACATTACATTCATTTTACGAGTCCGTTCAGTTTCCGAGTCCTTGTAAACCGTTTTTATTTTTTCGAAAAAAATTCTCTGCTATGAAAAATAATTTCGACCAGCACAGAGGTGTTTTTCGAACCAGTTGTAATATACGGTAAATCAAAATAAGAGTGACTTTCAGAAAGTATTATTTTTAACCCATATTGAATGAAAAATGTAATATTGATTTCTAATATCTGGTGAATGCCTTCACAAGTAATTAGCCATTCTACATAACATACATAAACACTCACGTCTGTCAACCAGAGGGGTAGGCAGAGACACGAACTTCCATTTGGCGCGATCCTGACATACCTCTCTCATCTCCTTTACACCCATATATCTACGCATACATGCTCGTCGGTTAAGAGTACTTCTAATATGGTCCATTTTCAAAATATTTCCAATTTAGTCGATAAGCTTTCTTTTAGGTCGTCCCTTCCCGACTCTGCCGTTCACATCTGCCATATAAGTTTGCTTTGTCACTCTTTCCGCATTCATTCTTTCTACACGACCAAAACACCGAAGCATTCCTTTCTTAATCCTGGTCACAACATCATCTTGCATACCATATTTTTCTTTTGTCACACAATTTCTTACCCTTACATTCAGATTCAACCCTAGCATACTCCTTAAAGACCACCTTTCTACGGCATTTATTCTACTTTTGTGCTTCTTCTGCCACACCCAACTTTCACTACCATACATTAAAGTAGTGATTAACACAGCATTATGAATTGCCACACGTGTCTTGTTTGACACATTCTGAATCTACATAATAGAGTTTAGTGCTCCATTCACTCTATTTCCTGCATTCACTCGTTGTTTTATATCCTTATCATATCTGCCATCCCTGCTAAATACACATCCCAAATACACGAACTCATCCACTTGCTCAATCAACTCCCTTTTATTCTTATTCCACATAACGTTTTACTTTCTTCTCTTTCAAAAACCATCACTTTTGTCTTACTTGCCTTCACTTTCGTTCCCCTTTCTTTTAATGCCCAGTTTATTAATGTAACCATCATTAATTTGCAACTCAGCCGCCGACGATACAAATATGACTTGATCATCGGCGTAAAAAAGGCATTTGACGGTTGACTCGCCCATTCTTAACCCATATTCTTCATCTTTGAAAGTTTGCAAGCAACTGTCCATTAATAGGTTGAACAGCCAAGGGGGTGATATACAGCTCTATCTGACACCTTTTTAGATGCCAAATTAGTCAGAATAGACCCCGTTGATCCTGATACAAACACTAGAGTTCCTATAAAGAGACCGCAATGCCTGTATCAAACCAGCGCTCAACCCAATTGAGTTCAGTGTATGCCAGAACACAGTCCTATCTACCTATCATAAGCTTTTAAAAAACGCAATAAAACTTTCTGGTTTTTGACCTAAAACTTCTCCACAAACATGCGCATAAAAATACTTTGTTGTTACGATTTTTCTGTTAAAAAATGGTAAGATCTTAGACCGTACAGCATAGTCCAATTTTTATTTTCAATGTTCTTGAAAGATTTTTACGGCAATTATACCCAGAAATACGCGGGATAGTGAATTGAAAATACCTGAGATATATATCACTATCTAAATACTTGTTTTAAAGCATAATTTCAATACACAAAATCGCACCACATTTTCCTACCAAAATCGTTATTTAATCATTAATCATTATGTATACCAAACCATTATTAAACATTGTTTTTAAACGAAATCATAGATGCATTAATTGGCTGTCGATCAATTTCCTTCCTAAGCTCCATGATTTTTAGCTTGTAAAAATTATGTCGGAAATTTGAAATCGAAAAATTCGTATTTCATTTTTTTAGGTAAATTATAATTAGCCAGTGTCACATATCATTCTGCCTAGTGCATTGTATATTACCTATACATACATATCATAGAGCAACAGGGGTCACTGCGGACCCGTGATATTCTATGATATATTGGTATTGTTCTTAAAAGAGTACGATATGGAATCGCGAATTAAATTTACCAGCCGTACGTTGGCCTATTATATAGCCAGGTGTTGGGTTTTAAATTCAAAACCAAGTCGATGCCTACATTGTACTAAGTTTTTAGTACCAAGAAAAAATATTGTAATAGATCATTGCATCAAGAGACGTGGCTTTATCGAGTGTTCCATTTTTCTGGCCCTATGGCCTCCGTGTATCGGACTTAGGAAGCGTTGCGCGTGTGGAATTGGAGGCCGTTAATGAAGGCGTGTCCCGTCCTTGCCCCCGAGTGGCGGATATGCGTAGGCATTTCCCTATGTAAAAATAAGATGTTAACCCAAGCCGTAAATTCATGGTACGAAATCACTCCGAGCTAAGTCTCCATCGGTATTAAATACACGTCACAACATTACCACGTTCTAGGTGGTGATAAAAATATCGTGGGAAATTTAAATTTATCCGAAATAAAAAAAGTCCGAAATAAAATTTTATTTATAATGTGCACATGAGTGTTGTCCGCTATGGGGAAGACCTATGTTTACGCAATGAAGTAGAACGGCAGTCACGATAGCTCCATAACGTTTTCAAAAACGAGTGAAAGTATGTGTCCAGTAGTAAGGTATATTGGTTGAAACTCTAATTTAATTATTATTTATTTAATATAACAAATCACACAATTACTGTTTTACAGTCTGCCAAACTGCTCAGCAGTTTATTGGCGGTCAAATTGCTCTCTTACTTTCTAACATGCGAAAAATAAAGTAGATAAAAAAAGAACTAGTTAACACAATAATTATACTACCACTGATATGACAAACCAATAGTAATAATATAACATTAATCAGTAATTTAAAAGGTAATGGCATTTTCCATATATGCATAAATTTTGCATGTACGCGTACAAAAAAAACGCGCATAAAAAACTTTATACTAATAAAGAGTAAAAATGGAATGTATCATGACGATCCATTGTACAACATGGATGCATGTATGTATGTGTATGTGACACATACATACATGCATCCATGTTGTACAATGGATCGTCATGATACATTCCATTTTTACTCTTTATTAGTATAAAGTTTTTTAACTTGTTTTTAAACTGTTGTTTTGATTTACGCTTGAGGCATTCTTGTGGTAAATTGTTATAATTTTCTTATTAAATGTTGGAACCTTCTTTTACCATAATAATTAGTACATTTATAATGTAAAGTTATTAATTTATGCGGTCTGCGCGAATTCTTATTTATTGGGATAAAATTACACAATGCGTCATATAAGATTGTATAATACTTTTCACATGTCGCAAATGATATTTTAAATTGCTCGTTTATCGGTATTAAATTACACTCCTGGAAGAGCTCCTCATAGTTATCCCTATATTCAATTGTTAGATTATTATCATTTGGCAGCAGCGTCTTTCAGATATCAACATTAAATAATAAAGAACTAATAAAATGAATGTATTAATTATTTAATATATGGCTTTGATACATTTTATAATAACTAAAATAAACGTTTTCAATTTTTGAAATTGGATTGTTAATCAAAGAAAAGAATTTATGAACTAGACTACAATTTATTTACTCTAAGCCAAAAATAAAGTCACAAAAAATAGTGATGAATGGAATGAAATGTACGCGTAATTTTTCACCTTCGCTATTTTGACATGAAATATTGTAGTCATCCTTGAAGTAATATAAGTTATTTTATACATAATTTATGATATAGAGCAGAATTTTTAAATCTTAGAAGTAATTTGATTAAAATTAGCAAGGTTTCTTTTTCGACAAAAATGTTTCTATAAAAATCCATTATTTCATATCGGACAATGGATGTATTTGACTAAGGGACTCATAATTTTCGTTGTGCGAAAATCGGTGTAGTAAGTGGCGACAATGGAAAAAGGCAGAAACACTCCATAGCCTCTGATCGATAATGGAATACCATTTTAACCATTCGACAATTCACTATGTGAAAGAACTACCTTTCCGCCTAAGGATTCGTCTGGGTAAGTACTACCGCTTATTATGTTTATAATACCAGTGTTTCAGCTGGCGAATAGCAGGGCTAGCACTATTGTATTCCGATCTGAGGGGTAAAGAGAGCCTGTATAATTACAGGCTGTGTAGCTTCCCATCTTATTCCACAGAGTTACGATGAATATTTAAGAAGAAAGAAGAAGAATTTCATTTATTGAAGCAACCAAGGCTCATATTTTGTTAGTATTACTTATAACTAAACTTATACCTATGTTAGTAAGCATAATATTATTATTATATATAATTATGTGAAGTACAGAAAAAAATACATTTATATTTATATGTGCCATTTTCTCACCAATCCACCTGATATGGCGCTACAATGGCACATGTATAGGCAGTCTAGCCTGCTAGCAATCACTTTCAGGGTACTATTGTTACTCCCCCGCACCCTGCGTACCAGAGATGCGCACCTCTTGCGCATGGTCGCGTAAAAGCAGTCGACTCGCGCTTCTGCGAACATCCCCGATGCACTATAGAAGCGAGGCAGTCCCAGCTGCACCCTAAATGCGTTGTTATATTGTACTCGGAGGGCGTTGTAAGCCTTTTGAGTATATCTAGCCCACAGGCTGCATGTGTAAAATGACGTGCAGTAAGCTCTAAATAGGGCTATTTTAACTTCCCTTGAACAGCGTGCAAACCTGCGAGCTATCATGTTCGCTCTTACTGACAACGCCCTCCGTTCCCTCTCAATGTCATCATCATCCCTGAGACGAGGAGTCAGAACATGGCCAAGATATTTATACCTAAACGCTCTTTGTAAAATATTACCATTAATTGAAATAGATGGTACTAAGTCATTTCTCTTGCTCCCGGTCTCAAAGACCATGACGTGGCTCTTTTTTACATTATAAGTCAAACCATGTGTGAGGGCGTAAGCTTCACAAATCTTCACCAGTCTTCGTAGGCCGCATATAGATGCACTCAACAACACAATATCATCTGCATAACTGATGTTGTTGACGCAGACATCGTCTATGTGACAGCCGACTCTGATGCTGTTGAGTTTTCCTATTAACTCATTCACATACAGGTTGAAGAGCGTGGGTGAACTCAATCCCCCCTGTCTCACCCCGCACTCCAAACTGTATGATTTAGATAGGGCACCTACCCATCTCACATATTGACCTGGTTCCCATACCAATACTTGAAAATACTTATGTGTTCCAAAGGTAGTTGGATCTTCTCCAGTTTATCCCACAGTAAGTCGTAGGACACAAGGTCAAAAGCCTTTGACAGGTCTAAGAAACAAGCAAAGACTGGCGTTTTGCGTGCCGTGTGGTAAGTGACAGTGTGCTTGAGACACAACACCGCGCTTTCTGTAGACAATTTCGGTCTGAACCCAAATTGACTGTCGTATAGTTTTATGTATTTGTTTAATTGCGAATTAAGCACACTATCAAACACTTTTGAAATGACAGTTGCTAACGATATAGGTCTATAGTTGTATTTATCCGCGAGATCGCCTGTTTTATTCTTCACTATAGGCACTACAACCGTACGTATCATGTCAGGGGGCATGTATCCATGTCTTAGGCAGAGATTAAATAATAAATATAGTACCCTAGGTAGGTGCGGGCCAGCAAACTTGAGATGTTCGATTATGATCCCATCATGGCCAGGGGATTTACCTCTAGACATAGATTTAACTACCTGATCTATTTCTTTAATTGACAAGGTTATTTTCTTTTCTTTGTTATGTACCGTATTTAGTAACGAACGTGAAGCCGCAAGAGGAGATTTAACTGCAAAATGATCTACGAATATGTTGGCAATTTTCTCAGGTTCACTTGCACCACTAATGCTCACGGGCAGGCCCGGTTTACATTGTAACCTATTGGTATGTTGAAAAAACATTTTTCGAATGATGTAAAGCAAGAATATCCATCTTAACTTCATTTTCGTGATCTTGACACCACTTCAAGCGAGATTTAAATATTTTTCTAGCTTCACACATTTCCTCATATATGGTACCGGAAGTAGGTTTACCATGCCACTCCCACAGGTGGAACTTTAACCTGGCCCTTCGATGTGCTTCCGCAACATGCCTGTTCCAGCCCACAACTACCTTATTTTTCGATTTTTTACAGTTACGTCCTACTACGGAGGACGCCTTTAGAGCCATTACAATATGTTTATACAAATTATCAATAACAATTCTATGACTAATATCAGAACACATGTTATCACTACATTTATGCAATTCATTTGGGTAGTCAATGAGCCGTAACTTTTTATGACATTCATTCCGATATATGCTTATTTTTTCAGGCGTCCTCTCCCCCCAAAAAACTAGATTCTGACTAATACAGTTAGGTAATTTTACATGTGAAACGATATTTAAATTACATTCTATTACAAGTGGGTTGTGGTCTGACCAAAACACATCATAAATAACATAGACCTCTTGTATGGACTTTATCGCCGCTTTAGTCACCAGACATGTAAAGAAAAGTCATTTATTAGTCATAGAATTGTTATTGATAATTTGTACGTGGTAGAGCCATGCTGCGGTTATATTAGTAGTATAGTTGTAGCACGAATGGGTCGGCTCGACCGGGGAAGGACCGCGCTCTCACAGAATACCAGCGTGAAATAGTAGCTTAATGCTGCTGTATTTCGTATGGTGAGTGTAGAGAACCGGAGACCCTTTTTACTGGAAACGAGGCATTCCATCTCAGTCCTCACGGGTGACAACGCATCTGCATTTTGATCTTTAATGGAGAATGGATGTAGATGTCTATGGGCCGCAGCAACCACTTACCATCAGGTGGACTGTGTGCTCGTTTGTCACCCTATTCTATAAAAAAAAAAAAAAAGACAGTGATCGAGCCACCTCTTCGACCCATGGACATCACTAACAAATGTATACGTATTAGATGATATACCTAACATATCAATATCAATGCAAGACCACTCTTGATCAATACAAAAGCTCGATAATTCGTTATAAAATCGTTCATAGGGATGAGCATTAAAGTCCCCCAGTACATGCACACAGTCTATACTACAGCTGCCTACAATGGCACTCACCGAACTAAGTAATGGGTATTTAAAGTTTTTTTATGTTGGTTTTATTCTATGTCTATTTGTATAGTAAACTTTCGCCAATGTGTGTGTGTGTGTGTGTGTGTGTGTGTGTATGTGTGCGCGTGCGTGTGTGTGTGTGTGTGCGTGTGTGTGCGCATGCGTGTGTGTGCGTGTGTGTGTGCATGTGCGTGTGCGTATGTGTGTGTGTGTGTGTATGTGTGTGTGTGTGTGTGTGTGTGTGTGTGTGTGTGTGTGTGTGTGTGTGTGTGTGTGTGTGTGTTAATAGGTCAAAGAAGCTGTTGTAGGCTGTATTTGAATCATCAGTTTCATATGCTTCTAAGAAGCTTAGACTGCCAATGCATTTCATAAAAAGTGTTATATTCTCTTTGTTGTAATCACGTTTATATGTATGCCAATATTTAAGAATACACATTTTTTGATCTGATATATTTATTTAGTTAATTAATTAATTATTGGTTATATTTTATATTGTAATATATTTATTGCATTATTTTATTAATGACTTTTAATGAAGATTATTTTTTTCTGCCAATGAATCTGTTACATCGTTTAATAACAACAGTTTTCGTTCTACAACTGATACGCTTGGCGTTTTCGTACGGCATACGTTTAATGTTAAACGTGTGTGATGTCAATACAAACGTCAACACAAAGCATACCCAATCACTACAGTGACTTAATTGCAGCTTTCTCGAATGCTAAAATTCATGATGCTTTAATTTTTGAGAGTTGGTTCAAACTTCATCTTCTTTCGATCACTTATCCTCTCTTTGGTTCTACTCTGATCAATGATCCGATGACCAATGATCGTGTGGAAAAAAGAGGGGTGGTGTTGCTATAAATCTCTACTGTGACTTTTCTCATAAAATCCTAGCATCCTCCTCACCCTCCTATACCGCCTCTGCAGAGTTTCTTTTACTCGAGGTGTGTGTGAAGGGGAATAAAAACTTGTTCACGGTGTTGTTTACTGTCCCCCTTCTGTTGATTACTTCTCCAGTCTCAAAATGACTCTGGAATCTTTAGGGTTGGAATACACTCATCACATCTTCATGGGCGAATTCAATACAGACTTCTTGGTTCCCACCTCATCCCGTTCTTCTAAACTCCTTTATACTGCCGAGTCAGTGCGTCTCCACATACTTCCGTTATCAGCTCTCTCACTCATCATAAAATTGACGGGTATGGCACTTGGCTCTACTTAATCCTTATATCTTCTCCTACTCTCGTGTTCTCCTATGGTCAACACCTTGTTTCTGACTTTTACCATCATGATCTTATTTTCGTTTTTTATGTCCTCACCTCCTAAATTTCAGCCTAAAATCCTGTACGTGCAATGTTTTGGTCGTATAGATTTAGAAAAGTTGTGTTTAGATGCATCTTTAATTAAAATGGGACAGAGTGGTGGCCACCTCCACTATGGATGAAACAGTCGCCACGTTGACACTTCACAAGCTTTATGATGTACATGCTCCAGTAAAGAGGGTGAAAATTAAGCAATCACCCGCTTCATGGATGACGAGAGGTGCTTTCATAGCCATGAGTCGTACTAACCGGGCTTTTCAACGTTTTAGAAAGAGTGGAGCGATGTGTGATGGAACCTCTATAAAGCTCCTAAAATCAGTGTGATACGCAACGCTAAACACCGATACATTCTTCATAACATTATATTTTCTTCTTTTGCCAATATTTGAAACTTCCTAGGGACTCTCGAAATCGGTAAACAGGCTCGTTTTGAGTTTCAGGGGACAATTAGTTTGGATGATAATAACAGTGATTTTGTTTCTCATACTCCTTTAGATCACTAAATAAAGAGTCATAATGTTGACAATTTAAACGGCTCACCTTGTTTAAACATCGATCCTCTCCAATTTTTCTCCAGTTACTTCGGATGAAACTAAAAAGTTAATCCTTTCCATAAAGTCAAAAGCTGTGGGTTGCGATAACATCAGCCGCCGTATCTATCGTATATTTATATCCTTAATCATATTCTTCCAGTTATTTTCCATATCATAAACTTTTCCCTAGATTATGGAGATTTTCCGTCACTGTAGCGCATGGTCTAAGTTATTCTCTTGCCGAAAACTTCTAATCTGACTATACTCAATCACTGCAAACCTATATCCATTATTCATTTCCTATCCAAACTACTATAATACTATAGGCAAATATTTCTGTTTGTTAATAAGAGAAATTTATTAAGACATTTTCAGTTTGGCTTTAGGCCCGGTCATAGCACTTTTCCGCTCTTCTTAAGGTTACTGGTGATATAAGGGTGGGCATGGAAGACACCAAGTTGTGACACTGTACTGGCTTTGATTGACTTTTTGAACGTTTTCAATACCATCAGTCATGACATGCTACATTCTTTCCTTTCTTATTTCATGATTTCTTCAGAAGCACTGGATTGGTTCTCAACTTATCTTCGGGAACGTTAGCAGTTGGTCTGCATTAATGATTCCGCATCAAGCTGGCGCGGCATAAATGCTGCTGTCCCTATACGTGGTATTCTGTCTCAATCGTTATTTTCAGTATTGCAAACCCTAAACGCGAAACGTGTAGGTATGTTCTACTAACGCCTGAAAATCAAGAATCCACCGTTTTGTTGTATGAAATTGTATCCAACAATCATATTGAACAAATAAATTGTATAAAAAGCACATTTCCAGAAAAATAAATGATTGTTGCATTTATTATAGTTCTTAAATTGAATAATTGCTATTTTTACACTAAAACAGTGGTTTAAGTGGCTTATGGTGTTTTTATTTATCACGTCCGTATGGAGGGCTAAACACGATAGCTTTTGAAAATATCAATTATTCAACTCTGTCTATTTTTAAATCTATTCGTATATCATATAGGATGCCATGGAGTGTAAATGGCTTTTTAATTTTATTTTTCTGACTTATAAATAATTCTTTTGCCTGAGAAAATCCGAAATTTTCGGTGCCTGCTCTTTGACATACTGCGGGCTCGGCCGCCGCCGTGAAAAGATTACAGTATCGTTTGTTTACAGCGGCTCGTGATAGAAAAAATATCGATCACTGTAGAAGTACAAAATATTTCAAAAACCTAATTTGATACATACTTGACCAAGGTAAGATAGTATTATTATTTTTACTATCACAGATTTTTATAACAATACCTTGTTTCGCTAAAAGTACGTCGGATTTATATATAAATACACTTATACGTCTTGGACTTTACGGAGTGACCTGAAGGTGTAATTTGGTGAATGCTAAATTAAAATGCTGGTTATGACTGGAGGAAAAACTTTTTGGAAACGAAAAAAATTTTTTAACGAGTCAGGTAAAAGACTAGTTTTTACGAAATTATCTGAGTACAAATATCTAAAACTTAAAGTAATATTAAAGTTCTGTAACTTACGTAAATTACTGATCGTTTTATGATAATTCTGTTAAAAGTTTTAATAAACAATAATATTTTTTGAATTTCAATAATAATATTTATTTATTTATTTGCATAAAACATGGACAGATAAGGATGGTACAATTCTTAAAGCACAACATGTTTGCTATGTGATTGTGATAGCATGCAAATTTACTTAAATAGCACATATACAAACGAAATTTTCTAATCATAATAAAAAACAATTCATTAAAAAATATATATCATTTACATTTAACAAATAGTTCTCTGATGTCATAACATTGATTTTCATTGAGATAAGTCAATAATTTTTTTTAAATATATTATTATTATTCGACTTGATTTCATTTGGTATTTTATTATAGATTCGAATACACATTTATTTATTTATTTTATTTATTTATTTTAACAATAAGTAACATTATAAAGAACACAGGTAGCTGCGGGTCCTAAACTAAGCGCAGCTTGTATCTTAGGACCCTGGCATGCGATACAAAACGGTTTGTCACTGGACCTCATTTACATCGAGATAGTGTTAATATTACGTGCTTGTCATCGGCCTTTAAAATTAATGCTTCTAATACAAAAACTAAGGAAGTATTGTTTTACTACAAAAATAAATATAAAATAAATAATAGCGCCTGCAAGAGATGATTCCGCAATAGTTGGAATAGGAATGATTACGTCCGGGTCTGGTTTGTGTGTGTGTGTGTGTGTGTGTGTGTGTGTGTGTGTGTGTGTGTGTGTGTGTGTGTGTGTGTATGTGTGTGTGTGTGTGTGTGTGTGTGTGTGTGTGTGTGTGTGTGTGTGCGCGTGTGTGTGTGTGTGTGTGTGTGTGTGTGTGTGTGTGTGAGTGCGTGTGTGCGTGTGTGTGTGTGTGTGTGTGTGTGTGTGTGTGTGTGTGTGTGTGTGTATCTTATGTGCTATTTAATTAGCTCTTCAGTATCATTATATGTAAGAGTGTACAGCATGTTCTTTAATAGGGTTTTACATGAGGAAAGTAGCTGGTCTTTAAGGTCAATTATTTTTAATATTTTGTTGTAGATGTGAGAAGGTGGGGCAACGTTTGGCCAGGTTTGACTTTACGATTGGAACAGGAATTCTAAAAGTGCGTTTGCTTTTTAATTCATTGTAGTCCGGGCGACCTCTTACGGTTTTGTGCACTTTGAGTGTGACATTGTAAATAAACAGCTGTCGCACCCGTAGTTCTTTAAATTCTTTATATAGAGAGTCTGTGGAGTATGTGAATGGCTTACTTAGAATTACTTTAATTAGTGCACGTTGAGCCCTTTCCAATGTCATAAATGCAGTCCTCCCAGCGCGGCCCCATACACAAATGCAATACTGCAGAATAGATTGGCAGAGTGCAAAGTATACCTGACGTATTATATCTACAGGAGTATAACTCGCAAATTTTTCATGATGTAAATGAACTTTCGTACACCGGAATATAAATTAGAAATTTGAGCATCAAACGTTAGGTTTTCATCTATGATAATTCCAAGATATTTAGTTATTCTAGAGCGTGCTATCGGTTCACAGTTGCAGCCATGCAGATTGGTATAATCATTTTTGCAGTAATGAATTTTCAAGGGCGTAGCGGTCGGAAGACTTGTTCGTCTCGATTTATAAAAGCATATGTATGTAGTCTTTTCCTTATTAAGTGTAAGAAGATTTAAGTTTAAGGACATGGCAATACGAGATAGGCCTTGTTCCGCGGTACTGTATACTCGACTCCATGTCGTATCGTGAAATAATATGGTTGTATCATCTGCGTAAGCAATTACATTTGAATTAGACAAGTTTTGTTCCAGAATATCATTCATGTACAGGATGAAGAGAGTGGGTGCAAGGGTACTGCCTTGTGGGACGCCAAAATGAACATCCAGTTGCCTACTTGTGTAATTTCCTACTTTTACACATTGTTTTCTCATTTTTATGTAAGTTTCAAACCATTGAAGTGTATTTCCCCTTACTCCAGCGGCTTCTAGCTTTTTCAAGAGGAGGCCAACAGAGACTGTGTCAAAAGCTTGTGACAGTTCGAGAAAAACACCTATGCAATATTGACCATTCTCCACGTGTTGTGATATCTGATCAGCTAATGCTGCTACAGCATCCTCGGTCGATTTTCCCTGATGAAACCCATATTGCTTATCTGTAATTATCCGATTTTTATGTAGAAAGCAGACAAGTTGCTTACTCACTATCTTCTCTAGAATTTTTGATATTATACTAAGTAAAGAGATTGGTCTGTAATTTTCCGGCAAGGTCGGAGAATCATTTTTGAAAATAGGTGACACTACTGCAGTTTTCCAGGATTCTGGAAAAACTCCCATTTCTAGGCTTAAATTAAATATGTGAACGAGGGGAATAATAATATTATTGCAGGTCTTTTTAAGCAGTGTAACAGTGACATGGTCTAATCCTGGAGAACTGTTGGTTTTTAGGTTATAAATAATTCGGCTCACTTCCTGTTCATCAGTAGGGTGCAGATAGAAAGAGTTTGGGTTAGATTTTGAACATCTGTGATTCTTGATTAGTAGGTCTTGAGTCGTGCCTAGGTTTTTTAAGATTTTTTTAGCGAAGACCTCCCTACGGTTGCGAAATGGCGATTACATTGGTCTAAGGATGAAGTTGGGTTGTTCAGATCCTTAATGAGTCTCATGGAATGGTACTCCAACGTGGAATTATAGCATAGACTTTTAATTTTATTCCAAAGGTTACGCGCATTGTCTTTGTTTTTCGTAATTTCCTTTCTGTTATATTCAGCTTTAATATTCCGTAGTAGAGTGTGAAAAAAGTTTCTATACCGCGTGTAGATCAGTAATTTACATTGGTTATTCGGATCAGCTCTACACTCAAGGTGCAGCTTATCCCTGTGTTTCATGCATCTTATTAATCCAGGAGTGATCCAGCTCTTTATGTTGCTCTTTCTACGACCTACTTTAACTTCCTGCGTGTAATTATTGATGGCGTGTGTCATAACATCGTTAAATTTGTGTGAGGCGGTGTTAACATCATTATCGCTTATTATTTCGTTCCAGTTCAGACTGTTAATATATAAGGCAACCGACTCCCAGTCTGTTTTCCGTATCGTGCGTTTTTTACTTTTATGCTGGTAGATTTGCAAAGGAATTTCAGCCAGGGCTAAGTTATGATCTGTAATAGATGATTTGCAGACGAGACCAGAGGATATTGTCTCAAATTTTATGAAGATGTGGTCAAGGCATGAGGCTCCTCTAGTCGGCTTTGATATCGCTGGATATAGACCATGAGATGCCATCAAGCGTAAATAGTTGCCCACTTGTGCATCAATTGGATCGTTTATGTTAATATTAATATCGCCTGCAATTACGAGAGTTCGTTTGTATTGTATGTCAGAGAGTACAGTATCTAAAGAGGAAATAAATCGATCTGTACACATGGTTAAACAGCTTTTACTATATTTGTTTGATCGCTGTACATCATCTAATACAAGTCTATTTGCATTTCTTTTTATTCTTATATTCATATCACATGCCTTTGTAAACAGATTATTATGTTTATGTACGAAATAACAAACTTCGTAGATATACAGAGATGGTAGTGGCAACAAACCTAGGCTCCTAAATATTGGTTTGCAGGATTTATCCGGTGCGATTCCAGCAATAGCTCTAATGCATTTCTTTTCCGCAGTAAATAATCTCTGTTTATCTGTACCATTGCCCCATATTACAACACCATAACGTAGTAAAGATTCTATGTAAGCGTGATACGTTAGAACAGCAGTTTTTTTGTCTGTATCATTTTTTACTTTATTTAGTGCATAAACAAATTGGTTAATTCTACTGCACAGTTGATGTATGTGACCTCTCCAGCTTAAACCTTGATCGATTATTACTCCTAGGAATTTAGTTTGTGTTACTTCGTTTAATTTGTCGATATTAAGATTAAAATTGTATTTTGTGTGTTTTGATTTATTAAATTGAATATAAGTTGATTTATTAAGATTAATTTTTAAATTGTTTTTGTCTAGCCATTTAATAATTGTATCAATTGTGTTGTTAATGTCGATTTCATGACTACGTATTGAATTATTTTGCTTCTTATTAGTGCTTACAATTATTGAAATATCGTCTGCGAATAAAATACATTTATGACTGGTGATTAGAGTTATATCATTTAAATAAAGAAGAAACAATATTGGACCCAGCACGCTACCTTGAGGAATGCCATGTTTGTTCTCTTTATAAGAAGACGAGAAGGACAGCATTTCCTCTCCTATAATCTTTTTTATTACGACACATTGTCTACGGTTAGCTAAATAGGAAGATATCCATTTTAGTGGAAGTCTTCTGACACCGACCATTTCCAGTTTTTGTAATAGCATGCTGTGCGCAACGAGATCGAAGGCTTTCGATAAATCAAGAAATAATGCTGTGGTTACAAAATTGTTATTTATTTTTGTTAAGATTGAACTGATGAGCTTAAATGTGGCTAATGTTGTAGATTTTTGTTTCTGAAAGCCATATTGGTCATTCTTTATTAAATTGAATTTCTCGCAAAAATCTAGTAATCTTTTGTACATACATTTTTCTAGTATTTTTGACAATATTGGTATTAATGTCATTGGACGATAATCGGTAATATCATTTCTCTTACCCTTTTTAAATAATGGCTTTACAATCGACAATTTTAATGTTTCTGGAAAAGTACCACATGAAAATGACAAGTTAATTAAATATGTTAAAATAGAGACTAATTCATTTACAGACTTCTTAATTATATTAGTATTAATACCGTCATATCCTTCCGAGTTAGTGTTATTAAGAGATAGGATTTCTTTTTTAACCTCTTCTTCTGTCATGGGCTTAACAAACATTGAGTTAGGTAGTGATTTTTCAATACTAGTATAGCTGTTTGGTTTATTCATTATTGTCAAATTATTAGGGAAATCAGTAAAATAATTATTGAAAATCGAAGCGATGTCAGTAGGATTTTTAATCAGTTCATTATTTATTTTTAAATCCGTAACGCCATAGTCTAAGTTTGAATTTGAGATTGCATTGTAAATAATGCAATCTCAAATTCAAACTTCGACAGATTCACAGACCATGTAGCTTTACATTCATTTTTGCTTTTGTGTATGAATTTTATAGTAGAATTTCTTTTCGATCTTTGAATACATTTTTTCAAAATCTTTGAATATGTGATGTAACTTTTCTTGTTTAATTCTGATTTATTCCTGTAGTATCTATATCGGAGTAATCTTTTAGTTTTACAACTTATTTTTAAACCTCGACTTATCCGATTGTTTTTAGTATTATTATTATTTATCATTATTCTATTAAGTGGAAAACATAAATTATAAATTAAACATAGAAATTCATGAAATGTATTAAACGCGTTATTTATATCAATCTGTAAGTATACATCAGACCATATATTCATAAGACATTCCCTAAATTTCCGTATGTTCTCAGCGCAATAGTCTTTTTTGTAAATAAAATATGCCGTAGTCTTTAAGGTTTTTCTTTTTATGGGGATTTCCAGTAGTTGCGCTGTTTCATGGTCAGACAGGTATAGAGGTAGATGGTAGCCGTTGCGTCTGTGATGTTGCTTAAAATATGGTCTATACAAGAGTTTTTCCGGGTCGGTACCTTGATGTGAATGCTTAGATTGTAGTTGTGACATAGATCTTGAAAAAATTAGTATTATTTCCCTGTTTTAAGGTATTAGTATTAAAGTCACCAGTTACAACTAGCTTAATGTTTGGCTTATGACTGCTAAGTAAGTCATATAAAAGTTTGTTCAGCTTATCTAAGAAAATAGTAGGGTTTGACGAGGGAGTTCTATAAATACATATTATAATCAATCTGTGTACAGGAATTTCAATTCCACAAGCTTCAAATGTATTTGGCGTTGCATAATATTGTAATTTATTAATTTTTTTTGTATGTTATATTGCGCTGTACCAAACTACAAGTTCCGCCTCTTTGTTTCTCTCTACAAAATGCAGTTGCTAATTCGTAACCTTTTATTTGTAAGTATTTATCGTAACCATCTCGCAAAAACGTTTCAGAGAAACATAGTATATCGGGTTCGTTTTCGGCCTCACGTAACTCATGAAATGTTAATTCTAATAGTTCTTGTTTTGATAAAATACTAGCAATGTTTTGGTGCATGATTTTGAGAGAAATAGATGGCTTTTGCTTTTTGTTCCCGAAAAAACTGATTTCCATCTATTATGGGGAAGTAATAGGGTATGGTACCTTTTTTCGAATCGAAAGTGGATTTTATGGCATTAGTTCCACTGATGGAAGCACTTTGTAACTGCATTTTTGCGAAGTAATAGGGGATTGTGCCTTTCAGGTGTTTTATATTAAATTTAGTTGCTTCCTGAGGCTGTAGTTTATTGCGAATTATTATCTTTTGAAGTTCCTTAATATTTAAATATTTATTATCGTAATCAATACAGTCGATGATATAATTGATCGATTTACACATTTAAAACAAATTGCTATTAATACATTCTACAAAATGACAGTTTTTATAAGCACTAATAGTAATTTTCAACGCATTATTCAATTCATGAACATTCAAATACATATTTTTAATGGGTTAATAACTATCACAGAATTGTTACTAAATTTATTGAGCAAACTACGCAATTGAGATGTTTATATATTAATATCATAATCATTTTCACCGATACATATTACAATTTTTTCATTTGATGTTAATTCTAAGTTATGACAATTTTTTAAAACTTCTGCAGTTAGAGCATACGGTTTCGTTTGCGAGTTAACCAAATATTTTTCGTATGTTGTACGCTCTCGTGACCGTATCAATGCAGCGGCTAAACCAACACATTGTTGAGTTCCAAAGATCAATATCCTGTTATCACAGGCTAGCTTTTCGGTATCCATGGAATACATTTTATCATTAAAATTAGGTGTTGTTAAGGCCTTAGATCTTGTTGAGGGAAGCTCTCCTTCCCAGTCCTGGGTTTGTTTCATGAGTTTCATTATTTCTGTCTGTGATTATTTTAATTGCTGCTGTAATTCTGCAATTCTCTGATGTAAAGTCGTGATAGTATTACTGTAGTCAAGTTTAATTTTAATTTTATCCGAAGTAGATAATCGGGTAGGTGTAAGTGAACTTTGCATGGTATATCTACTTTCCTTTTTAGAGCTGCGATTTAATCGACTATCATGTAACGGGAACTGGCATAAAGTTTTTAGCATACTATTTTCATTATTTAACTTAGTAATTTGTTGCTTAGGTTATTATTTTCCATTAATGTATTATCCAATTCATATTGTGAACTAATGAGTTCTGTCCGAAGTTGTTCTATAGTTTCCTTCATTTCTTGTACTGAGATAGAATCTGTTATTGTATAATCCACACTCCTTGATAGTAACTGATCCGGTGTCAGTAGAAATTCATCTGATGTCTGCGTTTCTGTAAGTATGTGAGAGTCGTGTATTTGGGAATTCGTACAAGAAGGCGTTAAAGGAGCCGACTCTGTCATCTTCTTAGGTGTAGTGTTACCGTATAATTTCGGAGAATGCTGTTTCTTTCTCATTGCGACATAGGATAATTCATTGTTGTCAGTGGAGCGTAAGTTTGTTTTATTGTCACAAATCTTACAAGTCCATTTTTTCCTTGTATTAGAGTCCTTTAGGTGTTATAATTTTTCTGAACATCCAATACAGTCGAACTCATAATTATTTTTGCATATTGAACATAAAATTGTATTTCTAGAGTCCACAGTGTTTTTACATTTATAACATGTGACATACACAACATGACTACTACGGCAACTTTTTGTACTTTTTGTTTGCACTTTCATTGACATCGTGATCAGCTAATATATTTAATGATCTTATTTTGATTATTAATGATATTATTAATGAAATAATTCAAATATTATGTTGACCAAATAGTTTAATTCAACACGATTATACTAGGTGTCGTTAGTCGTCCGGTATGCCGTATAAATAACAACAGCTGATTGGTCAGCTGAGTGTTGTTTACTTTAACCTGAGATACAACGGTTATATTGAACCTAAACAAAGGTCAATTTACAAAATCCATAAAATTATACTTAATAATAGTTTGAACTTAGTATTAAGTCTTATTTTATTACTCACTTGATGTATCTAGATTACACTGCTGCCACTTATTTTTTTGCTAACATCATTAAAACTAAGCTCAATAAACACTCGTATGTAACACAAATTTTAGTCAAAAACCTTTAATAGTTCACTAAGATAACATTTGTGCACAATCATAACGTACTATTACTTTGATATATGAAGTCTGAGACGGTAAAATAGCCAAATTACACTTTTTATTCAATTTTAATACGGGAGCCAATGTGAATACGGTCACTGTCACTTATATACACAGACTACTAAGAGGATACTACGCACTTATATATAATAACGTAGTAAAATTAAAAAGAATATTTTATTTTTCACGATCATATGAGTATACGGGTCGTGCACTTTTTGATATTCGGAATTTTTTTGAATTGACGTTTGATATTAAATTATCGAATAATTAGAAGTGATATTAAAAAGGTTATTTGTGAAAACCTGTGTGCATTTAAAAACTTTAAAAATGAAATTGAAACATTTAAATTTACCAAGAGTTTTTCTTGATTTCTTAATCGTATCACCTACAATCTTCAGTGTTCGTATCATCTATATGCCGATGATCGATAGTTGTACGCACAGACGAATGTTGATTGTGTTTCTGCCGCATGGGATGTGGTTAATAGGGACCTAAGGCATACTAAGAGCTGGTCTGACAGGTTCGATTTGACTCCATCCAAAAGTCAGGCAATAATAATAGGTAGTCATCGCACAATTAAAAAAGTAGACACTACAGCTCTACCCCGATAATTTTCAATGGCTCTGTTTTAAAATGATGTTCTTCTGTCAACAATCTTGGCTTAAATATTGACCTTACTTTGAGCTGGCATGCTCAAGTGAAAAATGTTAGCCAGAAGTCACCGGTACTTTGCGGGCTCGATACCGCCAGAAAATATTTGTTTCATCCGAGACCAAAGCATAAAATGTGCTATCCTTTATTTTTTCCTTGATTGATTACGGTGATGTGCGTTATTTTGACCTGATTGCCGAACTTCTTGGCACATATGATCGACATCTTAATAACTGCATTCGATTAAATTTATGATTAAGTATGCATACCCTCACAACCCTATACTCCATTTTCACGTCTCCTACTTCCCCCATTTACTTAACTTCCCATTTTCAGTCCCTTAACTCTAGCCATGACAAAACCTGCGTTCTTCAAATAATCTTTTACTAAAGTGTCTCTCTCATAAATCTGGCTTTCTGCATTCTTCCTTCACTGTACAGTATATTCTCTTTTGGAATACAGTCCCTCTTGAAATCAGATCGGCTAATAATCGTTCTGTATTCAAAATGAAAGTTCGCGATTGTTACTTAAATAAACTGGCACAATAATCTCATTAGTAGTATTTTTTTATAGGAGAGCACACGACTCAACTGATGTTAAGTGACTACCGCCACCCATTAACAACTGCAACAAAAGAATTGCTGGTAGGTTGCCTGCCTTTTAGAAAGGTGTAAGTTTTTTTCTTGAAGATATATAAGTCGTGTCGATTCGGAAAAATCACCGGTGGTAAACTATTCCACAGAGACGTCGTACGCGGAAGAAAACTCCTAGTGAAACGTATAGAGGTGGATCGCTTAGCATCCAGATGGTGTAGATGGTATTGGAAGTTTTGTCGCGATATACGTTCATAAATTTGTTTTCAATTCAACAATTCCTCAGAGCACTCTCCGTGGTAGATGTGAAAGAAAATGCAAAGGGATGCAACATCTCTTAGCGGCTCCGGTGAATCGAGCCAATCGGAAAGCACTTGGTCGTCGACGATTAGAACTGCTCTGCACTGGATGCGGTCAAGTGGAAGGAGCTGGCACTGGGGAGTCCCATCCTAGAGATGGGAAGAGTATTCCATGTGAGGCCGAAACTGCACCTTGTAAAGTTGCGGGCGCTGTGCCGGCATGAAATACTGTCCCACTCTGCTGACCACGCCAAGATTTTTAGAAGCCAATTTCGCTTTCTTTTTTAAGTAAATGTGGCGTGACACTACAAGACCACGAAACTGCACGTCACTCGATATGTTCAAGCCATGAATTCCGATACTGGCTGATGAAACAAGGGGAATGCCTTAAAACGGAGGAGATACGATAAAAGAGTTCTTTTCAGCGGTTAATGCGCAAACTTGTGTCTTCTGAGGATTAAACTGGACTTTCGGGAATCGCACAGGGAAGGAGCTTTGAAAGAAGCGCTTTGTGCCAAACCTGATTGAAGGTCTTCGCAACGTCTAAGCGGCCAATGCCTCCCTCATGGACTCTACTGCCTCCGCTCATTTATGAGAGAAATAGATCAGAAGATCACCAGCTGATTGACTCCGACGAAAACCATATTGGCGGTCACTAATCAGCTGTTGATCCTTAAGGCAACGCATGAGCTGGCAGTTTAGGAGCATCAACGGAGACCTGATATCTGTCCGGATGAGAGGTCAGCAGAAGTTTTAAAAGGGAACGCACATAATCCTCCACATCTTTTTTCCGAGCAAAGCGAAAAGTAACCTTTTATGTCAGACCATATGCGAAGGCAAAATCATGAACAGCTCTCCCCGCATGGTCGGTTAAACGTGAACCAAGTCGTTCGGCATGCTTGGCGTTAAAATCGCCGAGGATCACGATCTCTGCGGAAGGGATCTGCTGTAGCAGGGAATCTGTAGCCATTTGGACGTGGTTGATGAGTCAGTCTTTTTCAGCATTACCGCCATGGGATTTATAGAGTCACCCGTGAACGCGCGGTTGGTCGTCGCTGTCTACGTGTAGCCGAAGGATGGACAGGTCTGAACCTTCAAGACTATCGAGGCGTCGAGAACACATGTCTTCTCTGACGTATACGCAAACTCCAGTCCGAAGCGCAAAGGATTGTGCCAGTTACAAAATCCGGGTAGAAGAGGTACGAAATATCAGCCGTAGAGGACGCCCACGTCTCAGTCAGAAGGCTTCGCCATCTCGAGATGGTAGTGGATGGCGTTTAGATTCGAGTGAAGTCCCCTAATATTGCACAAATTTACGTATTACATGGCAGGGGTCGCCTTGGTCTTGTTGCTCAGCTTGCCTGAGCAGTTATTGGCGTGTGCGGAATATTGCTAATGAAAGATGATGTAATAATCTTAAACACATCTTTATTTCATTCTTTAACACATCGTTCTATAAAATGTCCACTGCCTAAATAGACCTCCATTTAAGTAGATTAAATAATATTTAAATGATAATAATTTTCCTTTTACTTAGTAGTTCTGTAGCAAAACGCTCGCTGTAAATTTCACAGTAGCCGAACAACCCTGGTTCTAACCCCGCTGGCACCGGTGATTTGTTAGTTTTAATTTTAAGTACCTGGAAGCCTGAGCGCATCAGTGAGATTAAAATCTGTAACTTTTAACTTTTAAATAAAAAAAATAATGACTGAATCTAGCTACCATTTTGGAGTTAGAAAAGTGGTATTTTAGTTGACCTGTTCATATTTTTAGATTGTAATCCGGGAATCCGTAAGATCCCGGGGTTAATCCGATATAAAACACAAAGCGCCTACTACCGGAAAAGGTACGACAACATGTACTGGCCCATCGAGTTAATCTATGAAGCACTTTCTATCGTATAGAAATAAGGCAAAGCAAAATTTTACTGATTCCGGATATCAGTTAATTGAAATCGGACGCACAGATCCCTTTATATAACGTTGAAATAAAACTCGAATGCGACGGAATTTGATTGAAGCATTTTTCATGTTTATAGTTTAAACGTATTTTTATTAATCTAATCTTCCTTTAATTTTGAGTATTTTTATGCTTCACGATCAGTTTTTTAAAATATTAATATATCATTCTTTTTATCTGTGTAAGATACCTACTATTGCTTCCTATCACATGTATGCTAATAAACAAAGACCTTACCCAAGAAAAAGTATAATAAGCATAGTTCCCAAGCGTGGCAACTATACAAAATATATCCTCAAGAAAAGATTGTAATTTAAACATATATTTAACAAAAGCTTTACGCTCCGAAACGCACGGCTATCCTAAACGCGTCTTTCGACGATTTGAGAGCTCACTTCAAACGATAGAACGCTTTGGAAATTTTGCTTCAGCTTACAATACTCGAGGGAAACGTAAGTTACCAGCCTTGTTATCTTTATTTAAACGTACTTAAAGACTCTGTTGTAACGGTCATTTTTTATTTGTGCTAGCAGCTATGCCGCTATGCCGGTGTTATTACACCTGTATCCCTGCGATCAGTATAATCTGTTGTGATCGCCGCTGTGGCTATAATTCACTGCAAATCACTATATCTTCAATTCTTCTGGGCTAAGTACTTAATTTCCCTTATGAGTGTTATATTTGTGCAATAAGTGTCTGCATTAAGTTAGGGCACGCAGAGGCGTTTCATTCTTAAGGAGCGGAATCGGCACATCCATGAATTACTTAGTACCAAGTAGCCATGTGCTTTTTTAAACAGAATTGTCTAGTAAATTTGTTTGACAAGATGTGTAAAAATTGCACAAAAATAATGTGCTATTTGTATGTATAAATTGTATTACTAAATAACAAAATAAACAAAAGGAAATAAAAAAAGAAAATAATATGAAAAAAAACGAAGATGTGCATAAAAATACGTAAAAAACGAAATGTTTAAAAAAACAACCATGATGTCCTGCGTTTACCCCATATCATCCCGATTTAAACCCCATCGAGATGGCGTGGGCCTCCATTAAAGGGCACGAAACTGCCAAAAATGTCGACTGGTACGTAACCCGAACAATGGAGCTCATACAGGAAAAAGTAAATTTTATGGGTCAGGAAAAATGGAGTGCTATGTGCAAAAAAAATGCAATAGTTCGAAGATGGAACAGTTAATATAGACGATTACGATGATGAACCTATGCCAAGTACCTCAGATGGTACCCAAGGGGTCGATGACTTTATGTTACGGATTTCCCCCTCATCGACAGTGATTAAATAGTAATAAATGTAAATATATAAAAAATATTCAATATAAATAATCATGTGTGTTTGTGATAAAATCTGCCACTAATGAAGGGAGAGGTATCGAAAGGGAATCTTTAATTTATATGTTATTCTTGTAGCTTTCTGTCCTCAGTGTTTTTTTGATATTTAATTTATTTTTATTAATTTGTCACACTATTAGGGAAATTTTAATCGAATATTCGTATATCAAAAGAAAATTATAACAGTTTTTTCACGAGTGTACATGCATTTTTTATACGTGGTAGAGCCATGCTGCAGTTGTATTAGTAGTACCTATAGTTGTAGCACGAATGGGTCGGCTCGACCGGGGAAGGACCACGCTCTCACAGAATACCAGCGTGAAATAGTAGCTTAATGCTGCTGTATTTCGTATGGTGAGTGTAGCGAACCGGAGACCCTTTTTACTGGAAACGAGGCATTCCATCTTAGTCCTCACGGGTGACAACGTATCTGCATTTTGATTCGTAATCGAGGATAGATGTAGATGTCTATGGGCCACAGTAACCACTTACCATCAGGTGGACTGTGTGCTCGTTTGTCACCCTATCCTATAAAAAAAAATTTAAGTTAGCAGAGCTTATGTTCAGACTCGCCAAGTTACGTCAGCCATATTATACCTATGCGGCTACACGGTGGCCGGTCGACGTCGCTCTCCTACTGTGTTCAAGCGCTAATCACTTTGTTTTGTTTACGCCAAATCGTCGGGTTTTAGTATAACTTTTTATTTTTATTTTTTACTAGCTGTTACCCGCAGCTTCGCCCGCATGGTCACTGGGAAATGAACTATACATTGCTTTTTAATTGAAACGAAACTGAGTTTTATATATTTGTCAGAGATGCAGCCATTAAAAGGAAACTGAGCAAAATTGATTCATCAGCCTATTTAAATGTTTTGAAACGCAGCTTATAGGAAAGCATGAAAATAGCCTGTTTATTCCAAATGGAAATGGGATATTTTTTAATTAAAGGAAACTGAGCATAATTATCCTATTACTAATTATCATATTATATAGATGTAGACTTTTGAAACGAAACTGAGCTAAATTGATTCGTCAGAGATGCAGTTTTCTGAATTGAAAGGAAACTGAGCCAAATAAAAGATCCGTCAGAGATGCAGCCTTTTGATTTGAAAGGAAACTGAGCTTAATAGGTCCGTCAGAGGTGCAGCATTTAGAATTGAAAAGAAACTGGGCTAAATAGGAAATTTTAAATTGAAAGGGAAGATCTGTGGGAATTCTGATTAATTATTTGTGGGAATTTTGGAAAAAAACTAACTGAACACTATTTTAAGACCCTGTACTATTTTAAGATACTGTACACAATGTTATATGTTTTTTCCATTCGGGGAAAGAATGTGGAGATTCTGGGCATTCGACACACGTGAACATGCTACATACAGCTGACCATGAGAGAAGCACGGTTCTTCTAAGTTGACCCCCGCTACCTGTAACGTTTTCCCTTGCGCTTTATTAATTGTCATTGCAAGACTGAGCTTAATAGGGAACTGCAACCTTTTGAATTGAAAAGGAAGATCTGTGGGAATTATAGGAATCCGTGGTATAATAACATTTTCACCTTTTCCTACGCCTGTCAAAATTGTGGCACCGATTATGTTCCATCCAAGATATGTCACACGCAGCCTTGTCCCGTTACATAACCGAGAAGCATGTAAATTTCGCATTAGCATGACTGGGACGCCTAATTTTAAATGAAGCTTATGTTAGGGCACACCTGACAACTCTAGAGAATTTAGAAACTCTATGGGATATGAAGTGCTCTGTTCTGTGTCCATAACTGTGTCTACTGACAAATACTCTTTTTCTTCTATTTCTCCTGCTAATTCACTTAATATATCTGAATTTATTTTGTTAACGCTCTCATTTTTGGTGCAAGAATTGCTTTTTCACAGAACCATTTGTCTTCATGCATGTTGTTTGTTAAATCTGAATAGACGCTCGCCATTAATTCGGAATGACTCTGTACTAATATACAAAAATCTCTCGTCAATTTAACGCAGCTCTCAGCATCCGTTTCCAACCGCCCATCGCCAATTTTTAATAGTGTGTCATCATAGTTTCCAGCATTGATATCATTCTACAAATGCACTCTCATATTCGTAGTTAAACTGAATTTTGTCACCTTGTTCCATAAAAAAGAAGACTTGAGGCATGCTTTAATTTCATCTGCAGGTGTGCCCTTTTGAATGACAGGTAAAGTTTGACAAATACTCTTTTTCTTCTATTTCTCCTGCTAATTCACTTAATATATCTGAATTTATTTTGTTAACGCTCTCATTTTTGGTGCAAGAATTGCTTTTTCACAGAACCATTTGTCTTCATGCATGTTGTTTGTTAAATCTGAATAGACGCTCGCCATTAATTCGGAATGACTCTGTACTAATATACAAAAATCTCTCGTCAATTTAACGCAGCTCTCAGCATCCGTTTCCAACCGCCCATCGCCAATTTTTAATAGTGTGTCATCATAGTTTCCAGCATTGATATCATTCTACAAATGCACTCTCATATTCGTAGTTAAACTGAATTTTGTCACCTTGTTCCATAAAAAAGAAGACTTGAGGCATGCTTTAATTTCATCTGCAGGTGTGCCCTTTTGAATGACAGGTAAAGTTTGGCGAAAGTCACCAGCCAGTAAACCACCATTCCTCCCATTAAATCGGTATTGCTGCGAAAATCCTGGAGCGTTCGAATTAGTGCTTCTACAGCTTCTTTATGCGATATTGTCCTTTCATCCCACACTTAAAGTTTGCATTGTCGTAGCATTATACCTCGTGCACTATTTTTGCTAAAGTTGCAGATCGGCGATTCTTCCTGGGCTAGATTTAGAGGGAGTTTTAAAACAGAATGTGCATTGCGGCCCGCGCTTAGCAGCGTGGCGGCTATACCGGAGGAAGCTACGACCACAGCAATGTTTTTATCTTTCCGTACTTGCGCTAACAATAAATTTAACAAAAATGTCTTCCCAGATCCTCCAGGGGCATTAAAAACAAAAGTGCACCATTTCCTGATTCAATTTCTCCTAAAACTTTGTCAAAAACTCGTTTTTGTTCGGGAAGCAAGCGGGGTACAAATTCGGCTACTTGCTGCTGCAAAGCTAACTAAATAGGTATATCGTAGTTTGTTTCACGTATAATTTCATCACTTAGTTCATTTTCGGTTGTTCACTGAGGGCTTATCATTCCAAAGTCACTTAATTTTTTGCCTACCATTGACATTACTTTATCTTCAATTTTTTCAAGTGCTTCATTATAAATGTGTTCATTGTATGTCATGTTCGCGTGTGTCTGCTGTAACCTTCGCAAAATATCTTCCGCCATGTACTCTTTATATTTGTCCCACAATTCATATGCATTAGATAGCCCGCAAGACGATATGAGAGTTGCATAAAAATCCCTAATTTTGGCTGGTGACTGGCACCGCACGGCTTCCTCCGTGGTTTCATCCCAGTGATTATCGTTTTCTAAAAGATGCAGAGATCCATATGCTTCTCTATAAGTTGCACATTCCTGACCGTTGACAGTTTTAAGGTATTTATATCCTGTAGGACCCCGAACATGGTGCAGCAGCAATTGTAAACAGAAACATTCAAAATTAGTTACATGGACGGTATACACACAAGAAGACAGTAGATAAAGACGACACTCATGATGTTTTGAAAGACGTTGCACCTTTCAAGGCCCCCTAAGATGTTAACGCGAACAGAGCCATGGCGTGGCGGTGCAAAGTGTGCAGGGGCAAGTGGCGAACGCCGCATTCGGCATAGAGACAGTGTGGGAGGACCCCGCTCATTAGTTACATATAATTTATATACCTTTGATAAATATAATTTTCAATACTTTTTTAAACTTTGCTATCATAAGATATACACACACGTGTTGTAAGAAAAGGTAGATTAAATTCAAAAACTCAAATTCAGCGCAGAACTTTGTTACTGCACCCTACAAGTAGTGTGCTCAATACTAAAAGTAATGAGCAGCTAATAAATTTTGTATTGAAAACCAGGTACCCAGTCAGTACGAAACTCATTTTCAAAATAATTACTATGACGTGAATTCTCCAGTTACAGATATGTGTAAACTTTTTAGTACCAAACAGGGTCGTAGGAACATTGGAAAATTCGGCTCCGAAATTGAGTAACTTTTCGTTAATTTAACATTAGCTCATGCCGACGATGGGAAATGTGATACCCTACATCCATTGTATGAAAGAATAGCTATAAAACGTTTTTCCGATTGTCTTTCCGACGTGAAGTTGAGTGCAATCATTGAATCTCGTAATTTTTTTTTCATCTCAAAGACCATTCAAGCAGCAGTCGATGAAAACACACTTAGTTTTGATGATGAACAGGTAATGAATTTTAGGCAACAGAGTGGTAACTGATTCAGTAATATGCGTGGTCAAGGTTATTTGTACAGAAATAATTATAATGGAGCCGTGGTAGCTCAGATGGTTAGCGCTCGCTGTAAATTTCACAATACGCGAGCAAACCGGGTTTGTTCTCCGCCGGCTCCAATGAAATTGTTACTTGCAATTTTAAGTGCTTATTTACCACGTGCTCGGCGGTGAAGGAAAACATCGTGAGGAAACTTGCATGTCTGAGAAATAAGAAAAAAATAATTCAAAGACATGTGAAAGTTCGTCAACACGCATTGGGGCAGCGCGGCGGACTATTCCCTGCCCTAAAACCCTATCAGAAATGAGAGGAGGCCTGTGCCCAACAGTGGGACGTATATAGGCTGTAACTTTACTACTTTAATTATAATGGAATTACAACCATCATGGTCACCCCAACAACTCGACTACTCTTAATTATAACAACACGCCTCGTACGGAGCTAGCTTGAGGTAGTTTTCGTGGTAGGTTCCAGCGTGAAACTCAAGGAGGTCGGCATGCAAATCGTTCATCTTCTAACTCTTACTCGGCATGTGTTTTTCATATACAATCAGAGCCCGCGGTAGAGCAAGAGTGCACACAAAATGCACCGAATAGGCAGTTTTTTCGTAGCGAGTAGCGATAAGTTTGTTTTGCATAGTCCATATAGGTATAGAAAGAAATCATTAATTAAGTCTTTTTAAGCCCTTGCGCATTAAAACATGAGTGGCTACTTGGGCATACTCAATAGGCCTCCCCCAAGCAATGCCACAAGGCACGGTCCTGACCATCAACTTCCTGCATGGTCCATCCTGGTAGGTCCATCGACTTCCTGCATGTCTTACCAGGTCATCACTCCATCTAGTGGGGGGTCGCCCTACACTTCGCCTACCGGTACTAGGCTGCCACTCGAGAAACTTTTTCCCCCATCGATTATCGGTTTTTCGAGCTATATGGCCGGCCCATTGCCACTTCAACTACTAATCCGTTGGGCTATGTCGGTTACTCTAGTTCAACTGCGAATATCCTCACTTCTGTGTTTACCATGCAGAGAAACCCTAAGCATAGCCCTCTCCATAACTCGCTGAGCGACCTTGAGCGTCTTTATACGGCCAGCAGTGAAGGACCACGTCTCAGTTCCGTAAGTCATCACTGGTAACACGCTCTGGTTGTACAATCGAGTTTTCAGAGTTTGAGGTATACCCGACGAGAAGATATGTCGTTATTTCCTGAACGCTGCCCAGCCGAGTTGAATCCGTTGATTGACCTCTCGGTCGAAGTTGGACTAATATAGTCAGAGTATTTGTCGCAGGTAAACCTACTTGTCAACAACTTCGAGCATAGTACTCTAAACAACTACCAGCATATGTGTGACATGGGCATTAAACATGATCTTTGTTTTGTCCATCTTCATCTTAAGACCTATTCGTTGGGAGAAACCATAGAGGTCATTGAGCATAGTGCTTAGCTCCTCCAGCGATTCTACCATAAGGACTATACCGTCGGCAAATCGAAGGTGAGTGATTCTTCTTCTGTACAATTTGCTGAAGGTATGCATGTTGTCTATGGTGTTAAAGCCTTTTCGGAAACCGGCCTGTTTGGGAGGCAGGAAGTCGTCGAATCTGCGTGCGAGACGATTCGTAATAACTCTCGAAAACAGCACGTAGACGCAGCTTAGAAGGGATATCGGTCTGTAATTCTTCAAGAGAGCGTTGTCAGCTTATTTAAGAACAAGACCACCGCACTTCTGCTCCACGCCTCGGGAGTAGTGCCACCATGGAGGACGGAATTGAAGAGCTTCTGAAGGACTTTAAGTACCGGTGTTCCGTCCACTTTCAGAAGCTCCGCTATAATTCCATCTTTGCCTGGGGCCTTGCCGTTTTTAAGGTGCTGGAGAGCCATTCCAATTTTGCTCAGACTGACATTCGGTATATCATCGGAATACTGTCAGATAAGAATCGCTCTTTGATCGTTACTCACACTTGCGTGTGGCTCCAACGATAATGTGTACAGCTGCCCATAAAACCTCTCAATCTCACTCAAAATCTCAGGTGTCCCGGAAACGATGCTGCCATACTCAGTCTTCAGCTTTGACAGTTGGCTCTTACGGGCAGACAGATCTCTGGCAAAGACTTTGGAGCCCTGGTTTCGCTCAATTGCTTCTTCGATACGAGCTTTATTGAAGTTGCGTAAGTCCTGCCTCATGCATTTGGAGATCTGTAAATTCACTTGTCTATATGCTGTTAAATCTGCTGACGGCCGCAGCCTCATCTCCCGTCTAACAGCCATGAGATTAAGAGTGTGATTGGAGAGTTTTTGTGTTCTTCTGTGGCGGGTCTTGCAGAACTTAGCTCCGACCACATGGGCGGTTTCCACGAGCTTGTTATTCATGAATTGAGAAAATTGCAATGCAGTGGACGATCCACTGCATTGCAATCTTCTAGGCACTGAAATCGGTTAGAAGATATTTCGACTAAGTGAGTAATCATGTTGTTTTTTTGTGGTAAACGTTTTATGTTTATAAGAAGCTAGAGTCTCCTGACGGAAAATTAGGAGACGATTTTTGGAGCGATATAACGCTATTATAAATTACGAATCCAGTTCAATTACCTTATCAAATGACGGAATCATAATAAAGTATTGATAAAAATAAGCGTTATTACACATACGTGATACCAGAACGGTGTGAAATAATAAAATCCATCCCTTATTCTTTTAAAGGTGATTAATTTTTTACGTTATTTTAGCGCAAGAGATCAGCGATGTAATTAATGGTAAAATTCCCTTCAGAATTTTCTGCTACTTAATTTAATATGTGACAAACATGTTTTATGGACATTTTTATAGCCTTTGCTATCTCTCTAACTCTAATTCGGTAGCTGTCTAGTACCATTTGGTCAACTTTAGCGATGTTATCATCAGTTGTTGCAGTTTTTGGACTTCCCGAACGTTCATCTTATCCCATACCCTAACGGACACGTTTAAATTCGGCTGTTCAAAATGTTACTATAGTAAATGATTGTTCACAGTCTCCTTAAACAGAGTGCAGCTCACTTTTCATTTGTGTGGGTGTATTTCCTTTCATAAACAAATTTTTAATGATAGCCGATACTCAATTTTTTCCATTTTCACAAAATAAAACTCGCTCTCACTCAAACGACTGTCAAATAACAACTGAAATTTTGGTGCATAATTGTCAAAAGATGCACAACCACATTCACTAGCTTTTATTGTTGAGTGCTGCTGTGGCGAGTAAATTAGTAACTAGAACGGACCTAAACATCACACCACCCCTACTTCATACATCGGACGAAATCCTACGTCATCGCTAAGCAACGCCCGCTCATTAGGGCGCATGCGTTCCCATTGGTCGTAGCGCCAGCAGAGTTCGATGGCCGCCTGTGTACCTATTGTTCTCATCGACGGCGTCATGGGCGGAGTTCAACGGCCGCTTGCGCATGTATTGTGTTCGCTGTGAATACGACCAATCAGTGTGTAGTTTAAGATAAACAACATATCGCGATTTTAATTATTGTTAATTATTTTCACCTATATAAGCAATGTTTCCAATGCAATGATATATTATTTCGTACTCTTGTCTAACTTGTACTTGCGTGTTAATAAATATAGTTATTAGTGGTCTGCAGTAATTTATTTGCTAATTACAACGGCATATGATCCTACGCCTACGCACTTACACTGGTGACACCAACGTTTAAGACCTCGAAGAAGATGCAAGCTGATGGTGCCAAGGCTGGTGTTTTGGGAGAATCCTGCCAAGTTGGGGTAAGAATATCCCCGTTCAACCCGGATGACCCTGAACTATGGTTCGCGCAACTGGAAGGGCAGTTCACGTTGTCCAGCATCAGTGCTGACGCCACAAAATTTTACTACGTCCTGGCACAGCTGGAACCGCAACACGCAGCAGAAGTACGAGACTTAATAGTTTCCCCACCGGCTGCAAACAAGTTTGATACTTTGAAGACGGAGCTGATACGAAGACTGTCCGCTTCCCAGGAAAGAAAGATCAAACAGCTAATAATGCACGAGGAGATAGGAGACAGAAAGCCGACGCAATTCCTCCGTCATTTGCAGCACCTAGCCGGAGCAAATGTACCAGCTGAGTTCATCAGAACAATGTGGGCAAGCCGACTTCCTACACACCTGCAGACCTGCATCGCCGCGCAGCAAACGAAGATGTCGCTAGAAGACTTGGCCGAGCTTGCAGACCGGGTTAATGACGTTGTTCCTCCAACTATGCTAGCCAACAGTCAAGTACTTGCGCAAGTAGCTAGTACGTCATCTACACCTACGGCCCCAATTAATAACACCATTGAAGCCTTAACGCGGACAGTGACAGAGCTCAGCCAAAAAGTGGAAGCAATGAGTATGGAGTTACGTAGGCGTTCACGTTCACGCTCTAACGGTTCAAGAAAAAATACCGCCCCCGTTCACGCTCACGTCCTAGCGATCACCCGCATTGTTTCTACCACTACCGGTTTGGTGAAAAAGCACGGAAGTGTACTCAACCCTGTACCTACCAGAAAAAGGGAAACTACCAAGGCAGCCATTAGTGGCGGTAAACGACTGCCTAGCGATTTCGAGCCGCCTGTTCATAACGGACCGCAAAACAAAGGTGCAATATCTTATCGATACATGTTCAGACCTGTGCGTCTTTCCGCGATCCGCTGTTCGGGAGCCACGAACCAAGACAAAGTACGAGTTGTTCGCAGCCAACGGAACAATTATCTCTACTTATGGCTACTTGCCATTAACAATCGACTTAGGACTTCGACGAGCTTTTACTTGGCGATTCACCGTAGCCGACGTCTCGAAGCCCATCATTGGCGTTGACTTTCTAGGTCACTACAACCTACTAGTCGATTGCCGTAACCAGCGTCTGATCGATGGCGTTACGTAGCTCACAGTTGCTGTACCACGTCATATTTCAACAGAGGCAATCTCATCTGTTCGAACAACCATCGACGACTGCGCTTACCATCGTCTGCTGAGAGAGTTTCCCGACCTCATTCGTCCTGCTGGTAAGCAAAAGTTAATTAAACATTCAACGGTACACTATATCCGCACTACTCCGGGTCCACCTGTAACCGCCCGTCCGCGTCGCTTAGACCCTGAGCGTTTGAAGATTGCAAAGCAAGAGTTTGACGAGATGCTACAAAACGGCGCAACGCGCAGATCCGATAGCCCTTGGTCTTCGCCACTGCATTTAGCTCGCAAGAAGAACGATGGCTGGAGACCTTGCGGTGATTACCGTTCATTGAACGCACGCACAATCCCGGACAGGTACCCCATCAGACACTTGCAGGACTTTACACAACAGCTGGCCGGAAGTACTGTCTTCTCAACATTGGATTTGGTTAAAGCCTACAGCCAGATACCAGTTTGCGAAACTGACGTATGCAAGACCGCTATCACAACACCATTTGGCTTATATGAGCTCCCGTTCATGGCTTACGGCCTCAGAAATGGTGCTCAAACGTTCCAGCGCTTCATGGACGAGGTTCTCCGGGGATCGGACTTCTGTTTCGGATACTTGAATGACATCCTGGTATACAGCTCCAACAGCACGCAGCATCAGCAACACCTCAGGCAACTTTTTCAAAGACTGATAGAATACGGCGTTCTAATAAACACCAATAAGTGCGTTTTTGGGCAGCCTGAGGTCAACTTCCTAGGATTCAAGGTTTCAGCAGCGGGAATCCAGCCAATGGATGCGAAGGTGCAGGCTATTCGAGAATTCCCTCCACCAAAAACCGTCAAGGAACTCAGACGTTTTCTTGGAATGGTAAACTTTTATCGCCGTTTAATACCAAATGCAGCTACCATTCAAGCTTCACTGAACCAAATGCTCACCGGCCCAAATACGAAAGGTTTACAACCTATCAACATGACACCCGCTCTGTTGGAGGCGTTTAATAACTGCAAGAATAGTCTTTCTGAAGCCACACTATTGGTACACCCTGATTCACAAGCAGAGTTGGCGATTCATACAGACGCTTCAAATTCAGCAATAGGGGCAGTCTTGCAGCAATACCAGGACAGCGAATGGAAACCACTGGCATTCTTTTCCAAGAAGCTAAGTCCAAGCCAGAGGAAGTATAGTCCTTATGATCGCGAACTTCTTTCTATCTACGAAGCCATCAAACACTTCCGCTTCATGGTCGAAGCACGAAATTTCGCGGTCATAACAGACCACAAGCCACTGACGTTTGCTTTTACAACGCACCGAACTAGCTGCTCACCACGCCAGTTTCGCTATCTTGACTTCATCAGCCAGTTTACTACGGACATCAGATTTACGGCATTAATGAAATTTCTATGCCCTTAGACTATCAGTCCCTAGCCAGTGAGCAAGACACCAACAGCGAACTACACGATCTGCTGAAGAACGGCTCTGCCCTGAAGTTGGAGAAGCTTAGGATACCGGGACAGGACCTGCAGATATACTGTGACGTCTCCACCCCGAGTCCACGGCCGTTTATCACACCTTCGTTCCGCAGACAGGTATTTAATGCACTACATAACTTGAGTCATCCAGGAGCGAAGGCTACTGTCAAGCTGGCGACGCAGAGGTTCGTCTGGCCTGGCATTAAGCGGGATTGTAGGCAATGGGCAAAGGAGTGCCAGCACTGTCAACGATCCAAGGTAGCTCGGCACACTTCAGCACCGCTCGCATCATTCATACCACCTTCAGCACGCTTTCGGCATATACATCTTGACCTGATCGGTCCCTTGCCATTATGTTCTGGGTACAGATACTGTCTCACGATTGTCGACCGCTTCACTCGTTGGCCTGAGGCGTACCCACTCCAGGACATGACAGCAGAGACGTGCACCATCGCTCTAACAAATAGATGGATTTCACGCTTCGGATATCCCGAACACATCACTACAGACCGCGGCAGACAGTTCTTATCGCACACTTTTAAGGAGCTCGCCGCACTGGTCAGTGCAACACACCACACTACCACATCTTATCACCCAGCTGCCAATGGTCTCGTGGAACGACTGCACCGCCAATTGAAGTCCGCCATCACTTGCCACTCGTCTTCAAACTGGGTTGAAGTTCTACCATGGGTCCTCCTCGGTATCCGCAGCGCCTGGAAAGAGGACTTGCAATCATCGGCAGCAGAGCTAGTCTACGGTGAACCACTCCGTTTGCCTGGACAGTTCTTTTCCCCAAATTCCAATACGGAGACAGACCCGACCACCGTGGCTGGTCGACTACGCGCGCACGTCAGTAGATTGACCCCACAACCTACGTCTTGGCATGACAGTTCCAGTCGAATATTTTATGTACCTAAAGACCTCAGAACTTCGACGCATGTCTTCGTCCGCCAAGGTCACGCAAGAAGACCACTCGAGGCACCCTACTCAGGTCCCTTCAAAGTCCTGAGACGTGACTCCAAAACATACGACGTAGAAATCCAGGGCAGGACTCAAAGGATCTCAATAGACCGCCTGAAGCCAGCGTATGTTGCCAGAGAGACCGCAGAGACCATTCCACAACGCCTAAGCGACTATGGTCAAACTACCACCAAAACGACCAGAAGCGGACGCATAGTAAGGTTTCCAGATTACTATCGCCCGTAGTTACGGTCTCAACGGGGGAGTAGTGTGGCGAGTAAATTAGTAACTAGAACGGACCTAAACATCACACCACCCCTACGTCATACATCGGACGATATCCTACGTCATCGCTAAGCAACGCCCGCTCATTAGGGCGCATGCGTTCCCATTGGTCGTAGCGCCAGCAGAGTTCGATGGCCGCCTGTGTACCTATTGTTCTCATCGACGGCGTCATGGGCGGAGTTCAACGGCCGCTTGCGCATGTATTGTGTTCGCTGTGAATACGACCAATCAGTGTGTAGTTTAAGATAAACAACATATCGCGATTTTAATTATTGTTAATTATTTTCACCTATATAAGCAATGTTTCCAATGCAATGATATATTATTTCGTACTCTTGTCTTACTTGTACTTGCGTGTTAATAAATATAGTTATTAGTGGTCTGCAGTAATTTATTTGCTAATTACAACGGCATATGATCCTACGCCTACGCACTTACACTGCCATCGTCACCTTGAGGTCGGAAACTTTTTAGAACACCTGGTATGCTAATTTGCTAACCTCGTTTGTCAAAAATTTGGCGCGTAGTTAAATTTTTTAGCTACGTTTGATTTAGGTTTAAAATTTTGTTATATTTTTTCCTTGTATGACTGATGAATTGTGAAATCATCACATGATGTGTGAAGACTTTCCATGAATGTCTTTGTTAGATGCAAAAACTGCAATATAATTACATTAGTCAAAAAAAAATTAACAACATATTCTGAATATTTTACTTTTTATTCGTTTAAAAAAATAATAAAAAACAAAATATAAACTTTTATTGTGTGATCTTTTTATGTATGTATATAAGAAGCACTCCAAGAAGTAAAAAAAATATCTTTTTATAGGATAGGATGACAAACGAGCACACAGTCCACCTGATGGTAAGTGTTTGCTGTGGCCCATGGACATCTACATCTATCCTCGATTACGAATCAAAATGCAGATGCGTTGTCATCCGTGAGGACTTAGGTGGAATGCCTCCTTTCCAGTAAAAAGGGTCTCCGGTTCTCTACACTCACCATACGAAACACAGCAGCATTAAGCTACAATTTGATGCTGGTATTCTGTGAGAGCATAGTCCTTCCCCGCTCGAGCCGACTCATTCGTGCTACAACTATACTACTAATATAACTGCAGCATGGCTCGATCACGTGTTATTATTATTATAATAATATATAGAATATTGGTCAATTATGTAAATTTTTATGTAGACTTTTGTAAAAAGAGAGATTCGATAAAAGCTGTGTAACATCTTGAAAATCGACATATTATTTTTTTTCTAATGGGGCTTTATTAACTCAAGTGATATGAAAAGATTATGTGATATTATATTCTCTTCAGCGGCGATGCAGTCGTATCGGAACGGTCGCGCAGAGTGCTATATCCAGCGTTACCAGAAAGATATATGGAAATGGAATATAATAATGGAGATGGAATTCTGGGAGCCAAGACTTTTTGATTGGAAATTTCCTTCTCTTTTTTCGAATGTTCACAACTATATTTTAATGGTGAAACAATGACCTCTTTAAGTAGTCATAGTTTCAGAATGATTAAATTGAAAGTGGAGCTTAATTGAAAAATTATGTTCGGTGTTACAAATCCTAAATATTTTTTAACACTTTCTATACTAACTTGAAAAAAATGATGATATTTTCGATTTAATTGTGGGTCTTTCGTCGTATTTTAATATTACCATAAATGCTTTCATAGTCCACCAATCACAGTAAATTGAAACATTGTGTGTGGTAGTGACTATAACGAATCCATTCTATATTAAATCCCATAGTAAAACTAATAGTCTAAAATTGTATACATGTTAGGGCATAACATATTTAGTCATTTAAGGGAGTGTATAAAAAGTAAAAACACATATTTATACTTATACAGAGAAGAGAAAATTTTATGTAAATTTTGTCTACCTTGTGTGTATTTTTGGTTTGTTCTAAGCCTAATTCACTTCACATATCTACTTCAACATTGAGAAGATTTTAAGTGACAACTGAGTCGGAAGCTGACGATTTATGTGATAAGGGTACATTCGGTGAAGTGTACATTTAGTATTCATTGATTAGTGTATTATATTGATTGACATACGACATTTTGAATTTAAACGATTATAGTGTTTGCGTTACCGTTATAGTATGGTGCGGGTGACAGCTTACAATTTGGCGTGTCTGGAGATGGAATAATGTTAAATCGATTTAAAAAAGGCAAATAAAGATACATAAAACAAAGCAAAAGTTATCGACTAGCTATCAATATAAAAATTAAAACCGAAACATATATTTCTGTATAAACTACAATGCGTGTAAAATTAAGTTAAAGTTAAATATAAATTATGACATGATAGTTACATAACAGCTGTTCCCGCGACTTCGCATGTGTAGTATTTATTACAATTGGATTTCATAGGTTTTATTTTTTTTTTCCAAATTCTTTTTCTAAAACAAATGTAGACACTTCAATGTATAGATTATACTATGTTTTAATGTATAAATCAAAATCACCTTCTATTTCGTGTTGATTGCAACGTTCATATAGACATTTAAACAAGTAAAAGGGCTGCCAGCATCTGTAATTGTTTTCGCTTTAAGTGTAATTAGCCTTTCGCTATATTATGTGTAATAATGTTGCCACATCCAGTAGGTCAAATATCGGAACGGAAGGTAAAAATAATCGAGAATTTTGTATAAAGATGTAATAACAAATAGGTTTTTTGCAGCCATTTTGGCCGCCATGAGTTATGATAAAGTCTTTTTGGATACAATGCGCAATTCGCTTTATAATATTTTTTTTCGTCTGAGTGGACCAACGAATAATTCATTGTCCATGCATCGGAAACACTGCATATGCGTCTATGTGCGTTTTTTTCTGTAAATCACAATTTTCGAACGATTAGTTCCAATTTCAATTCACCTTTACGTGATTTATATATATATATATTTGATTTATCTCAAAACCGAATTTTCATAGTCTGTGGTTGATCGATATGACATTGCACAGTTTAACATGGCACGTCATTATCATAAGTGGGTGGTACCCATCCATTAAATACAACAATTTTTGTATGACATTTTATTTAAAAAAAATATGAAACTTCATAGGCGTGAGATGTCATTCGTACCATGCTATAACGCAAAGACTATAGATAAGTCTCATGATCTTCCACTAATTGATGGATACTGTGTAACCAGTTCGTATAATATTATGTCAGTAAAATATGTAGGCCGATGACCAGAGCTATAATAACTAAATGTAACAAGCCGAGCCATGCTGTATAGCTTCTTATATAGTTATAGTGCGAATGGGGCGGCTTCACCGGGAAACAACCATGATGTCAAGAAATAACATCCTAAAATATTAGCTTAATGCTGCTGCTGACCATGACAATACATACATATAGGTCGAGCTAATATTAAGATGAGTATTACAAAAAAATGCGAAATTACAAGGTTTCCTCGTTGAAATTATATGGTTTCCGTTCGTTGCTTGAAAAAAAAAAATACTAGGTTAAAATAGGTCGATTTTTTACTACAATAAGCTCAAGGCAAATTTTGGTTAACTTATTTATTCATTTAGTAATAATCATTCTTCCGACGCTTGTTTAGGCCTAATTTCTGAGAGACATGATTTGGGAGCTCTAATTTGTAGATTCTATTGAATATCGACTATCAAAAAGCATATTTTTATCTCATCATCACATACCTTAATATTAATAAAATATATTTTTGTTATAGCTTATAGCCTATTCACCTAAGGAAAAAAATCGACATAATTCAATTAACGACCTAAATAGCTTCGATATCTCCCAATATCTCCGAAGTTCTACATTGTTTTGACGTAAAATTAATACCAAAATAATCGTCGTAAATTACTACTACTACTATGAATTGTATTTTTAAACCGTTATTTTATTTATTAAAAGAGGTTTCAAACGTACTATTTATTTATTTATACCACTATGCTACCGTTAGTATATATAATAGATTATTAACCAACATCATATAACAATTGATAACTGTGAAACAATGAAAATTTTTATGTGTACTTATTTCAACACTAAAGATCATAAATAATGAAAAATATATCAAATTATTGTGATCACTTGTGCAAAGGCATAATGGGTATTTAGTTACTATACTGCTAGTACTAAAGCTGCTACTAATATTATATGTGATAAGTAATTTATTTTAAAATTGAAATTTTCATAGATAATTATAAGAAACTTAACTAAAATAATAATTTAAATTATAATATTTACGATTAATACTAATTATATACAATATAAAAAAATAAAAATATATCAAATAGATTATAATAAAATAAGTATATAACAATAAAATGATTCACCAAAAATTTTCCATCCACTAAACTCCATCCTAAGAAATCGTGTAGTCGCTATACTCACAGTATTATAGTGCGAGTGAGTGAATAGATAATATGAAATATTATCGTTCACGTGGGTTATCGCCCACTCGTAGCGTAAAATACCTAAATTTGCGTAATTCCAAAATGTAAGAGGGCTCTTACGGTGTGTAATTTTTGAATAACCATTCTTTGCACATCAGGATCCTGACCGATTGCAAGGATAATGCAACTGAAAAAAGTTCTTTGTCATATACTGGTTCTCTATAACCTTCAGACCGAAAAATTAGGTCAGAAGAGAGGAGTAGGTGATAAAATAGGATACAATTTATTTGAGACATACTCTTAGGCCGAATATAAATTGTAAAAAAGGAATATCAAGGGAATAAATTTTTTGACTTTGAAACATGAAACCCATAGCCAATAGTAAATTTAGCGTGTAATTTATTAATTTTATGATAATATATAGCGAATTAAAATTTCTTGTTTAAGAACAAAAATATACATGTTACATAAGTTTTTGTTAAAAAGGTTAGAAAAAATTAACAAAGATAATTTAGTTTAGTAAAGCAATTTCCTTCTCCTTCGCCTTTGCAATTAAACATGGGCTGAAAGATATTCCGGACAGACGCAGCTGTCACAAAATACTATTCATTTATGAATTATGAACAGATTCAAAAAACGATGAGGCATTTTTTTAGGTACTACTTTCCTATTTAATTAATTATTATTATTATTTGTGATTTGTTAATTAATATTACTGTTTGGTGCTGAGCTACGGTAGCTCTGACTTCTAATCAGGTGCTAATCCTAATTTTCTTAGTGGGTGAACAATACAAGGTCGAATTCACTAGTTATTATGGTACGTATAGACGTCCTCAAAAAAAGCATGCTCATAAGCTTGGTTAAAATGAGCATGCTCTGCAACTGTTCACATTTGCCTACAATATGCACAATTAAAGCATGAGATGCTATTTGGCACAAGGCTCTAGGCTGAAATGGATGTACAAAGATATAGACGACAGTACTATCCGTACATAACTTAGTAAAATACAAAAAAAGAACAAAATTTATGAAATATCCTTTTAGGAGCAAGCAATAAGGTTATGGAATGAACTTCCACTCCAAATACATCGTGCACAAACTTTGGAAAGTTTCAAAAGTGACGTCAAGAAGCATTACCTAACACTTTGTGGTTATTGATAACCAATTCTAGCAACAGATAGTTATTCTGTGTTTTTCTTTTTTTTTTCTTTTTTTTCCTCTTTCTTTTGTATTTATTTTATTTTATTATCTATCCTATATATATGTATGTGTATATATTTATATATAGTACCTACTAGCTTTTGTAACAAATGAGTGCATAATCCATCTGATAGTAGGTAAGTGGTTGCAGTGGCCCATTTACATTTACATCTATCTTTGATCAAGTATTAAAATACAGATCTATTGTCACCACTAAGCTCTAAGATAGAATGCTTTGTTTATATTAAAAAAGGTCTCCTTTTCTCTACACTCACCATACGAAACACAGTGATATGAATCTGATATCTTATAGTACTCTGTAAGAGATTAGTCATTCCCCAGTCGAGCCGAAGCATTCATGCTACAACCTTAATATCGGCTATATTATGGTGGCAGGGTGACTCTACCACGTTTCAAAAACTTTTTATAAATTTCTATAATGATTGCCTCCTTGATATATTTCAAAAATCGACACAGATTCGTGAACTATAAAACAATTTTGCTAGTAAATATCAAGGTTTCTAGACACTTCGGCGTCTCGCGAGCTCGACAATGCTCAAGTACATTTTGATTCACTGTTATGGGTGCCCTTGGCGTATAAACAATTGGCGCGGGGCTTCTGCAGTTCAGTGTCATGTCGAGTTTTTTAAAAGATTACTATAGATTAATTTTATTTTTACTTTTGTTGGAATAACAACCGCTATATTACAATTTTACTACAACGAGATAAACAAATAAATGAGAGTGAACGAGCAAAATAATGTTATGAATCGTGATTGTAGAGAAACGGAGACCTTTTTTACTTATCATTACAGCCTTTTACAAGTCCACTGCTGAACATAGGCCTCCCCCAAGGAATTCCACACAGAATAATCCTGAGCCATCGCCTTCCTGCATGTCTTGCCAGGTCGTCAATCCATCTAGTGGGTATTACACTTCACTTCACTGTGGGTACCACACTTCACCCACCGGTACGAGGCTGCCACTCGAGAACTTTTATTGATTGTCGATTCTTCGAGCTATATAAACGGCCCGTTGCCCCTTCAGGTTACTAATCCGCTGGGCTACGTCGGTCGCTTTGATAACTGCATATATCATCATATATAATAGCTCGCGGAGCGACTTTGAGCATACTCATATGGCCAGCTGTGATTGTCCACGTTTCGGATACATAAGTCGTCACTGGAAACACGCACTGTTTGTAAAATTTACTTTTTTCGTTTTGAGGTATACCTGACAATTTATTATGATATGACTTTAGGAGAACTTACAGCTGGTTACAAAACACCATGCCCATATTAGTATGGAGCTGAAAGTCAGCAATGCCATGCAATGCCCAAATTGCAGATCTATGTCATATGATAACTTTTTAACAGTATTTATATGATATCTAGATTTAATGTCACATAAAGCACCGGTTCAAAAGATATTGGACATTAAACATGATAACTTCCTACTGGTTTTTTATACATTTTATCGTTTACAGACATCATTGCTATTAGTTTTTTCTAATTCTCAGCCAAATAGATAAAATTATTAGCAACTCTTGAGGCAGAGTTCTAACCACATGCCTCTGTATTCGTTGAACGCGTAACCCGCAGTTCAGACAACGCAAAATTTTGTATCACAAATGAAAAGTCCAAATCACAAAACACAGTCAAGTCCTTATTAGAAAAAGCCGGAGTCATCGAATAAAATGACACTATCAGTATCCATAAAACGAAACCAAAGTAGATTTTTTTATCAAGCAGCAGAGTATTTTCAGATTTTATAAGGTATAGCGAGACGACTCGCTCATTTAAGAGACGTCATCTCATCTATGTTTCACCCCCTGCGCAGGCAGAGTGAAAGAATGAGTGACAGTCATTTTAGTTTTTTGAAATGTTTTTGATTTGGAGCTAAGTCTTTTGAGCCATTGCTTCATGAGATTTTTGCTTGAATTATATTTGTTTATTTGAAGCCTAGATATACTTATACACTACCTTAAAGTACTTTTTTACTTTTGAGTGTCCGTACACATCATTTAGATCTTTATTCAACTTGTTGTTGATTCAAATGTAAAATAATAATCGATATTGGAATCGATTACTTTTTGACCCATATACATGGGCCAAAGGACGTGATTCCAGACCGTAATAAATAAAGCATACATTAATGATTGAAACGATGATACGTACCGCAATGTCAATTGAACGTCTTATTTTTTTGTTTTTTATCCAGTGCTTCATATGATTTAAAATTAACAACATAATTCTAGTTTTTATTTATTAGAGCAATCTTGTAATATACTTTGTCTGGGCATTTCTGGGGCACAGATGGGCATTGTCATTTATGTACAACAAAATAAATGTATTGAAGGCCAAGTAAAAGTTCTCACTTATGAATCATATTCAGAGAAAAATGGCACAATAAACGAAGACATATACACAATTACACAATAACAGTTAATTTATATATATATATATATATATATATATATATATATATATATATATATATATATATATATATATATATATATATATATATAAAATAAAGTAAAGTTACAGCCTATATATGTCCCACTGCTGGGCTCAGGCCTTCCCTCATTTCTAAGAGGGTTTTAAGGCAAGGAAGTGTCCGCCGCGCTGCCCAAATGCGTGTTGACAAACTTCACATGTCTTCGAAATATTTTTTTTTCTTATTCCTCAGACATGCAGTTTTCCTCATGATGTTTTCCTTCACCGCTGAGCACGTGGTATATATATATATATATATATATATATATATATATATATATATATATATATATATATATATATATATATATATATATATATATTTTTAATAAGAAGTTAAATGAAGTAATAAAAATAAATGGTATGAGTAATACACATCAGTAAGTGAAACTCATTTGACTCCTTAGACGCTTTCGTTCCTGCTAGAGGTATTAAATAAGTCTACATTGTGTATTTTCACCAAGTCATTAAAACACTTGCTCACTCTTATTAAATAGAATTTTGCTTGTAGTTTGTATTTACTCCCGGCACTCATAGTTTACACGGCTTGCATGTAGATGCGTATGGAAATTGTAAACGTTTTTAATTTAACAGTTCGAGACAGTCGATCGTGCTATTTGCTTAAACAGTTCGGGACAGTCGATCGTGCTATTTGCTTAAACAGTTCGGGACAGTCGATCGTGCTATTTGCTATGACAATTAAAAACGATATATCCCCTTTGCACCTCCTTTTATATAGCGCAAAAAAGTGAAACTTTCGGTGACGCGTCGTTTAATCCGATGAAAAGATCTTAGCTCTAAATTGAAGATATGGAAGAATTTTTTTCTGAAACCGTTCAATACGTGTAGATTAAATATAATAAGTAGGGTTTCATATTTGAGAGACATGCTCTAGATGACTTTGTACGAAAGCACAGTAAAAAAAAATTTAAGTTTTAATAGAATTCAAGTCAGAATACATTTTTAAAATAGGGCCAAGCGATTTCGAGACTTTGTTTATAATAATGTTGAGTTTAGTTACATCGGTATTTATTAAAAATCTGAGAATTATAAGGTTAAGTCTTCAATGTGTATTAGCACATATAGCGTTTAATATCATTTGAGTCGAATTTGCTGTACATACAGTAATTATCAAACCCATTCAAGTCTTCTTGCAAATAATATACGCTTTAGAGGGACTTTATAGGACTTAATATTTTCATATCATCGGCAAACTGTAGGATTTTTAACTACTTAAAACATGTGAAAATTTTATTGGTAGAAATATTAAAGAGTAAAGAATCTAGCGAGGAGCCATATGGGACACAAAATGGTATTGGCATGTCATTAGTGGTGTAACCATAAAGTGCATCTGTATGACACCGATTTTGGACGTAGGAGATAAATTAATACGTATTCCTACAGACTAAGTTTTTAAGCATTTACTATAGTCTTTGTAGAGGACATCGGCTTAAGAGGGCTTTTACATATGTACCGATAAGTAGTCACTGCATAATATATGATTAGTAGTTGTTAACTGACCCTTGACCAAACCGTGTTGTTGAAAGTTAAATGAATATTTTAGGGCAGTATATAGTTAATCATAGATAAATCTTTTTAGTGCTTTTGCTAATAGAAATAATTTAGAAATGGGTCGGTAGTTGTCGACTTGATCCTTTTGTCCCTTCTTATAAATTGGTGTAACGTAAACCGATTTCTTTTTATGAGGTGAATTTTTTTATTTAAGACGACAAATGTACGTATTGGTAGTATTTAAAAACGTTACTGAAAATAATCGCTAAACAAATTGCAAATTAATAAAAAAACGTACTACAGTGGGATAAGACTTTACTCTTTTTTATGCTTGAGGATTATTACAAATATTTTTTCTTCGTTATAAATGTTTGTATCGAATATTTATTTTCTCATAATCTAGGTTAGTTCTCCGAGTCTAATAAGCTATAGAAGGTATTTATTATATTTCAAGTGATACTTACGCTTTTCTTTCAAATATTTAATTAGTGGTGTGGCGGCGTTGTCGTCGCGCCACAAGCGAAATATACCGAAGCCTAAATCACGCGATCAACATTCCGAATCATAAACAGTATATATAGAACATCTCCGAACTATCACAGGGAGTGTTGGCCGCTCCCCGCGCAGAACACCTTGCCCGGCGGGAGTTCTCTCCTTTCCCTACTTCAGCCACAGTGGTTTCTTATACCATGAGGGATATTTAAACCCTGGTGTAAAAGTCTTAGTAAGGATATAAGCACGACGAATGACGTTTATTATAAAACAGTAACAAGACATCTTCAATGGCTTAGAGTTAAGTTCTTGATGCCAATCAACGGCCAGATTGATATATAAATTGTACATATGAACGACTTCTAAGAGTTCAATTTCATACTGAATAAACCCTGCGGATCCACAAAGAGCTAGATGATGATTGTTTTCGGGTATTAGCTGGTGATTAACGGCTGTCGTGCTGTTAGAAAATATTAAGTATTAAATCCTTTTATTTATGTTATGTATATAATTGTTTTGGGATTAATGGCATATATAAATATTGTCAAATAAGTCAAATTCACTAGAGCACTCTATATTCTTGGCAATCTATAAAATATTTAGATCACACGACTTCGAAATTATGTAAGGCATGTTAAAGTTGCCATAAATTATAAAGTGGAATGCCCATTTTCGGCCATGGAACGCCCAACAATATGCATTTGTAAAATATATCTTTATTTATGTTTTTAATCGCGGTATTCCTTTATCCTAAAAAGATGGGAATATTTTTGCACAAAAAAGGTACTGAAATGATAAAAATAAAATTAGGTAAATGCGTAATTCATTAGTATGTGGATAAAATAAAAAATGTGCCAGTCACAAATCTCATTAAAATCGATTCCCTTTTTTTAATCGATTATTTATAGTGTTATTTTTACAATGCTAATATGTCTTTTCGATAATTATTATTATGATGTTATAATATAGGTGTAAATCAACCGTTGACAACGGATATTTAACCAAAGCAGCCGATACGCAACCGCAGTCAACCAGTTGTTTATCCGACTACAGACGAAAAAGGATGGTTTTGTTTTTACTGTGTGTGCGGGTGGCTAAGCTGAATCGCTGATTGCAATGGTGCTTAAAAACTACTTGACCGATTTAAAAAAATCTTTCATCTTTACAATTTTATTATGACTGTGAAACGTACCATGCATTTTATGATAGAGGACGCTACTTTCAAAGAATATATTTATTTAGCTAAACTCGTAAAATACTTTCACCGCTATAATGTTATGTATAATTATAGATATCTAATGTAGGATTCATTTTATTATAGAGGGCGCTACTTTCTGTGAATATGTTTTTATTAGCTAATCTCAAAAAATACTTGACCTATTTTGAAAATTCTTTCACCATTACGTTGCTAATGAGGGCGTTAGTTGTGTGATAAAATTATATTATTAAAATAATTATTTGTGATATTAATACTTTTTAAATAAATAAAAGTAAATACCACCTAAGATCATCAAATCCTATTATTATTTTTACAATTTAACAATCGTATTTACACACTTTACCTACTTATTTTGATTGTTTTAGATATAGGTAATAAATCTAAAATAAGAGTGCTCCACTTAAACGAAAAAATAATTAATAAAATATAACTAAATGTTGAAAAAGGTGACCCAATGTGAATCGGCCTCGCAAGCCAATGAAAAGTTCCGTAGTAACAAGCATAGATTCTACATCGAGTTAAAATACCACTATCATTTTCGCCAGCAAAAAGTTACTTTGTTTTTCCTAGTATTTGTATAAAGGACAAAATTGTAATTGCGGTTCTTTAAAATAAGCTACTTGTAGTTCAAAATAAGGACTAATCTACATTATATGGCATTCTGTAGTTAATTTGTTACGAAAGAGAAAAACTTATTGCACAAAATACTATTTTTATCAATTTCAAGCCGTTGTTATCGGCTTGGTTGAAAACGTTAACAAACGCCTTCACATTTATAGTTATGATAATTAAATAAGCGATTTACTAGCTGATTTACAATGAATTCTATGCAGTATAACAAAACGCTACTGCACAATGTAACTGTTATTCTTATCTGTTCTTAACAATGCATTTAAAATGAAATCATGTTATGGTAATTAAACCAGTGAATTTCTAGCTGATTTACCATGAATTTTTTAGAGCATAACAAAACGCTACTGCACAATTAACTGTGTTTAAAAATACTTAAATAGAATTTAAATAAATGAAGGAAAATACATTTTAAAAAGCGAGCAGAAGTTAAAACGCCTCCAAGATTATTCTCTTTTTTATGAAATTATTAATCGAGTAATAATCGAATCGCTATCGATATTATGATGAATATGAACAACATCTCATTTTCGAGAAAAAGATGGTCATTAACAAAGATTCTACTGTCACTAATATCAATAATGTTGCGCTTCTTTGCTGCGACTAAGAAGTCATCCTTAAGTTATTTTATGCACTGAGATGATCATTGTCTTGTTTTGTTTATCGTTGCTCAAAGAAATCCACCAAATGTAATTAAAATGATTTTTAGGGCTGACACAATTGATATGATCTCCAATCTTACTTAAAATCTCAAAAAGGTTTTCCTTTGTTGAAACGTTTCTTTAATTTAACGACATTGTCTTTTGTCTTCAGCAAAGTCTGAATTTCTCAATTTATTTCTGTGATCTTATTATTTAATGATTCAACAGAGCACTGAATAAATTCCAAGGTCTTCATATCAGCCACCTCCGGCTTCATAAGCTATTTCCGATATCGATCTATATGAACTTTACGTAGGCTGGTTACGCGATAACGATTCGTGTATTTTAATTTTATTCGAGGGTATATTGCCAAGCGTTTACCCATCCTTTGACCTAATATCCCTTCCGTACACACTGAAAGGGGAGAGGGGGAAATCTAGAAGGTGGTGCGATTCTTTCGATCAATGAGACGCGCGCCCGACCGAGGTGCATTGGTGGGAAAGCCGAGGCAATATAGGCTCGCGCGCTGCCCTCGATTGGCTTCTTGCCACGCGCCGCTAGTCTGAACCGCATCATAGTGTGAGATATCGTCGCGCACCGCTCTCTTCCTTTGCACCACTGGCCTGGATCGCATCTCTGGGGCGCCCCAGATGAATCCACCTCACGTCGCATCACCGCAACGGAAGCGCCTTCCGCCGCACCAGAATCACACCCCAGTAAGTGTTTTCCCGTAATTTTGTTCCTACTTGAGCATTTTGTTTATTAGTTAACCCGCCCCATTTTATTTCTCCTAATGTGCTCAAGTAGAATCACCTCCTAACCTTGGCAAGCAATAGATTTCGAAGAGCAAGTGCATTGTCTAAGGTGCCGCGTGTCACATCCGCCATCTTCTTGAGGCATAAGAAGCCAGCGCGTATACAGTCCACTTAGTATAACATCTCGCATAATAGGGTCAAGGCTCAACCTGGGAATCGAACTCGGGAACCCTTAGGCCCGCCGCCCAACCATAGGCCACATCAGCTTTTATAGCCTTGCCACTTGCTATTTATTCATCTGTGCAGATAATTGTTTAAGTTCCGAAGCAATTATCTCCATGTTCACAGTTGAAAGTGTATTTCTTGAAAGTAGGTTTAGCGGACTAAGAGCTTATGCACCCTTCCAAAACGTGCATTTCCAATCCATTGGCTAAACTACGGTAGCGAGCTTCCGTTAATTCAACATATGAAAAGTCAGACCATCCTTAGCAAATGGAATACCGGACCCCAACTCTGAAGTTCCCATCATAATGATTACACTTAAATATATTTTAACAGGTCACTAACAAGGTGGATAAGAAAGTTTAAGAAACGCCTTAATAAGTAATTGTGAACTAGTTTGCGCTAGGGACATGTGTAAGGTTCGGCGTCTACGTACGTAATGATGGTCCGTTAATTCCCGAACGCTGCTTAGCCGAAATAATCTGTCAATTGACATCTCGCTTGATATTGAACTTACCTAGTCGGACTCTTTGCCCCAGGCGAACATACTCGTCAACAGCTTTGAGCGTTGTAACAAATTCTAGCATAAGTGTGACGTGGGCATAAACTTTGTTTTGTCCATGTTCATCTTAAAACCTATCCATTGGGAGACACTACCGAGGTTATTGAGCATAGTGCTTAAGTCCTATACAGACTTTGCCACTAATGGCAGAATCTGTACAGTCTTTAGACTATATCCTCGGCAAGTCGAAGGTGAGTGATGTACTAGTCATTGACGTTGATAACGGAGCATTTCCAGTTCAGTAACTTACATTTTAGCGGTGATGAGCTTTGTGGATATAAAGTCACCCTGTCTTACACCTCTCTGTAGATGGATGGGTTTCATACTCTGTTTCTGTACTCGGACAGCTATCGTAACCCTACTGTACAAAGACTTTAGCACTTCGATATATCGAGACTCAATTTAGCCATTATGATGATGAATGATGACGTTGACGGTGACGATAGTGATTAGGATGACGACGATGATGATGATGATGACGATGACGATGTCGATGACAATGTCGATGACGATGACGATGACGATAACGATGATGATGATGACGATGACGTCTATGTTGATGACGATGATGATGACGATGAAGATGACGATGATGGTGATAATGACGATGATTGTGATGACAATGACCATGGCGATGATGATGATGACGATGACGATGGCGATGATAATGACGTTGATGATGACGTTGACTATGACGATGACGGTGATGATAATGATGAGGATGACGATGAGGATGATGATGATAATGACTATGAAGATGATGATGATGATGATGACGTTGAGGATGATGATGATGACGATGACGTCTATGTTGATGATGATGACGATGATGATGACGATAAAGATGACGATGATGATGACAATAACGATGATGATGATGACGATGATGTCTATGTTGATGATAATGACGATGATGATGAAAATGACGACGATGATGACTGACGATGAAGGTGATGATGATGATGATGAAGATGACGATGATGATGACGATGATGATGATGACGATGACGATGAGGGTGATGATGGCGATGATGTTGATGATGATGATTACGACGAGGATGATGAATGATAATGATGATGATTGATTTACGTAAATAATTACAAGATTAAAAAAATACTTATATTGGTTTCAAGGCTTTAAATCTTCATGACAATGCACTCATTCACGTATAATTGTATATAATTGTAATAACTTTTTTAAAATAATCAAATGGAGTTGTTACATTTTTTTATAATCTGCACAAAAAAAACGAACATTTTAAAAAAGAAACATTGAAAAATGTTTGTACGTTGAAGACTATCTGATGACGAGGATGATGATGATGACGATGACGATGATGATTATGACGATGATGATGGTGACGACAATGACGATGACGATGATGATTATGACAATAGTGATGAGGATGACGATGATGATGACGATGATGATGATGATGATGATGTCGATGACGATCACAAGGACGATGACGATGATGGTGAAGGTGACAATGATGATGATGATGTCGATGACGATGACGTCGATGACGACGTTGACTATGACGATGACGATGATAATGATGACGATGACGATGACGGCGATTATGACGATGACGATGGTGATTACAATGATGATGACGACGATGTTGGTAATGACGATGATCATGACGATGACGATGATGATGATGATGATGGTGACGATGACGATGACAATGACGGTGACAATGATGATGATGATGATGACGATTACGATGATGGTGACAATGACGGAGACGATAATGATGAGGACGACGATAATGATGATTATGATGATGATGAAGATAACGACGACGATGATGATGATGATGACAATGATAATGATGATGACGACGATGTTGGTGAAGACGATTATCTTGTCGATGACGACGTTGACGCTGATGATGACGATGACGTTGATGATGATGTTGACGATGACTATGATTATGATGATGACGATAATGATTATGATGATGATGATGATGATGACGATTACGATGATGATGATGATGATGACAATGATAATGACGACTACGACGACGATGTTGGTGATGACGATGATTATGACGATGAAGATGACGATGATGATGATGATGACGATGACGATGATGATGACAATGACGGTGACGATAACGATAAGGATGACGATGATGAAGATGACGATGTCGATGACGATGAAGATGACGATGATGATAGCGACCACCCTTCGCAGGGGTTATTATCATCCATAAATTCCTTAATATTATAAGAATCCAAGGGGGAGGTATTGGCCGTTAGTTTTTACATTGCGAAGGCCTTCGATCGCGTTTGGCACAAAGCGCTTCTTTCGAAGCTCCCTTCCTATGGGCTTCCCGAGATATTGTGCGATTGGATCACCAGCTTTCTTGCAGATCGGGGCATCAAGGTCGTTGTAGACGGTGCAAGCTCCGATTGCAAGCCTACTAACGCTGGTGTTCTACAAGGCTGCGTGCTATCGCATACGCTGTTTCTTCTGCATATCAATGATATTTTGCAAGCCCGTAACATTCATTGCTATGCAGATGACAGCACTGGTGATGCTCTTTACACCGGCCGAGCCAATATTTCTCGGGAAAACGTCTCCGAGTGCCGGGACAAACTTGTGTCTGAAGTCGAGTCTTTGCTTAATAGAGTCTCGGATTGAGGGCGACTAAATCTAGTCCAGTTTAACCCCCAGAAGACACAAGTTAGCGCGTTAACCGCTATAAAGAACCCCTTTGTCGTATGTCCTCACTTTCAAGGCACTCCCCTTGTTGCCTCAGCCAGTATCGGAATCCTCGGCGTCGACATATCGAGTGACGTGCAGTTTTGTGGTCACTTGGAAGAGAAGGCCAAATTGGCCTCTAAAAAGCTGGCGTTCTCAGCAGAGCGGGACAGTATTTCATGCCGGCACACCGCCTGCGACTTTACAAGGTGCAGGTTCGGCCGCACATGGAATACTGTTCCCATCTCTGAGCTGGGGCTCCCCAGTACCAGCTCCTTCCACTTGACCGCATCCAGTGCAGAGCGGCTCGAATCGTCGACGATCGAGTGCTTTCCGATCGGCCTGTTTCACTGGCACTGCGAAGAGATGTTGCATATCTTTGCATTTTCTTTCGCATATACCACGGAGAGTGCTCTGAGGAATTGTTTGGATTAATCCCAGCCGCCAAATTTCGTGAACGCCCTACGCGGCAAACGTCCCGATACCATTCACACCATCTGGATGCTTGGCGGTCCCCCACTGTACGTTTCAAGAGGAGTTTTCTTCCGCGTACAACCTCTCTGTGGAATAGTTTACTACCAGCGATTTTTCCGGACCGATACGACCTGGGGACCTTCAAGAAAAGAGCTTACTCCTTTCTAAAGGGCCGGCAACGCACCCCCCTGGTGTTGCGGTTGATCATGGGCAGAGGTAGTCACTTAAAATCAGGTGAGCCGCATGCTCGTTTGCCCCTCTTATATAAAAAATTAAAAAAAAAACCTTTTTATACAAACTTAGTTTAATAACATTTTTGAAATTTGTGAATGTGAATATCACTAACCACATCACGACATGACGATAATGATGAGGATGACGATGATCATGACGATGATGATGATTATGCTGATGATGATGATGATTATTATGATGATGATGATGAAGATAACGATGTTGATGATGATGACAGTGATAATGACGATGACGATGATGTTGGTGAAGACGATGATATTGACGATGACGATGACGATGATGATGATGATGATGACGATTATAATGATGATGATGACTACGACGGTGATGGTGATGATGAAAATGATGACGATGATGATGATTATGACGATGACGATGATGATGATGACGGTGACTGTGATTATGATGTTGAAGATGATGATTATTATGATAATGATGATGATGACGATTTCAATGATGATGATGATGACAATGATAATGACGACGACGACGACGACGACGACGACGATATTGATGATGACAATGGTAATGACAATGTCGACGACGATGATGATGATGATGATGATGATTATGAGGATGGCGATGATGATTATGATTATGATGATGATAATGCTGATGATGATGATGGTGACTATGACGATGATGAAGATGACGATGATGATGATTATTCTGATGATAGTGACGATGATTATAACGATGATGATGACGATGACGACGATGATGATGATGACGATGACAATGACGACAACGATGACAATGACGATGACGATGACGAGGATGACGACGTTGACAATGACGATGTCGGTGAGGATGATTATGGGGATGATGACGATGTAGACGATGACGATGACTTTGATGACGACGTTGACAACGACGATGACGGTGATGATGATGATGAGGTTGACGATGATGATGACGATGATGATGATTTTCGGTTTTCGGATTTCCGGTTCTCTACACTCACCGTAAGAAACATATTATGTGAATTGATCTGCTATTTTACGCTGGTGAATACGGTTCTTCCTCACAGTTCAATGCCACTTTCATAATGTAACGCACATGCTGTACGTGGATGATAAAGTAACCGCATTATGATTCTTAATTGAGGATAGATGATTATGTGTATGGATGGTTGTATTGATTGACTACATCCATTGGTGATTTCTAATGAGATGAGAAGCAGTGTTTTCCTAATATTAAATAGAAATAAATCTGTGGTTGCCAACACACCTCCCAATTGTGGCAACTTCGGTAAATATTATAAAGTGAAGAAATATCAATCAATGAAATACCGATTTCACACAACTGCTATTATAAGAAAGTAACAATGAATGTTTATCTCTACAAATTTCGCAAACAGACCTTACCCTTAATCAATGCTCTATTATATTCGCTAAATCAGTCAACAAATTAATAAGTTACACTGCCTTTAATTAAGAAGACCGACAGGGCCAAAATGATACGAGTACAGTGGCTGCCAAAATGTCTTTCACATACTGTCCATCATCAATGCCTCTTCAATAGAATAAAGTACCATTGATATAGTCTAGGTATAATTATCACAACATTATACAGATTAGACTAAGATTCAGTTAAGATAAAGTTAACATTTCAATTTCTTTACTATTTAAAAGTAGTAGACAAACGACTCAATCTAATCAAAATTCAGATACTTTGTCGCCCTTGATTTACCGTTACAGCGTATTAAATTTAACTGCTTAACATAAGCCTTCCCCATATATTGACTCTTGGGAATTACTTTCCATAGTTGTCACGCTTGGCAATTGGGTTGGCTATCACCCTTGAGTAGTAAGAAAAAATGCGAATCCACACATCATATTCATTATTATTGTGGCCGTGGAAGGAAAAGGGGAGATCTCCCGCAAGGTGTTCTGCCCGGAGAGCGACCATCGCTCCGTGTTGCATGTAGCGCGACGACAGCGCCGCCACATCACCTCCCGCTCAGACCAGAGGTCGATGGTACAGTTTAGCTGTCGACGAATGTGCAAGTGCCTGTGGATTGCCTTGTAGTCTGCGGTGAGTCTGTCTATATTCCCACAAAAGTTCTCGTCTCTTTTTGCTGATTATTTTACTCCCCGCGTAATTCATTTTGTTTTTTAATTGGGTTTACTTTACATTTGATAATAGGGAAGGATAAGTAATAGAATAGTTTAAATAAGTCAAAGAAGCTGTTGTAGGCTGTATTTGAATTATCAGTTTCATATGTTTCTGAGAAGTTTAGACTGCCAATGCATTGCTTAAAAAGTGTTATAATAATCTCTATGTTGTAATCACGTTTATATGTATGCCAATATTTAAGAATACATTTTTTTCACTGGTCATCTCATCAACTGTGCTGTATGGTCGTAAGCACCCAGCTCTATTATTTCACTATTACATCCTCGTATATTATGCAATATATGTATTATCCAAGCAGGTAACACTACTAGGTCGTGTCGGTTCATTTATTTCTATTTTTTCAAGTTCTCCTTGATCCGTCCTTTTGTAATACGTTCAAATTGAATGGAATCTTCAGTTTTTAATTATAATACTATTACCTAATTAGTAGAGTAAGAAAAATTATATAGTATTTTGACATAATAAGTTAGTTCTTGATAATTTATAAAGGGAGTTTTTAAGCAAAATTTTTTATTGGAAATACGAAAAAATATAAATTTAGTTTTATCGCTTGGTAACTAGTGTCAAATTAAAAGCTTAAATGTAAAACCGCTATTTTCTTTCATAAAATTTAAAAAGTTTCTGTCTGACTCCCTCTGTAAATTCATGGATATCCTATGCGCCCGAGTGATGTAATCACTGTAAAAATCACCGCCCGCCCTAGCTACCTACATAACATTCCAATAAAAACACAATGGTACACATAACCTGTGATGTAACTTTTCCTTCATACTTTCATCCTGGCTTAGAACAGGCAAAAATTCCTACCCTTTGTGTTGCTTGACGAGTCCAAATTAATGTAAGTTAGATTTTGGCGTATTTAAAAGGTTAATCACAATGTTATGCACACAAGGCATCATCAAGCTATGCAAAACCAATAGGTAGCTCGCCGTGCAATCAAGGACCAAGCCCAGGTTGCGCGCCTCAAAGAGCTGTTGGCAAACTGACAGAAGAGGGCCAAACGCCTGCTGGGGTCGTGGGCCAAACACAGTCGCAGCACAGCCGTCGACGAGGCAACAACACGAAGAAAAAGGGAAGCCAAACCTGCGGAATAAGAAGCTACCTATAAAAAGTGTTTAATTTTGCCTACTTCTGGCTGCTCTTCTCTCTCTCTCGGGGTCCAAGTAGGTTGTACTACTACATACCCTTTCAGAGGTGCGTGGGACGTGCGTCACCAGCAAATAGTAAGGAGCGTACGTCATACAAGTGGGAGATTGTCCCAGGGCGAATGTACCGGCACTGGACGTGACCCTGCCGTCCGAAACAGTTGATCCTTCGAGCAGGATCCCTGCTGGAAGTGTGCAGAAGAATATAGAAGAATACGGAAGAATCAGAGTAAGAAGAAGAATCAGAGAAAAAAGAAGATTGTGTTCAAGATGCCGCTTACCAGGTCACAGAAGGAAGCTCCCTCACGTTCTGGGTCCCGTCCTTCAGATAAGGACGCGACAGATGAAATGTCGGGATCAGAAGGGGTCACGTCTGCGTCAGAATCAGCATCATCAGGAACGGCAACTACGTCGGATCTTTAGACACAAAGACCAAAGAGGGTACCATCACGATAGAGAACACGGTTTCAACTGCCACCACGGCGGCGTCCGAGGAAAACAGAAAGAAGAATGATGCCGCACAGAAGGAGACGACCAAGAAGACTCTAGCGGATATTCCGGGCAAGGGCGTTCATGACTCCGCCACAACTCTTAAGCCAAAGGGGGTCGGTCCATGAAGACCACGAGCTTTTCAGCCATGAGACGCGAGCGGGGAGCCAGAGAAGAATTAGCACGCATGAAGCTGAAGAAAGCCCAAGCTGCGGTGAAGTTCACCCGTGTCAAATTAGAGCTGGCACAGTGTGATGAGAAAGGACTCCGTGGTTGAAGACCAGTAAGACAGAATAGGACAGGTGCAGAACTGGATCGAGACATCAGTATTGGAAGAAGACAACATGGGAAAATACGAGCAACGAGGTCAGGACCCTCCGTAAGAGCCACAGAATGTGAAGCCTGAAGAGAACTCCTCAGCAAAAAAGTGCAAGTGAGATTCAAGCGCTGGCGATAGCATTGAAGGAAGCCCTTACTGCACGAGTTACCCTACTTCGATGGCTACAGCAGCGAGTGGTAGGCCTTCAAGGTTGTCTACTAGGATACCGCTCCGATGTTCAACGAAGTCCGAAATATGGCTCGACTAAGAAGAGCACTAAAGGGCAACGCAAGAGAAGCTATCAAGAGCCTGCTGTACTCCGAAGCCTCTCCGTTGGAGGTAATGCAGGCCACAAGGAGACGATATGGAAGATCTGATGCGCTGGTGCTGGCTGAATTGGACAAGGTCAGGGCGTTACCGAAGATTTCCAAAAATTCAAGGGATAAATGCGTCTTCGCGAGTCAGATTAACACAAGTTCCGATGGTATGACTTCACTGCAGCAACAGAAGAGGGTGAGTTCTCCGACCTGACAGTGGTCTCCAAGTTCCTGAACATCGAAGCAGACAAATGTGGATCCTTCGCGACTTCAGAAGAGAAGAGTGGGTTCAGAAGGACTCATCGGCAAGCGATGCATTCTATAAGGGAAAATGACTTCAAAGAAAGGGATTCAAGACGGTCAGCAGAGAAAACTTGTCCTATGTGTCAAGGTGGACACTTCCTCGTTGACTGCCCGAAGTTCCAGAAGATGTCGATGCAAGATCGGTGGGCAACAGTAAGGAAAAGTCACGTTTGCTTCAAATGTCTTCAAGGAAAGCACTGAAAAGAGAGCTGCGAGCAACCACCATGTATGGAATGCAATTTTTGGTATTTTTTTTTTCATTCATCTTTGGTATACGAAATTAGTGAAAAACTAAAATATATAAAACATACCAATATAATTATCGCCTTACCTACCTACATATGTGGAGCAAATATATACAGGATGTTTGGAAGGTTGATGCAAAGCCGTAAAGCGGAGCTAGTATAGACTATTCAGAACCATTTGAACTCAACTTGTCTTAGACGAAGTGCGACTATTATTTTTTTATCAACCTTTAATGATTTTTGATGACAAAAGCCAAAATTTTGGAGTTAGTTGTAAATTGGGGCCAGCTTGAAAGACAAATCACTTACTTTTTATTTTATTTTATTAAAGTAATGTCTAAAGAGTCTAATGATGATGACGGTGATGATGATGACGATGACGATGACGATGATGATGACAATAACGATGACGATGTCGATGACGATTACGTTGTCCATGACGATGAAGGTGACGATGATGATGACGATGATGATGATGATTGACTGACACGACATTAAAACCTTTATGCTCGAGTCTACATCATCAGTAGTCATAGTTCAACTACTAGACCAACGAGGCGGTGAATTGGTCGAATGAAGGGAACACTAGTAACATTAATAATATACCCGATAACCACTCCAAGTAAAACTGATTATTTTTTATTTCATTTTTAAGCACATGTTTACATAGAGGAACAAATATAATTACAATTGAAGAAAGTTATAATAAGCCTTATAAAAATAACATACAATAATAAAAATTAAAACTATGTGTAGCTTAATAATATAGAATCTACAAAAGAAAAATTGAAAGCTCAATTTTATAATATTAGCTACCTGTCTGAACTAGGTTGACTCTGGTCTGTGTTTCAGACCATGACTTACACTATGGGCTTTATAATATAGGACACAAGATAATTTAAATAAATAAACTATATATATATGATGATGATGAAAATTATTGGTAAAATGTTTGTGTTAGAATTGGATCACGTCAAAAAAAGCCAAATAATGGATTCCAACCCACGACTTTCCGTGTTTGCACTTCGCACTCTTGGTTAAGGGATTAGATTCGAGACCATATTTTATGGCTGAGTTTTCATGGTCAAAGCCTGTGTTCTTTTATGTTGAAGGACTGGTGTGATGATGACAAACACCCATAATATAAAATATTAACAGCAGGGATGAAAATTTTCACGTCCTAGCTTGATACAAATTATATAGGAAACATTTTACTTGCTAGTGCTATACTGGATAACTTTGCAACGAGTTTAATCTTGTTTTAGCCTCAGAGTAAAGTTTATTTCGGTTATAATTAACCCTTAACACCTGAAGTCATTAAATTGCCTAAGGAATTGTTAATACTTGATTAACTTCAACACTTGTGGTTGTATATCGATATGATTAATATTGCCATAGTTTTATAACATTTATGGCTGTCTTTTTAACTAACAACAAGGTTTGCTGCAGCGATATTATGGTTGTAGTACGAATGGGTTACAATTACCTGAGAAGAACCACACTCTCATAGAATCCTAGCGTGAAAAAGCAACATAATGCTGTTGAGTTTCATATGGTGAGTTAGAGAATCAGAGACCCGTGCTACTGGAAACAAAGCATTCCGTCTTAATTCTCTGGGGCGTCAATTCAACTGCATTTTGATTCTTAATCAAAAGTAGGGTTTAGGGATGTTTTTAGGTCTTAACATCCACTTATCGCCGAGTAGAAACGCTCGCAATACATTTAACAATACACAGGAACCCCGATTCAATTACCACCGCCATCAATGAAATGGTTAATTTTAATTTAAAGTACTCATTACTACACGTTTTTTCATTACTATTTATTTATTACACAGCGCTAAACAACATATTTAAATAACCCGCACGTCTTATAAATAAAGTTTCTCCATAACCCTATATAAATAAAACTTTTCACCATATTAGAACAATAGCAAGTATATATAATGTGTTTGTATGATGTTATGGGAAATCGAGTAACCCACTGGCAAAAGCTTGAGAAAACTTATACAATAGGGTATTACACCGATGTTCAAAAAGTGTTCTAAATGAATCCTAGAGTGATAATTAACCACTATAGTTATATATATATATATATATATATATATATATATATATATATATATATATATATATATATATATATATATATATATATATATATATATACATATATTTTAAAACCCAATAGTGCCATAAAAATTACTTTCAAACTATCGTTTTAAATTTTCGCATGAAAACGCTAGCTGCCATGCTATTCAACTCGTGACGTCACAGTCCAAGAATTTTGCCGATTTTGCGAAGGAATAAGATTCTTTCTTAAGTTTAGTTACCATCTATATCATTGTTGTATTATGCCGTAATGCAAGAATACGAACATAACAACGGCGAGAAAGTTATGAATTCAAGAGCAGACTGATTTAAATATAATAAATATTTGGTTAAACCTGACAAGAAGATACCTAAGTACATTGTCTACATAAAATAGACTATTATACTGTGAAGATCATTTTGATGTAAGTATGACTAAGGTTTAACCATCGTTTATACAAAACATCATGAGGTGAAGTGTATCGTAAGTCCAATTTTGTAATAAATTACGTTAACTTATATATTATAACTAATGATTCCTAATGATTGTAATTAAAGATAAACTAAACTATGAAAACTACTAAACTATGTTTCATCAAAATATGCTCTGACCTTGTATTGTGTTTTTGTATAAATAAAATTTGGTAATAGGTATTTACATTGATGTTTTAACTTTGCTCAACTCAGCAGAACAAATATTGGGATTACAAAAATTATCAACTAAAAGTCTTTTTTTTAAATCAGTGTACTCAGGAATCATCACCATCGATAACGAGGAAACTTTTGCCAAAAATTGTACCTGTGAAACTTGTATTGCCGGCAGCGCTACTGGTCAAGTCAGTAAACTGCAGATTTCCCAAAACGTAACAACAGTTATGTTTTCATATCAAAATTTTAATGCTAAAAACAATTATTTCAATGAGTTTCTTGAACTTATATTTTATAAGATCAATTATTTACAAACTTATTACCGAACAAAGTCCCAAATCAGAAGTTTTATAGGAAACATCCTTTTTATATGTGTGTTTCATTTCATATTTTCCTTCAGAGAAAACTACTCAGAACAATATTGACGAAAGTTTCAAGAGAAACATCAAACAAAGGGAGATTTATGAATGTTGTTTCCCTGTCTAGGATTAAATAACATTTGTCAAAAAAGGTTGATATTTTAGTTAAGCAATACGAGTCTATATTGCTGAGTTTTTCAAACCTTTTTTTTTAAATAAGGGTGATAAAACATTTCACCTGATGGTAAGTGTACGTGGTAGCTTATAGACATCTACATCTTTCCTGAGTTGAGAATAAAAACGCATCGTCACCTCTGAGGACTAATATGAAATACTTCGTATCTTGTTGAAAGGATTTCTGGTTCACACTCACAATAAGAAACACATCATTTGAATTGATGGCTATTCCCCATAGTTCAATGCATATTTCATAATGTAATGCACATTCTGTACGTGGATGATAACGTAACTGCATTTTGGTTCTAAAATTGAGGATAGATGTTTATGTGTATGGATAGTTGCATCTATTTACCATCAATAGGATTGTATGCTCGTTTATCAAACTTATTCAATAAAATAATATGTATCTATTATCAGTTACCGGTATAGCCTTTCAAAATGCCATAGCTGCAGCATCGCACAAAGCAGAAGCGAGCAGTATAGCTCAGAGCCGTGCCGAACACTGCAGCGCAGCTTGAAGAAACAGGAAGCATTATTAGATTTAGAGCTATTCTATATACACAGTTTTTACTCGAAACATTGATAGCGTGATTTAGGCTTTGATGTGTTTCACTTGTGGCGTGACGACAGCGTCACCACATCACCCACCTTCTCAGACCAGAGGTCGATGGTACAGTTTAGCTGTCGACGAAAATGCTAGTGCCAGTGGATTGCCTTGTAGTCTGCGGTGAGTCGAGAAGAAAGCAAGTAATCTGCGAGAGTGCCGTGAAGCAGAAGCGAGCAGTATAGCTCAGAGCCGTGCCGAACACTGTAGCGCAGCTTGAAGGAATAGGAAGCATTATTATTCCAGTGCTGCGATGAACCTTGTAAAACTAGATAGCTTGCAGGATGTCAAAATTGTAAACGATATCTACTCGGGAGCAAATGGGTGGGGTACTTTATGGCGATTATGAAACTTGAAGGTGAAGTTCCCGAATGTTGTATTGTTGGTTGCATGTTCAGATCACGTCGAAGTCACCACTGTGGCCGGAGAAAAAGGGGAAATTTCCCGTCGGGCAAGGTGTTCCGTTTGGGGAGCGGCCAACGCTCCGTGTGGTAGTTCAGAGCTATTCTATATACACTGTTTTTACTCGGAACATTGATTGCGTGATTTAGGCTTTGATGTGTTTCTCTTGTGGCGCAACGACAGCGCTGCCACATTAGGTATACACTACACAATAAGTATAATGTACAAAATTTTAGTCATTTTAAAGAGTTTTTTTAATTATCGTTCGATATTTTAACAATTATCGAACACGATTAAAATTTTGAATACGGTTATCCAACTTACATTTTATTCGAATTGACAAAACTAAAATCCTGAGATATATGAATAATAAACAATTTGGATAGACAAATGATTGGTCATTGAGCAAGCAGAAAGTTTTGAATTGGTGTGATGTATTGGGCAATAAATAATAGCTTTAGACCAGAGATTTTTTTAACATTTACTGTTGTAAAAGAAAATATTAAGTTATCTTTTTATAGAAAAAAATTGCTGTTTATAAATGTACACAGTATTATTTTTAATATCTAAATTAGTAGATAGCTTTTGTATTAGCATACTTAAAAATGTTCTTAAAATTTGGGGTAGAGTTTTAGCTAATATTATTACAACCCAGTTCCGGGCTTAGACCTTTTCTAATTTTTAAGTGGGTTTTAGCTCCGAGAAGAATTTACAGTGCTATCGTAATACGTGATGACATTTATTCACCATCGATATCATATTTACAACTCTTCACAAGTTCACTGCTGAACAGAAGCATCCGCAAGGAATGCTACAAAGTACGGTCCTGAGTTACCACCAGCAACTGACTTTCTGTATGTCTTACCAAGTCGTCACTCCGTTTAAAAGGTTGGGACCTCCTATACTCCAATTAAAAAAGAAGAAAATCTCTAAAATGGCAGAGACTTACCTATATTTGTTTGCATATTCTTTAATTTTTAACTTCATATCCTAGAGATTTTCTCATAATTTTGTTTTCCATCACCGTGGTAAATCATCTGTTTCATATAATTCAAAATTCAAGGCAAGCACTTATGAAAGTAAATTATCTTTGTGGTTAACCAAGATGATATTTTACAATCATTATTGCTATAGAAAACTATAAAAAAAAATAAAATTAACACTAGGTCAAGTAACTTAGTATAACTTTGTCATTTCCATTAATTTTTGTAAGTTTGCCATAACGCTTACGATCGTAGAATGCCATCTTGGCTAAGCCGCTGGGCCACCGTGTTTTGCATGGAGTTGGAAAAAAAATCTAATTTTGTCAAGGATAAGACTCGCCTTAATGAATTTGATTATTAGCACTATTTTAAAGCAAAATTTCGTTCTGTCTAAACCAAATGAAATACGTACGGAACTTACACTTCTGTTACCCAGAGTATGCAGACCTAACGGATTTTCATTTGGCACCATCTTGACACAGCTCTCTCGCTTCTTTCACATCCACATATCTACGCACATACAGTTTAGGATAAGCTAGTTCCGGCTTATCTTTTATAAGCTGTAACTTAACATATATTCATTGTAAACTACTTTAATGAGGATTAGGCATCCCATCATGAATAGATTCAAAGCCAAATTAAGTAATAATATATTAAGTATTATAATTATATTTGGTGGATGATCTCTGAATAGATAGTCAATAAAATCAGACGACATGCTTTCACACGCACACGTACCCCACATCCCCCTCAACCCCCGCAACCCTACACAGAAATACGACATGCTTTCACACGCACACGTACCCCACATCCCCCTCAACACCCGCAACCCTACACACAAATACACACAAAGGCAAGCGCGCACTAGCGCGATAAAAATGATAAAAAAGGAAATTAAAGCTGTTTTATTGTATTTATGATGAAATTATTCATAAAATTAACTATTTACTCCGCTGAATCTTACTAATAATTTAACAATATGCTGCAATTGATAATAATCTAAATAATACAAATTTATCACAAAAATCGAAAAAGCAAGGCACGTCCTTATCTTAAAGTAATATAATTACACCGATCCCTAAAACTTTTCTCGGTTCAATTACTAATTAGCACGGAGCGATACTCGATAATAGAATTACAGAGTATATAACGCTTTTTGTATTTTAACTGTTTGGTTACACATAAGTTTTTCTTGTTAATGGATCCTACCAAAAATTTCTTTTATAATCCACTGAAACACAGAACAAGTATATGTTACATCATTTCATTATAAGAATTCAGATTTTTTTTCTCATAGGAAGAGCAAAAACAATTACAGTATTATTGTCTTTATTAACTTATTTATTATTAATTTATTTTTATTATATATATTAACATTTATTACATGACAGAAATTTCTACAATATTCAGATTATTTTAGTTAGAACAGATGCTACCATTCATATCAGGTAACTAGTGCGAGGGTGACACTTGAGAACCCAATCTGTTGTCGTTCTTAGAGCTATATGACCGGCCCATTACAACTTCAGCTTACTTATTCGTACACTCATGTTCTATTACGGATATCCTCATTTCTAAGACTACCCCGCCGAGAAACTCTGAAAATAGCGCTCTATACATAGCTTCCTGCTCTCCACAGCAAATGTTATGCAATGTTCGAAAAAATTGTCGGAATTTTAACTTTTATATCACAATCAGTTGAGCTCAATAAAAACATGGTTACAGTTTGCTTCGTCGCATCGCTTGTTCTATCTTCTTTGGTAATTGGGTACCTTAAATGCAAGAGTGAAAATCTCTTGATAAGTTTGGTCAGTGAGTTTTATCAGTATTGGCGGCAGCACCATTTACCATCAGGGGATATAGTGGTCAAATATTAATTTAGAATTGTTAAAAAAGAGTAAAGGTTTATCTCACATAATTGAAATATAAGTGAGGTTTACTGTAAAATGAAACATAGTCAGAATGGTAGTTGTGAGAATTATTTAAAGTTAAATTTACTTATTTATTTTAACTATAATTTTGTTTTATTTTTTTTTCTTATTTAGTCTGTGTGTTCCAATATTGGGCACTACTTCTCTTTCGGTTTCGAAACATCGCTATCTTTATCAAATTATATTTTAACCGTAAGTACGAGTAACACAAAAAATCTAGCTTAAATATTTAAAGTTAAACATTAAAGTTACAGCCTATTTACGTCCCACTGCTGTGCACAGGGCTCCTCTCATTTCTAAGAGGATTTTAGGCCAAGGAAGTGTACGCTGCGCTGCCCCAATGCGTGTTGGAGAACTTCACCTGTCTTCGAAATATTTTATTTAATTCTCAAACATGCAGATTTCCTCTAGAAGTTTTCCTTCACTGCTGAGCACGTGGTTAATCAGCCCTTAAAATTGCAATTAACAATTTCATTAGTGCCGGCGGGAATCGAAATAGGGTTGCTCGCGTACTGTAAAATTTACAGCGAGCGCTAAACATCTGAGCTCCCACGGCTTAAATCCATACTTACTAATATGATAAATGCGAAAATGTGTTTGTTTGTACTTCTTTCACGTCGCAACAGAGCGTCGGCATGGCATGATTTTTTGTATGGGGATAGTTCGGTGGCTGTAGAGTGACATAGGTTACTTTTTCCCGCGGAAAAACATCTCATTCACGTGGGAAAATAGAATATGTTGCAGAACTTTGTCCTTCTTTCACATCGCAACAGAGTGTCGGCATGGCATGAATTTTGGTATGGTGATAGTTAGGTGGCTGTAGAGTGACATAGGCTACTTTTATCCGCGGAAAAACATCTCATTCCCGTGGGAAAATCGAATATGTTGCACAAGTTTGTCCTTCTTTCACGTCGCAACAAAGCGTCGGCATGGCATGATTTTTTGTATGTGGATAGTTCGGTGGCTGTAGAGTGACATAGGCTTTCATACTTTTTTTAGCGGAAAAACATATCATTCCCGTGGGAACATCGAATATGTAGCAAAATTAAATTCAGCTAGGTGGCGCCACCGTGATTCTACAAGACGGACGACGGTACGATGGACGAACACAGAAGGTCAGAATATCTGGATTATTATGTCTTTATACCATAATTAAGATAAAAATGTATAGATCTGCATTTTTCCACGCAGGACCGGAAAGAGAGCGATAAAAAACACAAAATTCACCAGCTGATTTTGTTCAAACGTTTTGGTAACCTCGCAGACGATATTAAGTAATCCGTTGATGCTCTGATCCGGAAATATAACTCATGCTTTCAAATGACGTCCTTCGGAGTTGACCGGGAAATAATAATGCCGGGATTTTCGCCTACATTTACGGTGCAAGGGCAAAATAATCATAGAATAGGTTTACTATCTATTCTCTAATCTAATCTATTACAATGATATCCCGGACGTCAGTCTGAGCGAGATTAGAATGGCTCTCCAGCACCTTAAAAACGGCAAGTCCCCGAGCGAGGATGGAATTACAGCGGAGCTTCTGAAAGCGGGTGGAAAACCGGTACTTGAAGTCCCTCAGAGGCTCTTTAATTCCGTCCTCCATGGTGGCACTACTACGGAGGCGTGGAGCAGAAGTGCGGTGGTCTTGTTATTCAAGAAAGGTGACAACGCCCTCTTGAAGAAGTACAGGCCGACATCCCTTTTGAGCCGCGTCTACGTGCTGTTTTCGAGAGTCATTACGAATCGTCTCGCACGCAGACTCGACGACTTCCAGCCTCCCGAACAAGCCGGTTTCCGAAATGGCTTTCGTACCATAGAACACATACATAACCTTTGGCAAATTGTACAGAAGTCCGAAGAGTACAATCTGCCACCTTGCCTGGTGTATGTGGACTATGAGAAAGCCTTTGATTCCGTCGAAATTTGGGTGGTGCTACAGTCTCTTCAGCGGTGCAAAGTTGATTGTCGGTATATCGAAATGCTGAAGTGTTTGTACGATAGGGCTACGATAGCTATCCGAGTACAGAACCAGAGTAAGAAACCTATCCAACTGCAGAGAGGTGTAAGACAGCGTGACGTTATTTCCCCAAAACTCTTCACCGCTGCATTATAAGACGTTTTCAAGCTACTGGACTGGAAAGGATACGTTATTAACATCAATGGCGAGTACATCACTCACCTTCGATTTGCCGACGAGAGTGAACTACATAGCCCAACGGATTAGTAAGCTGAAGTGGCAATGTGCTGGCCATATAGCTCGAAGAACCGACAACCGTTGGGGAAAAAAGGTTCTCGAGTGGCAGCCTCGTACCGATAGGCGAAGTATAGGGTGACCCCCCACTAGATGGAGTGACGATCTGTTAAGACATGTAAGAAGTCGATGGATGCAGGCGGCTCAGGACCGTGCTTTTTGGCATACCTTGGGGGAGGCCTATGTTCAGCAGTGGACTTATGAAGGGCTTGATGAGGATTATTTGTTTAGGGTAGCCTATTTTGATCATTTAATAATTTAAATCAAACCAAAACGCTGCTTCTGTGGAATCCTGTATCATACATAAAAACACGCTTCGATTAAGAAGAGTCCTCTATTTTTGTTTGAATTTGTTTCAACGAGAACTCAATTTATTGGTACAAGAATTTAATGTGCTGTTATTTAAAAATATACCTATTTTCAAGGGCTTACAGATAATAATATTTTACAATAAAACTGATACGCACTGAGTTATATATGATTACTTAACTGCCGCCATTTTCGTTGTAATATGACGGACATTAAAAAATAGTAATTTATCATTTCCACAGCAAACACTATGATGTGCGTATTAAATGAAAGGGGTTGATAAGTGAAATAAAATAAATATACTGACGTTATTCTGAATTCAATAAGGCGAACGTTACAAAATGGTGGTTTATAATTTCCATAGTAACTTCTATGATATGGCTATCAAATGAAAGGGCTTGATGAGCGAAACACAATAAGTATAGTGATATCATTATTAATCCAATATGGCAGACGTCTTATATGACAATTCAATATTATTATGACATATAGTTGATCTGATGATGGAGCTGGAATGTGCCCATGGCTAAAAAGGGCGGAAAACAAAATGGCTGCTATACCAATTTTAAAGAGATATAACTCGGCAGAGGTCGGGGATAGAAACAACAAGGGTGAATTATTGGCAAATATAAAAGAAATTAAGAGGATGGATCTTAGTAGGCGATCAAAAACTTAGTTGCTCCAATTCGCCTACAATTTTGTTATCCCTGGGGTTTTGGGGTCCTCATTTACGATTGTGTGGTCGAATTGGTCGTATCCTATTTTGCAAATGAATTATTAAAACAACCCTATTTTGCAGCTGAATTATTAAAGTACGCCTAGCTAAGTAACGTCATTCTAAAGCCAATATGGTGCACAGACCAACATGGCGAACTAGCCATTTTTATACACTCCTATAACATGGGTGTTATATGAAAGGGTTTGCTGGGAATATATTAACTCTGGCCTCTCAATACATTTATGAAAATGTATTGAGAGGCCAGTACGTACACAAGAATAAACGTAGTTTTGCAAAAATAAGTGATATTCATGCTGTAAATACTAGGAACAGACACAAGCTAGTAGTAGCAGTTACTCGACTCCACCGAGTCAGTAATCCATTCTTGGGGTTATGTATACGCTTTTCCAACAAAATCCCAGAAAATATACAAAATTTGTCATACGCAAAGTTCAAAAATTTTATTAAACTAAGTTTGTATAAAAAGGGTTATTATAATATTAAGGAATTTATGGATGATAACAACCCCTGGAAAGGGTGATCGCTACCAAGCTATTTCTAATTTTTCTTGTGTTGTTAATTGTAAACATAATTGTAAGCTATTATTTGAAAAAAATAGTCCCGCTGGGTTTTTTGCTGGTTCTTCCAAGGATAGAAGTTTTTTTGCAAACCAGTGGTAAATGAAAAATTTTGACTTTCAATAAGTATTGTTTATAATCTACATTGAATAAACAGTTTCTATTTCCATTTATATTGTCATCATTTTTGAACTTTTAGCTGGGGATTTGTCGATTTAGTAAACATTCTTTGCACCATTTGGTGCCAAGACTACACCTGTCTTTGCGCAAGGAACGAAATTGAAAGGCTCACTTCTAGTAAAAAGGGTTCTCCGGTTCTCTACACTTACTTATTTTACGCTTGAGTTCTGCGAGAGCGTTGTGCTTAAAAGAAAATGTGCTTTAAGGCTTTGAATTAACTTGACTTTGTTTAAGTAATTAAGTCATGCCGACAATCAAAATACGAATCACCATTCAAAACTCTTCGGGTCTGATAGAATTTCAAACAAACCGTGATCTTTTAAATATATTTCAATTGATTGAAACCATCCTTATATATCATTTTCTGATTCGGCAGCACTTGCCGCTGTTAAAGCTTCAGGAGTCTTACGACAATATCCGGGTGTCACTGTAAGAAGAGTTTAAACCATTTATCTCCGGGAATATTGTTTCTGAATGGGTTAGGTCGGCAGTTTTTTTTAAATAAATTCGGATACGTTATTCAAAAGATCTTCTTTCCGTTTAGGAAAACCTAGGCTAATATTTTACCAATTCTTTAATTTATTCTCTTCGTCTGCGTTAAGTACTGGACTCGGACCAGGTTGAGGATTATGGTTTGGTTTCTTTTAATGCGAAATTATAACGTAGCTCGAGGAACTTGATATTGTTTCGCTGCTTGCTTTTTGGCCATGCCATTTTTAATCGCTTCCAAAGCTTTTTTTATAGGAAAACCTCACTATATTGTTTTCTTTTACTTTTTTCTATTTTTCCTCTTGACTTCTTTTTATTGGTGACTTTTTCATCTTGTTCCTTCATTATTTACGATGTACTGTATATTAATAAAAAAACCTATTATTAGCACTCAATATTCTATTGTGGGCACCACTGCGAATGATTAGCTCTTGCTATTGGCACCGTGGGCCAACATTTGGAAATTGCTATTTAAAGAAAAAAATTTCGTTGAGCAAACAATCATTTAATTCAAAACCTTTACAAATATATCATAAACTCGCTAGTTGATAATATTCGAAAAATTCCTATTATTGTCAATAGTGCCAATAAAGGAATTTTAATGAAATTATTGTTCCATATGTTGGCACAGGTAAAAAAAACGTGATAAAAATAGTCAAAAAATTATCTTTGAATCTACTGCCTAAAGGTGTAATTAAGTATATCAAGTTATTTCGAAACTACCAATTAGCCGAATAGCTGCGATACACCATGATTAATAAAGCTCTCACCTTAAGAAACAAACCGACAGAAAAAAAGAAAGAAAAAAATGACAGCTGTTGTTTCGTAATTGCGTTATTGGTTATTGGAACAGTGTTGCCAATTTTAACTGAAAAATATACTATTTTACTTTTTAATGCATACCGAACTTGAATAATCTCTGTTGTCCTTGTTTTTTCGAACTAAACTCTAAAGAGCCAATAATTGAAGGAGTGTCAACGATTGGGTGGTTTACCCTATATATAAATATATATATATATATATATATATATATATATATATATATATATATATATATATATATATATATATATATATATGACTATATATACCTAACCTAACAAAGGCACAAGAATTTTTTTTATTTTTTTTCGAGCGGAGATTAATTTGAACTGATTAGATGAGCTGAATAATTTACATCCGCGCAATGCCACAGCATTTGATTCAATCTTTTGTTAAAACAAAAATAGTTGTGACTTAAGACTTTTACTACCCTCCGTTTATGATGCTAGCAAAAGGTTTTACCTTTTCCATCTGCATCGGCCCTAGTTATTTTTCTACGTAGTTTCATTGTAACTCTAAACACTTCTCCCGAAACGATGTGCCCATCTCTCTCATTCGTCTAAATGGTACTCGGTGTTTTTCTCCGTAAAATAATTTTTTAACAAACATTTTATGACAGCTCTATACTCATTTTTTTCTATTTTCACAAAAACACTAACATCTACTCACTTAAACGAAAATAACTGAAATTTTTGTGCGTAGCTGTCAAAAGATGCACAACTACATTCACTAACTTCTATTGACTGCCATCTTACATCCGGTACATCCGGTGGTATATGGATGCCATGTCATATAAACATCTATCGATTAAGGGCCACAATGAGGATGCGTTGTCACCTCTGTGGTCTTAGGTAAAATATCTCGTTATCAGTAAAGAAGGACCTCCAGCTATCTGCACTCACATCACATTGATCACACATTCACACACATCAATCGCATCATTATTCTACTGTTTCACGTGAGTATTCCATGAGAGTGTAGTCTTACCCATTTCGAGCTGATATGTAAAGCTGCAGCTAAATTTATTATGTTTAATGTAGAGAAATGGAGATTATTTTTACAGAGGCATTGTATCTTAGTTCTCAATTCTCTTTTTTATTTATACCTAAGGGCTACTTTCTAATGTTTATTACATATTGTTTCATTTTCTTTGTATTTATCAAAAATATACGCTAAAATTCAGGATGTCAAACGAGCTCACTATTAAGTTAAAGGTAAGTGAATGCTGCGGCCCGTTGACACCTACATTTATACTACTATATAAAAGGAATCGAAATGCATGTTGTTACCCCAGAAGACCAAGATTTATATTATTTTATTTATGAAGATTTAAAGAGGTTTATGAAAAAAATTAAAGTAATACAACTATGCCTTAAGTTAAAGAGTTCCACTAATTAATTATATACTCAATTTAAATGGATGAACGAAAGTGTGGTTCATTACACTCAAACATTCTTTGCCTTTATCAAATAATCTTTTACATAATTCCAATATACCCAACTTCATTAAAGTCAATTTACGTAGCAGTATCCCACGAAAGGCGAAATTAATTGAAATATTTTAATTGCCAGCATGATTTAATTACCTTACACAAAGTCAAGTTAATTCAAAGTCTTAAAGCACATTTTCTTTTAAGGACAACGCTCTCGCAGAATTTAAGCGTAAAATAAGTAAGTGTAGAGAACCGGATAACCCTTTTACTAAAAATGAGTCTTTCGATTTCAGTCTTCTGGGGTGACAACTCATCTGAATTTTGTTTTCTAACCGAGGATAGATGTAAATCTGTGGGTTAAAATATTCACATACCGTCAGTTAGACTTTGTGTTCGTTGATCACCCGTATTCTATTAAACATCTCTTTATAAATCTTAAGTGACATATGAACTTACGGTCTACCTGACGGTTAGTGAATACCACTATCCATGGACAACTGCTGCCAACTTCAAAGAAAGAAGGCTATAGATGCGTTGTCATCTCTGAAGACTTAGATGAAATATCTCGTAGCCTGGAGTTATACTAACTCTCTTCAAAGCGGAATACAGATAATCTGTATTCATTTACAAGCACTCTTATTTGGCGCCAGAGAGAGTTAAAGTAATATCTTCTTTATTTTCATCTTGGCTATGGTATCTAAGTGTATAGTGGTCGCTTTTATATTTCTCAATACATAAGCAGACTTCGATCCCCGACCACACCTATGATATTGTCAATATAAATTTTATTTGCTAATTTACTCCATTCAGCATATACTACCATACAGCCTATCAAAGTACACAGACCTTCTGTTTGGCCGTCAACCTCTCACGTGACCCACAGAAAATATGCAGTAGTGGGTATTATTTCACCGCTACTACTCGTGAAAAGGTAAAGGAAAACGCCAAGCGGAAATCTGTATTAAAAAATCGATGATATGATGTGATATCCACCATCACATATTGTAAATTCTGCAAATACTCCCAAACATAAGTAGGATGTACTATGTAGGCTTGTTACTTTGTTCTATCGTAGGTACATATTAATAACAGTATTATGTAACAGTCATCACATATTATACTTTAGGTAGGTGTATTAATAATTACAAATTTTACATTAATATCGTAGAGCTTGTAGCTATAAAATATTTTTTCGCCTGAAACACGAGATTTTACATCAATATTGAAACAAAACAGTCGTTTACTTTAAACCACAACTAAATATTGAAATTGTACGCTTAAATATAACTTTCATAAAAAAGGTAAGCAAGCGGTAAAATGTAATTTAGAAGTGAATTTTATTAGTAGCGGCAGCAATAGAAAAAATGTCTTAGTCACGATGAAAAACGACTGTTTTTTGCTTGCCAGAATTTAATGCCAGGTGTTATGGAAACTTTAAATAGGAAAATCGGATTCTATCCTCTTAACTGCAGATGTCACTGTTTGCTGTTTGAATAAAAAATGTACTCTCTACGAGTATTAAAATATCTATTAGATGTTTTTAAATTGGAACGGTGCATTTGCGTATCATATACTTAGAAATGAGGATATCAGCAGTAGAATCAGAGTAACCGACCTAGCCCAACTGATTAGTAGGTTGAAGTAGCAATGGGCCGGCAATAGATATAGCTCGAAGAATCGATAACTGATGGAGAAGAAATTTCTCGAATGTCTCGGTTAGTGAAATGTAGGGCAGCTCCCACTTGATGGAGTGACGACCCAGAACGATATGCAGAAAGTCAATGGATGAATTTGGCACAAGACCATGCCTTGTTTCTTTCCATGGAGTATGCCTGTGTTCACGAGTAGACTTATGAAAAGCTATAATGATGATGATAAAAATCATAAAAGTACATGTGTATTTACATACATGCAGTATATTCACATACTTGCATAATTTTTATAAATATTTATTTAGATAATTATTGGTCTGATTCGTGATCATCTAATAGTGATGCCGTAACTTCTGATCGACATTAAGGTAATGTTCACACAATGTTATTGCTTTGTCAACACGATGTTACATAGCTATTTTAGTATGAAAGGTGGTGCTGTAGTCAAGTGGTGTTCACACATTTTATGTTTACATACTAATTGAAGCGACAGTAGCCCAATGGCAGGGCGCGGACCGCGAAGTTAAAAAGGTCGTGAGTTCGAATCCACTATTCGGCTTACCGCTAGCTTACCACGAGTGGTTAAGGGGAATATTAGTAATGTTTATAGCATTGTTAATATTGGACAATAGTAAGACAATAATCTAGACCTGGAACAATTAATTGCTGTTCTTACAAATTGTTGTGTTCAGGATATGAAGATTTCTTTTCACGCGTAACTACACATTATTCACTTCGACTGGCCTGTTGGTCTAGTGGTTAGTGGCCCTGACTGCAATGCCGGAGGTCGTGGGTTCAATTCCCACCCAGGACAAATGTTTGTGTGATGAGCACAATCATTTTGTTCTGTGTCTGGGTGTAATTTATCTATAATATTTATGTATTTAGAAATATATAAGTATGTTTATCAGTTGTCTAGTACCCATAACACAAGCTCTGCTTAGCTTGGGACTAGATGGCGTTGTGTGATAGTTGTGGAATATTATTATTCATCTTTACACTCCTTCCCACGTTCACTTCTGAACATATAATATGCCTATACATAATATACAAAGCACGGTCCTAAGCCGCCTACATACATCGACTTTTTGCGTCTTTTATCATTGAACTACATACTACACTTCACATTAGTTAATCCATCCATTAAAACCTGTAAATGTCCACTGCTGAACATAATCCACCGCCATAGATTACCTTATAAAGAGACTTAGTCGTAGTTGCCACGCTTAGCAGGTGATTTCAGCCGAAGTTTTTTTATTACTTTTAGTTGTAATTAGGAAGATGTTGCTGATCATCTCTTGTTTCCGCTTCCTTCAGTCGCCTCTTGCGACACCCACGAGACGATATGGGGAAGTAGATAAACTTTAAGAGTACACGGTACCTACATCCTTATTACACTATTAACGAAACTTATTTTTGAGAATTTTATCTCTATTTGTATATGATGTTTCCAGTGCACCAATGATATTGTTGGAATGAGTGGACAATAAAAACAAACGCAACAAAATTACATTCTAGAATCAGATGCAGAAAGACTGTGTATAAGAAAGTGTAATGATGACACACACACACACACACACACACACACACACACACACACACACACACACACACACACACACACACACACACACACACACACGTGCGTACATGTTAATACACTTTAGGCATCGAAAATAGAGCTTGTAGAAAACCTTATATAAATAAAAACTTTTTACGTACGAGGTATAACTAAAGTAATTACTCGTAGTTAACTGCCTCGTTGGTCTAGTGGTAGCAAGCTTGACTGCCGATTATGCATTATTGGAATCAAAACCCGGGTTTTGAATTTTTTTTTTCTAAAAAAACTCTCAGTAGGAGCCCAGAGTTCGAAACTTAGCAGTGTTCCACCCCGTGCCTTGGAAAGCATAACAAGTCTTTGATCCTAAGCCTCAACTCTCTTTGATCGTGACGTATTATAAAGATTACACCTATTTTTCCTCGCACACTCGTCCACAATTGTACTGTTTTCTGCAGAGACTGGCTGCCGTGACCGAAATTCGTTCTTGAGGACAAAGCAATTATCTATCCATATTATTCATAAAATCATCATCATGGGGATATCATAATCATGGAGATTAAGTCGCTAGCGTCAGTAGGCTTCGACTACCTATTCCTAGGTCCACCCTACACGTGTACCCTGGGTGTTGCTAATAAGCGACAAGCCGATAACAGAGACTCAACTCCTCGCCGAAAGACATACCACCCCACATTTCGCACATGAGGCACCAAATTAAAGTAATGGTCCGGAGTTCCCGGCGCTCCTTTTTTACCCCGGCGGACAGGGGTGCAACGAATGTCCGGGAGGAAGACCGGTGACAAGGTTCGCCACCCATCACGTTCTGTCTCCCGGAGTGGCGAAAAGTGGATTGCAGAAGCCTGTCTGGCTACGCAGAGTGTATGTGGAATAATTGATAGTAAAATGGGTGAATTATGCGATATATGTATGATAGAAAAATAGATGTGTTATGTGTAAATGAGACGAAATGGAAAGGAAAGGATGTCACTACACATGGCATGTATACCGCATATTGGTCTGGTATAGACGAGACCGATCGGGCATGCCAGGCAGTAGGTGTCGTGCTTTCAGAAAGAATGGGCCAATGTGTGAAAAAGTATGAATGAGAGACTGCTATGGAAACGAATGAAAGTGGGCCTAAAGAGGTTGCTTGTACTAAGGGTCTATGCCTCAGACATGTCTAAGCCCACTTATATTCGAGAGAAGTTTTGGGAAATGGTAGGGATGGTGTTAATAAAATCTAAGGGAAATAAAAATATTATTAGGCCAGGAGATTTTTATGGAAGGTTTGGTGTGAAGAGGCTTGGTTATGAAAGTATAAATGAGAATGGTGAAAACCTCCTCACCGTGTGTATAGAAATCAATCTTTTAGTGACGAACACTTTCTTTCGCCACAAGAGGATTTACATGTATACTTGGGAAAGAGGTGATGATAGAAGCATGATAGATTTCATAGTTGTGGATAAAAAAAATGAGGAGCGCAGTAGTAGATATAATGATTTACCGGGGGTCCAACGTAGAAACGGATCATTATTTTCTTTTATGCTGAATTAATGATCTATTCAGGCGTTTGCGCCATCTGACATCTGTATCCACCACTGTGAAACAAGGAAAAGGTTAGCAGCAGAACTGTAAAAACTACCGTGGTATCAGCCTTCTTAGCATTGTGGGAAAACTGTGTGCTAGGGTACTGTTGCGCGCTCAAATCGGCGGCACTAGCGCCATCTAGTCTCGAACCGAAGAACTAAACTTCTTGAAGTTTAAAACTCGAACTCTCGGTACCTTGCGCGTGTTTACTTGAACATTCTGGATATTTTGCTAATTTATATAAATAGGCGCTGCAAGATGCGATCGAAGTAGTGTTGATTTGGCGAGACAAGCGAAGCTTCGGAGCGGAATAAAGTGAATTAGTGTGTTTAATTATTAGTGTTTTTAACTTTAATTTGTGTAAAGTAAATTAAAGTGTTAATTTAGGTAATTTTATCGGCAATTTTTATTGTCACGAACCTCAAGCTCGTAACAATTGATGTCAGAAGTGGGATAAAATAATGCCGATTTTACCTAAGGAGGAAACGGAGGGTGTCCGTACCCGAAGTCAACGCCAGCAGGAGACGGACCAACGAAAATTTGGTGGTACAACGCCGCAGACGTCGGAGGGCCAGCGGCCGGCAACGGAGGCCGGTCCGTCAGTAGCTCCAGCATCTGCAGCACCTGATTTAGGCGCCCTGATGGTGATGCTGCAGGAGCAGGCCCGCCGACAGGAGGAACAGGCTCGTCGGTTCGAAGAGCAGCTGAAGCGCGGACAGGAGGAACAGGCCAGTCAGTTGAAAGAGCAGCAGGAGGAACAGGCCCGCCGACAGGAGGAACAGGCCCGTCGCTTAGAAGAGCAGGTCAAACGCGATAGGGAAGAGCAGATGCTTCTCATGAAGGACATACACGCTACCTTCGGGAAAGAGATAAGGGAGGTGAAGTATAAGGTTGCTCAACATGATAACCGCCTGTCGGAAGCTGAGACCCAAATCAACCAAGTTAAGAAAACGCTGGATGAACTCAAACTTGGAGATGGAATTGCAGCCCCCGCAGTAGCTACTACACCTTCACTACGTGGGTTCAAAGTACCACCGTTCGACGGGACTTCTTCCTGGTCGGCCTACAAAATCCAGTTCGAGGCCGTCATGGAGGCAAACGGCTGGAATAAAAGCCAGGCCATGACTGCACTCACCTTAGGCCTGCGCGACCAAGCCTTAACCGTGTTGGAAGCTCTCGGTAAGAAAGTGACCTACGAGCAGCTCCTTGAGGCATTGGAGGCGAGATATGGTGACGCTCACCTGGAACACGTCTTTCGCGCGCAGCTTAAAAATTGCGTGCAACGCAGCGACGAAAACCTGCGGCAGTGGGCCCTTGAGGTGGAGAAGATGGTTCGAAAAGCATACCAGTCTGTACCTGCGCTCATTCAAGGGCACCTGGTGCAGACATTCATCGACGGCATCCGCGACCTGGAAGTCAGAGCTGCTGTGAGGCTTGGGCACCACGAGACGCTTAAGGACGCCTTGGCCCATGCACTGGAGGTAGAAGCCGTGCGGCAGGATCATCGCTCCCATCGCGTCAGGGAGGTTGCAGCAGCTACAGTTCGCGACCGCAACAAAGGATACGGCCCTAGGTGCTATGGCTGTGCGGAAAAGGGCCATCTTCGATCCAGCTGCCCTAAGCGACCCCTGGAAAGGGAAGGCGAACGATCCCAGGAGGGTAGTGCGGCCAACAGCACCGCCCAGCAGCAGCAGGGAAACGAGTAAAAGCCAGAACTGCGGGGCGGGTGCTGGCTGATAGTAAAAGAGCCCCAAGGATCTCGATCTCACAAACCCATGATGGGAACAGTCTAATCATCAAGGGCGAGGTCAACGGAATGCCGTGTAAACTGACCATAGACACTGGAGCCTCTCGTACGGTTGTTAGTTCCCAACTTATAAGTCAGTTTCTTAGGGACTCCGCATACAACCGAGAACGCATTAATTTGGTAACAGCCACCGGTCAGCGTATACCCGTCCGTGGAGAGAAGGAGATGGAGTTGAAGCTTGCCAACGTGATCTACCTGCATAATGTCATCGTGGCTGATATAATGGACGACTGCATCCTAGGCCTAGACTTTATGAGGAATAATTGTTGTGAGATCGACGTTAAGCAAGGTGTTTTGAAATGTGGACAGGAGGAACTTTTTATGGAAGGTGCGTTACCAGGGAACGTGTACAGCATTAAGAAGATTGTTCTTCCGCCGAGATCGGAAACGATTGTTCCGGTTAGTCTTCCCCGAAACGCTGGGCAAGCTCACCGTTGTGTACTTGTGGAAAGGGTAAACAATGACCTTCCATGGAAAGTAGCTCGAAACTTGGTCAGAACCACTGACATCTCAAGAATACGTGTGCTGAACCTTTGCGACCGGGAACAGATTATAGAAAAAGGCACACTGGTTGGCAGTTGTGAGGAAGTGGATTGGTTACGTCGGTGCCAATATATATCGAGTGGGACCCCCAGCAAGGATTCAGAAACGAGAGTGACCACACTTTTGGAAGACTGTCGCAGTGTTCTCTCCCCGAACGAATTGGTCAAGGCGAAGAAGTTGTTACTCAAGTACGCCGATGTATTCTCGTCAAACGATGCTGACATAGGAAATACTGGCTTAGTTCAACACAAAATAAACACAGGAGAGGAATTTCCTATCCGTCAGCGGCCAAGAAGATTGCCGGTAGCACATGAAAAGGAAGTGGAAACCATGATTGAGGGAATGGTGAAGGATGATGTTATTGAACCTTCATCTAGTCCATGGTGTTCACCCGTGGTGCTGGTAAAGAAGAAGGATGGCAGCATGCGGTTCTGTGTTGATTACTGCCGTCTGAACGACGTTACAAAGAAGGACAGCTATCCCTTGCCAAGAATTGATGACACGCTGGACATGCTTACAGGAGTAAAATGGTTTAGCACGCTGGATCTAAAAAGTGGCTACTGGCAAGTTGAAATTGACCCTAAGGACAAGGAGAAAACTGCGTTCTCGACGGGAAAGGGTCTGTGGCAATTCAAAGTAATGCCGTTTGGGTTGTGCAATGCTCCAGCAACGTTTGAAAGGCTGATGGAACTTGTACTTACCGGGCTAATTGGCGATGCCTGTCTGGTCTACTTGGATGACATCACCATCGTGGGCCATACGTTTGAGAAACACCTTGAAAACCTGTGACGCGTGCTCATGAAGATTCAGAGTGCCAATCTCAAGCTGAGTCCGAAGAAACTATTCAAACGGCAAGTCAACTTTTTGGGGTATGTAGTGTCGGAAGAAGGTATCCGCACGGATCCAGAGAAAATCGCAGCTGTAAAGGATTGCCCGGTTCCAAAAGACAAGACAAAGGTTAGAGCATTTTTGGGTTTGTGCTCCTATTACCGGCGATTTGTGAAGAACTTTGCAGATATAGCCAAACCTCTGCATAAGCTAACCGAGGAGAAGCGACAATTCTGCTGGGATAAAAGTTGTAATATCGCATCCCAGGAGCTCAAGGACCGTCTGTGCACAACACCTATTTTGGGATACCCTGATGCAAGCAAAGAATTTATAGTTGACACAGACGCAAGTGATATAGGACTTGGCGGTGTGTTGTCTCAACGGAATGGTGACCAAGAGGTCGTGATAGCGTACTTCAGCAAGTCGTTGTCAAAACCGGAAAGAAACTATTGTGTCACAAGACGCGAATTGCTAGCTGTGGTAAAGTCGTTGCAGCATTTTAGCAAATATCTTCTGGGGCGAAAATTTCACTTACGAACTGACCATGCTGCACTAAAATGGCTATTGCAGTTTAAAAATCCAGAAGGACAAGTTGCGAGGTGGATTGAACTACTGCAGGAATACGACTTTGAGATCGAACATCGCAGCGGGAAACCTCATGGCAACGCAGACGCATTATCACGAAGACCTTGTCCTGAAGACTGCAAACATTGTACTAGGCAAGAGAGTAAGGAAGTGGTATTCGTGAGGATGCTCAGGGCAGACCACGTCAGCAACGAGTGGAAGGACAGCTTTCAACGTGCACAGCAGGAAGATCCGGACATCAAGCCGATCCTGGAATGGATGAAGGCCAGTGCTCCCAAGCCCAAGTGGAGCGACGTCACAGCGATGAGTTCGACCACTAAAAGCTATTGGGCCCAGTGGGACAGCTTGCTGCTTCAGGATGGAGTTCTGTGCCGTAAATGGGAAAATGTTCGGGGAGACAGCTGTCATTCACAAATGGTTGTCCCTAAAGCTAAAGTACCGGATGTTCTACAGCTGTACGATAATGATTATTCAGGAGGCCATCTGGGAGTTAAACGAACTCTACTGAAGATCCAAGAACGGTTTTACTGGGTCCACTGTCGAAACTGTGTCGAGGACTGGTGTCGCAAATGTACAAGTTGTGCGGCTGTAAAGGGACCTCAGACTCGTAGTAGAGGTGCATTGAAGTTGTACAATGTTGGTGCACCATGGGAGAGAATAGCCATTGACGTGGCGGGGCCGTTTCCGGAGAGTGAAAGCGGTAACAAGTATTTCATGGTTGTGGTGGATTACTTCACTAAGTGGCCAGAAGTCTTCGCCATTCCAAATCAAGAAGCTTCAACAGTTGCTCATAAGCTAGTTCATGAAGTCTTCTGTCGTTTTGGTGTACCTTTAGAGATTCACAGCGATCAAGGAAGGAATTTTGAGTCTCAAATATTCCGGGAAACTTGCCGAGTTATGGGTACTCATAAAACAAGAACGACTTCTTATCACCCGCAATCTGATGGAATGGTAGAACGATTTAATCAGACATTGGAGAGGTACCTAGCAAAAGTTGTAGACAATCGGCAACGAGATTGGGACAAGCACATACAACCGTTTTTGTTGTCATATCGAAGCGCTGTTCACGAAAGTACAGCAGTGACACCAGCTTTCGCAAACTTTGGAAGAGAATTACGGCTGCCTGCAGACCTGATCACCGGGATACCACCTGATGCTCCACGCAGTATAACCGATTATGCAAATGACTTGCGGAACAAAATGAATGACGTTTATGAGCACGTCAGACAATCGGGCCAGCAAATGTCTGAAAAGATGAAAACCCGGTATGACCGCAAAATGAACAACAAAGGGTTCGACGAATGTCCACTTGTGTGGTTGCACAATCCAGTCCGCAGCAAAGGGAAATCTCCTAAGCTTCAAGCTAAATGGGACGGCCCGTACCGGATTGTGACCAGGATCAAGGATGTAACCTACCGGATACAGAAAGGCGCAAGAGGGACTCCTAAGATCGTCCATGTGGATCACCTAGCGCGTTATTATGGGGCCGATAATGCTCGGGACGAGCATGTCTTAGGAGGGGGCAGTGTTACGCGCTCAAATCGGCGGCACTAGCGCCATCTAGTCTCGAACCGAAGAACTAAACTTCCTGAAGTTTAAAACTCGAACTCTCGGTACCTTGCGCGTGTTTACTTGAACATTCTGGATATTTTGCTAATTTATATAAATAGGCGCTGCAAGATGCGATCGAAGTAGTGTTGATTTGGCGAGACAAGCGAAGCTTCGGAGCGGAATAAAGTGAATTAGTGTGTTTAATTATTAGTGTTTTTAACTTTAATTTGTGTAAAGTAAATTAAAGTATTAATTTAGGTAATTTTATCGGCAATTTTTATTGTCACGAACCTCAAGCTCGTAACAGTACTAATTGAAAGGGTCATGAAAACTATGGAAAAACCGATGAAAAATTTGGAATATGCAAGCGGGATTTAGAAAGGGAATGGGATGTACATATCAAGTCTTTTCCATGCGCATAATCGTGGAGAAGTTTTTGGCCTAAAACCAAAAGTTTTTTTGTGCGTTCATGGACTTGGAAAAGACTAGACAGGGATAATATGCTATGGCAAACATTGAACTCATTTGGGTTGAGCGCTGGGTTGATACAGGTATTGAGGTCGCTTTCTAGTGCTTGTGTTAGGATCAATGGGGTCTACTGGGACTGGTTTGGCATCTATAAAGGTGTCAGACAGGGCTGTCTGGCTTCCACGTGGCTGTTTAACCTGTTTATGGACAATTGTTTAAAAAATTTGAAAATTGAAGAATGCGGATTGAGAATGGGTGAGTTAACCGTCAAATGCCTTTTATACGCCGATGATCAAGTTATTCTTGCGTCGTCGGTGGCCGAGTTGCAAATTATGGTTACACTAATGATATAAATAAATAAATAAATAAAAAGCCTTTTTATTTCTTACAAACAAATGAAAGAGTATGTAACAGTGTTATCTTATTACTAAACCTAATATTTTTTTTTATTATATGTAACCTACGATTATATCTATTTCTGTGTATTTATTTATCTATGATTGTAGTAATTATTTTTTCAAGCTAATTTGGTTTGCAAGACCCCCTCCTCGGGTGAAAGCCTCCTCCAAAGAATCCCAATGGTCTCTGTCTTTGGCTATTTGTAACCAATTTGTGCCCGCTATCTTTGTGATGTCGTCTTGCCATCTCGCATGAATGGCGAGATGGCTTTCTCTGTAGCGTTTCCCTGTTGGGCCGCTCCATGAAGTAATTTTTTTGGTCCATCTCTCATCTTGTAATCGCGCTACATGTCCCGCCCACTTCCATCTAAGTCTTTGAGCGTGAAATAGAGCATCTGTATCTTTTGAAATATTTCTTATTTTAGTGTGTCTTATTTTTTGTCTTTTTTGGATATTCAACATACTACGTTCCATACCGCGTTGGCAGCTGATTATTTTGTTCTTTACTTTACTAGAATATCTCCAGGTCTGACAGGCATAGGAGCATGGTAGGAGACATGTGTTCATGACTTTAGTTTTTATCTTTACCGGCATATCACCCTTAAATATTTCCTTTAACACTAATGAACAGACCAATAAAAGAAAAGGGTATGAAAGTGAACGCAAATGAGACGAAAGTTATGGATTTTAAAAGAGAAAAAAGTAAAATGATATGTGAAATAGGAATAAAAAAGGAGTTTATCGTGCAAGTAGATGAGTTTATATATTTCAGATGCGTATTTAGCAAGGATGGGAGATATGATAAGTATATAAAACGACGAGTAAACGCAGGAAATAGGGTAAAAAAATTTGGAGTACGCTTAACCGACGAGCATGTATGCGTAAGTATATGGATGTGGAGGAGGCGAGAGAGGTGTGTCAGTGTTGTGCCAAATGAAAGTTTTTTTGTATGTAATGTAATTAACTCAATCTGTTCAAGAAATCGCTTGCTTTTGAGAAACATTTTACTGATGTTCCTTTTTTGAGAACAAAATCGTTAAATTGAATTTAATTAATTTTAACAGTGATAGAGCCACGCGTCAGCTTTGCTGTTGCACGTATGGGCCGGCTCAAACCGGAGTGGTACCGCGACCTCACAGAATACCGGCGTGAAGTGGAAGCTCTGCTTCCGTGTTTCGTCTGGTGAGTGCAGGTGGTCGGAGGCCCAAATCCCCCACCCCCAATAACATGGTAGCGAAATTATACGACAAATTACCCCAGGAGGGCAGCAGCATCCCTGGAGAATCCCTCGCTGAGCATCCACGACCATGTTTCTCCACTCCTGAGCGTAGGTGTTCAGGTTGCCCCGCGTACTCTGGGGGGGGGGGGGACAAAATTCCGCTTAAGACTACAACTGCTCGGGGCAAACGGAGCAACAAGACCATGACGACCCCTGCCGTTGCTGCGCTATTCGCGAATTTCTGCAATATCAGGGGACTTCACTCTAACGTAAACGCCGTCCGCTACCATCTCGAGATGGCGAGGCCGGCTCTGCTCTTTCCAACCAAGACGCAGGTGTCCTCTCCGGCTGATGTCTTGTATCTCTCCTACCCGGGGTACAAACTGGAACACTCCTTTGTGCCTCGGGCTGGAGTTTGCCCTTACGTCAGAGAGAACTATTCTCGACCCTCCTTTGGCTACGCGTAGACAGCGACGACCATCCGCGCGTCTACAGGTGAATCTATAGGTCCCATAGTGGTAATGCCGAAACAGACCGACTCTTCGACCACGTCCAAATAGCTACAGATTCTTTGTTACAGCAGAACGTGATCCTCGGCGACTTTAACGCTCATCACGAGGAATGGCTTGGTTCACGTTTAACCGATCATGCGGGGAGACCTGTTCATGATTTTGCTTTGGCATATGGTCTGACACAACTGGTTACTTCGCCTACGCGTATTCCAGATGTAATGACCTTCTGCTGACGTCTCACCCGGACGAATATCCTACGACGAATAAGGAGCCTATATATCCGTCGACGGAATCTACCCGTCGACGGATATATAGGCTCCTTGGACCATTGTCTTATTCGGGGTGTGGTGCCACTCACGCTGAAATCGCAGTTGCATTCTACAGGCTGCCGCCGTGTTTGGCACTATAGGTCAGCCGATTAGGATGGGATGTAGTCTGTCTTTGCATCCTACCCTTGGGGGTGGGTTTGCCTCTCGCCGGACGATCCCAACGTTATTGCGGATTCTGTCGCTGATGTGATACTTCAGGGTATGGAACTTTTTATTCCTTCCTCTGTGGTGCCCATTGGAGGCAAATTTCAGCCATGGTTTGGTTGCTCCTGTAAAATAGCATCATGCTATAAGAAGAAGCCGCATCAATGTCCCGGGATGTAAATACCAGCGCTCTAAAAAGAAGTATAATTCCACCTCTAAGTCCTTCACCAGCTGATTAATGATAACCAATACGGTTTTCCCCGTGGTCGATCAGCTGGTGATCTTCTGTTCTACACAACTCATAGATAGGCGGAGGCAGTAGAGTCAAATGGCCTCCCCCTTGGCCGTTGGCCATTAATTTGGACATTGCGAAGGCCTTCGAGCGGGTTTGGCACAAAGCGCTTCTTTCGAAGCTCCCTTCCTATGGGCTTCCCGAGAAATTGTGCGATTGGATCACCAGCTTTCTTGCAGATTGGAGAATCAAGGTTGTTGTAGACGGTGCAAGCTCCGATTACAGGCCTATTAATGGTGGTATTCCGCAAGGCTGCGTGCTATCGCCAACGCTGTTTCTTCTGTATATCAATGATATGTTGCAAACCCGTAACATTCATTGCTATGCAGATGACAGCACTGGTGATGCTCTTTACACCGGCTGTGCCAATATTTCTCGGGAAAACGTCTCCGAGTACCGGGATAAACTTATGTCTGAAGTCAAGTCTTTGCTGAACAGAGTCTCGGATTGGGGGCGACTAAATATAGTCCAGTTTAACCCCCAGAAAGCAAAAGTTTGCGCGTTAACCACTAAAAAGAACCCCTTTGTCGTGTCTTCTCAGTTTCAAGGTACTTCCCTTATTGCCTCAGCCAGTATCGGAATCCTCGGCGTCGATATATCGAGTGACGTGCAGTTTCGTGGTCACTTGGAAGAGAAGGCCAAATTTGCCTCTAAAAAGCTTGGCGTGCTCAACAGAGCGGGACAGTATTTCATGCCGGCACACCGCCTCCAACTTTATAAGGCACAGGTTTTGCAATTTTTTGATTTTCAATTTTTTGTTGAATACTGTTCCCATCTCTGGGCTGAGGCTCCCCAGTACCAGCTCCTTTCACTTGACCGCATCCAGCGCAGAGCGGCTCAAATCGTCGACGACCGAGTGCTTTCCGATCGGCTGGATTCACTGGAGCCGCTATAAGATGTTGCATCTCTTTGGATTTTATTTCGCATATACCATGGGGAGTGCTCTGAGGAATTGCTCGGATTAATCCCAGCCGCCCAATTTCGGCAAACGTTCCGATACCATCCACACCATCTGGATGCTTCGTGGTCCACAACTGTACGTTTCAAAACGAGTTTTCTTCCGCGTACGACCTCTCTGTGGAATAGTTTACCACCGGCGATTTTTCCGGACCGATACGACCTGGGAACCTTCAAGAAAAGATCTTACTCCTTTCTAAAGGGACGGCAAAGCACCTGCAATTCCCCTGGTGTTGCGGTTGATCATGGGCGGCGGTAGTCACTTAACATTAGGTGAGCCGCGTGCTCGTTTGCCCCCTCTTCTATAAAAAAAATTCTTCTCCTACAATTGCCGAATCATTGCTTGAACGAAATGTAAAGACTTTTTTAAATACCTTGAAATTCTAAAGAGCATTGCCAATAGATATCATTTAATATTTCTAAACTATTGATGTTAAAAATGATGAATAAGACATATAAGATAATTGTGGTATGCAAAATGATATTGTGACCAGGATTAAGAAAGGAATGCTTCGGTGGTTTGGTCACGTAGAAACAATGAATGAGGAAAGAGTGACAAAGCAAATTTATATGGCAGATGTGAACGGCCGAGTCGGGAAGGGACGTCCTAGAAAAAAGTTTATCGACCAAATTGGCGATATTTTGAAAATGGGCCACGTTAGAAGTACCCTTAACCGACGAGCATGTATGCGTAGATATATGGATGTAAAGGAGGCGAAAGAGGTATGTCAGGATCGTGCCAAATGGAAGTCCGTAGTCTCCGCCTACCCCTCTAGGTGACAGGCATGAGTGTTTATGTATGTATATGTAAAAAATTGCAGACTTATAGGGGACTTCCAATAAAGTTATTGCTTCTGCAGTAGATAAAATAGCACCTTATCTAGCCACTATTTTTAATACAAGCGTCGAATCTAGTGTGCTTCCTGATTTAATTAAACGTCGTAAAGTTATACCTTTAATTAAATCCGGTAGTACATCAGAAAGCTCCAATTTTAGACCAATTTCTGTACTACCATGAGACATTAATCAGAAAGCTACAGTACTATGGTGTTAAACTAGTTGATGATGATGACGATGGTGCGACTACGCGGAGCACTACGGTGATTCTGAGGAACCGGACATCGTCACACTGTCCAGGTTCATGATGAGGGAAGCTGATTGAGCTTTAAATCGCGCTTACATATCTGTGACGCCGGTTAGGGAAGTGTCCGTAAGAAAAGAAAAGCCGCCGTCGAAAAAAGTCGTAGTCACACGCCACGCAGAAGATAGGCCCCGCGACGTAAAATCGTTCACCTCACGTGAAGACAGTGACAGTGAAAGTGATAAAATAAGTGTATTAGCTGTGGTGGTGAACATGCGATAGTGAAGTGCAAAAAGTTGTCGCAATTGTTCAGTGATGTCTGGTGTAAATGGGTGAAAGAAGAGAGAGTATGGTTCAAGTAGCAAGCATCGGCGTCTTAGATGCAAATAATATAAGAAATGCAGCGTCGATGGCTGCACGGCCCCACACTACGCTTTGCTTCATATGAAGAAGACCCAAGCCCCGGAAGCATCTGCCGCACCAAAAACAGTGGTCGTCGCGTCTAATACGGCTAAAAGTAAGACAGTGTTATTAAAAGTGTGTCCTATACTAGTGCGCAGACCGCAAGGTAAGGAGATCTTAACCTACGCGCTCCTCGACGACGAGTCCACGGTCTAGCTAATTGATAAAGAGTTAGCATGTGAGTTAGGTACGGAAGGGCCGACGAGGCCACTAAATATACAAGGTTTATCGTATAGCCTACGAGAGGCTAGCAGTCGCGTCGTAAATATAGCGATACGCGGTAAAACGAGAAACGAGACGTTTATAATAAACGCTCGTACAATTAGTAATTTAAACGTAGGTTCGCAATCCATCGGTAAGGAGCGTCTACGGTTGAAACATTTACGTAGCATACCGAGCACTTTTTTCTATAATAATGCTAAATCTAAAGTGCTTATAGGTTCTGATAATTGGCATTTAATCGTGTCATGAGACATACAAATAGGACGTCGTAAACAGCCCATTGCTGCTAGATCGTTATTGAGATGGGTAATACAGGGAACCGCGCCCAGAGTCATAAGTAGAGCAAATAGATTCCCATTTTTGTCTATACAGCTTGCAACGTAGATTAAGTTGTTTGTAAGACCTTTCTTGTATAATTTACTTTGAAAAAAAAGTCCCCCTTGATTTCTTACTGGTTCTTCGTAGAGTAGTGATGTTTTCCGAACCAGTGTTAGAAAATTGTCTTCTTATAAAAATTACTTCTTTTTTGTTTTGAAAAAAATATTCAAAATTATTCTATTCTAACGGCGGATGTACGTTAAGTTTTGTATTTGTACCAAGAGATGAGACTTATTCAAACAATCAATATATTAAATATATAGAGGCGGTTTTATCTGACTTATACTCGTAAGACTCCATTTGTGTCAACCGGTATGATGGTAAATTACTGCGGCCAAAAAGCCGTAAATAGAGATGTTCATTAAAAGTAAGTAAGCATTGATTCATACCGAAGATCGTATTCAATTTTTGTGTAACACTATACGACACTAAAACTATGGGTTGTCATTTTTCTTAATCCAATAAACAGGGAAAATATTTACAAGCCTACGCCTGAACGCTGTGGGCACAACTTACTAATTAAATAAGTTTGACTTCCTGAATCTAGACAACATATAAATTACACAGTTGATCGTTTTTGATTATTAACGAGAGCATTGACGAGCACTGACAATAACATAGACAGAAACAATAATGAATATATATATATATATATATATATATATATATATATATATATATATATATATATATATATATATATATATCATTTAAACAATTAAATAAGTTTGACTTCCTAAATGTAAACGATCAATGAGTGAAACGGAGCCCTGTTTTAAAAAAAAAGTTTACACACATAACATTTCACAAGGATAAACATCTCGATTCTAAACAATTATTTAAAGTCCAAATACTTGCTTGGTGCGGGATTAGAACACACGGTCCTTAGCGCTGCTACTTATTGCTAAGCCACTACGCCACGGAGACATCAATGTCACTCTGCTCTCTATTTGTCTTTGTTTCCCTCTATTTATTCGAATATCACGGATATTTAGCTCGTAAACGGATTGAGTTACAGACCTGAATAATTTGGATATTCTTAACCTCTAGAGCTCATTTGGTAGTACGCTTTTTATTATTATTATCTTCAAAATATATTAAAATAATTAGATAGGTTGAAATAGATATTTAAAAAAATATATTTAAGAAATTAAGAAAAATTTATTTAGGAATGGTATATGTAATAACGGGAGTCGCGTTTCTACTGCCGGTCAGTGCAGTCGCTTCATAATTTTGTGGCGGCTCTAATGCCAAACCTACAATATTTTCGCAGCGTAAGCATACCAACTGCGCGAAAATAATTCGAAATGGCGTGTCAACCTAAACGATCCGATACCGTCGTAGTGAAGGAGTTCCTGGCCTTTGTTCAACAAAAATTGGACGTCATGGACTAGGTGTCCCTGGAGCAGATACTGATGACCAGCTTCACCGAGGACGAGATCATCCAAGCGAAGAAGGCGTTAGCAGATTCAGCCGTGACCCAAATCCGTCTTATCATACGTGATAGAGATGGACGCGGTAAGAAAGACGTGCAAGACATCTTCAGACTGTTCAATGAGACTGATCCTGATGACATCCCAACTTTCATCGCGCGTGATCTCAACAAGCTGCCTGCCGTGACGTTCGATCACGTAGACGTGACCAGATTGTTGAAAGACATCACCACGTTGAAAGCTGAAGTCACCGACCTCCGTTTCAAATTTGAAGAATCGGAATGAGCCGCAACAGAGCTGAAGAACGAAGTCAATATGTTGCGCAACATAATTGCAGCATCTGCGAATTCACCGCCGTCGCAGAATGTAAATACGACATGCGGGAATCGTAATAGTAGTCATATTGTTACGAGCTTGAGGTTCGTGACAATAAAAATTGCCGATAAAATTACCTAAATTAACACCTTAATTTACTTTACACAAATTAAAACTTAAAACACTAATAATTAAACACACTAATTCTCTTTATTCCGCTCCGAAGCTTCGCTTGTCTTGTTTTGTTGATCGCGTCTTACAGCGCCTATATATACAAATTAGCAATAAAGCATCCGGAATATTCAAGTAAATGTACGCAAAGCGACGAGTGTTCGAGTGTAGATTTTCTAGAAACTTAGTTCTTCGGGTGGCGCTGTCGGTTGAAAGATTTGTGATGTCATTTTCTGCAAAGCTCCCCTCGCTCTCGTTCCTGACACTAGATGGCGCTAGTGTCGTCGACTGGAGCGCGTAACAATATTTCACCGATGATTGCGACTCCGTCACGCGATATCGTCTGTCAGCGGGTTGAACACCGTGAAACTAGGGCGACCTCGGTCGTCATTGCATCACCACCTCAGCCCTTGACTGAACCCTTGAGTACTCCTCCACCGAAGCCAACCTGTCAACAAGGAAAGACGTTTGCGGATGTTGCTCAAAAATCTTCGCAACCCTCATGTGGTCGAAAACAAAAGAATGTGGATGTAAAATCAGTTCCTGTGGTGACCCAAACCAAGAGAGAGAATGACGGGTTTACTCTTGTTGAGAAGAGGCGTCGGTCGAAACCCGTCTGTAACCAGCGTGGGACCGCCAAAATAAACGCAAGTACAACTCTGCGTATTGTGGAGCCCACCATACAGCTCTATATCTCCCGTTTGGACAAAAGTACGTTGGGAGAAGACGTCCTGCGTTTCGTGGAAGAACGAAGCCGATGCCGCATAGAGGATCCGATCTCTTTACATTTGCAGCGTCTGGAGTCTAAGAGGTCCACAAACTTCAAATCCTACGTACTCCAGGTTCCTGCAAAATACAAAGAGACATTCCTTGCTCCCGATTTCTGGCCCTCTGGGGTAGTGTTTCGCCGATACAGGGACGCGCCAAAGAAGAAAGTTCCCTAAATAGTGTTATATTTATATTTTATATATATTTTAAGGTTAAGGTATATATTGCTATGGGCCAATGTTATTAATTTTTAAGTCCTTGATGCCTGAAATAAAGTTATTGTATTGTATTGTATATTCTGAACCAAATACTATATTAAGACAATAGATACTGAAAATGTCGATTCATTTGTTTATCATTCCGTATGGTTCGTATTTAGTACAATTTTTTTTAATTGGATATAATGTGTGTGGAACCCTAATAAGGCAAGTCTCGACTCGCACTTAGCGAGTTTTTAATTATTAACGGGAACATCGAAAAGCGTTGCCTAACTTTAAATTTAAGATGTTAATGATAAACTTTAGAAAAGTTACGTCAGACTCTATTAATTGAAAGTAACTTTGTACTATTTTATGTGGACGGAGCAGAATTAGATTATTCTTAGCGAGTTGAGTGATTTATAAACGTTAAAACGATGTCAGTATCGCTCGAAGGCATCTTCGTATTATATAGAAGGGAGCGATGTGGGATCACCATGCGGATAAGTTATCTGCAGAAAATAATAATATGTTAGCTGACAGTCTTTAATTAATTAACTAACTAAACTTATTATTTTCTTATTTTCCGACTGTTTTAAAATTACCTTTAAAAATGTCACATAAAAAATTGTATATCAGTATTTCTGCACAATGATCAAGACATTTTCATCAGTTAAACAATATTTTACTGGCTTTTATATTAACGTAATTTAAAATTTAAATACGTATTATTATATAAGGTGACATAATGACTCAAAATTAGTCTTGGTCTCCGATATTAAAAGACGGCACTTATCCACAATCACATATCTGTTACTACTTTTCTACTTCATATTTCCAGCGGTAACAGGAACGACCGACTCGCCGTTGGCCATCCGGCACGCCCAGGTACACTCGCTTTTCCGAATCATCATTCGTCTATTTAGCCTTTCAGATATTTACGGCTACGTGGTGTAGTGGCTTAACAACGAGTTACGATGCTAAGGCTCGCGGGTTCGAGTCCCGCAAGGATCATATATATGTATTTTTTTCACTATATAAAGCCAGCGCTTAACGACAATCCCATCTGATGGTAAGTGGTCATGCAGCCTAATAAGGCGAAGTGCAATGACTTAATAAAAGCCTATTTAATCTTGCTTTAAAGACACCAATATTTTAGTCGGATGGAAAGACAGATGCTGGAGACTTATTCCACTCCTTTGTTGTATGCATGACAAACGATGCAACAAACCGTTTGGTTCGAATTCGTAGCAAATCAACGAATAAAGGGTGGAGACTGGCAGAACGTCCGATTGTATGATGATGGAACGGAGAGGGAGGAATTGCAATTGTTGCAATTCCTGCGCATACTTTTAGAAATGTATCCTGTAAATTCCGAAAACTTGGTTACTTTTCAATTGTGTTCGAGGCTTGTAAGATTGTTGTATAACCAGATTCAGGGCACCAATAAGCCTCTTTGCCTTTCGCCTTTCCATTAAGTCCAAAGCTGTTAGATACGTGTGGCATGCACGATCACGCTCTCGCAGAATACCAGCGTAAAATAACAGCTTAATACTGTGTTTCGTATTCGTTTAAGTTTAGAGAATGTGAGACACTTTTAATGGGTAACGAGACATTCCATCTTAATCCTCAGGGCTGATGATGACATAAAATTTGATTTTAAAATGATATATTTTCATTAAAAAGTATGAAAAATCCGTGGTGTCCGTGGTATCTAAGAGTAATCTGAAAAAATAAACTCAATTAAATCTCGAAAAGAACCAACGCAGAAAATAGGTGAGTATTTGATCAATGAGTTCGCTTACTAAATTATGTTTATAAAAAGTCTGAATTACTTTTAGAGGGTAATTTAAAAGTCTTCTGTGAAAAGTCTCATTATTATATATAAGGCAACAGTCCCATTATTCATGAAAGGTTTGCTTTAATTTTTGTTAAATTTGAAAGCTCATTTGTAAACTTGGGTAAAGTACACTTAGTAAGCAGCTTTAGGAGAAGGAAGTAAGGAGCTTTCTTACACTCGCAAGGAATCCTCTGCTCTATCCTCTCTCTTTCTTTGTGAAAATCCTTCTGTTACTGAATGAGAAACCTGTTATAAAATTTATGAGTTTTCGAGGATGTGTTGTAACATCCAGAACTAAAGCGTGTTGCCAATTTAATGTGCGAAACTAAACTGTGGGCTTTTACTGCTGCCGGTATGAGAAAGTTCAAAGTCATACAGAGTGCCATGGTAAGACACGAAATCGCACTGTGATTTCGTAAATTGGATATGCATAAAAGAACAAGAAGAATTGACATTGCCCAGCGGATCAGTGGGCTGGAACGGCAATGGGCGAGTAATATAATACGGAGAACTAACAACCAATGAAGAAAAAGGGTTCTCGAATTGCAGCTTTATACTGAGAAGCGCAATATTCAGCAACCTCCCACTAGACGGAATTACGAACTGAAATACGCAGGGAGTCGATCGATGCAGGTGGTTTAGGACTGCACATTGTGGATACTTAGGTCTGCGTTCATCAGATGTCTTGTGATGAGCTGTAGTGAAAGTGAGATCCGTTAACATTCATTAGAGGCAGCGTTTATTCCTTCACAGTGTCAAAGTATATGGGGTGATACTAGAGTAACCATGATCTTCATCTACGGAAGGGATTTTAAAATAACAGAAACTTGTCAAATTGAATTAAAACGAAACGCTAACATTTAAAATCCAAATTTAAAGAACTAAAAATAATAAAATAATTTCCACATAATGGCTTCTGAAGTTGCTTGTAAGGAGTAGTGTGTTAAATAGAAAAAGTGAAACAAATCCGTCACAAGCTGAACGAGGAAATTATTATACTCTTTTTTTTTGAAGTCCGCTTTTACTTTGTATTAAAAGTTTGAGTTTTAACGATTTTGAGTGAATTAAGTTAAATTATTTGGTAACATTTAGAATACCTTCTTTAATTTAAGCTTGATGTCATAAGATCTTTTTGTCCTGCTTCAAACAAGAGCGATACCTATTTTTTGAAGCAGACTGACTGAAAAGCTTGGTTACAAAGAAGAATTCGAATTAAATTCGTTGGTACTATTTTCCGAATAAATCCGATGTGATGGAGAACCTTCTATTTTACGAGGAAAAACCTTCCCATGACCAATCCTGCAGTAAACATAAGAGTTCCTTTTACTAAACTTTTGAGCGAGGTAGAAAAGTTTCTTTGATTTTTGAGTTTCAGAGATTCAGTTACAAAAATTGGCTTTAGGAATCCTTCAAACTATATGTTCCCCGTATTTGGTTTTCTTAGTGTTATTTATCCGGTTATAATTCTTGATGGTTGTTAAAATCTTTTCCTTTAAAATAGTAGTTGAATAGTCTACTATTATCGAACTATTCCCCTCTTATATACATTCAAGCGAAATGCATCGTGAATGTGAGAGTATTCAATATGAATGTTAGTAATTAGACCAACTTTTTTACTATCTGTAACAAATATTCTTTAATCTAATGTTTGACAGCTAGGTATCCTATACTATTAAACGAACAATTCTTGTATATATATATATATATATATATATATATATATATATATATATATATATATATATATATATATATATAATCGGGATCTCGGAAACGGCTCCAACGATTTTCATAAAATTTAGTGTCCAGGGAGTTTCGGGGATAAAAAATCGATCTAGCTAGGATTTATTTTTAGAAAATGTCTTTTTGTCCGTGTTTTTAGGCAATGAAAAACTGCTACAATATCGTTAGAATAAGAAGGTAAATTTTGACAGATTGTCTATGATTATAAATAGCTTAATGGTATAATGGGCGGTCACAGAATCGTAAAACCCCGGTTCGAGCCCAGACCGACCGACCGACTTTTTTAATTTTTTTTTCAAGTTCCTTTCTTTTTTGAGAAAATCTATTTTTTCTAGCCCTTTTTTTAGTATTTTTTAAATACACGAAAATTTAAATTAAACTAATTGCACTCATGATTTTTTATTCAAATAACCATTTCAGTTTTTTATATTATGTCGCTAAGATCAAAAAATATTATTCATATTTCATAAGTATGTAATTTGTATCTAAATATAATTTCCAAAACACACGAATTAAAAAAAAACCGAGCGAAAAATACCGAGCAAAGCTCGGTCAACCGGGTACTATTCTTTATCTCAATACTAGCTTGATTTTTAAATCTCTGAAGATTCTTCAATTGTAATTCAAGAGGTTGTATATAGTATATAGGTTAAATGCGTTTTTCTTTCAGCGTCCATTTTACACAATCGATCTTTAATTTTATCATACTGTTTTGAAATAAAGTTCATGGGCTTAATTATATCACCGTTTTGTTTTAAGATGTCACTAATGCTACTTATAATTGTAACTTGTTGATTTTTGAGGATATCAAAGATTGTTTATATACGATAAAAACATACACCTCGTCATCATATTGGCGCTTTAGGTCACGAGGACTGCTAACAATACTTGAGCTGTCATTATCAGTATCAGTTTCTGTTTCCGTGGAGGCGTTCTTTTAAGTGGCATTTTTAAATAGTAATAAAAGTTAAAAATAAATTAAATCTGGGCTCCTATCAAGTAAAAGTAATTTTACTACTTACTAGGAGTCCAGGTTTCACTAAGCAATCGTTTCAAGACACGTAGCGGATTACGAAATTACAAACCACGTAGCGATATCACATCTAGTTGCAAATAACTCTTTAAAAGTTTGTTTTACCGGTACATAGGCATTTAATCTCTAAAACGGCAAGCGTCTAAATTTGACCGCTTCGATATTCCGTCAAAATTCAAGAGGTCAAATCTGACCGCAACCACTCACAGCACTTTAACCCGTCAATACTTATGTTTAGAGACTACTTTTCTATAAGAAGTTTGGCATTATAGAATTAATATGAAATTTTCTATCGTTTAGTAGAATAAAAAAGTCAGTCAGTTTATAGATATTTATTTATAGTCTACGTTCATTTCATACGCCATTTTCGTGTGAATGTTATTGTGTTGATTTTTGATTTTTTTTAGTGTTCTATTAGTGTTTTAGTATAGTATCTTATTATAAAATTGTAACGAAAGTTTTTGTGTGAATATAATTAATCTTTTAAGGTAAATAAATTTGAATAATTTATATATATATATATATATATATATATATATATATATATATATATATATATATATATATATATATATATATATATATATATATATATATATATATATAAGAGCTTCCAAGAGTTTCGTTTGTAACTTGCCATGAAAATAAAGTAGCCAATTCTGAAGAAATAAAAGAGATATCAAGAGTAGATTACTGTAACGACCCATTTACGAGCCGCACTCTGTTAGGTTCCCCATTATTCAAACAAATGTAGTTATGATTATATATATATAAGAAATAATTGTTATTTTCGCGCTACCGTCATCCGCTTGGTATATATTTTTTTGTTATCAAAATACAATAAAACATTTTTGTAATCAATTAAAACCTGACTTTTGTTTAGACCACAGACATTTTGTGTATATTTTATAATGCCAAACTTTTTCATAGAAAAGTAGTCTCTAAATATAAGTATCAATGGTTTAAAGTGCTGTGGGTGGGCGCGGTCGCATGCGGCCACTCGGGATATGCCGGACGTATGTGACTGCATTGGATTTTTATGGGGATTGAAGGGTTAATTAAAATTTTAACTTATTTCGGTCGTTTAAATGAATTTTTAGGATAAAAAAATACAGGGATCGAGCAATATGTATGTACATATGTATGTATGTTACTAATCAGAGGTTTAGAAAAATAAACATTTTAAAGCGATTCTTTCGTGTTACGTGATATTCGCATATATTGAATTTTCGCTAATTTTTTTCATTTGATAGGTTATACCAGGGGTGGTCTCAAATAGATTTAGAGGTAAAATTTCACCCATAATGGTGACAATATAGGACATGAAGTTTTTGACTTAACCATTAAGACGAAATTGTGATTGTGTTATATTTATATCTACTCAAAAAGGTAAGAATTAATATAAAAAGTTTTAGAAGAATTGAAACTACTAAAACAAATAAAACAATTTCATATTCTGAAACTAGGGCTTTAGTTCTTCAATACATCATGTTTGACCACAGACTACTCCAGAATGTAAAATTATTTCATTCTTTTATAGTTCTTTGAAGTCGGCTATTACTTTCTTTAAAGTTATTTTAATACAAGAGACTTGCACAATATGAACGTACATTATTTTACCGTTGATATCAGGAACGTAGTCGCCTAAAAGGCTAATGGCATACAAAGACGTATCTTGGAAGTTCATTAACTTACATTAGAAATTATTGGGAAATTGCCTAAATGTAATTTCTTCTGTGCTTAATAAAATAAAATGTCTTTTTTACGTTACTAACTGCTATCAGCTTTTACTTAAATATTCATTCTTTTGTGACTATAATGATATAAAGGAAAATTCTCAATTTTTATTAGCATTGAATATATTGAGTACCGTAAGCTTTAGTATATGTATATTTGGAGCTTTTTAATAATTATTATCAGCATCATCATCAAGTAATTCTCATTCAACGCAGCTCATATTAGTTTTAGGGTATACCGTGCAGTGGCGCTGGAAAAATGTTCACTGCGAATATCGTCCTATGGTTGTCGTAAAAGAAGGCAGAGGGATCTTTCAAATAATAACTTGACAATAAAAAATGTATGGTTGACCACCCACCAGCAATCCGTGAAACAATGGCCTTTCCTATGAGGAAATCTATGGGCAGACCCAGTAGTTCACCAGTGGGCTTTGATTGACTGTAATGAAAGCAGGTAAAATGGTAGCTTTGTTACTATCATCGTCTCTAGTCTGTACTCATTCAATGCCGCTCACATGTAAATATGAGATGAGTATTGTGTAAATCATGTGGTGGTAGAATAGGTAGAAGGAAAAAACTGGGGTCTCACTAAAAGGAACTAGAAAACATAAAACTGCGTTTGCCAGCAACAGCAAATAGCCGTAGCAATTATTGCTAACATGCCTGTGATGAAATGATGATCTATGGCGAAGACTATGTTCGGCTGTGGCCTTTGATAGGCTGTGTGCGGCAATTAATGAATTAAAGGCTTTATTGACATTGTCTTAGATAGTCGTAATGCCGTGTGGCAGTGGCCTGAGAGAATCCTCCAATGGGTGTCATAGGAAAAAGTATATTTGTATTTGTGTGTATTTTGGGAATTACCAAAAAACTTTACTGCTTCCGACAGACAGCGGTATACCACCTATTTTACGTCAGTCGTAAAAAATCCAGACCAGCATTGAGCGGCGGAGTCAAAGAGATAAGATATTAGGTACTGCGATCGACATAATCATCTTTTACACTTTGGTCGTTCCCCAAGTTATCTCTTTTGGGATTTTTCGTACGCTGTCCTCGTTTAAGTACTAAACGAATGTATTATTTATTTTAACAACGTTTTAATTAAAAAAATCCCTGACTAAGCTATCACGCTACGTAAATACTTATGTTCAGTTTTCAGAATCAGATATGACGCAATAGTAAAGGTGAATAAACATGTGACTTACTAGTGATTCTCAAGTATAATTTTTGTTGGTAATAAAATCTAACATAGAAATTAATTTGTTTGGCAAAATATCAAGTTTTATATATAACTCTGCTAATAGTACTGCGTAATCTATTTTATTCTGTCGTAATTTTTTGTGTATTATTTATTCTTCATATTACGTTACCTTTACAGCCACGTAATGCTGCTGTGTTTTGAATGCTGAGTGTAAAAACCGAAGAAACTTTTTCTGGAAATAAGGTAGTCCATTTTAATCACCAGGGATGGGAACACATTTACATTTTGATTTGTAATCGCAGATTTCAAATATTTATGTCCCACAGCTTCCACTTAACAACGGATGTACTATGTGCTCGTTTGTCATACTTACTCTTATAAAAAAGAAAATTAAAAACGATTAAATTACATATTAATTCCGAAATCGATTCCACAAAATCCTCTGAAACTCAAAATTGCCGTGCACTGCGTTAATAACGTACGTATTGCGTTTGATTGCCAATTAGATGGGACAGGACGGGTACCTAATTGATTTTCGATGTTTGTAATGTGGCATCAATTCATCGTGGAATATGGCTTATGGACTGAATATCAATATATTTTAATTAAACCGTTAACCCTTTACAAGCAGTTTCAATTTGCAATTTTACGCTGGCATTCTGTGAGAGCGTGGTCCCACTTTTTTTATAGGTATGATGACAAACGAGCACACAGTCCGCCTGATGGTGAATGGTTGCTGTGGCCCATAGACATCTACATCTATCCTCGATTACTAATAAAAATGCAGATACGTTGTCATCCGTGAGGACTTAGGTGGTATGCCGCGTTTCCAGTAAAAAGGGTCTCCGGATCTCTACATGCACCATACGAAACACAGCAGCATTAAGCTACTATTTGACGCTGGTATTCTGTGAGAGCGTGGTCCTACCCCGGTCGAGCCGACCCATTCTTGCTACAACTATACTACTAATATAATTGCAGCATGCCTCTACCACGTAAAACTTCGGTTGAGAGGACCCATTCGTGCTGTAATCACAATATAGCTACAGTATGGCTCTACCACGTTAGAAAGTATGGCAATTATGGAAAGAATATCCCTTAATGAAATCTACCAACACAAATCATCACCATCATTACTACCTTGGATAGGTAGGAATGATGGTGATGATTTGTGATTTTATAACATTAACTAGAGATCTTCTCCGGCTTTACGTGATTCCTAGATCTTGATAACAAAGTCACCCACCAGGTTCAATTATAAATATAAATGATTATCAAATACACTTAGTTAGACACAGAAAATTTCATTATATATATTATAGCGCAAACAAAAATGAAGTAAAACTTTATCTGAGATTCAATTGAAATAGTGTTCCCCTTGTTAAAACTGTTTCAGAGAAAACAAAATTATTGAATTATTACAAATTTTGATTATTAAAAATTTTCACCATGTAAAAGTCCGTTGCTGTACGTAAACTTATTACGTTGCAGGGAGATTTGCTCGTAGATTAACTTTTTAGTTTACGATATTGAAGAATTATTTGGTCATATGCAGAAATTACAGTGTCTCCGGTCACGGACTAGCGATATTCCAGGTATGATTTTTTTTTGTATACACGTAGACAATATCTCAATAAAAAACAAAATGGCTGTTACATAGAGGGGGAGGGGAGTAGACCTCAGTGAGTAGTGTATTTGTGTATTAAAATGAAAAAAGTTAGAGGGCGCTTTGCCAAGTTCACATCAGCTCTCGTGTTATTTTAAGTTTAAAAATATATTAAACTATAATTTCGTTCCCCTTTTTACTTTAAAAGAATAATAAGTATATAAACTATTATTGAAAGTGTTATCTTAAAGAAATATTAAGTGATTGTGAATTAAAAAGCAAAAACATTATCTCATACGAAAAGAAACATTTATGTAATCTAATTTAAAACCCACGTCAATAAAACAAACTTTTGTGTTAAAAACCCACGTACAGTGCTAAGTGTAACATGAAAAAGTGAAAAGTGCAAATAATGAAAAGTGTTTGAATTGTGAAATAGGAACAAAGAGGAATCATAAATGGACTAGTAGGTAGTAATATTTAAAAACAAACCGTTATAATATTTAATTTAACAACGCCATCTTATATACTATAGCTTCACTCGATCAAAAGATAAGCAGGCGACATCTAACGGCAATACTACAAAATTAGTATAAGAAAAGAAGAAAATGTAAACAAAACCAAGTGTTAGTATTATATTAGTGTATCCGCTGTTATTGAATATCTACCACTAGTGACACCTATACACAAACACTAGAAAAAACTGGCATAAGCAAATAAATAGCGTTACCTGGCGGCGACCGATTGTAACAGCTGCTGCATTCGATATAAATCAGAGTTTAGAATCAGATATATTCAACAAAGCAGTACTATAGCCCGCCACTAGAGGGCACTTGAAGATGGAGAGTTGTGCAAAATGTAATAAAAATGTAAAAAAGAGACAATCTATGACATGTTCAATTTGTAATAAGATATTCGACCTAGAATGTGCAAATATTTCATATCTTTTATTCAGCTTAATGAAAAAAGAAAGTAAAGAAAAATGGAAATGCAACCATTGTCGGACGGCTTCAAAGAAAAATATTCAAAAACCAATATCTTCGGTTACAGTACCTTCTAAAAATTATATTTCCTCACCTAGAGAAAATGTAACAATGCGCAACAGGATCATAGCAAATGTTTCAACTGAAAACTCATTTGAAACGCTCTCTGAAGACGAAATCGACACTGACGATGAAAATTGCATGAACAAATCGGTCAAGTTGAATCGAAGTTATCCTGACATTGATCCTAAACCAAATAAAAATGATTATAGTGATTAAATATATACACTGAAAGAGAAAAACAAAGAATTAGAAAAAAAATTAGGATCTGCTGATGCTGAAATCGAAAAATTACTTGCCGAAAATAGTATGTTGGAGAAAAAAGTTTTAAAATATGAATTAAAAATTAAGCCGCTAGAGACAATTTGCAGTTCACCCAACACACTATTAAATACTGAAAATAAGGCCCCTAAGCGCATGAAAGGAAAACAGTTAAATTTTATCGGAAAAAATATAACGCCGGCGAAGACAACGATAAGTAATCAAGAAAATATTGTTAAAATAAAAGAACTTGAAACCATGAGCATTGAACTACAAAACCAACTACTAAAAGCAAGAGAAGAGATTTGTTTACTGAACAATAGACTTACGGATCTAACGACAAACAATCAGTATGAAGAGCACACAAATTATAAAACCAGCAAAATACGCATATTTTCTAGCGAAAAAGTAAATAAAGTCATTAACATAGCATTAGCAGCTTTTGCTGATGAAAACTATGAAATATGTCATTTCCTGAGATCTAACGTCGGTATGAGGAATCTTCTCGACAATCTATGTAATGAAGCAAAAGATCTTTCAAAAAATGACTTCTGTATACTACTAATAGGTGAAGAAGATTTTAAACGAAGCGAAAATTATAAAAAATGTGTTCAAGAATTAAGAGAGTCGTTGTTGAAAATAAAAAATACGAATGTTATATTATGCCTACCTACCTTTCAATTAGGAAAATACTACCAAATTTATAATAAAAGGATCGAAACATTTAATTCATTGCTCTACAAAGAAGAACAAGTTCATAAATTTGCATTTATATTAGATTCCAATCTTGAGCTAAGTTATGATTACACGATGTTCTCTAAACCATTGGGTAGATTGAATAACCTTGGCATGAAAATAATTTTCCAAAATTTAAAAACATTATTACACCAATTATGGTATGATATTAATAAGAAAAATAATAATAAGACAATGCCCAGTAACTGTGATGTATCTGAAACACGCCACACCATAACTCACACACACTCAACACCAAAGTCTTTTTTTCGTGATTAATAATGTGAATATTTTGTTCCAAAATATGCAAAGTTTATTCAATAAAACCCATCTTCTGGAAACCTATTTAGACCAAAATCTACCATACGCAGTTTGCATTTCGGAATCTTGGCTGTCAAACTCTAAACTAGAATTAGTGGTATTTCAAAACTATCATGTGGCAACCTATTTCTGTCGAAAAAATTACTCAGGAGGTGGTGTATGTATCATACTAAAAATTATTTACAGTATATAGAACTAAAAGATGTAAGCAGTTTCTCAGTTGAGTATGTAACAGAATTTTGTGCAGTGGAAATTACTAAATTAAATATTATTATTGTTAGTCTGTACTGGAATAATAGAGAGAGTAAAGTTTTTTATATACAAATGAAATTGTTACTAGAATATTTAAATAGAAAACATGATAAAAAACGAATTATAATTGGAGGTGACTTCAACGTGAATATTTTAGAGGAATCACAAAAATCAAACTTTTTGTTAAATTTCATGCTAGAATATAATTTTATTCAAGTAATAAGGGAACCCACTCGTGTTACATGCAACTCTGCCACATGCTTAGATCTTATCTTTATTAACTTCCCTTTAGCGGAGTTAACCTAAAGCTTATGTTGCAGATTTAGGTTTTTCTGATCACAAAGGAATTATAATTAATTTAAAGACCGAAAATAGAATACAAAAAACAATTCCTTGGGTAATTACAAAACGATTCTTTAACGAGAAAAACATTAATGAATTTAAGTCTCAGCTTTCACTTATAGACTGGCGTACTCTTCTAAATGTCGAAAGAAGCCTTAACGAAAATTCTAATATATTTAATGAAATATTACAAAATTTGCTAAATATAATAAACTTATTTAGGAAAGCTGATTATAATAAATTAAATACTTTTTTTTCTAATTACGATTGGTCCTTTCTAAAATCTCATGATTTGAAATACGTAATCGACACTTTTTATGTAACATTAAATACAGCTATCTCTAACTTTGTGCCACAAAAAATTGTATCTCATACTTACAATTATCCTGTTTGGTATAGTAATGCCTTAATAAAGTTGATTAAAGAAAAAGCAAAGTATCATACTTACTGGAAAAAATATGGAAACCCAAATGATTATGAATCATTTTCTTTATTGCGTTCCCGTTTAAAAAAACTTGAAAGGGAATGTTATTCGTCATACATAAATTATTCTCAAGAAAAAATTAAAACTACACCTAAATTGTTATGGGCTTATATAAAATCCAAGAGGAAAAATAAATCAGCATATCCCCAAATAATGCAATACAATAATAATCAATTTTCAAATCAAATTGATATTTGCAATGCTTTCAATGAATTTTTTAGTCGTAATTTTAGTCTACCGGCATTACATTATCAAAATTTTACACATAAAAATTTCCTAAGCAATGATGTTATTAGTGATATATATCTTTCTGTAACAGACATAAAAAAGGCTCTTGATAATCTCGATTGTTCTAACGGCGCTGGATGTGATGAGATTCCTCCATATTTCTTTGTAAAGTGCGCAGAATCGCTAGCGGCTCCTATAACATTAATTTTTAATCGATGTTTTGCAGAAGGTTATTTTCCTAAAATTTGGAAAACCGCTAACGTCGTTCCAATCCATAAAAAAGGAACCAAAACAGACATCGAAAATTACAGACCTATTTCTATTCTTAATGTATTGAGCAAGTTGATGGAGAGGGCTGCACATAAGCATTTATATCCTCTGATTGTTCGTCACATTCCTTCACAACAGCATGGATTCGTTCGTGGTCGCTCAACCAGGACTAATTTATCAATTTTTTTCTAATGATGTTATTCGAGGTATGGATGATGGTTTTCAGATTGATGCCATATATACAGACTTCGAGAAGGCATTTGATCGCGTGGATCACATTATTCTATTGCGTAAACTCCAAGAGCTAGGAATTCATGGAAATCTTCTTAGGTGGATAGAGTCCTATCTACGTAACCGATCTCAAGCTGTTGTAATAGCTGGACATCGCTCTGATTTCGTGGATGTCCCATCTGGAGTCCCTCAAGGGTCCATATTGGGTCCGTTGCTGTATGCATCATACTTGTATGATATAGTAGACTGTTTCAAATTTTCCAAATTTCTCATGTATGCGGACGACACTAAAATTTACGCATATATTAAGTCTGAGGAAGATGCACACCAACTTCAGAAAGACTTGAACCAGCTTTGTTTCTTCTATCATGATAACCGTATTAGTGTTAATATAACAAAATGTTATCAAATAAGCTTCACTCGTAAAAGACACCAAATTGAATATCGATATAAATTAGATAACATACCTTTGGAACGCATCTACCAAACCAAAGATCTTGGTGTTATTTTTGATTCCAAGATGCTTATGTCTAATCATGTCACGACAATGGTTGCAAAAGCGTATAAAAATTTAGGATTTGTTCTAAGAGTGTCCCGTCCTTTCTCAGATTCTGAATGCATTAAAAATTTGTATTATTCTTATGTAAGAAGTGTTTTGGAGTATTGTTGTAATGTCTGGAATCCGCATTATTTGTCTTATATAGAGAATATAGAGCAAATACAATGTAAATTTATTAAGACGTTAAATTATCGTACTCAACATACAAAAAAGCAGTTATAAGGAATCTTGCTATCACCATAACTTATTGCAGTTAAAGGACCGACGTACACTTCTACAAATTTTGTTTCTACACGACATCTGTAGTAATAATATTGATAGTCCCGAATTGACAGTTCAATTCCTACAATTCAATGCTCCTTCGAAGCGTACCAGACATACATCCCTATTTCATGTCCCTTTAAGTCGCTCTAAATATGCTCAAAATTCTGTCATTAGTCGTACACTTAACTGCTACAACAAAAACTTTTCAACTATTGATATTTTCCACGACAGTAAAGCTTCCATAAAAAAAGAAATAATCTCAATTTTAAGAAATAGCAAGTAGTATAAATCTAAAAAGTAACACGTACAAACTTGCCACACCACTTTCATACACACACTCTCAAACTCACTCTCACACACACACACACACATACACACACACACACACACACACACACACACACACACACACACACACATAAATATTTACAGAACAAAACACTAGTAGATGTACATATATGCACTGTATTTTTGTAAAATGCGTAATGGCGTAATAACTACTCTTTAAAAATAACCCTGTATAATATTGTGTATATGTATATGTATAATATTATTATGTCCACACAGTTGTAGCGATACGTTAGAAGATTTGTTTTTTTTTTATAAAGTAAGAACCTGTAATTGGCAGTAGAAAATGTAAATACTTACTAATTTTATAATGTTACAAAATGCTGTTGGTTCTGTTACAATAAATTAAAAAAAAAAAAAAAAAATAAATGTATGCATTCCTAAAAGAACCGTTACTTTAAGAGCAAGAAAAAAGAACGGTTGGATAACGAAAGGCCTCAAAATTTCATGTCAAAATAAAAGATATTTAAAAGCCCTTACTTCGTATACAAAGAACCCGTATTTAAAAAAACACTATAAAATATTTGCAAAAATATTGAAAAAGGCAGTAAATAAAGCCAAACGAATAGATTATGCAAATAGAATAAAAAAATCTGATAATAAAGTAAAATGTATGTGGGCCATTATAAAGGAACGTACTAATAAAACAACGAACAAAATAAAACAAAATATTGAAATTTTAGTGGACAAAGAACAAGTATCAGAACCGAAAAGGGTAGCTAACATATTTAATAATTTCTTTGCATCAGTTGGCCACGTGCCACAAGCAAACTTACCATCTCAACAAACACAATTATTTAAAAATACCAGTACACTAAATACTATGTTTTTATGTCCTATAAATTTGGAAGAAACTAGTAACATTATCAAAAAATTAAAAAATAAAAATAGTTATGGAATAGATGAATTACCACCTAAATTAATAAAAGAATGTGTTGATTCATTAACTCTTCCATTTAGTATTTTAATCAACCAATCTTTTACGGAAGGAACGTTTCCAGATTTATTAAAAACTGCTATAGTAAAACCTATACATAAAAAGGATACAAAAGCAAACACTACAAATTATAGACCGATCGCAATGTTACCTACATCCTCGAAAATATTCGAAAAGGCAATGTCAAATAGAGTTTACGCTTTCTGTGAAAAATTTAAACTATTTGATAATTCACAAAATGGCTTTAGGAAGAAACGATCAACGACACTGGCAGTATACAAATATATACAAAACGTACTTGATATTTTAAATAAAAGGAAATACGCCGTAAGTATATTATTAGATATGTCCAAAGCCTATGATTAAGTTCAATACCCAATACTGTTACAGAAGCTATATGACATTGGTATACGAGATACGGCACACAAATGGTTTAAATCTTACCTAGAAAACCGTAAACAATACGTAGAGATAGTGCATTATAATCATGACACTGGCGAAATATACAACGTTAGATCTGAAACAATACACACTACTTGCTCCATCCCCCAGGGCAGCGTTTTGGGATGTTTGCTATTTATTATTTATATAAACGAACTACCTAGGGTATTGACTGAAACCTCTATTATATTTGCTGATGACATTTCCATTCTTATTCCACATAAAAAAGACCAGAATTTAAATAATACATTGAATCGAGTATTGAACCAAGTTACAAATTGGCTGACACATCACAACCTAGAGATTAATCTTAATAAAACCAAAATTATGCAATTCCGACCAGTTCAAAAACCACCACTAAATATCGCTTTTACTTATAATAATATACCTATAGGGACTGTTGACAACTTCAACTTGTTAGGCCTGGAAATCGACTGCCATATAAACTGGAAAGCTCATATAAATAAAGTAAAAAATAGGCTATCAAAATTCACTTACGTATTACGAGAAATAAAGAAAAGCACAGATGTCCCCAGCGCTCTGTCAGCATATTACGCATACACATCTTCGTGGCTGTCATACGGTGTCATATTGTGGGGAAATAGTAAAGATGCACAGCAATTATTTATAATTCAAAAAAAAATTATAAGAATCTTGGCAAACATAAAAACTCCAGAAAGTTGTAAGCCACACTTCAAAAAGTTTAAAATTTTGACTTTGACGCCTATTTATATTTGGGAAACATGCAAATTTGTAAAAAACCACCCAGAACTATTTACCAAATTAAGCGAAACAAATTACAAATACTCAATTAGACCAAATAAGAATAGGCTACTATTGCCGAAATCTACTCTTGCTTTGCATAGCTCTAGTCCCTACTGTATGACAGTTAAAATTTTTAATAACCTTCCAAATGACATAAAAAATTTAACGAATACTACACTATTTTTATCCAAATTAAAGTTATATTTAATTGAAAAATGTTTCTATAATTTAAATGAAAAATTTAATACAAATATTATTTAATTTATGTCGATAACTTCGGCCTGTGCCTATCTAATTTAATTTAATTTTGTTATTCAATTGTTATTTTTTTACTTAATTTTATTTTTACTTATAATAATAATAATTATTTTTACTTGACATTGTGATTATGAATTAAATTTAATTTACAGAATTTTAAAATAATATAATCTAATAATGTAATGTATTAATAAAATCTAATATTGTACTTTAAAAATAATAATTTAATATTTTTATAATTGCTACGCCCAAACTGGGTTCAAATGCGGACTTTTTTAAACATAACATCTATTGTAACCATTTGATTGCAATAAAAACTATGACTATGACTATGACTATAAAATAGCTGTAATATAAGGACCTAGAATATCGCTAGTCTGTGACCGAACACACTGTATAGTATATATTTGCGTGCATTTATGTACACATTGGAATAAAATAAAATTTTAATAAAAATTGTAATATCAAAATAACTGCCAAAAATTTAGCCGAGAGTTATTAGCACGCATAAAACATAAATAACAATTTAAAAAAACGACTCTTTTTTGGAAAAAAAATAAAAATTAATAAAATAGATCTTTAAATATCTTAAAAGTCCAGGTCGGGTCACTAGTATTAAACATATTCTCTTTTACTTTTAAGATATTCTAAATAAAACTAGGTCAAGCGAGCAAGCTGTTCCACCAGCTGAGTCCAATTTCTACTAGAGTCTTCTGACAATCAAGTTCCACTGGAAATAAACGTTTACAGATTACTTCAATCAGTTACATGTTATAATATTTGTATATAGTATATACAAATATTAAAGCTTCTGTGAGTTTTCATTAAAATAAAAAAAAATTATGAGAGGAGACGATATTTTAATATTATTAAAATAATGTTTCAGCCTTAATTTCGAATCATAAAATATGTTTTGCATTGCTGTTTTATTACACCTAATAAAAATCCGACTATCTATTAAAATCTAATAATTTATTTGCATTCAATAAGATAAATTAGATAAAAAACGATAGTAATTCTCATATTTTTGGTCCTCACACACATGCAAAATGCTGAATAAAATGTAAAAAATTGTGATTTTTACAATTATGTGTCAATGAAATGGGGAATACGCTGTAGACTGTAACACAGTTTTCAACTACTACAGGCTACAGTGGTTCAATGTAATTTGATTGTATAAGTTATGTGAGAATCAATAAATATTATTATTACTAGGGTATCTATATAGTTTTTTCATATGCCCAACCATATGAAAAAACATAGATACAATAAATATATAATTGTGAATGACAATGATAAACATATATGAATATCAATAAAATAAAACAAATACATAAAAGATACATAAATAAATAAAATCCCGACCAGATGGAAGACCTCGGTGGAGGAGACCAAACGGCCGAGGGCTAGGGGGAAAGTGAAAGTAACCGACGGACGATGCGGGCGGGATCTTCAATATAATATGGTTATGGAGTTTAATTCTAAATTATTGAATATTTACAATACACATGCGCCAGAACGCAAGGTTAAAATCAAACGTCCATCAGTACCGTGGATCACTAGCGACGTACGCCTGGCAATGAACGGACGCAACAGAGCTTTTGTCACATATAAATCTTGCCGTACTGTACAGAACTAGGAGGCCTTCAAAAAGGCTAGGAATCGCTGCAATCAGGTGGTGAGGTCTGCTAAACGCCGATATTTTCATGACTTCCTAATTAATTTTTCGCAATCGGAGACACGGAAGTTCATTCACTCTCATGGTCTCAGTAAAACTAAAAAACAAGTAATCTCAGATATTTTCTCTTTAAATGATCTCAATGCTCACTTTTCTAGCTTTCTCAGCGGCTTTTCTCCCATTCCACATTAAAATGAAAACTATTTCAGATATTACTTCCATGTCATCCCCGCATACCGATTCTTTCTTTTTTTCTGCTGTCACTGAGAAGGATGTTTTAAAAGTATTACAAAAACTTAAGTCAAAGGCAGTGGATCATGACAACATAGGAAGAACCATGATATCATATGTTTCAGATCATATTGTACCAATTTTTACCTCCATTACAAACCGCTCATTGCTTACTGGGAAGTTTCCGTTATGCTGGCAGAAGACTTTTGTTCTCCCTCTTCCAAAAATCTCTATGCCCAGTGCTCTCAACCACTTCCGGCTTATCTCGATTCTGCCGTTTTTATCAAAAGTCTTAGAAGCTGTAGTGCTCAAACAAATACAAACTCACTTAACAAAAAGCAACTAAGCAAATCTACATTAATCAGGATTTCGACCTGGACATAGCACCACAACGGCACTTTTAAAAATAACAGAGGATGTGCGTGATAGCATGGAGTTTGGAAAGTTGACGGTGTTAATTTTAATAGATTTTTCTAACGCCTTTAATACCGTTGACCATGATATTCTCATCGCCATCTTGTCTTACATAGGTTTTTCCTTATCAGCACGGAATTGGAATTCGAGTCGATGGTATGGTGTCCGATTGGGGTGAATTAACCACTGGTGTTCCGCAAGGTGGAATTCACTCTCCTTTACTTTTCTCTATATTTATTAACATGATTACTTGTAATTTTCATGCTTCCTACCATATGTTTGCCGACGACTTGAAACTCTATGCTCATGCCGATGCTACTACCATAAATAATGCTGTAATCGTGATTAACTGTCTTAATTGGTCAAGAAGGTACGGGGTCGCTGTTAATCCAAACAAATTTGTATGTGAAATTTTTCAATGTTAGGTTTCATCCTAGCCCACTGCAGTACACTCATCTCCCACTAACTTTCCGGTTGGCTGGTAGAAAATTCCATACGGCATTAAGTCCGCCGTTTGTACCTTTAGTACAATAAAGTGTAAATAAATAAAATAATAAAATATATTTGGGATGTATCTCTGATATTTGTTGGTCTTGAAAACCTGATCCTGTATTGCACAGACAAAACCCTCGGTTTCCCCGAATAGGTAGCACCAAAGCGTAGCCAGTGGAGGGAGGCCACAGTGTCTACGAAAGGCTCATAAAGAGCTTTGTGTCTCGGTCGGCAATGCTATGTACTGCCGGGTTCTGCCTATTGCTCGTTTGCTAAGGGTAGGGAGATAAGTCCTTTATAACGAGAAATAGTGTCCCTATATAATGGATTATTTGATCTCACCAGAAGTAATTACGGAGGCTGCACGTTTCTCGCTACGCATGGTTAGCGCGCTTAAAATCTACGCCCACCATGCTTACGCGACCGGTATAGGCTCATTACTGACGATCTCGGATGATGCACTCTATGGGATGTTATGGTAGTGTAGACTTTTCTAACCTGCCGGGCTAGCATGAGCATGGGATAAAAATTTTATCCACCTATTATATCCAAGACAAGGGATAAAATTGTCTTATCCCTATGTCAAAGCTTTATCCACCCTGCGAGCATGGGCCTATGATAGATATAATATCGACAGTAGATAAACTTATCCCCGCGCATAGATAATATACCATAGTATAAAGCTATAAACTATACCAGCTATAAACTAGTTTTAAGATTAAGTAGATTTACATTTACTTATATTTTCTTTTACCTTTTGTTTATTAAATTACTAAACTGTTCATAATTTTTGTTAAACAATATGTCGTTTATAATATTTGTTATATTTATTTTAAGCGTATTTCAGCCTTGTTTTTATTTTTTCTATTATTTTAATTCTTTCTTTATTTTCTTTTGTATAATATTTAAGTTAAATATACATTGCTTGTATCAAATCGCAGGTATTACTTCGCTTGTGATAGCATTTATTAAAAAATATGTGTTTAGAATGTGAAACTGGACAATACAGACCCTTTGGAGGTGGTGTAGCCTCTTGAAGAAATTAAAAAAATATATCCCCGCAATTACTGCCATTATAAGAAAATTACAAAATACATCAAAATTGATGTCTACTCTAAGTCACAAAGATTTAATTTTAATTGAAAATGATGAAGCATGAAGAATAAAAATGTAATGATTTCAAACAAAACAAGGAAAAAATATTTTTATAATCATGACTATAGTATATTTAGCAAGCGTTGCTAAAGAATTAACATATTACTTAATTTAAACCTTTGAATTGTAACTTTACTACGTTTGATAACTTTATTTTAAAGCGTTATAATACTTACCTAAAATATAGTATAGACCGATTTTATTATCATGAAATTTGACTTGACCATGGACTTGCCTTGGGTATAGTTGACACAACCTATGTAATTAAATCATGGCAATGAGCTATTGAGACTTTTTTGGACATGGTGGTTGTAATAGATGCTTATTTCAATATGCACTGGTAGTCCATCCACAGAATTAATAGGCTTTAAAGCCTCATAGAGTTCTTTACACAAATACAAAACAATCTTTGAGCATCCGAAACCGGCGTAGAAATTCGTTGTCGGAGAATTCCAATAGATTAAGTATTCTGATCACGTATCGATTGCTGATGTAATTCTCTTTCTTGTTTTTCAATTTCTGACACGAAAATGTAGTTGCAATAGGCTCGAGACATCTTTTTTGTATTAAAATGGTTTGAAGATAAACTTAAACCCACGTCCTTGAAAGAGGATAAAATTGTCCCTTTCAAATGTCAAAAAGGGATAATTTTTTCTCTTTCCCTTGGCCCCATGCTATGGACGGGGAGATATATGTCCACTCGTTATGTCAAACGGGGATATACTATAGAGATAAGATAATTTTATCTCTTGTCAGTGGATGTAATCGGGGGATATAATTTTTGTCTCTTGCCCATGCTCGCAGGGTGGATAAAACTAAGCAAGGGATAAAAATTATATCCTCTTTCCGGGGATATATTCTCTCCGGCTCATGCCAGCCCGGCTGGGCGTTAAGTTTAGTCCAAGACCGCCTGAGTATGCCAAAATATACAGGCATGACCCAACCGTTATATTCGTGTATCTTATTCACACCGTAGAAAAGGCTGTTAAGCACTTTGTTCAAGCGTGCAAAAAACACGTTGGAAACTGACTGTTTCACACAGTGTTCTGTTTGTTTCAGCCTCGGAAAGGGTCTTTAAGTTGACGGGCATAGTTACGAGTCTGTGTACCCTGGTCTTTAGGAACCAAATGAGTGATCTCAGTAGTGAAGAGAATCGGGAACGACTTCTGGTTGAGAGCCTCTTGAATCTAATGATTTCTTATATTTACGCGAACACTACATATTGAAATAATACTCGTTTTTACGGAATTTATCGCGTATATTTAATTTTTTTAATACCCGACGTTTCGAGAGCTTTACAGCACCCATGGTCACGGGAAGGACTGAGATGTTTAACGTCCAGATGTCATAGTTAACCGCGGTTACCATAGATTAAAATTTAACTTTTGTTCCGATCTACACAGTATGAACTTATGGTATCATGAAGCCTTGCAGTTGTATGCTTGGGTTGGGATTTAATTTTATTTATTATAGGATCCCAAGCAGATGGTAGCACCCAGCCATCTTCTCTATTGAAATTAGGGTGTTTTTTGATTTCAATAGCCTCGCGAATCATCCTTGGAAGGAATCGGTGTTCTTTAGCGAGGATTTGTGGTCTATCAAATCTGATGTAGTGACGTGGGCGATCCTGTACATGTTCACAGACTGCAGACTTCCCGGAGCGTCGATTCTTCACATCAGCTATATGTTCTTTGACGTGGGTTTTAATTGATCTTTTAGTTTGTCCTATGTAGGAGAGACCATATTCACAATCAAGCTTGTACACTCCTGCATCTTGCAGAGGGACGTTACACTTGACTGATGGTAAAAACTGACCAATCTTCTTCGGCGGCTTGAAGTATGTTTTGATGGAAGCGCACTTCAAGATGTAGCCAATCTTGTCAGTGACTCCTCTAACATATGGCAGTACAGCAGGTACACGCTCGACTGTGGCCGGCTTCACTCGTTCTCTGTGACGTAGGCGCGGGACCCGAAGCTTGTTGTCATGCAAAACTTGCTTGACGTGTTGGAGTTCGGCAGCCAGGTGTTTACTGTCACAGATCCCTCGTGCTCTCTGAAACAAAGATTTACCCACGGTAGCTAACTGTGAAGGATGGTGGTGAGAATCACCGTTTAAATATCTATCTGTATGGGTCTTTTTTCTATACACAGTATGGCTCAAGGTGTTATCAGGATTCCGAATTACTAACACATCTAGAAAAGCTAAGGAATTGTTTGCCTCTAACTCCATTGTGAACTGAATTTTAGAATTTATAGAGTTAAGATGGTCTAAAAATGCAGTTACTTTATCTAAAGGTAGAATTGTGAAAGTGTCGTCTACGTACCGCTTGTAGAATCTTGGATTTATGGGAGAAGTAAGCAGGGCTTTCTCCTCAAAGTCTTCCATGAATATGTCGGCGACAATGGGAGATACAGGTGAGCCCATCGCCACACCATCTACTTGCTTGTAGAACTCCTCCTTCCACAATAAGTAGCCAGATGTAAGGCAGTGTCTGAGTAATACTGCATATTCTACGGGCATGTTGTTTTCCTCCAGCCTCCTAGTTACAATTGAGATGCAGTCTTCAACAGGTAAGCATGTAAACAATGACTGTACATCAAAACTGACCATAGTTTCATTGTCTGCCAGACGCAGGTCTTTAATCTCGCTGACAAAATGGTAGGAATCCTTTATGTGTGCTCTTGTGTGTCCCCTGAGCGGTGAGAGTATTTTCGCTAAGTGTTGAGCCAATCTGTAAGTTGGTGAATCGATTTGGCTCACTATGGGACGTAATGGAGCATTGGGCTTGTGTATTTTTGGTAACCCGTACAACTTTGGTGATTTGGCGCACGTAGGTATTATCCATTTTACGTCCAGATTTAATTTTTCGGAGTGTTTCTTTATGAGGTCACTAGTTGTTTTTAGTGTGCTATTTGTTGGGTCGTTTTTAACCTTTTTATAAGTACTTACATCCGACAAAAGTTCTTGTATTTTTGAATTATAATCTGACGTATCCATGACTACCGTGGCGTTTCCCTTATCTGCGCGGAGAATCGTAAGTTCTGGTTTATTGCGTAGGTTCTTTAACGCTATAAATTCGTCTCTGGGAAGATTCGGTTTAGGCACTGAACATCGACGTAACATAGACGAAATGTCTTGACGTATCGCCTCCAAATCTTCTTTCCGCATATTGTTTTTAAATAAACAGTCCTCGACGCTACAGATAATTTCTTCGTACGGTAATCTGCGCGGACCTATAGCAAAATTTAGTCCTTTGGATAAAACCTTTATTGTTGCATCATCCAGTGTTTGTTTTGACAGATTATAGACCGCGATTAATCTATGATCTGTGTTTGTCAATGGTTGCTTTTGGTTCTGGCATTGATTCGGATGTTTGACATTTGATTTGGCCGTTAATTTTTGATATTTTTCTATATGTTTGTTTTTGCATTCGTTATATTTACTAATTTCGCGTTTATTTAATGTTTCCATGCAAAAATTATAATCAAACGTCGTTAAAACTTTCTTTAATTCACTGGATGATGTGTCTATGGATTTATTGATGTCATATAGATCGGAGCGTTTTTGTTGGATTACCGCCCGTAACAACTTTTTACTCGCCTGATTTAAGATCTTAGCGCTTCCTCGAATGTCCTTTTTGGTGGATATTTTGACACACGTAGGAATGAGATTATGGTCTCGGCATCTCTTCAAGAAATTTAAGGCTGTTAGATATCTTGCGCGCTTAGTCTTTAGATCTTCTAATCGGCGTATTTTATTTGCAATTACCAGTCCGTACTGGTTTACATAATGATTTCTTATATTTACGCGAACACTACACATTGAAATAATACTCGTTTTTACGGAATTTATCGCGTATATTTAATTTTTTAATACCCGACGTTTCGAGAGCTTTACAGCACCCATGGTCACGGGAAGGACTGAGATGTTTAACGTCCAGATGTCATAGTTAACCGCGGTTACCATAGATTAAAATTTAACTTTTGTTCCGATCTACACAGTATGAACTTATGGTATCATGAAGCCTTGCAGTTGTATGCTTGGGTTGGGATTTAATTTTATTTATTATAGGATCCCAAGCAGATGGTAGCACCCAGCCATCTTCTCTATTGAAATTAGGGTGTTTTTTGATTTCAATAGCCTCGCGAATCATCCTTGGAAGGAATCGGTGTTCTTTAGCGAGGATTTGTGGTCTATCAAATCTGATGTAGTGACGTGAACGATCCTGTACATGTTCACAGACTGCAGACTTCCCGGAGCGTCGATTCTTCACATCAGCTATATGTTCTTTGACGCGGGTTTTAACTGATCTTTTAGTTTGTCCTATGTAGGAGAGACCACATTCACAATCAAGCTTGTACACTCCTGCATCTTGCAGAGGGCCGTTACACTTGACTGATGGTAAAAACTGACCAATCGTCTTCGGCGGCTTGAAGTATGTTTTGATGGAAGCGCGCTTCAAGATGTAGCCAATCTTGTCAGTGACTCCTCTAACATATGGCAGTACAGCAGGTACACGCTCGACTGTGGCCGGCTTCACTCGTTCTCTGTGACGTAGGCGCGGGACCCGAAGCTTGTTGTCATGCAAAACTTGCTTGACGTGTTGGAGCTCGGCAGCCAGGTGTTTACTGTCACAGATCCCTCGTGCTCTCTGAAACAAAGATTTACCCACGGTAGCTAACTGTGAAGGATGGTGGTGAGAATCACCGTTTAAATATCTATCTGTATGGGTCTTTTTTCTATACACAGTATGGCTCAAGGTGTTATCAGGATTCCGAATTACTAACACATCTAGAAAAGCTAAGGAATTGTTTGCCTCTAACTCCATTGTGAACTGAATTTTAGAATTTATAGAGTTAAGATGGTCTAAAAATGCAGTTACTTTATCTAAAGGTAGAATTGTGAAAGTGTCGTCTACGTACCGCTTGTAGAATCTTGGATTTATGGGAGAAGTAAGCAGGGCTTTCTCCTCAAAGTCTTCCATGAATATGTCGGCGACAATGGGAGATACAGGTGAGCCCATCGCCACACCATCTACTTGCTTGTAGAACTCCTCCTTCCACAATAAGTAGCCAGATGTAAGGCAGTGTCTGAGTAATACTGCATATTCTACGGGCATGTTGTTTTCCTCCAGCCTCCTAGTTACAATTGAGATGCAGTCTTCAACAGGTAAGCATGTAAACAATGACTGCACATCAAAACTGACCATAGTTTCATTGTCTGCCAGACGCAGGTCTTTAATCTCGCTGACAAAATGGTAGGAATCCTTTATGTGTGCTCTTGTGTGTCCCCTGAGCGGTGAGAGTATTTTCGCTAAGTGTTGAGCCAATCTGTAAGTTGGTGAATCGATTTGGCTCACTATGGGACGTAATGGAGCATTGGGCTTGTGTATTTTTGGTAACCCGTACAACTTTGGTGATTTGGCGCACGTAGGTATTATCCATTTTACGTCCAGATTTAATTTTTCGGAGTGTTTCTTTATGAGGTCACTAGTTGTTTTTAGTGTGCTATTTGTTGGGTCGTTTTTAACCTTTTTATAAGTACTTACATCCGACAAAAGTTCTTGTATTTTTGAATTATAATCTGACGTATCCATGACTACCGTGGCGTTTCCCTTATCTGCCAGGAGAATCGTAAGTTCTGGTTTATTGCGTAGGTTCTTTAACGCTATAAATTCGTCTCTGGGAAGATTCGGTTTAGGCACTGAACATCGACGTAACATAGACGAAATGTCTTGACGTATCGCCTCCAAATCTTCTTTCCGCATATTGTTTTTAAATAAACAGTCCTCGACGCTACAGATAATTTCTTCGTACGGTAATCTGCGCGGACCTATAGCAAAATTTAGTCCTTTGGATAAAACCTTTATTGTTGCATCATCCAGTGTTTGTTTTGACAGATTATAGACCGCGATTAATCTATGATCTGTGTTTGTCAATGGTTGCTTTTGGTTCTGGCATTGATTCGGATGTTTGACATTTGATTTGGCCGTTAATTTTTGATATTTTTCTATATGTTTGTTTTTGCATTCGTTATATTTACTAATTTCGCGTTTATTTAATGTTTCCATGCAAAAATTATAATCAAACGTCGTTAAAACTTTCTTTAATTCACTGGATGATGTGTCTATGGATTTATTGATGTCATATAGATCGGAGCGTTTTTGTTGGATTACCGCCCGTAACAACTTTTTACTCGCCTGATTTAAGATCTTAGCGCTTCCTCGAATGTCCTTTTTGGTGGATATTTTGACACACGTAGGAATGAGATTATGGTCTCGGCATCTCTTCAAGAAATTTAAGGCTGTTAGATATCTTGCGCGCTTAGTCTTTAGATCTTCTAATCGGCGTATTTTATTTGCAATTACCAGTCCGTACTGGTTTACATAATGATTTCTTATATTTACGCGAACACTACACATTGAAATAATACTCGTTTTTACGGAATTTATCGCGTATATTTAATTTTTTAATACCCGACGTTTCGAGAGCTTTACAGCACCCATGGTCACGGGAAGGACTGAGATGTTTAACGTCCAGATGTCATAGTTAACCGCGGTTACCATAGATTAAAATTTAACTTTTGTTCCGATCTACACAGTATGAACTTATGGTATCATGAAGCCTTGCAGTTGTATGCTTGGGTTGGGATTTAATTTTATTTATTATAGGATCCCAAGCAGATGGTAGCACCCAGCCATCTTTTCTATTGAAATTAGGGTGTTTTTTGATTTCAATAGCCTCGCGAATCATCCTTGGAAGGAATCGGTGTTCTTTAGCGAGGATTTGTGGTCTATCAAATCTGATGTAGTGACGTGGGCGATCCTGTACATGTTCACAGACTGCAGACTTCCCGGAGCGTCGATTCTTCACATCAGCTATATGTTCTTTGACGCGGGTTTTAATTGATCTTTTAGTTTGTCCTATGTAGGAGAGACCACATTCACAATCAAGCTTGTACACTCCTGCATCTTGCAGAGGAACGTTACACTTGACTGATGGTAAAAACTGACCAATCTTCTTCGGCGGCTTGAAGTATGTTTTGATGGAAGCGCGCTTCAAGATGTAGCCAATCTTGTCAGTGACTCCTCTAACATATGGCAGTACAGCAGGTACACGCTCGACTGTGGCCGGCTTCACTCGTTCTCTGTGACGTAGGCGCGGGACCCGAAGCTTGTTGTCATGCAAAACTTGCTTGACGTGTTGGAGTTCGGCAGCCAGGTGTTTACTGTCACAGATCCCTCGTGCTCTCTGAAACAAAGATTTACCCACGGTAGCTAACTGTGAAGGATGGTGGTGAGAATCACCGTTTAAATATCTATCTGTATGGGTCTTTTTTCTATACACAGTATGGCTCAAGGTGTTATCAGGATTCCGAATTACTAACACATCTAGAAAAGCTAAGGAATTGTTTGCCTCTAACTCCATTGTGAACTGAATTTTAGAATTTATAGAGTTAAGATGGTCTAAAAATGCAGTTACTTTATCTAAAGGTAGAATTGTGAAAGTGTCGTCTACGTACCGCTTGTAGAATCTTGGATTTATGGGAGAAGTAAGCAGGGCTTTCTCCTCAAAGTCTTCCATGAATATGTCGGCGACAATGGGAGATACAGGTGAGCCCATCGCCACACCATCTACTTGCTTGTAGAACTCCTCCTTCCACAATAAGTAGCCAGATGTAAGGCAGTGTCTGAGTAATACTGCATATTCTACGGGCATGTTGTTTTCCTCCAGCCTCCTAGTTACAATTGAGATGCAGTCTTCAACAGGTAAGCATGTAAACAATGACTGCACATCAAAACTGACCATAGTTTCATTGTCTGCCAGACGCAGGTCTTTAATCTCGCTGACAAAATGGTAGGAATCCTTTATGTGTGCTCTTGTGTGTCCCCTGAGCGGTGAGAGTATTTTCGCTAAGTGTTGAGCCAATCTGTAAGTTGGTGAATCGATTTGGCTCACTATGGGACGTAATGGAGCATTGGGCTTGTGTATTTTTGGTAACCCGTACAATTTTGGTGATTTAGCGCACGTAGGTATTATCCATTTTACGTCCAGATTTAATTTTTCGGAGTGTTTCTTTATGAGGTCACTAGTTGTTTTTAGTGTGCTATTTGTTGGGTCGTTTTTAACCTTTTTATAAGTACTTACATCCGACAAAAGTTCTTGTATTTTTGAATTATAATCTGACGTATCCATGACTACCGTGGCGTTTCCCTTATCTGCGCGGAGAATCGTAAGTTCTGGTTTATTGCGTAGGTTCTTTAACGCTATAAATTCGTCTCTGGGAAGATTCGGTTTAGGCACTGAACATCGACGTAACATAGACGAAATGTCTTGACGTATCGCCTCCAAATCTTCTTTCCGCATATTGTTTTTAAATAAACAGTCCTCGACGCTACAGATAATTTCTTCGTACGGTAATCTGCGCGGACCTATAGCAAAATTTAGTCCTTTGGATAAAACCTTTATTGTTGCATCATCCAGTGTTTGTTTTGACAGATTATAGACCGCGATTAATCTATGATCTGTGTTTGTCAATGGTTGCTTTTGGTTCTGGCATTGATTCGGATGTTTGACATTTGATTTGGCCGTTAATTTTTGATATTTTTCTATATGTTTGTTTTTGCATTCGTTATATTTACTAATTTCGCGTTTATTTAATGTTTCCATGCAAAAATTATAATCAAACGTCGTTAAAACTTTCTTTAATTCACTGGATGATGTGTCTATGGATTTATTGATGTCATATAGATCGGAGCGTTTTTGTTGGATTACCGCCCGTAACAACTTTTTACTCGCCTGATTTAAGATCTTAGCGCTTCCTCGAATGTCCTTTTTGGTGGATATTTTGACACACGTAGGAATGAGATTATGGTCTCGGCATCTCTTCAAGAAATTTAAGGCTGTTAGATATCTTGCGCGCTTAGTCTTTAGATCTTCTAATCGGCGTATTTTATTTGCAATTACCAGTCCGTACTGGTTTACATAATGATTTCTTATATTTACGCGAACACTACACATTGAAATAATACTCGTTTTTACGGAATTTATCGCGTATATTTAATTTTTTAATACCCGACGTTTCGAGAGCTTTACAGCACCCATGGTCATGGGAAGGACTGAGATGTTTAACGTCCAGATGTCATAGTTAACCGCGGTTACCATAGATTAAAATTTAACTTTTGTTCCGATCTACACAGTATGAACTTATGGTATCATGAAGCCTTGCAGTTGTATGCTTGGGTTGGGATTTAATTTTATTTATTATAGGATCCCAAGCAGATGGTAGCACCCAGCCATCTTCTCTATTGAAATTAGGGTGTTTTTTGATTTCAATAGCCTCGCGAATCATCCTTGGAAGGAATCGGTGTTCTTTAGCGAGGATTTGTGGTCTATCAAATCTGATGTAGTGACGTGGGCGATCCTGTACATGTTCACAGACTGCAGACTTCCCGGAGCGTCGATTCTTCACATCAGCTATATGTTCTTTGACGCGGGTTTTAATTGATCTTTTAGTTTGTCCTATGTAGGAGAGACCACATTCACAATCAAGCTTGTACACTCCTGCATCTTGCAGAGGGACGTTACACTTGACTGATGGTAAAAACTGACCAATCTTCTTCGGCGGCTTGAAGTATGTTTTGATGGAAGCGCGCTTCAAGATGTAGCCAATCTTGTCAGTGACTCCTCTAACATATGGCAGTACAGCAGGTACACGCTCGACTGTGGCCGGCTTCACTCGTTCTCTGTGACGTAGGCGCGGGACCCGAAGCTTGTTGTCATGCAAAACTTGCTTGACGTGTTGGAGCTCGGCAGCCAGGTGTTTACTGTCACAGATCCCTCGTGCTCTCTGAAACAAAGATTTACCCACGGTAGCTAACTGTGAAGGATGGTGGTGAGAATCACCGTTTAAATATCTATCTGTATGGGTCTTTTTTCTATACACAGTATGGCTCAAGGTGTTATCAGGATTCCGAATTACTAACACATCTAGAAAAGCTAAGGAATTGTTTGCCTCTAACTCCATTGTGAACTGAATTTTAGAATTTATAGAGTTAAGATGGTCTAAAAATGCAGTTACTTTATCTAAAGGTAGAATTGTGAAAGTGTCGTCTACGTACCGCTTGTAGAATCTTGGATTTATGGGAGAAGTAAGCAGGGCTTTCTCCTCAAAGTCTTCCATGAATATGTCGGCGACAATGGGAGATACAGGTGAGCCCATCGCCACACCATCTACTTGCTTGTAGAACTCCTCCTTCCACAATAAGTAGCCAGATGTAAGGCAGTGTCTGAGTAATACTGCATATTCTACGGGCATGTTGTTTTCCTCCAGCCTCCTAGTTACAATTGAGATGCAGTCTTCAACAGGTAAGCATGTAAACAATGACTGCACATCAAAACTGACCATAGTTTCATTGTCTGCCAGACGCAGGTCTTTAATCTCGCTGACAAAATGGTAGGAATCCTTTATGTGTGCTCTTGTGTGTCCCCTGAGCGGTGAGAGTATTTTCGCTAAGTGTTGAGCCAATCTGTAAGTTGGTGAATCGATTTGGCTCACTATGGGACGTAATGGAGCATTGGGCTTGTGTATTTTTGGTAACCCGTACAACTTTGGTGATTTGGCGCACGTAGGTATTATCCATTTTACGTCCAGATTTAATTTTTCGGAGTGTTTCTTTATGAGGTCACTAGTTGTTTTTAGTGTGCTATTTGTTGGGTCGTTTTTAACCTTTTTATAAGTACTTACATCCGACAAAAGTTCTTGTATTTTTGAATTATAATCTGACGTATCCATGACTACCGTGGCGTTTCCCTTATCTGCGCGGAGAATCGTAAGTTCTGGTTTATTGCGTAGGTTCTTTAACGCTATAAATTCGTCTCTGGGAAGGTTCGGTTTAGGCACTGAACATCGACGTAACATAGACGAAATGTCTTGACGTATCGCCTCCAAATCTTCTTTCCGCATATTGTTTTTAAATAAACAGTCCTCGACGCTACAGATAATTTCTTCGTACGGTAATCTGCGCGGACCTATAGCAAAATTTAGTCCTTTGGATAAAACCTTTATTGTTGCATCATCCAGTGTTTGTTTTGACAGATTATAGACCGCGATTAATCTATGATCTGTGTTTGTCAATGGTTGCTTTTGGTTCTGGCATTGATTCGGATGTTTGACATTTGATTTGGCCGTTAATTTTTGATATTTTTCTATATGTTTGTTTTTGCATTCGTTATATTTACTAATTTCGCGTTTATTTAATGTTTCCATGCAAAAATTATAATCAAACGTCGTTAAAACTTTCTTTAATTCACTGGATGATGTGTCTATGGATTTATTGATGTCATATAGATCGGAGCGTTTTTGTTGGATTACCGCCCGTAACAACTTTTTACTCGCCTGATTTAAGATCTTAGCGCTTCCTCGAATGTCCTTTTTGGTGGATATTTTGACACACGTAGGAATGAGATTATGGTCTCGGCATCTCTTCAAGAAATTTAAGGCTGTTATATATCTTGCGCGCTTAGTCTTTAGATCTTCTAATCGGCGTATTTTATTTGCAATTACCAGTCCGTACTGGTTTACATAATGATTTCTTATATTTACGCGAACACTACACATTGAAATAATACTCGTTTTTACGGAATTTATAGCGTATATTTAATTTTTTAATACCCGACGTTTCGAGAGCTTTACAGCACCCATGGTCACGGGAAGGACTGAGATGTTTAACGTCCAGATGTCATAGTTAACCGCGGTTACCATAGATTAAAATTTAACTTTTGTTCCGATCTACACAGTATGAACTTATGGTATCATGAAGCCTTGCAGTTGTATGCTTGGGTTGGGATTTAATTTTATTTATTATAGGATCCCAAGCAGATGGTAGCACCCAGCCATCTTTTCTATTGAAATTAGGGTGTTTTTTGATTTCAATAGCCTCGCGAATCATCCTTGGAAGGAATCGGTGTTCTTTAGCGAGGATTTGTGGTCTATCAAATCTGATGTAGTGACGTGGGCGATCCTGTACATGTTCACAGACTGCAGACTTCCCGGAGCGTCGATTCTTCACATCAGCTATATGTTCTTTGACGCGGGTTTTAATTGATCTTTTAGTTTGTCCTATGTAGGAGAGACCACATTCACAATCAAGCTTGTACACTCCTGCATCTTGCAGAGGAACGTTACACTTGACTGATGGTAAAAACTGACCAATCTTCTTCGGCGGCTTGAAGTATGTTTTGATGGAAGCGCGCTTCAAGATGTAGCCAATCTTGTCAGTGACTCCTCTAACATATGGCAGTACAGCAGGTACACGCTCGACTGTGGCCGGCTTCACTCGTTCTCTGTGACGTAGGCGCGGGACCCGAAGCTTGTTGTCATGCAAAACTTGCTTGACGTGTTGGAGTTCGGCAGCCAGGTGTTTACTGTCACAGATCCCTCGTGCTCTCTGAAACAAAGATTTACCCACGGTAGCTAACTGTGAAGGATGGTGGTGAGAATCACCGTTTAAATATCTATCTGTATGGGTCTTTTTTCTATACACAGTATGGCTCAAGGTGTTATCAGGATTCCGAATTACTAACACATCTAGAAAAGCTAAGGAATTGTTTGCCTCTAACTCCATTGTGAACTGAATTTTAGAATTTATAGAGTTAAGATGGTCTAAAAATGCAGTTACTTTATCTAAAGGTAGAATTGTGAAAGTGTCGTCTACGTACCGCTTGTAGAATCTTGGATTTATGGGAGAAGTAAGCAGGGCTTTCTCCTCAAAGTCTTCCATGAATATGTCGGCCACAATGGGAGATACAGGTGAGCCCATCGCCACACCATCTACTTGCTTGTAGAACTCCTCCTTCCACAATAAGTAGCCAGATGTAAGGCAGTGTCTGAGTAATACTGCATATTCTACGGGCATGTTGTTTTCCTCCAGCCTCCTAGTTACAATTGAGATGCAGTCTTCAACAGGTAAGCATGTAAACAATGACTGCACATCAAAACTGACCATAGTTTCATTGTCTGCCAGACGCAGGTCTTTAATCTCGCTGACAAAATGGTAGGAATCCTTTATGTGTGCTCTTGTGTGTCCCCTGAGCGGTGAGAGTATTTTCGCTAAGTGTTGAGCCAATCTGTAAGTTGGTGAATCGATTTGGCTCACTATGGGACGTAATGGAGCATTGGGCTTGTGTATTTTTGGTAACCCGTACAATTTTGGTGATTTAGCGCACGTAGGTATTATCCATTTTACGTCCAGATTTAATTTTTCGGAGTGTTTCTTTATGAGGTCACTAGTTGTTTTTAGTGTGCTATTTGTTGGGTCGTTTTTAACCTTTTTATAAGTACTTACATCCGACAAAAGTTCTTGTATTTTTGAATTATAATCTGACGTATCCATGACTACCGTGGCGTTTCCCTTATCTGCGCGGAGAATCGTAAGTTCTGGTTTATTGCGTAGGTTCTTTAACGCTATAAATTCGTCTCTGGGAAGATTCGGTTTAGGCACTGAACATCGACGTAACATAGACGAAATGTCTTGACGTATCGCCTCCAAATCTTCTTTCCGCATATTGTTTTTAAATAAACAGTCCTCGACGCTACAGATAATTTCTTCGTACGGTAATCTGCGCGGACCTATAGCAAAATTTAGTCCTTTGGATAAAACCTTTATTGTTGCATCATCCAGTGTTTGTTTTGACAGATTATAGACCGCGATTAATCTATGATCTGTGTTTGTCAATGGTTGCTTTTGGTTCTGGCATTGATTCGGATGTTTGACATTTGATTTGGCCGTTAATTTTTGATATTTTTCTATATGTTTGTTTTTGCATTCGTTATATTTACTAATTTCGCGTTTATTTAATGTTTCCATGCAAAAATTATAATCAAACGTCGTTAAAACTTTCTTTAATTCACTGGATGATGTGTCTATGGATTTATTGATGTCATATAGATCGGAGCGTTTTTGTTGGATTACCGCCCGTAACAACTTTTTACTCGCCTGATTTAAGATCTTAGCGCTTCCTCGAATGTCCTTTTTGGTGGATATTTTGACACACGTAGGAATGAGATTATGGTCTCGGCATCTCTTCAAGAAATTTAAGGCTGTTAGATATCTTGCGCGCTTAGTCTTTAGATCTTCTAATCGGCGTATTTTATTTGCAATTACCAGTCCGTACTGGTTTACATAATGATTTCTTATATTTACGCGAACACTACACATTGAAATAATACTCGTTTTTACGGAATTTATCGCGTATATTTAATTTTTTAATACCCGACGTTTCGAGAGCTTTACAGCACCCATGGTCATGGGAAGGACTGAGATGTTTAACGTCCAGATGTCATAGTTAACCGCGGTTACCATAGATTAAAATTTAACTTTTGTTCCGATCTACACAGTATGAACTTATGGTATCATGAAGCCTTGCAGTTGTATGCTTGGGTTGGGATTTAATTTTATTTATTATAGGATCCCAAGCAGATGGTAGCACCCAGCCATCTTCTCTATTGAAATTAGGGTGTTTTTTGATTTCAATAGCCTCGCGAATCATCCTTGGAAGGAATCGGTGTTCTTTAACGAGGATTTGTGGTCTATCAAATCTGATGTAGTGACGTGGGCGATCCTGTACATGTTCACAGACTGCAGACTTCCCGGAGCGTCGATTCTTCACATCAGCTATATGTTCTTTGACGCGGGTTTTAATTGATCTTTTAGTTTGTCCTATGTAGGAGAGACCACATTCACAATCAAGCTTGTACACTCCTGCATCTTGCAGAGGGACGTTACACTTGACTGATGGTAAAAACTGACCAATCTTCTTCGGCGGCTTGAAGTATGTTTTGATGGAAGCGCGCTTCAAGATGTAGCCAATCTTGTCAGTGACTCCTCTAACATATGGCAGTACAGCAGGTACACGCTCGACTGTGGCCGGCTTCACTCGTTCTCTGTGACGTAGGCGCGGGACCCGAAGCTTGTTGTCATGCAAAACTTGCTTGACGTGTTGGAGCTCGGCAGCCAGGTGTTTACTGTCACAGATCCCTCGTGCTCTCTGAAACAAAGATTTACCCACGGTAGCTAACTGTGAAGGATGGTGGTGAGAATCACCGTTTAAATATCTATCTGTATGGGTCTTTTTTCTATACACAGTATGGCTCAAGGTGTTATCAGGATTCCGAATTACTAACACATCTAGAAAAGCTAAGGAATTGTTTGCCTCTAACTCCATTGTGAACTGAATTTTAGAATTTATAGAGTTAAGATGGTCTAAAAATGCAGTTACTTTATCTAAAGGTAGAATTGTGAAAGTGTCGTCTACGTACCGCTTGTAGAATCTTGGATTTATGGGAGAAGTAAGCAGGGCTTTCTCCTCAAAGTCTTCCATGAATATGTCGGCGACAATGGGAGATACAGGTGAGCCCATCGCCACACCATCTACTTGCTTGTAGAACTCCTCCTTCCACAATAAGTAGCCAGATGTAAGGCAGTGTCTGAGTAATACTGCATATTCTACGGGCATGTTGTTTTCCTCCAGCCTCCTAGTTACAATTGAGATGCAGTCTTCAACAGGTAAGCATGTAAACAATGACTGCACATCAAAACTGACCATAGTTTCATTGTCTGCCAGACGCAGGTCTTTAATCTCGCTGACAAAATGGTAGGAATCCTTTATGTGTGCTCTTGTGTGTCCCCTGAGCGGTGAGAGTATTTTCGCTAAGTGTTGAGCCAATCTGTAAGTTGGTGAATCGATTTGGCTCACTATGGGACGTAATGGAGCATTGGGCTTGTGTATTTTTGGTAACCCGTACAACTTTGGTGATTTGGCGCACGTAGGTATTATCCATTTTACGTCCAGATTTAATTTTTCGGAGTGTTTCTTTATGAGGTCACTAGTTGTTTTTAGTGTGCTATTTGTTGGGTCGTTTTTAACCTTTTTATAAGTACTTACATCCGACAAAAGTTCTTGTATTTTTGAATTATAATCTGACGTATCCATGACTACCGTGGCGTTTCCCTTATCTGCGCGGAGAATCGTAAGTTCTGGTTTATTGCGTAGGTTCTTTAACGCTATAAATTCGTCTCTGGGAAGGTTCGGTTTAGGCACTGAACATCGACGTAACATAGACGAAATGTCTTGACGTATCGCCTCCAAATCTTCTTTCCGCATATTGTTTTTAAATAAACAGTCCTCGACGCTACAGATAATTTCTTCGTACGGTAATCTGCGCGGACCTATAGCAAAATTTAGTCCTTTGGATAAAACCTTTATTGTTGCATCATCCAGTGTTTGTTTTGACAGATTATAGACCGCGATTAATCTATGATCTGTGTTTGTCAATGGTTGCTTTTGGTTCTGGCATTGATTCGGATGTTTGACATTTGATTTGGCCGTTAATTTTTGATATTTTTCTATATGTTTGTTTTTGCATTCGTTATATTTACTAATTTCGCGTTTATTTAATGTTTCCATGCAAAAATTATAATCAAACGTCGTTAAAACTTTCTTTAATTCACTGGATGATGTGTCTATGGATTTATTGATGTCATATAGATCGGAGCGTTTTTGTTGGATTACCGCCCGTAACAACTTTTTACTCGCCTGATTTAAGATCTTAGCGCTTCCTCGAATGTCCTTTTTGGTGGATATTTTGACACACGTAGGAATGAGATTATGGTCTCGGCATCTCTTCAAGAAATTTAAGGCTGTTATATATCTTGCGCGCTTAGTCTTTAGATCTTCTAATCGGCGTATTTTATTTGCAATTACCAGTCCGTACTGGTTTACATAATGATTTCTTATATTTACGCGAACACTACACATTGAAATAATACTCGTTTTTACGGAATTTATCGCGTATATTTAATTTTTTAATACCCGACGTTTCGAGAGCTTTACAGCACCCATGGTCACGGGAAGGACTGAGATGTTTAACGTCCAGATGTCATAGTTAACCGCGGTTACCATAGATTAAAATTTAACTTTTGTTCCGATCTACACAGTATGAACTTATGGTATCATGAAGCCTTGCAGTTGTATGCTTGGGTTGGGATTTAATTTTATTTATTATAGGATCCCAAGCAGATGGTAGCACCCAGCCATCTTCTCTATTGAAATTAGGGTGTTTTTTGATTTCAATAGCCTCGCGAATCATCCTTGGAAGGAATCGGTGTTCTTTAACGAGGATTTGTGGTCTATCAAATCTGATGTAGTGACGTGGGCGATCCTGTACATGTTCACAGACTGCAGACTTCCCGGAGCGTCGATTCTTCACATCAGCTATATGTTCTTTGACGCGGGTTTTAATTGATCTTTTAGTTTGTCCTATGTAGGAGAGACCACATTCACAATCAAGCTTGTACACTCCTGCATCTTGCAGAGGGACGTTACACTTGACTGATGGTAAAAACTGACCAATCTTCTTCGGCGGCTTGAAGTATGTTTTGATGGAAGCGCGCTTCAAGATGTAGCCAATCTTGTCAGTGACTCCTCTAACATATGGCAGTACAGCAGGTACACGCTCGACTGTGGCCGGCTTCACTCGTTCTCTGTGACGTAGGCGCGGGACCCGAAGCTTGTTGTCATGCAAAACTTGCTTGACGTGTTGGAGCTCGGCAGCCAGGTGTTTACTGTCACAGATCCCTCGTGCTCTCTGAAACAAAGATTTACCCACGGTAGCTAACTGTGAAGGATGGTGGTGAGAATCACCGTTTAAATATCTATCTGTATGGGTCTTTTTTCTATACACAGTATGGCTCAAGGTGTTATCAGGATTCCGAATTACTAACACATCTAGAAAAGCTAAGGAATTGTTTGCCTCTAACTCCATTGTGAACTGAATTTTAGAATTTATAGAGTTAAGATGGTCTAAAAATGCAGTTACTTTATCTAAAGGTAGAATTGTGAAAGTGTCGTCTACGTACCGCTTGTAGAATCTTGGATTTATGGGAGAAGTAAGCAGGGCTTTCTCCTCAAAGTCTTCCATGAATATGTCGGCGACAATGGGAGATACAGGTGAGCCCATCGCCACACCATCTACTTGCTTGTAGAACTCCTCCTTCCACAATAAGTAGCCAGATGTAAGGCAGTGTCTGAGTAATACTGCATATTCTACGGGCATGTTGTTTTCCTCCAGCCTCCTAGTTACAATTGAGATGCAGTCTTCAACAGGTAAGCATGTAAACAATGACTGCACATCAAAACTGACCATAGTTTCATTGTCTGCCAGACGCAGGTCTTTAATCTCGCTGACAAAATGGTAGGAATCCTTTATGTGTGCTCTTGTGTGTCCCCTGAGCGGTGAGAGTATTTTCGCTAAGTGTTGAGCCAATCTGTAAGTTGGTGAATCGATTTGGCTCACTATGGGACGTAATGGAGCATTGGGCTTGTGTATTTTTGGTAACCCGTACAACTTTGGTGATTTGGCGCACGTAGGTATTATCCATTTTACGTCCAGATTTAATTTTTCGGAGTGTTTCTTTATGAGGTCACTAGTTGTTTTTAGTGTGCTATTTGTTGGGTCGTTTTTAACCTTTTTATAAGTACTTACATCCGACAAAAGTTCTTGTATTTTTGAATTATAATCTGACGTATCCATGACTACCGTGGCGTTTCCCTTATCTGCGCGGAGAATCGTAAGTTCTGGTTTATTGCGTAGGTTCTTTAACGCTATAAATTCGTCTCTGGGAAGATTCGGTTTAGGCACTGAACATCGACGTAACATAGACGAAATGTCTTGACGTATCGCCTCCAAATCTTCTTTCCGCATATTGTTTTTAAATAAACAGTCCTCGACGCTACAGATAATTTCTTCGTACGGTAATCTGCGCGGACCTATAGCAAAATTTAGTCCTTTGGATAAAACCTTTATTGTTGCATCATCCAGTGTTTGTTTTGACAGATTATAGACCGCGATTAATCTATGATCTGTGTTTGTCAATGGCTGCTTTTGGTTCTGGCATTGATTCGGATGTTTGACATTTGATTTGGCCGTTAATTTTTGATATTTTTCTATATGTTTGTTTTTGCATTCGTTATATTTACTAATTTCGCGTTTATTTAATGTTTCCATGCAAAAATTATAATCAAACGTCGTTAAAACTTTCTTTAATTCACTGGATGATGTGTCTATGGATTTATTGATGTCATATAGATCGGAGCGTTTTTGTTGGATTACCGCCCGTAACAACTTTTTACTCGCCTGATTTAAGATCTTAGCGCTTCCTCGAATGTCCTTTTTGGTGGATATTTTGACACACGTAGGAATGAGATTATGGTCTCGGCATCTCTTCAAGAAATTTAAGGCTGTTAGATATCTTGCGCGCTTAGTCTTTAGATCTTCTAATCGGCGTATTTTATTTGCAATTACCAGTCCGTACTGGTTTACATAATGATTTCTTATATTTACGCGAACACTACACATTGAAATAATACTCGTTTTTACGGAATTTATCGCGTATATTTAATTTTTTAATACCCGACGTTTCGAGAGCTTTACAGCACCCATGGTCACGGGAAGGACTGAGATGTTTAACGTCCAGATGTCATAGTTAACCGCGGTTACCATAGATTAAAATTTAACTTTTGTTCCGATCTACACAGTATAAACTTATGGTATCATGAAGCCTTGCAGTTGTATGCTTGGGTTGGGATTTAATTTTATTTATTATAGGATCCCAAGCAGATGGTAGCACCCAGCCATCTTCTCTATTGAAATTAGGGTGTTTTTTGATTTCAATAGCCTCGCGAATCATCCTTGGAAGGAATCGGTGTTCTTTAGCGAGGATTTGTGGTCTATCAAATCCGATGTAGTGACGTGGGCGATCCTGTACATGTTCACAGACTGCAGACTTCCCGGAGCGTCGATTCTTCACATCAGCTATATGTTCTTTGACGCGGGTTTTAATTGATCTTTTAGTTTGTCCTATGTAGGAGAGACCACATTCACAATCAAGCTTGTACACTCCTGCATCTTGCAGAGGGCCGTTACACTTGACTGATGGTAAAAACTGACCAATCTTCTTCGGCGGCTTGAAGTATGTTTTGATGGAAGCGCGCTTCAAGATGTAGCCAATCTTGTCAGTGACTCCTCTAACATATGGCAGTACAGCAGGTACACGCTCGACTGTGGCCGGCTTCACTCGTTCTCTGTGACGTAGGCGCGGGACCCGAAGCTTGTTGTCATGCAAAACTTGCTTGACGTGTTGGAGCTCGGCAGCCAGGTGTTTACTGTCACAGATCCCTCGTGCTCTCTGAAACAAAGATTTACCCACGGTAGCTAACTGTGAAGGATGGTGGTGAGAATCACCGTTTAAATATCTATCTGTATGGGTCTTTTTTCTATACACAGTATGGCTCAAGGTGTTATCAGGATTCCGAATTACTAACACATCTAGAAAAGCTAAGGAATTGTTTGCCTCTAACTCCATTGTGAACTGAATTTTAGAATTTATAGAGTTAAGATGGTCTAAAAATGCAGTTACTTTATCTAAAGGTAGAATTGTGAAAGTGTCGTCTACGTACCGCTTGTAGAATCTTGGATTTATGGGAGAAGTAAGCAGGGCTTTCTCCTCAAAGTCTTCCATGAATATGTCGGCGACAATGGGAGATACAGGTGAGCCCATCGCCACACCATCTACTTGCTTGTAGAACTCCTCCTTCCACAATAAGTAGCCAGATGTAAGGCAGTGTCTGAGTAATACTGCATATTCTACGGGCATGTTGTTTTCCTCCAGCCTCCTAGTTACAATTGAGATGCAGTCTTCAACAGGTAAGCATGTAAACAATGACTGCACATCAAAACTGACCATAGTTTCATTGTCTGCCAGACGCAGGTCTTTAATCTCGCTGACAAAATGGTAGGAATCCTTTATGTGTGCTCTTGTGTGTCCCCTGAGCGGTGAGAGTATTTTCGCTAAGTGTTGAGCCAATCTGTAAGTTGGTGAATCGATTTGGCTCACTATGGGACGTAATGGAGCATTGGGCTTGTGTATTTTTGGTAACCCGTACAACTTTGGTGATTTGGCGCACGTAGGTATTATCCATTTTACGTCCAGATTTAATTTTTCGGAGTGTTTCTTTATGAGGTCACTAGTTGTTTTTAGTGTGCTATTTGTTGGGTCGTTTTTAACCTTTTTATAAGTACTTACATCCGACAAAAGTTCTTGTATTTTTGAATTATAATCTGACGTATCCATGACTACCGTGGCGTTTCCCTTATCTGCGCGGAGAATCGTAAGTTCTGGTTTATTGCGTAGGTTCTTTAACGCTATAAATTCGTCTCTGGGAAGATTCGGTTTAGGCACTGAACATCGACGTAACATAGACGAAATGTCTTGACGTATCGCCTCCAAATCTTCTTTCCGCATATTGTTTTTAAATAAACAGTCCTCGACGCTACAGATAATTTCTTCGTACGGTAATCTGCGCGGACCTATAGCAAAATTTAGTCCTTTGGATAAAACCTTTATTGTTGCATCATCCAGTGTTTGTTTTGACAGATTATAGACCGCGATTAATCTATGATCTGTGTTTGTCAATGGTTGCTTTTGGTTCTGGCATTGATTCGGATGTTTGACATTTGATTTGGCCGTTAATTTTTGATATTTTTCTATATGTTTGTTTTTGCATTCGTTATATTTACTAATTTCGCGTTTATTTAATGTTTCCATGCAAAAATTATAATCAAACGTCGTTAAAACTTTCTTTAATTCACTGGATGATGTGTCTATGGATTTATTGATGTCATATAGATCGGAGCGTTTTTGTTGGATTACCGCCCGTAACAACTTTATACTCGCCTGATTTAAGATCTTAGCGCTTCCTCGAATGTCCTTTTTGGTGGATATTTTGACACACGTAGGAATGAGATTATGGTCTCGGCATCTCTTCAAGAAATTTAAGGCTGTTAGACATCTTGCGCGCTTAGTCTTTAGATCTTCTAATCGGCGTATTTTATTTGCAGTTACCAGTCCGTACTGGTTTACATAATGATTTCTTATATTTACGCGAACACTACACATTGAAATAATACTCGTTTTTACGGAATTTATCGCGTATATTTAATTTTTTAATACCCGACGTTTCGAGAGCTTTACAGCACCCATGGTCACGGGAAGGACTGAGATGTTTAACGTCCAGATGTCATAGTTAACCGCGGTTACCATAGATTAAAATTTAACTTTTGTTCCGATCTACACAGTATGAACTTATGGTATCATGAAGCCTTGCAGTTGTATGCTTGGGTTGGGATTTAATTTTATTTATTATAGGATCCCAAGCAGATGGTAGCACCCAGCCATCTTCTCTATTGAAATTAGGGTGTTTTTTGATTTCAATAGCCTCGCGAATCATCCTTGGAAGGAATCGGTGTTCTTTAGCGAGGATTTGTGGTCTATCAAATCTGATGTAGTGACGTGGGCGATCCTGTACATGTTCACAGACTGCAGACTTCCCGGAGCGTCGATTCTTCACATCAGCTATATGTTCTTTGACGCGGGTTTTAATTGATCTTTTAGTTTGTCCTATGTAGGAGAGACCACATTCACAATCAAGCTTGTACACTCCTGCATCTTGCAGAGGGACGTTACACTTGACTGATGGTAAAAACTGACCAATCTTCTTCGGCGGCTTGAAGTATGTTTTGATGGAAGCGCGCTTCAAGATGTAGCCAATCTTGTCAGTGACTCCTCTAACATATGGCAGTACAGCAGGTACACGCTCGACTGTGGCCGGCTTCACTCGTTCTCTGTGACGTAGGCGCGGGACCCGAAGCTTGTTGTCATGCAAAACTTGCTTGACGTGTTGGAGCTCGGCAGCCAGGTGTTTACTGTCACAGATCCCTCGTGCTCTCTGAAACAAAGATTTACCCACGGTAGCTAACTGTGAAGGATGGTGGTGAGAATCACCGTTTAAATATCTATCTGTATGGGTCTTTTTTCTATACACAGTATGGCTCAAGGTGTTATCAGGATTCCGAATTACTAACACATCTAGAAAAGCTAAGGAATTGTTTGCCTCTAACTCCATTGTGAACTGAATTTTAGAATTTATAGAGTTAAGATGGTCTAAAAATGCAGTTACTTTATCTAAAGGTAGAATTGTGAAAGTGTCGTCTACGTACCGCTTGTAGAATCTTGGATTTATGGGAGAAGTAAGCAGGGCTTTCTCCTCAAAGTCTTCCATGAATATGTCGGCGACAATGGGAGATACAGGTGAGCCCATCGCCACACCATCTACTTGCTTGTAGAACTCCTCCTTCCACAATAAGTAGCCAGATGTAAGGCAGTGTCTGAGTAATACTGCATATTCTACGGGCATGTTGTTTTCCTCCAGCCTCCTAGTTACAATTGAGATGCAGTCTTCAACAGGTAAGCATGTAAACAATGACTGCACATCAAAACTGACCATAGTTTCATTGTCTGCCAGACGCAGGTCTTTAATCTCGCTGACAAAATGGTAGGAATCCTTTATGTGTGCTCTTGTGTGTCCCCTGAGCGGTGAGAGTATTTTCGCTAAGTGTTGAGCCAATCTGTAAGTTGGTGAATCGATTTGGCTCACTATGGGACGTAATGGAGCATTGGGCTTGTGTATTTTTGGTAACCCGTACAACTTTGGTGATTTGGCGCACGTAGGTATTATCCATTTTACGTCCAGATTTAATTTTTCGGAGTGTTTCTTTATGAGGTCACTAGTTGTTTTTAGTGTGCTATTTGTTGGGTCGTTTTTAACCTTTTTATAAGTACTTACATCCGACAAAAGTTCTTGTATTTTTGAATTATAATCTGACGTATCCATGACTACCGTGGCGTTTCCCTTATCTGCGCGGAGAATCGTAAGTTCTGGTTTATTGCGTAGGTTCTTTAACGCTATAAATTCGTCTCTGGGAAGATTCGGTTTAGGCACTGAACATCGACGTAACATAGACGAAATGTCTTGACGTATCGCCTCCAAATCTTCTTTCCGCATATTGTTTTTAAATAAACAGTCCTCGACGCTACAGATAATTTCTTCGTACGGTAATCTGCGCGGACCTATAGCAAAATTTAGTCCTTTGGATAAAACCTTTATTGTTGCATCATCCAGTGTTTGTTTTGACAGATTATAGACCGCGATTAATCTATGATCTGTGTTTGTCAATGGTTGCTTTTGGTTCTGGCATTGATTCGGATGTTTGACATTTGATTTGGCCGTTAATTTTTGATATTTTTCTATATGTTTGTTTTTGCATTCGTTATATTTACTAATTTCGCGTTTATTTAATGTTTCCATGCAAAAATTATAATCAAACGTCGTTAAAACTTTCTTTAATTCACTGGATGATGTGTCTATGGATTTATTGATGTCATATAGATCGGAGCGTTTTTGTTGGATTACCGCCCGTAACAACTTTTTACTCGCCTGATTTAAGATCTTAGCGCTTCCTCGAATGTCCTTTTTGGTGGATATTTTGACACACGTAGGAATGAGATTATGGTCTCGGCATCTCTTCAAGAAATTTAAGGCTGTTAGATATCTTGCGCGCTTAGTCTTTAGATCTTCTAATCGGCGTATTTTATTTGCAATTACCAGTCCGTACTGGTTTACATAATGATTTCTTATATTTACGCGAACACTACACATTGAAATAATACTCGTTTTTACGGAATTTATCGCGTATATTTAATTTTTTAATACCCGACGTTTCGAGAGCTTTACAGCACCCATGGTCACGGGAAGGACTGAGATGTTTAACGTCCAGATGTCATAGTTAACCGCGGTTACCATAGATTAAAATTTAACTTTTGTTCCGATCTACACAGTATGAACTTATGGTATCATGAAGCCTTGCAGTTGTATGCTTGGGTTGGGATTTAATTTTATTTATTATAGGATCCCAAGCAGATGGTAGCACCCAGCCATCTTCTCTATTGAAATTAGGGTGTTTTTTGATTTCAATAGCCTCGCGAATCATCCTTGGAAGGAATCGGTGTTCTTTAACGAGGATTTGTGGTCTATCAAATCTGATGTAGTGACGTGGGCGATCCTGTACATGTTCACAGACTGCAGACTTCCCGGAGCGTCGATTCTTCACATCAGCTATATGTTCTTTGACGCGGGTTTTAATTGATCTTTTAGTTTGTCCTATGTAGGAGAGACCACATTCACAATCAAGCTTGTACACTCCTGCATCTTGCAGAGGGACGTTACACTTGACTGATGGTAAAAACTGACCAATCTTCTTCGGCGGCTTGAAGTATGTTTTGATGGAAGCGCGCTTCAAGATGTAGCCAATCTTGTCAGTGACTCCTCTAACATATGGCAGTACAGCAGGTACACGCTCGACTGTGGCCGGCTTCACTCGTTCTCTGTGACGTAGGCGCGGGACCCGAAGCTTGTTGTCATGCAAAACTTGCTTGACGTGTTGGAGCTCGGCAGCCAGGTGTTTACTGTCACAGATCCCTCGTGCTCTCTGAAACAAAGATTTACCCACGGTAGCTAACTGTGAAGGATGGTGGTGAGAATCACCGTTTAAATATCTATCTGTATGGGTCTTTTTTCTATACACAGTATGGCTCAAGGTGTTATCAGGATTCCGAATTACTAACACATCTAGAAAAGCTAAGGAATTGTTTGCCTCTAACTCCATTGTGAACTGAATTTTAGAATTTATAGAGTTAAGATGGTCTAAAAATGCAGTTACTTTATCTAAAGGTAGAATTGTGAAAGTGTCGTCTACGTACCGCTTGTAGAATCTTGGATTTATGGGAGAAGTAAGCAGGGCTTTCTCCTCAAAGTCTTCCATGAATATGTCGGCGACAATGGGAGATACAGGTGAGCCCATCGCCACACCATCTACTTGCTTGTAGAACTCCTCCTTCCACAATAAGTAGCCAGATGTAAGGCAGTGTCTGAGTAATACTGCATATTCTACGGGCATGTTGTTTTCCTCCAGCCTCCTAGTTACAATTGAGATGCAGTCTTCAACAGGTAAGCATGTAAACAATGACTGCACATCAAAACTGACCATAGTTTCATTGTCTGCCAGACGCAGGTCTTTAATCTCGCTGACAAAATGGTGGGAATCCTTTATGTGTGCTCTTGTGTGTCCCCTGAGCGGTGAGAGTATTTTCGCTAAGTGTTGAGCCAATCTGTAAGTTGGTGAATCGATTTGGCTCACTATGGGACGTAATGGAGCATTGGGCTTGTGTATTTTTGGTAACCCGTACAACTTTGGTGATTTGGCGCACGTAGGTATTATCCATTTTACGTCCAGATTTAATTTTTCGGAGTGTTTCTTTATGAGGTCACTAGTTGTTTTTAGTGTGCTATTTGTTGGGTCGTTTTTAACCTTTTTATAAGTACTTACATCCGACAAAAGTTCTTGTATTTTTGAATTATAATCTGACGTATCCATGACTACCGTGGCGTTTCCCTTATCTGCGCGGAGAATCGTAAGTTCTGGTTTATTGCGTAGGTTCTTTAACGCTATAAATTCGTCTCTGGGAAGATTCGGTTTAGGCACTGAACATCGACGTAACATAGACGAAATGTCTTGACGTATCGCCTCCAAATCTTCTTTCCGCATATTGTTTTTAAATAAACAGTCCTCGACGCTACAGATAATTTCTTCGTACGGTAATCTGCGCGGACCTATAGCAAAATTTAGTCCTTTGGATAAAACCTTTATTGTTGCATCATCCAGTGTTTGTTTTGACAGATTATAGACCGCGATTAATCTATGATCTGTGTTTGTCAATGGCTGCTTTTGGTTCTGGCATTGATTCGGATGTTTGACATTTGATTTGGCCGTTAATTTTTGATATTTTTCTATATGTTTGTTTTTGCATTCGTTATATTTACTAATTTCGCGTTTATTTAATGTTTCCATGCAAAAATTATAATCAAACGTCGTTAAAACTTTCTTTAATTCACTGGATGATGTGTCTATGGATTTATTGATGTCATATAGATCGGAGCGTTTTTGTTGGATTACCGCCCGTAACAACTTTTTACTCGCCTGATTTAAGATCTTAGCGCTTCCTCGAATGTCCTTTTTGGTGGATATTTTGACACACGTAGGAATGAGATTATGGTCTCGGCATCTCTTCAAGAAATTTAAGGCTGTTAGATATCTTGCGCGCTTAGTCTTTAGATCTTCTAATCGGCGTATTTTATTTGCAATTACCAGTCCGTACTGGTTTACATAATGATTTCTTATATTTACGCGAACACTACACATTGAAATAATACTCGTTTTTACGGAATTTATCGCGTATATTTAATTTTTTAATACCCGACGTTTCGAGAGCTTTACAGCACCCATGGTCACGGGAAGGACTGAGATGTTTAACGTCCAGATGTCATAGTTAACCGCGGTTACCATAGATTAAAATTTAACTTTTGTTCCGATCTACACAGTATGAACTTATGGTATCATGAAGCCTTGCAGTTGTATGCTTGGGTTGGGATTTAATTTTATTTATTATAGGATCCCAAGCAGATGGTAGCACCCAGCCATCTTCTCTATTGAAATTAGGGTGTTTTTTGATTTCAATAGCCTCGCGAATCATCCTTGGAAGGAATCGGTGTTCTTTAACGAGGATTTGTGGTCTATCAAATCTGATGTAGTGACGTGGGCGATCCTGTACATGTTCACAGACTGCAGACTTCCCGGAGCGTCGATTCTTCACATCAGCTATATGTTCTTTGACGCGGGTTTTAATTGATCTTTTAGTTTGTCCTATGTAGGAGAGACCACATTCACAATCAAGCTTGTACACTCCTGCATCTTGCAGAGGGACGTTACACTTGACTGATGGTAAAAACTGACCAATCTTCTTCGGCGGCTTGAAGTATGTTTTGATGGAAGCGCGCTTCAAGATGTAGCCAATCTTGTCAGTGACTCCTCTAACATATGGCAGTACAGCAGGTACACGCTCGACTGTGGCCGGCTTCACTCGTTCTCTGTGACGTAGGCGCGGGACCCGAAGCTTGTTGTCATGCAAAACTTGCTTGACGTGTTGGAGCTCGGCAGCCAGGTGTTTACTGTCACAGATCCCTCGTGCTCTCTGAAACAAAGATTTACCCACGGTAGCTAACTGTGAAGGATGGTGGTGAGAATCACCGTTTAAATATCTATCTGTATGGGTCTTTTTTCTATACACAGTATGGCTCAAGGTGTTATCAGGATTCCGAATTACTAACACATCTAGAAAAGCTAAGGAATTGTTTGCCTCTAACTCCATTGTGAACTGAATTTTAGAATTTATAGAGTTAAGATGGTCTAAAAATGCAGTTACTTTATCTAAAGGTAGAATTGTGAAAGTGTCGTCTACGTACCGCTTGTAGAATCTTGGATTTATGGGAGAAGTAAGCAGGGCTTTCTCCTCAAAGTCTTCCATGAATATGTCGGCGACAATGGGAGATACAGGTGAGCCCATCGCCACACCATCTACTTGCTTGTAGAACTCCTCCTTCCACAATAAGTAGCCAGATGTAAGGCAGTGTCTGAGTAATACTGCATATTCTACGGGCATGTTGTTTTCCTCCAGCCTCCTAGTTACAATTGAGATGCAGTCTTCAACAGGTAAGCATGTAAACAATGACTGCACATCAAAACTGACCATAGTTTCATTGTCTGCCAGACGCAGGTCTTTAATCTCGCTAACAAAATGGTAGGAATCCTTTATGTGTGCTCTTGTGTGTCCCCTGAGCGGTGAGAGTATTTTCGCTAAGTGTTGAGCCAATCTGTAAGTTGGTGAATCGATTTGGCTCACTATGGGACGTAATGGAGCATTGGGCTTGTGTATTTTTGGTAACCCGTACAACTTTGGTGATTTGGCGCACGTAGGTATTATCCATTTTACGTCCAGATTTAATTTTTCGGAGTGTTTCTTTATGAGGTCACTAGTTGTTTTTAGTGTGCTATTTGTTGGGTCGTTTTTAACCTTTTTATAAGTACTTACATCCGACAAAAGTTCTTGTATTTTTGAATTATAATCTGACGTATCCATGACTACCGTGGCGTTTCCCTTATCTGCGCGGAGAATCGTAAGTTCTGGTTTATTGCGTAGGTTCTTTAACGCTATAAATTCGTCTCTGGGAAGATTCGGTTTAGGCACTGAACATCGACGTAACATAGACGAAATGTCTTGACGTATCGCCTCCAAATCTTCTTTCCGCATATTGTTTTTAAATAAACAGTCCTCGACGCTACAGATAATTTCTTCGTACGGTAATCTGCGCGGACCTATAGCAAAATTTAGTCCTTTGGATAAAACCTTTATTGTTGCATCATCCAGTGTTTGTTTTGACAGATTATAGACCGCGATTAATCTATGATCTGTGTTTGTCAATGGCTGCTTTTGGTTCTGGCATTGATTCGGATGTTTGACATTTGATTTGGCCGTTAATTTTTGATATTTTTCTATATGTTTGTTTTTGCATTCGTTATATTTACTAATTTCGCGTTTATTTAATGTTTCCATGCAAAAATTATAATCAAACGTCGTTAAAACTTTCTTTAATTCACTGGATGATGTGTCTATGGATTTATTGATGTCATATAGATCGGAGCGTTTTGTTGGATTACCGCCCGTAACAACTTTTTACTCGCCTGATTTAAGATCTTAGCGCTTCCTCGAATGTCCTTTTTGGTGGATATTTTGACACACGTAGGAATGAGATTATGGTCTCGGCATCTCTTCAAGAAATTTAAGGCTGTTAGATATCTTGCGCGCTTAGTCTTTAGATCTTCTAATCGGCGTATTTTATTTGCAATTACCAGTCCGTACTGGTTTACATAATGATTTCTTATATTTACGCGAACACTACACATTGAAATAATACTCGTTTTTTACGGAATTTATCGCGTATATTTAATTTTTTAATACCCGACGTTTCGAGAGCTTTACAGCACCCATGGTCACGGGAAGGACTGAGATGTTTAACGTCCAGATGTCATAGTTAACCGCGGTTACCATAGATTAAAATTTAACTTTTGTTCCGATCTACACAGTATAAACTTATGGTATCATGAAGCCTTGCAGTTGTATGCTTGGGTTGGGATTTAATTTTATTTATTATAGGATCCCAAGCAGATGGTAGCACCCAGCCATCTTCTCTATTGAAATTAGGGTGTTTTTTGATTTCAATAGCCTCGCGAATCATCCTTGGAAGGAATCGGTGTTCTTTAGCGAGGATTTGTGGTCTATCAAATCCGATGTAGTGACGTGGGCGATCCTGTACATGTTCACAGACTGCAGACTTCCCGGAGCGTCGATTCTTCACATCAGCTATATGTTCTTTGACGCGGGTTTTGATTGATCTTTTAGTTTGTCCTATGTAGGAGAGACCACATTCACAATCAAGCTTGTACACTCCTGCATCTTGCAGAGGGCCGTTACACTTGACTGATGGTAAAAACTGACCAATCTTCTTCGGCGGCTTGAAGTATGTTTTGATGGAAGCGCGCTTCAAGATGTAGCCAATCTTGTCAGTGACTCCTCTAACATATGGCAGTACAGCAGGTACACGCTCGACTGTGGCCGGCTTCACTCGTTCTCTGTGACGTAGGCGCGGGACCCGAAGCTTGTTGTCATGCAAAACTTGCTTGACGTGTTGGAGCTCGGCAGCCAGGTGTTTACTGTCACAGATCCCTCGTGCTCTCTGAAACAAAGATTTACCCACGGTAGCTAACTGTGAAGGATGGTGGTGAGAATCACCGTTTAAATATCTATCTGTATGGGTCTTTTTTCTATACACAGTATGGCTCAAGGTGTTATCAGGATTCCGAATTACTAACACATCTAGAAAAGCTAAGGAATTGTTTGCCTCTAACTCCATTGTGAACTGAATTTTAGAATTTATAGAGTTAAGATGGTCTAAAAATGCAGTTACTTTATCTAAAGGTAGAATTGTGAAAGTGTCGTCTACGTACCGCTTGTAGAATCTTGGATTTATGGGAGAAGTAAGCAGGGCTTTCTCCTCAAAGTCTTCCATGAATATGTCGGCGACAATGGGAGATACAGGTGAGCCCATCGCCACACCATCTACTTGCTTGTAGAACTCCTCCTTCCACAATAAGTAGCCAGATGTAAGGCAGTGTCTGAGTAATACTGCATATTCTACGGGCATGTTGTTTTCCTCCAGCCTCCTAGTTACAATTGAGATGCAGTCTTCAACAGGTAAGCATGTAAACAATGACTGCACATCAAAACTGACCATAGTTTCATTGTCTGCCAGACGCAGGTCTTTAATCTCGCTGACAAAATGGTAGGAATCCTTTATGTGTGCTCTTGTGTGTCCCCTGAGCGGTGAGAGTATTTTCGCTAAGTGTTGAGCCAATCTGTAAGTTGGTGAATCGATTTGGCTCACTATGGGACGTAATGGAGCATTGGGCTTGTGTATTTTTGGTAACCCGTACAACTTTGGTGATTTGGCGCACGTAGGTATTATCCATTTTACGTCCAGATTTAATTTTTCGGAGTGTTTCTTTATGAGGTCACTAGTTGTTTTTAGTGTGCTATTTGTTGGGTCGTTTTTAACCTTTTTATAAGTACTTACATCCGACAAAAGTTCTTGTATTTTTGAATTATAATCTGACGTATCCATGACTACCGTGGCGTTTCCCTTATCTGCCAGGAGAATCGTAGGTTCTGGTTTATTGCGTAGGTTCTTTAACGCTATAAATTCGTCTCTGGGAAGATTCGGTTTAGGCCTGAACATCGACGTAACATAGACGAAATGTCTTGACGTATCGCCTCCAAATCTTCTTTCCGCATATTGTTTTTAAATAAACAGTCCTCGACGCTACAGATAATTTCTTCGTACGGTAATCTGCGCGGACCTATAGCAAAATTTAGTCCTTTGGATAAAACCTTTATTGTTGCATCATCCAGTGTTTGTTTTGACAGATTATAGACCGCGATTAATCTATGATCTGTGTTTGTCAATGGTTGCTTTTGGTTCTGGCATTGATTCGGATGTTTGACATTTGATTTGGCCGTTAATTTTTGATATTTTTCTATATGTTTGTTTTTGCATTCGTTATATTTACTAATTTCGCGTTTATTTAATGTTTCCATGCAAAAATTATAATCAAACGTCGTTAAAACTTTCTTTAATTCACTGGATGATGTGTCTATGGATTTATTGATGTCATATAGATCGGAGCGTTTTTGTTGGATTACCGCCCGTAACAACTTTATACTCGCCTGATTTAAGATCTTAGCGCTTCCTCGAATGTCCTTTTTGGTGGATATTTTGACACACGTAGGAATGAGATTATGGTCTCGGCATCTCTTCAAGAAATTTAAGGCTGTTAGACATCTTGCGCGCTTAGTCTTTAGATCTTCTAATCGGCGTATTTTATTTGCAGTTACCAGTCCGTACTGGTTTACATAATGATTTCTTATATTTACGCGAACACTACACATTGAAATAATACTCGTTTTTACGGAATTTATCGCGTATATTTAATTTTTTAATACCCGACGTTTCGAGAGCTTTACAGCACCCATGGTCACGGGAAGGACTGAGATGTTTAACGTCCAGATGTCATAGTTAACCGCGGTTACCATAGATTAAAATTTAACTTTTGTTCCGATCTACACAGTATGAACTTATGGTATCATGAAGCCTTGCAGTTGTATGCTTGGGTTGGGATTTAATTTTATTTATTATAGGATCCCAAGCAGATGGTAGCACCCAGCCATCTTTTCTATTGAAATTAGGGTGTTTTTTGATTTCAATAGCCTCGCGAATCATCCTTGGAAGGAATCGGTGTTCTTTAGCGAGGATTTGTGGTCTATCAAATCTGATGTAGTGACGTGGGCGATCCTGTACATGTTCACAGACTGCAGACTTCCCGGAGCGTCGATTCTTCACATCAGCTATATGTTCTTTGACGCGGGTTTTAATTGATCTTTTAGTTTGTCCTATGTAGGAGAGACCACATTCACAATCAAGCTTGTACACTCCTGCATCTTGCAGAGGGACGTTACACTTGACTGATGGTAAAAACTGACCAATCTTCTTCGGCGGCTTGAAGTATGTTTTGATGGAAGCGCGCTTCAAGATGTAGCCAATCTTGTCAGTGACTCCTCTAACATATGGCAGTACAGCAGGTACACGCTCGACTGTGGCCGGCTTCACTCGTTCTCTGTGACGTAGGCGCGGGACCCGAAGCTTGTTGTCATGCAAAACTTGCTTGACGTGTTGGAGCTCGGCAGCCAGGTGTTTACTGTCACAGATCCCTCGTGCTCTCTGAAACAAAGATTTACCCACGGTAGCTAACTGTGAAGGATGGTGGTGAGAATCACCGTTTAAATATCTATCTGTATGGGTCTTTTTTCTATACACAGTATGGCTCAAGGTGTTATCAGGATTCCGAATTACTAACACATCTAGAAAAGCTAAGGAATTGTTTGCCTCTAACTCCATTGTGAACTGAATTTTAGAATTTATATAGTTAAGATGGTCTAAAAATGCAGTTACTTTATCTAAAGGTAGAATTGTGAAAGTGTCGTCTACGTACCGCTTGTAGAATCTTGGATTTATGGGAGAAGTAAGCAGGGCTTTCTCCTCAAAGTCTTCCATGAATATGTCGGCGACAATGGGAGATACAGGTGAGCCCATCGCCACACCATCTACTTGCTTGTAGAACTCCTCCTTCCACAATAAGTAGCCAGATGTAAGGCAGTGTCTGAGTAATACTGCATATTCTACGGGCATGTTGTTTTCCTCCAGCCTCCTAGTTACAATTGAGATGCAGTCTTCAACAGGTAAGCATGTAAACAATGACTGCACATCAAAACTGACCATAGTTTCATTGTCTGCCAGACGCAGGTCTTTAATCTCGCTGACAAAATGGTAGGAATCCTTTATGTGTGCTCTTGTGTGTCCCCTGAGCGGTGAGAGTATTTTCGCTAAGTGTTGAGCCAATCTGTAAGTTGGTGAATCGATTTGGCTCACTATGGGACGTAATGGAGCATTGGGCTTGTGTATTTTTGGTAACCCGTACAACTTTGGTGATTTGGCGCACGTAGGTATTATCCATTTTACGTCCAGATTTAATTTTTCGGAGTGTTTCTTTATGAGGTCACTAGTTGTTTTTAGTGTGCTATTTGTTGGGTCGTTTTTAACCTTTTTATAAGTACTTACATCCGACAAAAGTTCTTGTATTTTTGAATTATAATCTGACGTATCCATGACTACCGTGGCGTTTCCCTTATCTGCGCGGAGAATCGTAAGTTCTGGTTTATTGCGTAGGTTCTTTAACGCTATAAATTCGTCTTTGGGAAGATTCGGTTTAGGCACTGAACATCGACGTAACATAGACGAAATGTCTTGACGTATCGCCTCCAAATCTTCTTTCCGCATATTGTTTTTAAATAAACAGTCCTCGACGCTACAGATAATTTCTTCGTACGGTAATCTGCGCGGACCTATAGCAAAATTTAGTCCTTTGGATAAAACCTTTATTGTTGCATCATCCAGTGTTTGTTTTGACAGATTATAGACCGCGATTAATCTATGATCTGTGTTTGTCAATGGTTGCTTTTGGTTCTGGCATTGATTCGGATGTTTGACATTTGATTTGGCCGTTAATTTTTGATATTTTTCTATATGTTTGTTTTTGCATTCGTTATATTTACTAATTTCGCGTTTATTTAATGTTTCCATGCAAAAATTATAATCAAACGTCGTTAAAACTTTCTTTAATTCACTGGATGATGTGTCTATGGATTTATTGATGTCATATAGATCGGAGCGTTTTTGTTGGATTACCGCCCGTAACAACTTTTTACTCGCCTGATTTAAGATCTTAGCGCTTCCTCGAATGTCCTTTTTGGTGGATATTTTGACACACGTAGGAATGAGATTATGGTCTCGGCATCTCTTCAAGAAATTTAAGGCTGTTAGATATCTTGCGCGCTTAGTCTTTAGATCTTCTAATCGGCGTATTTTATTTGCAATTACCAGTCCGTACTGGTTTACATAATGATTTCTTATATTTACGCGAACACTACACATTGAAATAATACTCGTTTTTACGGAATTTATCGCGTATATTTAATTTTTTTTTTAATTTTTTTTAATACCCGACGTTGCGAGAGCTTTACAGCACCCATGGTCACGGGAAGGACTGAGATGTTTAACGTCCAGATGTCATAGTTAACCGCGGTTACCATAGATTAAAATTTAACTTTTGTTCCGATCTACACAGTATGAACTTATGGTATCATGAAGCCTTGCAGTTGTATGCTTGGGTTGGGATTTAATTTTATTTATTATAGGATCCCAAGCAGATGGTAGCACCCAGCCATCTTCTCTATTGAAATTAGGGTGTTTTTTGATTTCAATAGCCTCGCGAATCATCCTTGGAAGGAATCGGTGTTCTTTAGCGAGGATTTGTGGTCTATCAAATCTGACGTAGTGACGTGGGCGATCCTGTACATGTTCACAGACTGCAGACTTCCCGGAGCGTCGATTCTTCACATCAGCTATATGTTCTTTGACGCGGGTTTTAATTGATCTTTTAGTTTGTCCTATGTAGGAGAGACCACATTCACAATCAAGCTTGTACACTCCTGCATCTTGCAGAGGGCCGTTACACTTGACTGATGGTAAAAACTGACCAATCTTCTTCGGCGGCTTGAAGTATGTTTTGATGGAAGCGCGCTTCAAAATGTAGCCAATCTTGTCAGTGACTCCTCTAACATATGGCAGTACAGCAGGTACACGCTCGACTGTGGCCGGCTTCACTCGTTCTCTGTGACGTAGGCGCGGGACCCGAAGCTTGTTGTCATGCAAAACTTGCTTGACGTGTTGGAGCTCGGCAGCCAGGTGTTTACTGTCACAGATCCCTCGTGCTCTCTGAAACAAAGATTTACCCACGGTAGCTAACTGTGAAGGATGGTGGTGAGAATCACCGTTTAAATATCTATCTGTATGGGTCTTTTTTCTATACACAGTATGGCTCAAGGTGTTATCAGGATTCCGAATTACTAACACATCTAGAAAAGCTAAGGAATTGTTTGCCTCTAACTCCATTGTGAACTGAATTTTAGAATTTATAGAGTTAAGATGGTCTAAAAATGCAGTTACTTTATCTAAAGGTAGAATTGTGAAAGTGTCGTCTACGTACCGCTTGTAGAATCTTGGATTTATGGGAGAAGTAAGCAAGGCTTTCTCCTCAAAGTCTTCCATGAATATGTCGGCGACAATGGGAGATACAGGTGAGCCCATCGCCACACCATCTACTTGCTTGTAGAACTCCTCCTTCCACAATAAGTAGCCAGATGTAAGGCAGTGTCTGAGTAATACTGCATATTCTACGGGCATGTTGTTTTCCTCCAGCCTCCTAGTTACAATTGAGATGCAGTCTTCAACAGGTAAGCATGTAAACAATGACTGCACATCAAAACTGACCATAGTTTCATTGTCTGCCAGACGCAGGTCTTTAATCTCGCTGACAAAATGGTAGGAATCCTTTATGTGTGCTCTTGTGTGTCCCCTGAGCGGTGAGAGTATTTTCGCTAAGTGTTGAGCCAATCTGTAAGTTGGTGAATCGATTTGGCTCACTATGGGACGTAATGGAGCATTGGGCTTGTGTATTTTTGGTAACCCGTACAACTTTGGTGATTTGGCGCACGTAGGTATTATCCATTTTACGTCCAGATTTAATTTTTCGGAGTGTTTCTTTATGAGGTCACTAGTTGTTTTTAGTGTGCTATTTGTTGGGTCGTTTTTAACCTTTTTATAAGTACTTACATCCGACAAAAGTTCTTGTATTTTTGAATTATAATCTGACGTATCCATGACTACCGTGGCGTTTCCCTTATCTGCGCGGAGAATCGTAAGTTCTGGTTTATTGCGTAGGTTCTTTAACGCTATAAATTCGTCTCTGGGAAGATTCGGTTTAGGCACTGAACATCGACGTAACATAGACGAAATGTCTTGACGTATCGCCTCCAAATCTTCTTTCCGCATATTGTTTTTAAATAAACAGTCCTCGACGCTACAGATAATTTCTTCGTACGGTAATCTGCGCGGACCTATAGCAAAATTTAGTCCTTTGGATAAAACCTTTATTGTTGCATCATCCAGTGTTTGTTTTGACAGATTATAGACCGCGATTAATCTATGATCTGTGTTTGTCAATGGTTGCTTTTGGTTCTGGCATTGATTCGGATGTTTGACATTTGATTTGGCCGTTAATTTTTGATATTTTCCTATATGTTTGTTTTTGCATTCGTTATATTTACTAATTTCGCGTTTATTTAATGTTTCCATGCAAAAATTATAATCAAACGTCGTTAAAACTTTCTTTAATTCACTGGATGATGTGTCTATGGATTTATTGATGTCATATAGATCGGAGCGTTTTTGTTGGATTACCGCCCGTAACAACTTTTTACTCGCCTGATTTAAGATCTTAGCGCTTCCTCGAATGTCCTTTTTGGTGGATATTTTGACACACGTAGGAATGAGATTATGGTCTCGGCATCTCTTCAAGAAATTTAAGGCTGTTAGATATCTTGCGCGCTTAGTCTTTAGATCTTCTAATCGGCGTATTTTATTTGCAATTACCAGTCCGTACTGGTTTACATAATGATTTCTTATATTTACGCGAACACTACACATTGAAATAATACTCGTTTTTACGGAATTTATCGCGTATATTTAATTTTTTAATACCCGACGTTTCGAGAGCTTTACAGCACCCATGGTCACGGGAAGGACTGAGATGTTTAACGTCCAGATGTCATAGTTAACCGCGGTTACCATAGATTAAAATTTAACTTTTGTTCCGATCTACACAGTATGAACTTATGGTATCATGAAGCCTTGCAGTTGTATGCTTGGGTTGGGATTTAATTTTATTTATTATAGGATCCCAAGCAGATGGTAGCACCCAGCCATCTTCTCTATTGAAATTAGGGTGTTTTTTGATTTCAATAGCCTCGCGAATCATCCTTGGAAGGAATCGGTGTTCTTTAGCGAGGATTTGTGGTCTATCAAATCTGATGTAGTGACGTGGGCGATCCTGTATATGTTCACAGACTGCAGACTTCCCGGAGCGTCGATTCTTCACATCAGCTATATGTTCTTTGACGCGGGTTTTAATTGATCTTTTAGTTTGTCCTATGTAGGAGAGACCACATTCACAATCAAGCTTGTACACTCCTGCATCTTGCAGAGGGACGTTACACTTGACTGATGGTAAAAACTGACCAATCTTCTTCGGCGGCTTGAAGTATGTTTTGATGGAAGCGCGCTTCAAGATGTAGCCAATCTTGTCAGTGACTCCTCTAACATATGGCAGTACAGCAGGTACACGCTCGACTGTGGCCGGCTTCACTCGTTCTCTGTGACGTAGGCGCGGGACCCGAAGCTTGTTGTCATGCAAAACTTGCTTGACGTGTTGGAGCTCGGCAGCCAGGTGTTTACTGTCACAGATCCCTCGTGCTCTCTGAAACAAAGATTTACCCACGGTAGCTAACTGTGAAGGATGGTGGTGAGAATCACCGTTTAAATATCTATCTGTATGGGTCTTTTTTCTATACACAGTATGGCTCAAGGTGTTATCAGGATTCCGAATTACTAACACATCTAGAAAAGCTAAGGAATTGTTTGCCTCTAACTCCATTGTGAACTGAATTTTAGAATTTATAGAGTTAAGATGGTCTAAAAATGCAGTTACTTTATCTAAAGGTAGAATTGTGAAAGTGTCGTCTACGTACCGCTTGTAGAATCTTGGATTTATGGGAGAAGTAAGCAGGGCTTTCTCCTCAAAGTCTTCCATGAATATGTCGGCGACAATGGGAGATACAGGTGAGCCCATCGCCACACCATCTACTTGCTTGTAGAACTCCTCCTTCCACAATAAGTAGCCAGATGTAAGGCAGTGTCTGAGTAATACTGCATATTCTACGGGCATGTTGTTTTCCTCCAGCCTCCTAGTTACAATTGAGATGCAGTCTTCAACAGGTAAGCATGTAAACAATGACTGCACATCAAAACTGACCATAGTTTCATTGTCTGCCAGACGCAGGTCTTTAATCTCGCTGACAAAATGGTAGGAATCCTTTATGTGTGCTCTTGTGTGTCCCCTGAGCGGTGAGAGTATTTTCGCTAAGTGTTGAGCCAATCTGTAAGTTGGTGAATCGATTTGGCTCACTATGGGACGTAATGGAGCATTGGGCTTGTGTATTTTTGGTAACCCGTACAACTTTGGTGATTTGGCGCACGTAGGTATTATCCATTTTACGTCCAGATTTAATTTTTCGGAGTGTTTCTTTATGAGGTCACTAGTTGTTTTTAGTGTGCTATTTGTTGGGTCGTTTTTAACCTTTTTATAAGTACTTACATCCGACAAAAGTTCTTGTATTTTTGAATTATAATCTGACGTATCCATGACTACCGTGGCGTTTCCCTTATCTGCGCGGAGAATCGTAAGTTCTGGTTTATTGCGTAGGTTCTTTAACGCTATAAATTCGTCTTTGGGAAGATTCGGTTTAGGCACTGAACATCGACGTAACATAGACGAAATGTCTTGACGTATCGCCTCCAAATCTTCTTTCCGCATATTGTTTTTAAATAAACAGTCCTCGACGCTACAGATAATTTCTTCGTACGGTAATCTGCGCGGACCTATAGCAAAATTTAGTCCTTTGGATAAAACCTTTATTGTTGCATCATCCAGTGTTTGTTTTGACAGATTATAGACCGCGATTAATCTATGATCTGTGTTTGTCAATGGTTGCTTTTGGTTCTGGCATTGATTCGGATGTTTGACATTTGATTTGGCCGTTAATTTTTGATATTTTTCTATATGTTTGTTTTTGCATTCGTTATATTTACTAATTTCGCGTTTATTTAATGTTTCCATGCAAAAATTATAATCAAACGTCGTTAAAACTTTCTTTAATTCACTGGATGATGTGTCTATGGATTTATTGATGTCATATAGATCGGAGCGTTTTTGTTGGATTACCGCCCGTAACAACTTTTTACTCGCCTGATTTAAGATCTTAACGCTTCCTCGAATGTCCGTTTTGGTGGATATTTTGACACACGTAGGAATGAGATTATGGTCTCGGCATCTCTTCAAGAAATTTAAGGCTGTTATATATCTTGCGCGCTTAGTCTTTAGATCTTCTAATCGGCGTATTTTATTTGCAATTACCAGTCCGTACTGGTTTACATAATGATTTCTTATATTTACGCGAACACTACACATTGAAATAATACTCGTTTTTACGGAATTTATCGCGTATATTTAATTTTTTAATACCCGACGTTTCGAGAGCTTTACAGCACCCATGGTCACGGGAAGGACTGAGATGTTTAACGTCCAGATGTCATAGTTAACCGCGGTTACCATAGATTAAAATTTAACTTTTGTTCCGATCTACACAGTATGAACTTATGGTATCATGAAGCCTTGCAGTTGTATGCTTGGGTTGGGATTTAATTTTATTTATTATAGGATCCCAAGCAGATGGTAGCACCCAGCCATCTTCTCTATTGAAATTAGGGTGTTTTTTGATTTCAATAGCCTCGCGAATCATCCTTGGAAGGAATCGGTGTTCTTTAGCGAGGATTTGTGGTCTATCAAATCTGATGTAGTGACGTGGGCGATCCTGTACATGTTCACAGACTGCAGACTTCCTGGAGCGTCGATTCTTCACATCAGCTATATGTTCTTTGACGCGGGTTTTAATTGATCTTTTAGTTTGTCCTATGTAGGAGAGACCACATTCACAATCAAGCTTGTACACTCCTGCATCTTGCAGAGGGACGTTACACTTGACTGATGGTAAAAACTGACCAATCTTCTTCGGCGGCTTGAAGTATGTTTTGATGGAAGCGCGCTTCAAGATGTAGCCAATCTTGTCAGTGACTCCTCTAACATATGGCAGTACAGCAGGTACACGCTCGACTGTGGCCGGCTTCACTCGTTCTCTGTGACGTAGGCGCGGGACCCGAAGCTTGTTGTCATGCAAAACTTGCTTGACGTGTTGGAGCTCGGCAGCCAGGTGTTTACTGTCACAGATCCCTCGTGCTCTCTGAAACAAAGATTTACCCACGGTAGCTAACTGTGAAGGATGGTGGTGAGAATCACCGTTTAAATATCTATCTGTATGGGTCTTTTTTCTATACACAGTATGGCTCAAGGTGTTATCAGGATTCCGAATTACTAACACATCTAGAAAAGCTAAGGAATTGTTTGCCTCTAACTCCATTGTGAACTGAATTTTAGAATTTATAGAGTTAAGATGGTCTAAAAATGCAGTTACTTTATCTAAAGGTAGAATTGTGAAAGTGTCGTCTACGTACCGCTTGTAGAATCTTGGATTTATGGGAGAAGTAAGCAGGGCTTTCTCCTCAAAGTCTTCCATGAATATGTCGGCGACAATGGGAGATACAGGTGAGCCCATCGCCACACCATCTACTTGCTTGTAGAACTCCTCCTTCCACAATAAGTAGCCAGATGTAAGGCAGTGTCTGAGTAATACTGCATATTCTACGGGCATGTTGTTTTCCTCCAGCCTCCTAGTTACAATTGAGATGCAGTCTTCAACAGGTAAGCATGTAAACAATGACTGCACATCAAAACTGACCATAGTTTCATTGTCTGCCAGACGCAGGTCTTTAATCTCGCTGACAAAATGGTAGGAATCCTTTATGTGTGCTCTTGTGTGTCCCCTGAGCGGTGAGAGTATTTTCGCTAAGTGTTGAGCCAATCTGTAAGTTGGTGAATCGATTTGGCTCACTATGGGACGTAATGGAGCATTGGGCTTGTGTATTTTTGGTAACCCGTACAACTTTGGTGATTTGGCGCACGTAGGTATTATCCATTTTACGTCCAGATTTAATTTTTCGGAGTGTTTCTTTATGAGGTCACTAGTTGTTTTTAGTGTGCTATTTGTTGGGTCGTTTTTAACCTTTTTATAAGTACTTACATCCGACAAAAGTTCTTGTATTTTTGAATTATAATCTGACGTATCCATGACTACCGTGGCGTTTCCCTTATCTGCGCGGAGAATCGTAAGTTCTGGTTTATTGCGTAGGTTCTTTAACGCTATAAATTCGTCTCTGGGAAGATTCGGTTTAGGCACTGAACATCGACGTAACATAGACGAAATGTCTTGACGTATCGCCTCCAAATCTTCTTTCCGCATATTGTTTTTAAATAAACAGTCCTCGACGCTACAGATAATTTCTTCGTACGGTAATCTGCGCGGACCTATAGCAAAATTTAGTCCTTTGGATAAAACCTTTATTGTTGCATCATCCAGTGTTTGTTTTGACAGATTATAGACCGCGATTAATCTATGATCTGTGTTTGTCAATGGTTGCTTTTGGTTCTGGCATTGATTCGGATGTTTGACATTTGATTTGGCCGTTAATTTTTGATATTTTTCTATATGTTTGTTTTTGCATTCGTTATATTTACTAATTTCGCGTTTATTTAATGTTTCCATGCAAAAATTATAATCAAACGTCGTTAAAACTTTCTTTAATTCACTGGATGATGTGTCTATGGATTTATTGATGTCATATAGATCGGAGCGTTTTTGTTGGATTACCGCCCGTAACAACTTTTTACTCGCCTGATTTAAGATCTTAGCGCTTCCTCGAATGTCCTTTTTGGTGGATATTTTGACACACGTAGGAATGAGATTATGGTCTCGGCATCTCTTCAAGAAATTTAAGGCTGTTAGATATCTTGCGCGCTTAGTCTTTAGATCTTCTAATCGGCGTATTTTATTTGCAATTACCAGTCCGTACTGGTTTACATAATGATTTCTTATATTTACGCGAACACTACACATTGAAATAATACTCGTTTTTACGGAATTTATCGCGTATATTTAATTTTTTAATACCCGACGTTTCGAGAGCTTTACAGCACCCATGGTCACGGGAAGGACTGAGATGTTTAACGTCCAGATGTCATAGTTAACCGCGGTTACCATAGATTAAAATTTAACTTTTGTTCCGATCTACACAGTATGAACTTATGGTATCATGAAGCCTTGCAGTTGTATGCTTGGGTTGGGATTTAATTTTATTTATTATAGGATCCCAAGCAGATGGTAGCACCCAGCCATCTTCTCTATTGAAATTAGGGTGTTTTTTGATTTCAATAGCCTCGCGAATCATCCTTGGAAGGAATCGGTGTTCTTTAGCGAGGATTTGTGGTCTATCAAATCTGATGTAGTGACGTGAACGATCCTGTACATGTTCACAGACTGCAGACTTCCCGGAGCGTCGATTCTTCACATCAGCTATATGTTCTTTGACGCGGGTTTTAATTGATCTTTTAGTTTGTCCTATGTAGGAGAGACCACATTCACAATCAAGCTTGTACACTCCTGCATCTTGCAGAGGGCCGTTACACTTGACTGATGGTAAAAACTGACCAATCGTCTTCGGCGGCTTGAAGTATGTTTTGATGGAAGCGCGCTTCAAGATGTAGCCAATCTTGTCAGTGACTCCTCTAACATATGGCAGTACAGCAGGTACACGCTCGACTGTGGCCGGCTTCACTCGTTCTCTGTGACGTAGGCGCGGGACCCGAAGCTTGTTGTCATGCAAAACTTGCTTGACGTGTTGGAGCTCGGCAGCCAGGTGTTTACTGTCACAGATCCCTCGTGCTCTCTGAAACAAAGATTTACCCACGGTAGCTAACTGTGAAGGATGGTGGTGAGAATCACCGTTTAAATATCTATCTGTATGGGTCTTTTTTCTATACACAGTATGGCTCAAGGTGTTATCAGGATTCCGAATTACTAACACATCTAGAAAAGCTAAGGAATTGTTTGCCTCTAACTCCATTGTGAACTGAATTTTAGAATTTATAGAGTTAAGATGGTCTAAAAATGCAGTTACTTTATCTAAAGGTAGAATTGTGAAAGTGTCGTCTACGTACCGCTTGTAGAATCTTGGATTTATGGGAGAAGTAAGCAGGGCTTTCTCCTCAAAGTCTTCCATGAATATGTCGGCGACAATGGGAGATACAGGTGAGCCCATCGCCACACCATCTACTTGCTTGTAGAACTCCTCCTTCCACAATAAGTAGCCAGATGTAAGGCAGTGTCTGAGTAATACTGCATATTCTACGGGCATGTTGTTTTCCTCCAGCCTCCTAGTTACAATTGAGATGCAGTCTTCAACAGGTAAGCATGTAAACAATGACTGCACATCAAAACTGACCATAGTTTCATTGTCTGCCAGACGCAGGTCTTTAATCTCGCTGACAAAATGGTAGGAATCCTTTATGTGTGCTCTTGTGTGTCCCCTGAGCGGTGAGAGTATTTTCGCTAAGTGTTGAGCCAATCTGTAAGTTGGTGAATCGATTTGGCTCACTATGGGACGTAATGGAGCATTGGGCTTGTGTATTTTTGGTAACCCGTACAACTTTGGTGATTTGGCGCACGTAGGTATTATCCATTTTACGTCCAGATTTAATTTTTCGGAGTGTTTCTTTATGAGGTCACTAGTTGTTTTTAGTGTGCTATTTGTTGGGTCGTTTTTAACCTTTTTATAAGTACTTACATCCGACAAAAGTTCTTGTATTTTTGAATTATAATCTGACGTATCCATGACTACCGTGGCGTTTCCCTGATCTGCCAGGAGAATCGTAAGTTCTGGTTTATTGCGTAGGTTCTTTAACGCTATAAATTCGTCTCTGGGAAGATTCGGTTTAGGCACTGAACATCGACGTAACATAGACGAAATGTCTTGACGTATCGCCTCCAAATCTTCTTTCCGCATATTGTTTTTAAATAAACAGTCCTCGACGCTACAGATAATTTCTTCGTACGGTAATCTGCGCGGACCTATAGCAAAATTTAGTCCTTTGGATAAAACCTTTATTGTTGCATCATCCAGTGTTTGTTTTGACAGATTATAGACCGCGATTAATCTATGATCTGTGTTTGTCAATGGTTGCTTTTGGTTCTGGCATTGATTCGGATGTTTGACATTTGATTTGGCCGTTAATTTTTGATATTTTTCTATATGTTTGTTTTTGCATTCGTTATATTTACTAATTTCGCGTTTATTTAATGTTTCCATGCAAAAATTATAATCAAACGTCGTTAAAACTTTCTTTAATTCACTGGATGATGTGTCTATGGATTTATTGATGTCATATAGATCGGAGCGTTTTTGTTGGATTACCGCCCGTAACAACTTTTTACTCGCCTGATTTAAGATCTTAGCGCTTCCTCGAATGTCCTTTTTGGTGGATATTTTGACACACGTAGGAATGAGATTATGGTCTCGGCATCTCTTCAAGAAATTTAAGGCTGTTAGATATCTTGCGCGCTTAGTCTTTAGATCTTCTAATCGGCGTATTTTATTTGCAATTACCAGTCCGTACTGGTTTACATAATGATTTCTTATATTTACGCGAACACTACACATTGAAATAATACTCGTTTTTACGGAATTTATCGCGTATATTTAATTTTTTAATACCCGACGTTTCGAGAGCTTTACAGCACCCATGGTCACGGGAAGGACTGAGATGTTTAACGTCCAGATGTCATAGTTAACCGCGGTTACCATAGATTAAAATTTAACTTTTGTTCCGATCTACACAGTATGAACTTATGGTATCATGAAGCCTTGCAGTTGTATGCTTGGGTTGGGATTTAATTTTATTTATTATAGGATCCCAAGCAGATGGTAGCACCCAGCCATCTTCTCTATTGAAATTAGGGTGTTTTTTGATTTCAATAGCCTCGCGAATCATCCTTGGAAGGAATCGGTGTTCTTTAGCGAGGATTTGTGGTCTATCAAATCTGATGTAGTGACGTGGGCGATCCTGTACATGTTCACAGACTGCAGACTTCCCGGAGCGTCGATTCTTCACATCAGCTATATGTTCTTTGACGCGGGTTTTAATTGATCTTTTAGTTTGTCCTATGTAGGAGAGACCACATTCACAATCAAGCTTGTACACTCCTGCATCTTGCAGAGGGACGTTACACTTGACTGATGGTAAAAACTGACCAATCTTCTTCGGCGGCTTGAAGTATGTTTTGATGGAAGCACGCTTCAAGATGTAGCCAATCTTGTCAGTGACTCCTCTAACATATGGCAGTACAGCAGGTACACGCTCGACTGTGGCCGGCTTCACTCGTTCTCTGTGACGTAGGCGCGGGACCCGAAGCTTGTTGTCATGCAAAACTTGCTTGACGTGTTGGAGCTCGGCAGCCAGGTGTTTACTGTCACAGATCCCTCGTGCTCTCTGAAACAAAGATTTACCCACGGTAGCTAACTGTGAAGGATGGTGGTGAGAATCACCGTTTAAATATCTATCTGTATGGGTCTTTTTTCTATACACAGTATGGCTCAAGGTGTTATCAGGATTCCGAATTACTAACACATCTAGAAAAGCTAAGGAATTGTTTGCCTCTAACTCCATTGTGAACTGAATTTTAGAATTTATAGAGTTAAGATGGTCTAAAAATGCAGTTACTTTATCTAAAGGTAGAATTGTGAAAGTGTCGTCTACGTACCGCTTGTAGAATCTTGGATTTATGGGAGAAGTAAGCAGGGCTTTCTCCTCAAAGTCTTCCATGAATATGTCGGCGACAATGGGAGATACAGGTGAGCCCATCACCACACCATCTACTTGCTTGTAGAACTCCTCCTTCCACAATAAGTAGCCAGATGTAAGGCAGTGTCTGAGTAATACTGCATATTCTACGGGCATGTTGTTTTCCTCCAGCCTCCTAGTTACAATTGAGATGCAGTCTTCAACAGGTAAGCATGTAAACAATGACTGCACATCAAAACTGACCATAGTTTCATTGTCTGCCAAACGCAGGTCTTTAATCTCGCTGACAAAATGGTAGGAATCCTTTATGTGTGCTCTTGTGTGTCCCCTGAGCGGTGAGAGTATTTTCGCTAAGTGTTGAGCCAATCTGTAAGTTGGTGAATCGATTTGGCTCACTATGGGACGTAATGGAGCATTGGGCTTGTGTATTTTTGGTAACCCGTACAACTTTGGTGATTTGGCGCACGTAGGTATTATCCATTTTACGTCCAGATTTAATTTTTCGGAGTGTTTCTTTATGAGATCACTAGTTGTTTTTAGTGTGCTATTTGTTGGGTCGTTTTTAACCTTTTTATAAGTACTTACATCCGACAAAAGTTCTTGTATTTTTGAATTATAATCTGACTTATCCATGACTACCGTGGCGTTTCCCTTATCTGCCAGGAGAATCGTAAGTTCTGGTTTATTGCGTAAGTTCTTTAACGCTATAAATTCGTCTCTGGGAAGATTCGGTTTAGGCACTGAACATCGACGTAACATAGACGAAATGTCTTGACGTATCGCCTCCAAATCTTCTTTCCGCATATTGTTTTTAAATAAACAGTCCTCGACGCTACAGATAATTTCTTCGTACGGTAATCTGCGCGGACCTATAGCAAAATTTAGTCCTTTGGATAAAACCTTTATTGTTGTCAAAAATACACAAGCCCAATGCTCCATTACGTCCCATAGTGAGCCAAATCGATTCACCAACTTACAGATTGGCTCAACACTTAGCGAAAATACTCTCACCGCTCAGGGGACACACAAGAGCACACATAAAGGATTCCTACCATTTTGTCAGCGAGATTAAAGACCTGCGTCTGGCAGACAATGAAACTATGGTCAGTTTTGATGTGCAGTCATTGTTTACATGCTTACCTGTTGAAGACTGCATCTCAATTGTAACTAGGAGGCTGGAGGAAAACAACATGCCCGTAGAATATGCAGTATTACTCAGACACTGCCTTACATCTGGCTACTTATTGTGGAAGGAGGAGTTCTACAAGCAAGTAGATGGTGTGGCGATGGGCTCACCTGTATCTCCCATTGTCGCCGACATATTCATGGAAGACTTTGAGGAGAAAGCCCTGCTTACTTCTCCCATAAATCCAAGATTCTACAAGCGGTACGTAGACGACACTTTCACAATTCTACCTTTAGATAAAGTAACTGCATTTTTAGACCATCTTAACTCTATAAATTCTAAAATTCAGTTCACAATGGAGTTAGAGGCAAACAATTCCTTAGCTTTTCTAGATGTGTTAGTAATTCGGAATCCTGATAACACCTTGAGCCATACTGTGTATAGAAAAAAGACCCATACAGATAGATATTTAAACGGTGATTCTCACCACCATCCTTCACAGTTAGCTACCGTGGGTAAATCTTTGTTTCAGAGAGCACGAGGGATCTGTGACAGTAAACACCTGGCTGCCGAGCTCCAACACGTCAAGCAAGTTTTGCATGACAACAAGCTTCGGGTCCCGCGCCTACGTCACAGAGAACGAGTGAAGCCGGCCACAGTCGAGCGTGTACCTGCTGTACTGCCATATGTTAGAGGAGTCACTGACAAGATTGGCTACATCTTGAAGCGCGCTTCCATCAAAACATACTTCAAGCCGCCGAAGAAGATTGGTCAGTTTTTACCATCAGTCAAGTGTAACGTCCCTCTGCAAGATGCAGGAGTGTACAAGCTTGATTGTGAATGTGGTCTCTCCTACATAGGACAAACTAAAAGATCAATTAAAACCCGCGTCAAAGAACATATAGCTGATGTGAAGAATCGACGCTCCAGGAAGTCTGCAGTCTGTGAACATGTACAGGATCGCCCACGTCACTACATCAGATTTGATAGACCACAAATCCTCGCTAAAGAACACCGATTCCTTCCAAGGATGATTCGCGAGGCTATTGAAATCAAAAAACACCCTAATTTCAATAGAGAAGATGGCTGGGTGCTACCATCTGCTTGGGATCCTATAATAAATAAAATTAAATCCCAACCCAAGCATACAACTGCAAGGCTTCATGATACCATAAGTTCATACTGTGTAGATCGGAACAAAAGTTAAATTTTAATCTATGGTCACCGCGGTTAACTATGACATCTGGACGTTAAACATCTCAGTCCTTCCCATGACCATGGGTGCTGTAAAGCTCTCGAAACGTCGGGTATTAAAAAATTAAATATACGCGATAAATTCCGTAAAAACGAGTATTATTTCAATGTGTAGTGTTCGCGTAAATATAAGAAATCATTATGTAAACCAGTACGGACTGGTAATTGCAAATAAAATACGCCGATTAGAAGATCTAAAGACTAAGCGCGCAAGATATCTAACAGCCTTAAATTTCTTGAAGAGATGCCGAGACCATAATCTCATTCCTACGTGTGTCAAAATATCCACCAAAAAGGACATTCGAGGAAGCGCTAAGATCTTAAATCAGGCGAGTAAAAAGTTGTTACGGGCGGTAATCCAACAAAAACGCTCCGATCTATATGACATCAATAAATCCATAGACACATCATCCAGTGAATTAAAGAAAGTTTTAACGACGTTTGATTATAATTTTTGCATGGAAACATTAAATAAACGCGAAATTAGTAAATATAACGAATGCAAAAACAAACATATAGAAAAATATCAAAAATTAACGGCCAAATCAAATGTCAAACATCCGAATCAATGCCAGAACCAAAAGCAACCATTGACAAACACAGATCATAGATTAATCGCGGTCTATAATCTGTCAAAACAAACACTGGATGATGCAACAATAAAGGTTTTATCCAAAGGACTAAATTTTGCTATAGGTCCGCGCAGATTACCGTACGAAGAAATTATCTGTAGCGTCGAGGACTGTTTATTTAAAAACAATATGCGGAAAGAAGATTTGGAGGCGATACGTCAAGACATTTCGTCTATGTTACGTCGATGTTCAGTGCCTAAACCGAATCTTCCCAGAGACGAATTTATAGCGTTAAAGAACCTACGCAATAAACCAGAACTTACGATTCTCCGCGCAGATAAGGGAAACGCCACGGTAGTCATGGATACGTCAGATTATAATTCAAAAATACAAGAACTTTTGTCGGATGTAAGTACTTATAAAAAGGTTAAAAACGACCCAACAAATAGCACACTAAAAACAACTAGTGACCTCATAAAGAAACACTCCGAAAAATTAAATCTGGACGTAAAATGGATAATACCTACGTGCGCCAAATCACCAAAGTTGTACGGGTTACCAAAAATACACAAGCCCAATGCTCCATTACGTCCCATAGTGAGCCAAATCGATTCACCAACTTACAGATTGGCTCAACACTTAGCGAAAATACTCTCACCGCTCAGGGGACACACAAGAGCACACATAAAGGAATCCTACCATTTTGTCAGCGAGATTAAAGACCTGCGTCTGGCAGACAATGAAACTATGGTCAGTTTTGATGTGCAGTCATTGTTTACATGCTTACCTGTTGAAGACTGCATCTCAATTGTAACTAGGAGGCTGGAGGAAAACAACATGCCCGTAGAATATGCAGTATTACTCAGACACTGCCTTACATCTGGCTACTTATTGTGGAAGGAGGAGTTCTACAAGCAAGTAGATGGTGTGGTGATGGGCTCACCTGTATCTCCCATTGTCGCCGACATATTCATGGAAGACTTTGAGGAGAAAGCCCTGCTTACTTCTCCCATAAATCCAAGATTCTACAAGCGGTACGTAGACGACACTTTCACAATTCTACCTTTAGATAAAGTAACTGCATTTTTAGACCATCTTAACTCTATAAATTCTAAAATTCAGTTCACAATGGAGTTAGAGGCAAACAATTCCTTAGCTTTTCTAGATGTGTTAGTAATTCGGAATCCTGATAACACCTTGAGCCATACTGTGTATAGAAAAAAGACCCATACAGATAGATATTTAAACGGTGATTCTCACCACCATCCTTCACAGTTAGCTACCGTGGGTAAATCTTTGTTTCAGAGAGCACGAGGGATCTGTGACAGTAAACACCTGGCTGCCGAGCTCCAACACGTCAAGCAAGTTTTGCATGACAACAAGCTTCGGGTCCCGCGCCTACGTCACAGAGAACGAGTGAAGCCGGCCACAGTCGAGCGTGTACCTGCTGTACTGCCATATGTTAGAGGAGTCACTGACAAGATTGGCTACATCTTGAAGCGCGCTTCCATCAAAACATACTTCAAGCCGCCGAAGAAGATTGGTCAGTTTTTACCATCAGTCAAGTGTAACGTCCCTCTGCAAGATGCAGGAGTGTACAAGCTTGATTGTGAATGTGGTCTCTCCTACATAGGACAAACTAAAAGATCAATTAAAACCCGCGTCAAAGAACATATAGCTGATGTGAAGAATCGACGCTCCGGGAAGTCTGCAGTCTGTGAACATGTACAGGATCGCCCACGTCACTACATCAGATTTGATAGACCACAAATCCTCGCTAAAGAACACCGATTCCTTCCAAGGATGATTCGCGAGGCTATTGAAATCAAAAAACACCCTAATTTCAATAGAGAAGATGGCTGGGTGCTACCATCTGCTTGGGATCCTATAATAAATAAAATTAAATCCCAACCCAAGCATACAACTGCAAGGCTTCATGATACCATAAGTTCATACTGTGTAGATCGGAACAAAAGTTAAATTTTAATCTATGGTAACCGCGGTTAACTATGACATCTGGACGTTAAACATCTCAGTCCTTCCCGTGACCATGGGTGCTGTAAAGCTCTCGAAACGTCGGGTATTAAAAAATTAAATATACGCGATAAATTCCGTAAAAACGAGTATTATTTCAATGTGTAGTGTTCGCGTAAATATAAGAAATCATTATGTAAACCAGTACGGACTGGTAATTGCAAATAAAATACGCCGATTAGAAGATCTAAAGACTAAGCGCGCAAGATATCTAACAGCCTTAAAGGGGAATGCCCAGTCTTCATAGACACTTCGGCCATGAGTGCCCACATATAAAAGCATATAGATATGATAATATGCAATTAAAACAATGAAATGGTAAAGGAATTGCTTTAAAAAAAGTCGGGGTTTTGAAAATATTTGAAGTTTTTATTTTCACAAATGCAGTTTTTTTAACAAGTATTTTTATCGATTTTATCGCGTTTTATTTCTTTGATTTTTAATTCCAGACATTTCGGGTGCTTTCCAGCACCCATGGTTATGGCAGACTGAGGTGACCGACGTCCCAATGTCAGTGTTAACCCGGAGTACCTTCAGATTTTTAATTTTTGTTTATTGTCCGATCTACAGAATGAACTTACTGTGTCTAGAAGTCTTGCAGTGGTATGCTTGGGTTTTTAATTTCATTAATTACAGGGTCCTAAGCAGGTGGTAGTACCAAGCATCCTTCCTAAAAAAGAATTTATATATTAGATATTATATAGAATTTATATAATAAAATACACTTTACGACTAATAGTGATGACTTGCAATTCTAGCCCTAAGTAAAGATCAGCTAGGGCTTAACTTTATTCCTTCCATAATGCTGCTCCTCTGGTTATTACAGAGTTCTATCCGGTAGCAACCATTAAATCTTATATGCTCACCATAATAGTAGCGAGCTTGCTTTAATTGGTATGTGACACAAGCAATTAATATTAAGTCGCTGTAAGTTAAAACAGGAAATTCCCTAACATTTTAAAGTCTACATTTATATTTCTAAAGTCTGCCTGCCCTAGCTCTATTTAGATTGTTTTCCCTAGCATACTCAGAAAAATCATTATTTGTCTCCATATTTTGATGAACTATTTCAAGTATTTGAGCCGCATCATCCCTGTCCCTTATTTTTGTGTGGAATTTATTAACTATAGCAGAAGCCACAGCAGTCTATCATCAAATGTGTAGAAGCCCTGTTAAAGTAATTTTGATGAAATATTTTAAATTCAGTTTTAAAAATGTCATTCACCACCTCTACTACCCATATCGACACATAGTCACGGCTCTGGATTTATTAGCATATCTTGTCATTAACTGAGATTCACCATCTGCTGGAGACATTTCTGCGACCCTTAGACATCCACATCTATCCTCGATTACAAATCAAAATGCAGATGCGTTGTCACCCGTGAGGACTAAGATCATTTTCTCGTTTCCAGTAAAAAGGGTCTCCGGTTCTCTACACTCACCATACAAAACACAGCAGCATTAAGCTACTATTTCACGCTGGTATTCTGTGAGAGGGTGCTCCTTCCCCGGTCGAGCCGACCCATTCATGCTACAATTATACTTCTAATATAACTGCAGCATGGCTCTACCAAGTATAACACACATACATAGTACTTGTCACTATGTATGTTTGTTATCGCAAAATGTAGTTAATCACAAAAGAGACATACTTGCAATGCTGATGGAACTGTTACAACCTGGTAAAAACATTGTGCTTTTATATAATTAGTTAGCAGTACACTGTGTGATGTATGATCTAAGCTTTGTTGTTCTGGGTGCAATACATTACTCACTTCAGATTGCAACGAGGACGGACTAGATGATTCAGATGGTTCCCGTTCTGCAGTTGAACATGATGCTGTTCTATCAGTTCATTGCCAGCAATTATGATATACACGGCATGACAACTGAAATAATTTAAAATACAAAAAATGAAGTCAAAGTGAAAAAATAAAAATAAAATAGATTTATTTCAAACTCAAATATAAATAAAATATTTATCAAGTTAAATGTTACTGCACAAGGACGGATTTAATGCCCTATATTATTTAATAATTAAGGACTGACAGACTACCAGCAGTCCAAAAACAATGAAAAATCAACTGTCTCCTTTCTTGGTAGTTGATAAAATTGGTTAATCTCATAAATAAGCTAGTATGTTTGTCAGATATAGCTAGGGCAGATGTGAAAAAATAAAACAAGTTCTTGAGTTGATATACAATCAGTGTAAAAACATGTATAATTATCAGATATATGGATCACATTTAATAAATTGAAATGTTAAACATGTTAAACACTTACCTCACGTAGCGCAAATAATTCCTCACGTGGAAAATCGAAGACAAACAATGTGTGTGATCTTATTCTCATAAGTGTCAGTGCCACAGCTGATGTATAGATGTTCAAGACGAACTATTGGTGCATTTTGCGAGTGCCACACTACACGTTCACTGTACTCGAAACTTGTACCTAATAAAGAAGCTACAATTATTATATTGATATTATTCAAGTAAACTCAGTTATAAAGCATTTCTTAGAGGAAGACATACCACATCGTGATATGTACCAACTATTTACCTGCTGTGTTCGAACCAATTGTTGAGAGATCAACAATTGCATTTTACTTTTACAACAAAACAATAACACGAACACGTAATTTAATTCTTGTGACATAACAGTGACAGCGGCCTACCTGTCGGATACGATGTTGCCACTTAACTGTCATAAAATCTATGGAATGATATCGATTTTTATTCGATTAATAATATCATAAAAAGAATAATCTTTGAAGCGTTTTAAGTTCTGCACGCTTTTTAAAATATAATTTCCTTTATTTATTGAAACTCTATTTCAAATGTAATTTTAAGAACAGTTAGCTTGTGCTGTATTGTTTTGTTATGCTTTAGAGAATTCGTGGTAAATCAGCTGGAAATCAACTTCTTGAATTATCATAACATGATTCCATTTTAAATGTTATGTTAAAAACAGATAAGAATAACAGTTAACTTGCGCAGTGGCGTTTTGTTATACTCTAAAGAATTCTTGGTAAATCAGCTAGTAATTCGCTTGTTTAATTATCATAACTATAAATGTGAAGGTTGTCAATGAATTCAACCGAGCCTATAACAACGGTTGTTTTAGTTTTTAACGGTTGACTGCCGCTTTTGATGACTTGAAATTAATAAAAACCTATTTTGCGCAATAAGTTTTTTCTCTTTGGTAATGAATAAACCACAGAAACCCCTTTAATGTATAATAGTCCTTTTTTTGATACAAGTAGCACATTTTAAGGAACCGCAAAAACAACTTTGTTATTTATACAAACACTATGAAAAACAAAATAATTTGTTGCTGGCGATAATGATAGTGGTATTTTGACTCGATTTAAAATATATGCTTGTTACTACTGAACTCTTCATGGGCCTGCGAGTCCGACTCGCACTGAACCACTTTTTTTCAACATTTAGTTTTATTCTAATAAATAGTTTTTTCGTTTAAGCGGAGCTCTTTTACTTTAGGTTTATTACCTCTTTATCTATAATAATCAATCTGAGTAAGTAAAGTGTGTAAATACGATTCTTCAATTGTAAAAATAATAATTGGATTTGAACATCTTAGGTAGGTATTTAGTTTTATTTATTTAGAAAATATTAATCTCACAATTATTTATTGTAATAATATAATATATCACACAGCTAACGCCCTCATTAGCAATCTAATGGTGAAAGAATTTTCAAAATCGGTCTAGTAATTTTTGAGATTAGCCAAAAAACGTATTCATTGAAAGTGGCGCCCTCTATAATAAAATTAACCCTATATTAGATATCTAAAATTATACATAACAATCTAGTGGTGAAAGAATTCTTAAAGTTGGTCAAGTACTTTACGAGTTAAGCGAATAAAATATTCTTTGATAGTAGCTCCCTCAATAATAAAATGCATCCTACGTTTTAAGCACCATAGCAAAAAACGATTCAACATAGCCTAATCCGCACTCACAGTAAAAACATAACCATCCTTTTTCGTCTGTAGTCGGTAAACATTTGGTTAATAACGGTTGCGTATCGACTGCTTTGGATAAATATCCATTGTCAACGGTTATTTTAAACCTATATCATAACATCGTAATAATTATCGAAAGATCATATAAGCATTGTAATAATGACACCATAAGTAATCGATCGAAAAGGGGAATCGATTTTTTAATGATTTTTGTGATTGGCAACATTTTTTTATTTTATTCACAGACTAATGAATTACGTATTTACCTAATTTTATTTTTATCTTTTCGGTACTTTTAATTTGTGCAAAAATATTCCCATTGTTTTAGGATAAATGAATACCGCGATTAATAACCATAAATAAAGATATATTTTTTTAACAAATGCACATTATTGGGCGTTCTATGGCCTAATATGGGCATCCCCCTTTCTTGAAGAGATGCCGAGACCATAATCTCATTCCTACGTGTGTCAAAATATCCACCAAAAAGGACATTCGAGGAAGCGCTAAGATCTTAAATCAGGCGAGTAAAAAGTTGTTACGGGCGGTAATCCAACAAAAACGCTCCGATCTATATGACATCAATAAATCCATAGACACATCATCCAGTGAATTAAAGAAAGTTTTAACGACGTTTGATTATAATTTTTGCATGGAAACATTAAATAAACGCGAAATTAGTAAATATAACGAATGCAAAAACAAACATATAGAAAAATATCAAAAATTAACGGCCAAATCAAATGTCAAACATCCGAATCAATGCCAGAACCAAAAGCAACCATTGACAAACACAGATCATAGATTAATCGCGGTCTATAATCTGTCAAAACAAACACTGGATGATGCAACAATAAAGGTTTTATCCAAAGGACTAAATTTTGCTATAGGTCCGCGCAGATTACCGTACGAAGAAATTATCTGTAGCGTCGAGGACTGTTTATTTAAAAACAATATGCGGAAAGAAGATTTGGAGGCGATACGTCAAGACATTTCGTCTATGTTACGTCGATGTTCAGTGCCTAAACCGAATCTTCCCAGAGACGAATTTATAGCGTTAAAGAACCTACGCAATAAACCAGAACTTACGATTCTCCGCGCAGATAAGGGAAACGCCACGGTAGTCGTGGATACGTCAGATTATAATTAAAAAATACAAGAACTTTTGTCGGATGTAAGTATTTATAAAAAGGTTAAAAACGACCCAACAAATAGCACACTAAAAACAACTAGTGACCTCATAAAGAAACACTTCGAAAAATTAAATCTGGACGTAAAATGGATAATACCTACGTGCGCCAAATCACCAAAGTTGTACGGGTTACCAAAAATACACAAGCCCAATGCTCCATTACGTCCCATAGTGAGCCAAATCGATTCACCAACTTACAGATTGGCTCAACACTTAGCGAAAATACTCTCACCGCTCAGGGGACACACAAGAGCACACATAAAGGATTCCTACCATTTTGTCAGCGAGATTAAAGACCTGCGTCTGGCAGACAATGAAACTATGGTCAGTTTTGATGTGCAGTCATTGTTTACATGCTTACCTGTTGAAGACTGCATCTCAATTGTAACTAGGAGGCTGGAGGAAAACAACATGCCCGTAGAATATGCAGTATTACTCAGACACTGCCTTACATCTGGCTACTTATTGTGGAAGGAGGAGTTCTACAAGCAAGTAGATGGTGTGGCGATGGGCTCACCTGTATCTCCCATTGTCGCCGACATATTCATGGAAGACTTTGAGGAGAAAGCCCTGCTTACTTCTCCCATAAATCCAAGATTCTACAAGCGGTACGTAGACGACACTTTCACAATTCTACCTTTAGATAAAGTAACTGCATTTTTAGACCATCTTAACTCTATAAATTCTAAAATTTAGTTCACAATGGAGTTAGAGGCAAACAATTCCTTAGCTTTTCTAGATGTGTTAGTAATTCGGAATCCTGATAACACCTTGAGCCATACTGTGTATAGAAAAAAGACCCATACAGATAGATATTTAAACGGTGATTCTCACCACCATCCTTCACAGTTAGCTACCGTGGGTAAATCTTTGTTTCAGAGAGCACGAGGGATCTGTGACAGTAAACACCTGGCTGCCGAGCTCCAACACGTCAAGCAAGTTTTGCATGACAACAAGCTTCGGGTCCCGCGCCTACGTCACAGAGAACGAGTGAAGCCGGCCACAGTCGAGCGTGTACCTGCTGTACTGCCATATGTTAGAGGAGTCACTGACAAGATTGGCTACATCTTGAAGCGCGCTTCCATCAAAACATACTTCAAGCCGCCGAAGAAGATTGGTCAGTTTTTACCATCAGTCAAGTGTAACGTCCCTCTGCAAGATGCAGGAGTGTACAAGCTTGATTGTGAATGTGGTCTCTCCTACATAGGACAAACTAAAAGATCAATTAAAACCCGCGTCAAAGAACATATAGCTGATGTGAAGAATCGACGCTCCGGGAAGTCTGCAGTCTGTGAACATGTACAGGATCGCCCACGTCACTACATCAGATTTGATAGACCACAAATCCTCGCTAAAGAACACCGATTCCTTCCAAGGATGATTCGCGAGGCTATTGAAATCAAAAAACACCCTAATTTCAATAGAGAAGATGGCTGGGTGCTACCATCTGCTTGGGATCCTATAATAAATAAAATTAAAAAATCCCAACCCAAGCATACAACTGCAAGGCTTCATGATACCATAAGTTCATACTGTGTAGATCGGAACAAAAGTTAAATTTTAATCTATGGTAACCGCGGTTAACTATGACATCTGGACGTTAAACATCTCAGTCCTTCCCGTGACCATGGGTGCTGTAAAGCTCTCGAAACGTCGGGTATTAAAAAAAAATTAAAAAAAAATTAAATATACGCGATAAATTCCGTAAAAACGAGTATTATTTCAATGTGTAGTGTTCGCGTAAATATAAGAAATCATTATGTAAACCAGTACGGACTGGTAATTGCAAATAAAATACGCCGATTAGAAGATCTAAAGACTAAGCGCGCAAGATATCTAACAGCCTTAAATTTCTTGAAGAGATGCCGAGACCATAATCTCATTCCTACGTGTGTCAAAATATCCACCAAAAAGGACATTCGAGGAAGCGCTAAGATCTTAAATCAGGCGAGTAAAAAGTTGTTACGGGCGGTAATCCAACAAAAACGCTCCGATCTATATGACATCAATAAATCCATAGACACATCATCCAGTGAATTAAAGAAAGTTTTAACGACGTTTGATTATAATTTTTGCATGGAAACATTAAATAAACGCGAAATTAGTAAATATAACGAATGCAAAAACAAACATATAGAAAAATATCAAAAATTAACGGCCAAATCAAATGTCAAACATCCGAATCAATGCCAGAACCAAAAGCAACCATTGACAAACACAGATAATAGATTAATCGCGGTCTATAATCTGTCAAAACAAACACTGGATGATGCAACAATAAAGGATTTATCCAAAGGACTAAATTTTGCTATAGGTCCGCGCAGATTACCGTACGAAGAAATTATCTGTAGCGTCGAGGACTGTTTATTTAAAAACAATATGCGGAAAGAAGATTTGGAGGCGATACGTCAAGACATTTCGTCTATGTTACGTCGATGTTCAGTGCCTAAACCGAATCTTCCCAGAGACGAATTTATAGCGTTAAAGAACCTACGCAATAAACCAGAACTTACGATTCTCCGCGCAGATAAGGGAAACGCCACGGTAGTCATGGATACGTCAGATTATAATTCAAAAATACAAGAACTTTTGTCGGATGTAAGTACTTATAAAAAGGTTAAAAACGACCCAACAAATAGCACACTAAAAACAACTAGTGACCTCATAAAGAAACACTCCGAAAAATTAAATCTGGACGTAAAATGGATAATACCTACGTGCGCCAAATCACCAAAGTTGTACGGGTTACCAAAAATACACAAGCCCAATGCTCCATTACGTCCCATAGTGAGCCAAATCGATTCACCAACTTACAGATTGGCTCAACACTTAGCGAAAATACTCTCACCGCTCAGGGGACACACAAGAGCACACATAAAGGATTCCTACCATTTTGTCAGCGAGATTAAAGACCTGCGTCTGGCAGACAATGAAACTATGGTCAGTTTTGATGTGCAGTCATTGTTTACATGCTTACCTGTTGAAGACTGCATCTCAATTGTAACTAGGAGGCTGGAGGAAAACAACATGCCCGTAGAATATGCAGTATTACTCAGACACTGCCTTACATCTGGCTACTTATTGTGGAAGGAGGAGTTCTACAAGCAAGTAGATGGTGTGGCGATGGGCTCACCTGTATCTCCCATTGTCGCCGACATATTCATGGAAGACTTTGAGGAGAAAGCCCTGCTTACTTCTCCCATAAATCCAAGATTCTACAAGCGGTACGTAGACGACACTTTCACAATTCTACCTTTAGATAAAGTAACTGCATTTTTAGACCATCTTAACTCTATAAATTCTAAAATTCAGTTCACAATGGAGTTAGAGGCAAACAATTCCTTAGCTTTTCTAGATGTGTTAGTAATTCGGAATCCTGATAACACCTTGAGCCATACTGTGTATAGAAAAAAGACCCATACAGATAGATATTTAAACGGTGATTCTCACCACCATCCTTCACAGTTAGCTACCGTGGGTAAATCTTTGTTTCAGAGAGCACGAGGGATCTGTGACAGTAAACACCTGGCTGCCGAGCTCCAACACGTCAAGCAAGTTTTGCATGACAACAAGCTTCGGGTCCCGCGCCTACGTCACAGAGAACGAGTGAAGCCGGCCACAGTCGAGCGTGTACCTGCTGTACTGCCATATGTTAGAGGAGTCACTGACAAGATTGGCTACATCTTGAAGCGCGCTTCCATCAAAACATACTTCAAGCCGCCGAAGAAGATTGGTCAGTTTTTACCATCAGTCAAGTGTAACGTCCCTCTGCAAGATGCAGGAGTATACAAGCTTGATTGTGAATGTGGTCTCTCCTACATAGGACAAACTAAAAGATCAATTAAAACCCGCGTCAAAGAACATATAGCTGATGTGAAGAATCGACGCTCCGGGATGTCTGCAGTCTGTGAACATGTACAGGATCGCCCACGTCACTACATCAGATTTGATAGACCACAAATCCTCGCTAAAGAACACCGATTCCTTCCAAGGATGATTCGCGAGGCTATTGAAATCAAAAAACACCCTAATTTCAATAGAGAAGATGGCTGGGTGCTACCATCTGCTTGGGATCCTATAATAAATAAAATTAAATCCCAACCCAAGCATACAACTGCAAGGCTTCATGATACCATAAGTTCATACTGTGTAGATCGGAACAAAAGTTAAATTTTAATCTATGGTAACCGCGGTTAACTATGACATCTGGACGTTAAACATCTCAGTCCTTCCCGTGATCATGGGTGCTGTAAAGCTCTCGAAACGTCGGGTATTAAAAAATTAAATATACGCGATAAATTCCGTAATAACGAGTATTATTTCAATGTGTAGTGTTCGCGTAAATATAAGAAATCATTATGTAAACCAGTACGGACTGGTAATTGCAAATAAAATACGCCGATTAGAAGATCTAAAGACTAAGCGCGCAAGATATCTAACAGCCTTAAATTTCTTGAAGAGATGCCGAGACCATAATCTCATTCCTACGTGTGTCAAAATATCCACCAAAAAGGACATTCGAGGAAGCGCTAAGATCTTAAATCAGGCGAGTAAAAAGTTGTTACGGGCGGTAATCCAACAAAAACGCTCCGATCTATATGACATCAATAAATCCATAGACACATCATCCAGTGAATTAAAGAAAGTTTTAACGACGTTTGATTATAATTTTTGCATGGAAACATTAAATAAACGCGAAATTAGTAAATATAACGAATGCAAAAACAAACATATAGAAAAATATCAAAAATTAACGGCCAAATCAAATGTCAAACATCCGAATCAATGCCAGAACCAAAAGCAACCATTGACAAACACAGATCATAGATTAATCGCGGTCTATAATCTGTCAAAACAAACACTGGATGATGCAACAATAAAGGTTTTATCCAAAGGACTAAATTTTGCTATAGGTCCGCGCAGATTACCGTACGAAGAAATTATCTGTAGCGTCGAGGACTGTTTATTTAAAAACAATATGCGGAAAGAAGATTTGGAGGCGATACGTCAAGACATTTCGTCTATGTTACGTCGATGTTCAGTGCCTAAACCGAATCTTCCCAGAGACGAATTTATAGCGTTAAAGAACCTACGCAATAAACCAGAACTTACGATTCTCCGCGCAGATAAGGGAAACGCCACGGTAGTCATGGATACGTCAGATTATAATTCAAAAATACAAGAACTTTTGTCGGATGTAAGTACTTATAAAAAGGTTAAAAACGACCCAACAAATAGCACACTAAAAACAACTAGTGACCTCATAAAGAAACACTCCGAAAAATTAAATCTGGACGTAAAATGGATAATACCTACGTGCGCCAAATCACCAAAGTTGTACGGGTTACCAAAAATACACAAGCCCAATGCTCCATTACGTCCCATAGTGAGCCAAATCGATTCACCAACTTACAGATTGGCTCAACACTTAGCGAAAATACTCTCACCGCTCAGGGGACACACAAGAGCACACATAAAGGATTCCTACCATTTTGTCAGCGAGATTAAAGACCTGCGTCTGGCAGACAATGAAACTATGGTCAGTTTTGATGTGCAGTCATTGTTTACATGCTTACCTGTTGAAGACTGCATCTCAATTGTAACTAGGAGGCTGGAGGAAAACAACATGCCCGTAGAATATGCAGTATTACTCAGACACTGCCTTACATCTGGCTACTTATTGTGGAAGGAGGAGTTCTACAAGCAAGTAGATGGTGTGGCGATGGGCTCACCTGTATCTCCCATTGTCGCCGACATATTCATGGAAGACTTTGAGGAGAAAGCCCTGCTTACTTCTCCCATAAATCCAAGATTCTACAAGCGGTACGTAGACGACACTTTCACAATTCTACCTTTAGATAAAGTAACTGCATTTTTAGACCATCTTAACTCTATAAATTCTAAAATTCAGTTCACAATGGAGTTAGAGGCAAACAATTCCTTAGCTTTTCTAGATGTGTTAGTAATTCGGAATCCTGATAACACCTTGAGCCATACTGTGTATAGAAAAAAGACCCATACAGATAGATATTTAAACGGTGATTCTCACCACCATCCTTCACAGTTAGCTACCGTGGGTAAATCTTTGTTTCAGAGAGCACGAGGGATCTGTGACAGTAAACACCTGGCTGCCGAACTCCAACACGTCAAGCAAGTTTTGCATGACAACAAGCTTCGGGTCCCGCGCCTACGTCACAGAGAACGAGTGAAGCCGGCCACAGTCGAGCGTGTACCTGCTGTACTGCCATATGTTAGAGGAGTCACTGACAAGATTGGCTACATCTTGAAGTGCGCTTCCATCAAAACATACTTCAAGCCGCCGAAGAAGATTGGTCAGTTTTTACCATCAGTCAAGTGTAACGTCCCTCTGCAAGATGCAGGAGTGTACAAGCTTGATTGTGAATATGGTCTCTCCTACATAGGACAAACTAAAAGATCAATTAAAACCCACGTCAAAGAACATATAGCTGATGTGAAGAATCGACGCTCCGGGAAGTCTGCAGTCTGTGAACATGTACAGGATCGCCCACGTCACTACATCAGATTTGATAGACCACAAATCCTCGCTAAAGAACACCGATTCCTTCCAAGGATGATTCGCGAGGCTATTGAAATCAAAAAACACCCTAATTTCAATAGAGAAGATGGCTGGGTGCTACCATCTGCTTGGGATCCTATAATAAATAAAATTAAATCCCAACCCAAGCATACAACTGCAAGGCTTCATGATACCATAAGTTCATACTGTGTAGATCGGAACAAAAGTTAAATTTTAATCTATGGTAACCGCGGTTAACTATGACATCTGGACGTTAAACATCTCAGTCCTTCCCGTGACCATGGGTGCTGTAAAGCTCTCGAAACGTCGGGTATTAAAAAATTAAATATACGCGATAAATTCCGTAAAAACGAGTATTATTTCAATGTGTAGTGTTCGCGTAAATATAAGAAATCATTATGTAAACCAGTACGGACTGGTAATTGCAAATAAAATACGCCGATTAGAAGATCTAAAGACTAAGCGCGCAAGATATCTAACAGCCTTAAATTTCTTGAAGAGATGCCGAGACCATAATCTCATTCCTACGTGTGTCAAAATATCCACCAAAAAGGACATTCGAGGAAGCGCTAAGATCTTAAATCAGGCGAGTAAAAAGTTGTTACGGGCGGTAATCCAACAAAAACGCTCCGATCTATATGACATCAATAAATCCATAGACACATCATCCAGTGAATTAAAGAAAGTTTTAACGACGTTTGATTATAATTTTTGCATGGAAACATTAAATAAACGCGAAATTAGTAAATATAACGAATGCAAAAACAAACATATAGAAAAATATCAAAAATTAACGGCCAAATCAAATGTCAAACATCCGAATCAATGCCAGAACCAAAAGCAACCATTGACAAACACAGATCATAGATTAATCGCGGTCTATAATCTGTCAAAACAAACACTGGATGATGCAACAATAAAGGTTTTATCCAAAGGACTAAATTTTGCTATAGGTCCGCGCAGATTACCGTACGAAGAAATTATCTGTAGCGTCGAGGACTGTTTATTTAAAAACAATATGCGGAAAGAAGATTTGGAGGCGATACGTCAAGACATTTCGTCTATGTTACGTCGATGTTCAGTGCCTAAACCGAATCTTCCCAGAGACGAATTTATAGCGTTAAAGAACCTACGCAATAAACCAGAACTTACGATTCTCCGCGCAGATAAGGGAAACGCCACGGTAGTCATGGATACGTCAGATTATAATTCAAAAATACAAGAACTTTTGTCGGATGTAAGTACTTATAAAAAGGTTAAAAACGACCCAACAAATAGCACACTAAAAACAACTAGTGACCTCATAAAGAAACACTCCGAAAAATTAAATCTGGACGTAAAATGGATAATACCTACGTGCGCCAAATCACCAAAGTTGTACGGGTTACCAAAAATACACAAGCCCAATGCTCCATTACGTCCCATAGTGAGCCAAATCGATTCACCAACTTACAGATTGGCTCAACACTTAGCGAAAATACTCTCACCGCTCAGGGGACACACAAGAGCACACATAAAGGATTCCTACCATTTTGTCAGCGAGATTAAAGACCTGCGTCTGGCAGACAATGAAACTATGGTCAGTTTTGATGTGCAGTCATTGTTTACATGCTTACCTGTTGAAGACTGCATCTCAATTGTAACTAGGAGGCTGGAGGAAAACAACATGCCCGTAGAATATGCAGTATTACTCAGACACTGCCTTACATCTGGCTACTTATTGTGGAAGGAGGAGTTCTACAAGCAAGTAGATGGTGTGGCGATGGGCTCACCTGTATCTCCCATTGTCGCCGACATATTCATGGAAGACTTTGAGGAGAAAGCCCTGCTTACTTCTCCCATAAATCCAAGATTCTACAAGCGGTACGTAGACGACACTTTCACAATTCTACCTTTAGATAAAGTAACTGCATTTTTAGACCATCTTAACTCTATAAATTCTAAAATTCAGTTCACAATGGAGTTAGAGGCAAACAATTCCTTAGCTTTTCTAGATGTGTTAGTAATTCGGAATCCTGATAACACCTTGAGCCATACTGTGTATAGAAAAAAGACCCATACAGATAGATATTTAAACGGTGATTCTCACCACCATCCTTCACAGTTAGCTACCGTGGGTAAATCTTTGTTTCAGAGAGCACGAGGGATCTGTGACAGTAAACACCTGGCTGCCGAGCTCCAACACGTCAAGCAAGTTTTGCATGACAACAAGCTTCGGGTCCCGCGCCTACGTCACAGAGAACGAGTGAAGCCGGCCACAGTCGAGCGTGTACCTGCTGTACTGCCATATGTTAGAGGAGTCACTGACAAGATTGGCTACATCTTGAAGCGCGCTTCCATCAAAACATACTTCAAGCCGCCGAAGAAGATTGGTCAGTTTTTACCATCAGTCAAGTGTAACGTCCCTCTGCAAGATGCATGAGTGTACAAGCTTGATTGTGAATGTGGTCTCTCCTACATAGGACAAACTAAAAGATCAATTAAAACCCGCGTCAAAGAACATATAGCTGATGTGAAGAATCGACGCTCCGGGAAGTCTGCAGTCTGTGAACATGTACAGGATCGCCCACGTCACTACATCAGATTTGATAGACCACAAATCCTCGCTAAAGAACACCGATTCCTTCCAAGGATGATTCGCGAGGCTATTGAAATCAAAAAACACCCTAATTTCAATAGAGAAGATGGCTGGGTGCTACCATCTGCTTGGGATCCTATAATAAATAAAATTAAATCCCAACCCAAGCATACAACTGCAAGGCTTCATGATACCATAAGTTCATACTGTGTAGATCGGAACAAAAGTTAAATTTTAATCTATGGTAACCGCGGTTAACTATGACATCTGGACGTTAAACATCTCAGTCCTTCCTCTTGAATCTGTTGGGCGAGCACAGCGTGACATACCACGAACCCCCTCAGCCAATAGTGATGCAGCCCGTCGAGCCCCGGATTTTTCACAATTTCGGACTGATTCGATGCCGGGCCCGTTCCACTTACCTTTGGTCACTCCAATTATTCATATCACTCTTCTGATCACTCTGGAAGAGACGATCCTGGTTGAACTGTGTCAATCTCTCGGAATATCGTTGAACCCGCTTTCCCCAAGCAGCGATTCTCTGCTTCAATTATGCGCCCCGTCAGTTTTTGCGTTATAACCGGCTCGAACAAATTGACATTTGTCCCAGCAAACGCCATTCTGACGGTGCGCACAATCTTTGACGTGTTATTACTTAACCTGAAGCATATTTGTCTGTCGATGAAATCCCTAACCTGTCCGATACGTTTCTCGATTCTTATTTTCCAGGCTGGGATAGCGCTACTTTGCCTAGTAGCGCATCGGCATATCACATACGGCAGACTGCCAGTACGGCATCAAAAAGAATTGAGTCCGTCTCGCAAAGGTTCCGGCTGGCTTTTAAATAGGTCATCAGCATCGGCTTCGGAGTGCTCACGACAAACCGATTCCGTTTGCTTAGGGCTATGCGGGGAATTCGCGGTCGATTTTAGACAGACTAACTGCGCGTTTCCACAATAGCCTCTTCCAATGAGCTCCTGGGCGTCTGTTCTATCGTCGTTGGATTCAACCACAACTGGGGTATTTACGACGGCATCCACGTGTGCAGGTTGCTTGTACTTGTAGCGGCGCATCCTCAGCCGTAACGTTTTCATCTGGTGAGGGAACAGCTTCACGTCGTAGCCATTCAAGTTCAGCGTCATCAAATATATTTGAGCTCAAGATATATCGAACTCGTTCTGCCAGATTTTGTTCTGTTACCCCGATACGTTCGATTTCTTTCTTTTTTCGATTACCTTCAATTTCTCTCCCGTTTGCCCTAAAATACGCCCACAATGCGTTGGTATTCATTTTGGTTGTCCATCGCATGTGTCGTACTCCACCAGTTGCTGGGCCTGCGAAGACCCTGCCGACAGCAAGCAAGCTGGTGGCGATGATGGATACGAGGAGCTTCTGGGTGGTCATGCAACACCTCGCGCTCGGCTGGCAGTTCGCATGCTGTCGCGTCAGCGCCAGCAGCAGACGGCCCTGGTGACCACCAGGTAACGGCCCTTTGCGCGTTCTATTGAATTCCATCATCCATTTTAAAGATCGCCATTTAACGGGAGACGCCCATACCCGGTACCATTTCATGATGATGACATGTGCAGAAACGAGCCTTTGCACCATCAATTTTTGTCGAGGCATGGCACTAAAACACCTCTTGGTAAGGTGCTGACTGACTGCGCTGACGTAGCAGTTTTGTCACATAACCGTTACGTCAGCAGGCGATGGGGTCGTCACTTACTTTTGCCTAATGAATTATTTTATTATTATTTATTTTGGATTATTGAGAGATTAGTCACATCTGGTTAGGCTGGATAAATATATAAAAGGAAAAATAAATATTGGAGACGCCAGTAACTTAAGGTATCTTCGATAAAGATTTAGTGGACTGTAATTTTGGTGCATACGGCAAAGGGGAAAATAAATAGGTGGGATAGCACGCACTGACCTGATGAGGGCTGCCGCGCCTTCCTCCTGGAGTGTCTGCTATACAGCTAGCTCGCCACGTGGTTCGGCGCACACGCACTCTCGGAACAGTCTCGTGAAGTCCCACACTCTCCACCTTTGCCCTTACGGGGGCGTCTCACACTTTTATGAGTTACAAAGACACAATGTCTGATGCGGTGAATATTAAACATAAACAGGAGAACTCAATGTTCATCCTGCGCGGTTTGCAGTTAATGTACATAAGACGCGACGGGTGGCCGTGCGTTGCGGATGGCGTAATATCACTTAGTATAATGACGCGCGCCGAGATCCTCTTTTTCACCTCGGCGGCAGCGCGTGCGGTAGGAAAGGGAAGGAAGGAAGGAAACAAAAAATATGCACTAGTCATGTTGATAAAGTAGATATAACTTAGGACGAACTCAATGCGATATGTAATGTAATGTTGATAAAGTAGATTGTTAACTGGCGTTACTATTTCCTCCCGCCCTTAAAGGGTCACCTTTAAAAGACAACCGTAATATAAAAAGTAAAAGGAAAACAAATAAATAAGCGGTATATAAAGTGAGAGGATGCGCTCAATGCGCATGTCTCATCTACTAACCTTACTTGGTAAGCGAGAAAATGTATACATAAATATAATATTGCGGTTTAATACTTTTTTAATATATATATATAAATATAAACTTAATTCCTAATTTAGATAAATAATTATAATCAAAATAATCGTGATTTATTGTCTTGGGAGAGGGCAAATACGAGCAACAGGACGGAGATATGTTCCCTTAGTAGTTCTCACGGTCACTACTCGAACTACGCCATCCTTCGAAGGATGAACAGACTCGACAATCGCTAATGGCCAAGCAAGGGGCGGTTCATTATCATTTATCACAATTACAACCATGCCTGGTACGATAGCCGTAGACGGGGTGTTCCACTTCTGACGAACTTGTAATCCGTGAAGGTATTCCGTCCTCCACCGGTCCCAAAACGACTGAACTAATTTATCCAGTAAAGAATGCCTGTGTAACAAACTGGTAGAGTCAGATTTGACTTTGGGTGCGGGTAATGACAATAACAATTCAGGCCCAGCGTGTAAATTTTTAATATGATAATAGTCAATGATCATGTTCACTACATGATCACTGCGCGGGAGTATAATTGGATGTTTTTGCGTGTAATCTAATGCGGAGTTCGAAAGACGACCACCAATGCGGATTAAACCATTCTCAATAAAAGGCCTTAAACGATTGAAAGCGGGCGAGCAAGGTTTTTTACCTTCAATATTTAAATATTCCACTGCAAAATGCTGTTTTTGCAGGGCGCGGAGGATTATAACCTCAGAGAAACTGAGATCATCAGCAGTCACTACAGTAGTGTTGCGGCGGGGCAATAATTTAGCAAACTTACACACGTACGCAATTATACGTAGAAGTTTACTCCAAGAAGAGATGCGGAGTGCGAGCTCATAAATCGCAGAATTACAGACTGATGTGCACACAGTGTGTGACAAAATCTTCTTCTCAGGCATATTTGCAATAACCTCATTGTCTAAAGTACCAAGAGGCCATTGAGATGGATCTAACGAAGTCCACTGAGGCCCATGGAGCCACAGGGGGTTTGAAACTAATTTATTTGGCGTAACGCCACGTGAAAGTATGTCAGCGGGATTCTCAGTACCTGCGACATGATAAAAGTTATCAGCGCGAATATTGTCGGTAATCTGAACAACGCGGTTAGCAACACAGGTCTGCCACTTGTGTGGCGAACTCTTTATCCAGTACAGAGCTACTTTTGAATCTACAAAGGCATAGACTGATATTGCAAGGTCAAGAGAATAATTGTCGAGTACTCTGCGAAGCAATTTTGACAGTAAAACCGCTCCACAAAGCTCAAGGCGTGCAATAGATAGTGGTTTCGTCGGTGCGACTTTAGTCTTTGCACAAATCAACTGGACGGTGTTACCATTGACGCTCTTTACATGTATGTAGACTACGGCACCGTATGCGTGCTCGCTGGCGTCGGAAAACCCCAGGAGTGACGCAGTACAGTTTTTGGATACACCAACATGTCGCGGGATACGTAAATCATTAAGAGCTGGTAATTCAGCACAGAATTGCCTCCACATCTTAATAATTGGCGGTGGTGGTATATCGTCCCAATCTAAATTAAGTTGCCAAAGCTGCTTTATTAACAATTTGGCGTACGCGACTGTGGGAGCAACGAAACCCATTATGTCCCACAGGCGAGCGACAGTAGATAAGATGGCGCGCTTAGTGCGCGTCACATCAGCGGGAACAGATATCTTAAAATAAAAGGCGTCACTATCGGTAGACCAATGCAAGCCTAGTATTTTATGTGGCATTGATTTATCGAACTCTACTTCTCCTGTAATTTTATAGGAAGTAGGGAGGTCATCTAAAACAGATCGACGGTTGCTATGCCATTTTATCAGGTCCCATTGGGCACCCTTGAATAAGTCTATCAGCTGCCGAGAGGTCTCACTGGCCTCGGATTCACTGGGCATAGAGAACGCGATGTCGTCCATATATAGCGAAGTAAATGCGATACGACTCGCAAGTGGATACTTTGCGCCGTCGTCATCAATGAGCTGTCTTACCGTGCGCAATGCATGGTATGGACTCGAAGTTAAACCGAAGCACACGCGATTGAAGTGGTATAACACAAGTGGGTCTTGTGGACGGAAGCGGTATAGGAAGCATTGGTAACGACGATCAGAATCGCGAACAACTATTTGCAGAAATTGTTGGCGACAGTCGGCTGTCATAGCGATTGGATGTAAGCGGAAAGTTAAAATTATATTGAACAAGTCGCCTTGCAAATTTGGTCCTGAATGCAGAATATCATTTAATGATCGCCCAGTGCTAGTCTTACTGCTAGCATCCAGGACGATGCGCAGACGCGTTGACTTCTTATCTTCGCGTAAGACTCCATGATGCGGTATGACATATATTGGAGCGGGTTCATGAGAGTCATACGGCGGTGCGGGGGATATATAATTTTTAGCTAAGTATTCCTTTATGACGTCATCATATGCTAACCTTAATGTAGGCGAGGCTTGAAGTTTCCTCTCCAAGCACATGAATCGTCGTCGAGAGGTTTCATAAGAATCTCCGAGAGAGTAAACGTCATCTTTAAATGGCAGGCCAACAATATATCTACCAGTAAAAGGATCGCGGGATGTCGTAGATTTATAAAACTCTTCACATTCAATGTCTGAAGGACACTGAATGGGCGGTGCGGAGGGTGGCTGTTCAAGCTCCTAAAATCGTTGCACTAATTTGTCAACGATAGGAGACTCTAGAACTGAGCAGCACGTTAAAGAATGATTTACCTGAAGTGTCGGCACTAAGCCCATAATAACGTAACCAAATACCGTACTCAAAGCTGAGGGCCCGGACAAGTCGTTAGACGAATAAATTACGTCTGGACACAGTAAGTGCGGGAAAAGGGATGCGCCTATCAAAACATCAATTTTATTAGGCATGCTATAACATTCATCAGCGAGTCTTATGCCATGGAAGTGTGATAAGACAGATGTGTCTACCACAGCGGTGGGCAAAAGGTCGGTGATTTGATCAACAACTAGCGTTGAAATATTGAAGTTAATATTCGAGTCGAATCGTGAGAAAATTTTAATATCAATCGATTTCGATTTTACAATTTTTTCAACTCCACCGAATCCCTTTACTACAGTACATTCGGTATCGTGTTGTTGAACGCCTAAACGATGACAGCACTCTTTAGTCATAAAATGGCTTTGAGCCGCGGAGTCTAATAATATACGAATAATTTGTTTCTCTCCCTTAGCATCGTAAGCAAATACTTGAGCGGTTGATAATAAAACAGTTCTCTGCGAACGACTTGCGCGCGCGGGAGGCGGTGAACGTTGAGAAACATTCTTGAACGAAGTACACAGCGCGACGTCTGAACGCGCACCTGCGGTGAGGGGTGGCGAGTGTGCGGGCGCGGGGGTTGTAGACTTCAGTGTAACTGGCTGAAGCGGTGGAGAACGCGCCAGCGCAGGGGAAGCATTATCGCTTCTGCGGTGGAAGTGCAACAATGTGTGATGTTTAAATTTACAAACTCGACAACTATAATTTGAAGAGCAACTAGACACTCGATGACTTAAACTGAGACAGTTCACACATGCATTGTTACTCTTTACGCATTTAAATCGTTCCTGCGGCGTCATTTTATTAAAGTCTGCACACTTAAATAGGTGTTGATGCACAATATTATCGCACAGACACTTTGAGCAACTAGTCGTCGTGCTTACGTACGCCTGATACTTCGGCGACGAAGTATTATTACAGCGACGATTATTACCGTTACCTCGTCGATTGTTTGGTGCGCTATTAGAATTTGTACTAGAATCGGTGCGTTGCAAAACTTTGGAGCAGGTCTTAATAAAATTTACTAAATCATCAAAGGTAGGTACCATCGAGTTATGACTATATTCGAAAGAGCGAATGGTATCCGGGTCCAGTTTCTTAAGCGCGATATGAAGAACAATTAAGTCCGCGAGATTATCTAACTTTAAGTTTTGTAAAGCGCGCACTGCACTTATAAAGTTATCAGTAAATAAATCAAAATTATTTGCGGTGGCCGATTGCGATTGCTTAAATTCGAACATCTGATTAATATATGTAGATGCTAGCATACGCCGGTCTTCATATTTGTCAACGAGTGCTTGCAATAAAATTTTATAATTTTCAGCGCAAGGAGTTATACCTGAGCATACAGATAGGGCTTTGCCCGTTAGTTTACCTAGCAAATAGTATAACTTTTCAGCGTCGGTAAGCGATGTGTTGTCATGGACGGTTGATTTAAAGCTAGCATAAAATAAAGGCCATGAGCGAATGTCACCCGAAAATGGCATAAGTTCGATAGGCGAAAGTGTGAATCTGGCTTTAGATGGTGTACTAGTACTTTGTAAATTAGATTGCGAATATTGTAAATAAAGCCTATTTATTCTACCGCAAAGAGACTCAAACGCAATGAGGCTGTTTTAATCAGGTTTAGCAATAGGGTTTATTTTTAATAAATGTGAATTATAATTATCTAAGACCTGTTTAAACTCAATACGTAAAGCATTAATATTAGAACTTCCATCAAGAAAACGCTCCATCGTTGAAGTGTTTGTGAGGATGTCCGAGGACATATCATATATTTTTTGCACTATTTCAAATAAAGCATCTCGTTAAGCTAACAATAAAACCAACTCAGCATCAGGTGTGCCCTCATTATCCGAGGAATCGCTATTATTCGATGCTATTTGTTTTTTAGGCGGCATTACAACTTAAGTTATGCGGCAAAAATAATATAATTATAAGCGGGTAGTCTGTAAGCGACCTCGCTATGCGGTTGAATTATTAAATATTAGTTTTGTTAACGATGAACTTTAATTGTTAACTTTTATAATAATTATGAAGTTATTTATAACGAATATAATGCTTAAACATATGTGCAAATAATAAATGTAATTTAACAGTATAATCTGTAGATGTAGTTAAAAGTTGATGACGTGATGTGAACATACAACAAATAATTTATATAGATAATTATATGCTTATTCATTCTATGAATATAGTTTTAAAATTACTATGAATGTCACCTATTAGGACCTATTCTAGTGTTCTAATAAGGGCGGGGTTAATCCGAAGTCGGATTAAAATATAAATAATTAATTATATAAACGCTTATTACGATAACGATCTAATAAGGGCGGAAAGTCGAGGTCAATCCAGCGAGAAGTGACCATTAAAAATGGAGACGCGAGTAACTTAAGGTATCTTCGATAAAGATTTAGTGGACTGTAATTTTGGTGCATACGGCAAAGGGGAAAATAAATAGGTGGGATAGCACGCACTGACCTGATGAGGGCTGCCGCGCCTTCCTCCTGGAGTGTCTGCTATACAGCTAGCTCGCCACGTGGTTCGGCGCACACGCACTCTCGGAACAGTCTCGTGAAGTCCCACACTCTCCACCTTTGCCCTTACGGGGGCGTCTCACACTTTTATGAGTTACAAAGACACAATGTCTGATGCGGTGAATATTAAACATAAACAGGAGAACTCAATGTTCATCCTGCGCGGTTTGCAGTTAATGTACATAAGACGCGACGGGTGGCCGTGCGTTGCGGATGGCGTAATATCACTTAGTATAATGACGCGCGCCGAGATCCTCTTTTTCACCTCGGCGGCAGCGCGTGCGGTAGGAAAGGGAAGGAAGGAAGGAAACAAAAAATATGCACTAGTCATGTTGATAAAGTAGATATAACTTATGACGAACTCAATGCGATATGTAATGTAATGTTGATAAAGTAGATTGTTAACTGGCGTTACCAAATATACTTAAATATATATTTAACATACTAACATAAATAAATAAATAAAAGCCCAACCAGATGGAAGCCCACGGCAGGGGAGACCAAACGGCCGAGGGTTAGGGGAAAAGGGAAAGAAACCGGCGGACGATGCGGGCGGTATCGAGGAGCACCGCCTTCTGCATTTGAGCCCGGAGCGGTCCGTCACGGAGTCCCAGTCGCCTCAGATGGCCCGAGAGACTGGCTGGGATTAACCCGTTAGCAGACACGACCACAGGAATAATTATTATTTATTATTATTATTAGTCATTATTGCTGATAATAACTACTAAATATTTATTAAGTCATCATCACCATCACAACAGCCCTTCACAAGTCCACTGATGAACATAGGCCTAAGAAATGCCACAATGCACGGTCCTGAGTGACTTGCATCTGTAGATTTACTGCATGTCTCAACAGATCCTCACTTCATGTAGAGGAGGACGCCCTGCGCTGAACATGCCGGTACGAGGCTGCAATTCGAGAACTTTTCTTCTCAATTAGCTTCAGCTTACTAATCCGTTGGGATATGTTCGTGGTTCTGTTTCAGATATCCTCATTTTTAATTTATTCATTAAATTCTAGTAAAGGTTCAGTCACTCATTTAATACATTATATCAAAAATTCACCAGCGATCATAGGCTTACCCCATAGACTGCTTTATTAGCCATAGTTGCTACAATTGGCAGGCAGGTTAGCTACAGCAGGTTATTTTTATTTTTGATGTTGTTATCAAGAAGATGCTGCTTCTTATCTCCTGTTCCAGTATCTCTCCTTTGTCTCTTACGACACTCAGGTAATAATTTTTTTTACCTAAATTACTTTTGAATAAATACCTATAGGAAGCGATTAGTGGATTTCAGCTATTCTTCAAATATTGAAAAAAAAAACCGTAGCTTTAATTTATTATCCTGTACATTATTAAAGCAATCCTTGTATAAAATGTTACTGGATTCTCGGGAACTCTGCCGATTTGAATGAAATTTTGTGATAAATATTGTTTTATATTTTAAGTAGGTATAGAGAGATTAAATGCCAAGTCATGATGTCCTGTTGTTAACCGTGTAGTAAGTAACTGTATATTTATATCCACTATTACATATTATCTTCCCGTGGGTATGGTAGGAGCTGACAAAGGAAACAGGACCAGGAAATGGGAAGCAGCAACTTTCTGATAAAAGTTGAATAAAAATAGAAAGCAGCGAATGCCAACCCGCTTACCAAGCGTGTCAGCGATGGCAAATATTCCCTCAATGACGCAATTTATGGGGTAGGCCTATGTTGCATAAGCGGGGGATTTTTGATAGACTGTAATGGATGGATGAATGGATGTTATATCCCGAGAAAACCTTGTGATTTGTGGGACTCACAGTTAGTAACTTAATTTTTAAAGTGTCCAGAATTTATGACGTGAAGGTCAAAAAAGTTAAAAGAAGGAAGAACAAAAAAGTCAAGAGATATGCGAAATTGGCCAACAATCATAGGGGTAGTCCGGCGGACATTTTCTTTCAAAAAACCCTCTCAAAAATGAGAAGGGGCCTGTGCCCAGCAGTGAGATGTATATGGGCTGTAACTTTAAATTTTTTATGACCCAAATTCACATTAAGTAAAACCATACGTAACACCGATGGGAAACATATAAAATATTCGTAGTTTCGATCAAGCTTGCCCGTATTTTTAATACACTTAGGAATGAAGTTATAAAACAGCTATAGAAATATATATATTCAAAAGTTTTATAATACTAAAGCTAGGTCATCGGACGTTATAGCAGTGTTGACTTAACTTACGGTACAGCGAACACAATGGTTTTGTGGGGAAATACAGCAAAATATCTTAAATCGTATCTTGATTTCTCAATTTGAAAAATTCTTTTTCTGTATTAAAAAAATTATCATATGATGTTTGAAATTCGCAAAGTAATAGCTACTATGGTCATTTTATGAGTTGTCAGTTTCATGACACAAAATCTAGCTGGGTTTTCTGTCTTTGGTGAGATAATTGTAATTTAATAATAATTTTTATATCATATTTTAAACACATGTTCACATAGATGAACAAATATGATTATTATTAAATGAACTAACAATAAGCCTCATAAAAATAACATGTAATAGTAAAAATTGAAACTATGTGTAGCTTAATAATGTAGAATCTACACAAAAAAAATTGAAAACTCAAGTTTACAATATTAGCTACCTGTCTGAACTGGGTTGAGTATCTGTGTTACAGACCATAATTTACACTATGTGTTTTATAATATAAGGACACAAAATCATTTAAATAATAAATAAACTATTTCATATTTAAATAACTAAATAAAATTATTTGTAACCTAAAATTAATACAAAACTATTTTAGAATTTCTAGTAAAGTCTCAGTTTCTTCGTAATTTAATTTATTCAGAAATTCCCCTACAATTACAATCGTAATCTTATAACTTATACTATATATCATTAGTAACTTGTTAACCCTTCAACCCACATAAAAATCTCATGCATTCGTATGCGTCCGGCATATCCCGAGCGTTCGTATGCGACCGCACTCACCCATAGCACTGTAAGCACTGTAAGTTTCGCATTATAGAATCTATACAACATTTTCTATCCTGTGGTCTAAGCAAAAGTCAGTTTTTACTCCGTTACATAAAGATGTGATGATGACAGAATGATGTAAATGTACGGCATCACCACCGATTGCATGATCAGTACGGCTATCATGCAATCGGCGGTAGACTCATGGCACGGCAGCAGAGCATGTCATGAGTCTACCACTCACCTCAAGGGATTGGGGTCCCACGTTTTGCAGATTTCGGCTGCAGCCTTGAGAGTCTCCTCAGATCCTCCCTCCAGCTACCACCTGCATGAGGTTGACATATATGCTCCACTAACCAATACAATGGCAAATGTAACCAAAAGGCAGTTATAAGATAATGGTAATAGTTTGCCTTCAGAAAGGGTTTGTGTCAATGACGTTGATTATATGCATTTTCGTTCACGTTTGCCTCACCCACCAACAAGTTGCCTTCTATCATTCAAAGTTGGGAAAGTTACAGGGAAATATTATTATAGTGATATATAAATCATCATGGAGAGTAATGAAGGGACTTGAGTTGGGAAAAGTCACTTAAGTGTAAGTCAAATCAAGGCGCAGAGAGCTTCATTGGGAATAGCAACCCGCCAAACAAACATCGTAGAGACGCAATGCTGCAGAACGCAACAAGCATCAATACGACTATCTTCGGCCTTACACCATCACAGAGTCCCCCATATAATCCCAGCAAACATCACCTTCCGCATACCTCCATTTTTTTTTTATAGAATAGGGTGACAAACGAGCACACAGTCCACCTGATGGTAAGTGGTTGCTGCGGCCCATAGACATCTACATCTATCTTCCATTACAAATCAAAATGCAGATGCGTTGTCACCCGTGAGGACTGAGATGGAATGCCTCATTTCCAGTAAAAAGGGTCTCCGGTTCTCTACACTCACCATACGAAATACAGCAGCATTAAGCTACTATTTCACGCTGGTATTCTGTGAGAGCGTGGTCCTTCCCCGGTCGAGCCGACCCATTCATGCTACAACTATACTACTAATATAATTGCAGCATGGCTCTACCACGTATGCATGGCTCTCTCACCTCCATCGACCACAGCCACAAGATGCGTCGAATCAGGCACAGCACACCCATAGATATATTATTAGAAGCAATACCGCAAGTAGCAGTATGCATCAATACAACTATCATACGAATGGAGCCCCTCAAACACATCCACATAATCCCTGTCGACTTTTGTAACAAAATTTGTATTGGTGTTAACTATAACAACACTAACATATTATAGTAGCACGCTACTAAGACGCCAATGGACAAGACCTATCATAGCGCTAATGCACTAGGACGTGAAGTTGACTATGCTTGTTACACTTATAAGTACTACCAAACACACTCATCCCAATCCGAAAGGTAGCCGACGTATCGCTACGCGCTACGACACCGCTTACCAACCGTATGGGTGCGATTACCACGAGAAACTCCTTGCGTGCTCCAATGCGTGCCCAAGTCTACCTCGGTCTCGGACGCTTGTAATGCGGTATACACGACACTATAATAATCCTTTTCAAGTCTTTTTTCTATTAATATAGTGCTTATACTTACTTGAGACCTTCCATATATTTGCTTTACTTCATAACTCTACCAATTTATGTATTTAATATAAGGTATTCAACCCACAACTCTGCTATTGTAATGCTTATGCATGATAGAAACCCTCTATAGCAATTCTGTTGTATCATGGACCTAACTTTTATATTTATTTAGTAAATAGGACTTCATCCCACAACACCGCTATTGCAATCCTTATGCATCATAGAGACTTTCTATAACACTGCTTTCGTATAATAGACCTTACTATCATAAGTCCCTAATATGGGACTGTACATTGTGCAACAGTACTATAAATAGTCGGTCAGCTGACCACCTCATATATATGTTCACCCTTGGGTATACGTCTCCAGCTGTCCCCCTATACCAGAAATCTTTATACCACCCTCCATTACTTAAGAAATTTTCTTATACGCGAACACGCTCAATGACTTTGGCAATTTTCCTATATAAGAACTTAAAGGCTTATAATTTACTATAATACTTAATATCTGAAATATATTAATTTTACTTTATGCTTATTAACGTATTTTTTATCTTTTAATATATTTTTCTATGATAATTTTTGAAGGCTTTATATGGAAATTAATTATTAATTATTTATAATAATAATGGACCGTCGCAATGGTAAAATTGGAAAACAAATAAGAGTATTTCATTCTGTGAAACAATTTTAAGCAATAACATATATAATAATTTCTACTATTTGCAGGATAACTTTAATTTCGGCCATTTACATTAGAATTAAAACGGCGTTGGAATTTTATGACGTTAGTACAAATCTTATGGAGCAGATAGGATAGCTCCATTTTTCATTTTTTTATATATATATATCTTGAATACAGCTCTTAAACTGTAATACAAAGAAGCCAGAGGGATTTGAGACAGTATATTTGGCTGACTTTATTGTCTTTCAAAATGAATTTTAATCGTTTGCTTACCTTATACGTGGTAGAGCAATCGTTCGTGCTCATAGACGAATGGAGTGGCTTGAATAGATAAGAACCACGCTCTCAATACCAGCGTAAAATATCCGATCAATTCTGCTGTGATTCTTCTGGTGAGTGTAGAGGAAACGAATCGTTGTCAACCAGAGACCACATGGGTGATAACACATCTGCATTTTGATTCTCAATCGAGGATAGATGTAGAAGTCTATGAACCACAGTATTCACTTAACATCAGGTGAGTTGTGTGCTCGTTCGTCAGTCTTATCTTTAATGATGGTTGTCTCCCCACAACTTTTTCCTTCACAACAGAACACGTGGCAAATCAGTATATAAAATATTCACTAACATCGTTCTTTCTCTCTCTCTCTCTCTCTTTCTTCTTCTGTCTCCGTGGCTTTAATTTATAAAGTGAGCCAGAAAAGTTCAATCGTTTTCGACAAATGGATATAATCATATCGTACTCAGATCGGCGAAATGTATACATGCAATGTGATATTCAATCCGTCTGTCGAGAATGGCGACCGCGTGTGCACTTTTATGTACTTTTTGAAAACCGGCACCATCTGTTGGAGTCACAGTAACTTTGGCCGCGTACAGCAATATAAAATTATTTTACCGTTAAACACATAACAAAAAAAAACTTTATGGGTCTACTGGAAGATATTTCAGCTAATTTGGAATAACTGAAAGAAGCGAAAGAGGTATGTAAGGATCGTGACACTTGGCGATCTGTTCTCTCTGGCTACCCCGTTAGGGATTGTGCGTGAAGATAAGTAAGTAAGTAAATGGAATAAGTAGAACCTTTGTACGAAATTACTATAAGACTGCTTCTGTATCTTAATGTGTGTACATAAAATAAATTAAAAAAAGAGCAATACGATCAATTTTATTGTATATATATATATATATATATATATATATATATATATATATATATATATATATATATATATATATATATATATATATATATATATATATATATATACATATATATGTTTCCTTTTGGGGAAAAGTAACAAAATTTTATTTTCCTTGTCCATTCGCTTTTTTTTTCTAAATATATTCATACTCGGGGAAATCATGCTTAAAGTGTCATGTTCAAACGAAAGTTGAACGCCTTGTCTTTGTGGGTACGTCTTGAGCAAATAATTTTATTACGGAGACAACTACTTATATGTATTCGTTATATTTCCTTATCTCCTTCTTCTTTATAGAACCGTTAATATTTATTATGTAACGCGTAGTGGCGGTTAAGAATATCCACTACCCCGTATCATCACGTGGGTGTTGTAAGAAGCGAAAGAGGTAAGCAAATCAGGAGATGAGCAGCAGCGTCTTTCTTAAACGACTAAAAAATAAGTATTTTGCGCACCGAAATTTTTATCGGCCTCTTGAGAGTTTTTTACCCCGACGGAATTCTAGGCAGATAAAGCAGGTATTTAACAATAAATAACAAAAAAATCGAAGATATGTGAAGTTCGCCACTTAATATTAGGTGCGCTCGTTTGTCACCATTATTTTCATTGAGGGAGTATTGACAACAAAGAGGTTATAATTTTACAGTTTTCTTTTCATAATCTCTTTAGTTTATTTTGTTCTCAGATAACTTTTCAATTTATTCAATAATATAATTTACACAAACAATAGGTATATTACATCTGAATATTTGTTAACACAGATGCATCATTTTAAAAAAAACTTTGACAAAAGGTCGCATAATTAACAAATGTGCAATGGCGTCGCCGAGGTAGAGGGTAAGGAGTGAACTGCCCCCTAAGGATCAAAAAATGTGGTAAAATGCAAAGCAACCAATCTTATTTATTGTAAAATCAATAGCTCGTGGCGCTTCACACATCGGAACTTCTACCGTTCTTATTACAATCGCCGTAGAGGTAAGACCGGCAATTGAAGTGTAAAGCTCCATGTACTTTCGTACCTACACTTTCTTATCCTTTACATATCAGTTTTCTCCTATTTCCGTTTCGCATCGGCTGGCTACATTGAAGACGTGTACGTTCTGATGACTAAGTACTAGGAGAACATCGTCATCATCACATTTAACGTGGGAATAATTAATACCTAATGTTTGCTTCTATACTTATTCAACAATATAACCCATGTTTTTTGTCTAATTTCAAAATTTTAATTGATTAATTTAATTCATGATACAATAACTACATCCCCGCGCAGAGTATTTTATTTTGTATTGTTAACAAGCAAAATAATCTAATACCATCTACCATAGAAATCCACCACAAGCAGTCAAGAGCAAATGGAAAACAAGTAGGTTAAAGTTCACCGTTCATTAGTAGTAGTTTACAAGTTCAGTATTGCCATATGAGAAGGTACATATTTGGTGAGTCGAAATTAGTAGGTACTCAAAATCCTTCCGTCAAATATGATTCATGTTTTGAAAAGCCGAAATCACGTTCTGATTCTGTAAAAATCTGATACTAAATTATTTATTATTGTTAAAATCACAACATTTCTTAATTTTTCTTTTATTACATTTAACTAAGTTGACAGATGAATGAAAACGGAAATAATTAGAACCGTTAATAATAATAATAATAATAATAATAATAATAATAATAATAATAATAATAATAATAATAATAATAATAAAATGGCGTAGGGAAGTGACGACCCCATCGCCCGCTGACGTAACAGTCATGTGACAAAACTGCTACGTCGGCGCAGTCAGTCAGCATCCTGCCAAGAGGTGTGAGCGCCGTGCCTAGGCAAAATTGTAGGTGCAAAGGTCCGTTTGTGCATATGACCCAACCACGAAACGGTGCCGGGTTTGGGCGTCTCCCGTTATTTGGCGCCCATAAAATGGATGATGGCACAAAGAGGAACGCGCATAGGGCCGCTGCCTGGGGGTCGCCGGGGCGCGTCTGGAGCTGGCGCTGGACGCGGCAGCATGCGGGCCGCCAGCCGAGCGCGAGGAGCTGCACGATCACCTAGCAGCCCCTCGCATCCATCATCCCCACCAGAAGGCTTGGTGTCGGCTGGGTCTTCTCGGACTCAGCAAGCGGCACCCGCCGCTGGTGGAGCACGTCGCATGCGTTGGACAAAATCTATGAACGAAAACGCATTGCGGGCGTACTATAGGGCGAAAGGGGAAGAAACTGGGGGAATAGCGTACAGGTCTCGGATGCATAGCTTTTTTGCTGAGCTGGAGCCTTCTATCCCCGTCACGGAACAAAACCTGGCAGACCGAGTTCGGTACATCATGCGCTCGAAAATATTTGATGATGCCGAACTCGAACGACTACGACGTGAGGCTATTCCGTCGTCGAATGAATCGGCTATGGCTGGAGATGCAGCTCCACATTCGACAGACCAGCATCCACACGTGGAAGCCGCCATGGATCTTCCAGTTGTGGTTGATTCGAACGACGATGAAATAGTCTCCCACGAACTAGAGAAAATGAGGAGTATATTGGAAGAGGCGATTTTGGAAACGCGCAGCACCCCTCTCGAAAATCGACCGCGACTTCCCCGCATACCCCTAAGCAAGCGAAATCGGGCTGTCGTGAGGGCTCTTAACCCAATGCTGGTGACCTATTTGGAAGCCAGCCAGGACCTTTGCGAGACGGACTCAATTCTCTTTGGCGCCGCAGTGGCAGTTTGCCGTATTATTGGCGCCAAACTTCCCATGGCTGGACGCGCTACTACACAAAGTAGCGCCATCCCAGCCTGGAGAAAAAGAATCGAGGACCGTATCGCAAAGGCTAGGGCCCTTATCGGCAGACTGACAAGCTTCAGGTCGGGTAATAATAGACCGAGAATTATGCGCACCGTTAGGATGGCGTTTGCTGGGACAAATATCAGTTTGTCCCAGCCGGATATCATGCAGAAACTAACGGAGCGCATAGACGACCTGAAGCAAAAGATCGCTGCTTGGGGGAAGCGGATTCGACGATTTACCGAGAGGTCAAGGCGGTTCAACCAGAATCGTCTCTTCCAGAGTGATCAGAAGAGGCTCTATAAATCATTGGAGCGACCAAAGGTATGTGGAGCGGGCCAAGGACCGGATCAGGCTGACATTATCGCATTCTGGCGTGGCCTGTGGTCAGAGCCCGTAAACCACAGCGAGGGCCCTTGGATGGAAGTTGTGGCGAGCCAGGGTGCGAGTGTTACGCCTATGGACCCCATCACCATAACGCCGGAAGACGTGGCTGAGGCGGTCCGTAGGGCCCCGAACTGGAAATGTCCGGAGCTCGACGGGTTGCATCATTACTGGCTGAAGGGGTTCATAGTGTGTCACGCTGTGCTCGCCCGACAGTTTCAAGAGGCTCTCGACCAGAAGTCGCTCCCGAGCCTCTTCACTACTGGGATCACTCACTTGGTTCCTAAAGATCAGGATACCACAGACCCGAGCAAATACCGCCCCATCACGTGTCTACCCACCATATATAAGACACTGACATCCATTTTGAGCGCGAGAATCACTCGGCACCTGGAGCTAAACCAGGTGATGTCACGCGCTCAAAATGGATGTCGGGGCGGTGGTCGTGGAACCAAGGAACCACTCCTCATTGACGCGGTCATAGGCAAAGTGGTGAAACGCAACCGTCGGAACTTCTCTGCCGCCTGGATAGACTACAGAAAGGCGTTCGACTCGGTGCCCCATACATGGCTAAAGAGGGTCCTCGAGCTGTACAAGATTGACTGTACAGTTAGAGACTTCCTCGAGCAGTGTATGGGGCAGTGGAGTACGATCCTTTGTCATCTGGGCGAGCGGATGATGGCTGCGGAGCACCACATAAGGATAAGAAGGGGTATCTTCCAGGGCGATTGTCTGAGTCCAATCTGGTTCTGCCTCTCTCTGAACCCTCTCAGTACCTTACTGGAGGGCTCCGGGAGGGGATTTCAGCTTAGGAAAGGAGGTACAAAAGTGACCCACCTTTTCTATATGGATGACCTCAAGTTATTCGCCTCCAGTCGCTCCCATCTTATGGAACTGCTAAACATCACTTGTGAATTTAGCAGTTCTATTGGAATGGAGCTGGGAACGGATAAGTGTGCGGTCCTCCATGTTGAAGGGGGGAGGGTTGCTAACTCTGAGGGCATAGACTTCTCTATGCCCGTTAACTTAAGGACCCTTTCCGAGGCTGAAACATACCGATACCTGGGTATGTCACAGAACATCGGTATCGATGAGGCTGGTATGAAACAGTCAGTTTGCGACGTGTTTTATGCACGCTTGACCAAAGTGCTTAACAGCCTTTTGTCCGGTGTGAATAAGACACACGCATATAACGGCTGGGTCATGCCTGTCCTCATGTATACCTTTGGCATACTCAGGTGGACTCAGACTGAACTTAACGCCCTGGATAGAAAAGTCCGCACTACCATGACGTCCCACAGGATGCATCATCCGAGATCGTCGGTAATGAGGCTGTACTTGCCGCGAAAGCATGGTGGGCGTGGCTTCTTGAGCGCGCTCACCATGCATAATCGCGAAGTGTGCAGCCTCCGTAATTACTTCCTGACGAGATCGGATGATCCATTCTATAATGACGTCATTTCTAGTGATAAAGGGCTTACCCCTCTATCCTTAGCCCACGAGCAATGGCAGGACCCAGCAGTGCTTAGCATTTCCGATCGGGAGACCGTATGGAAGGAGAAAGAGCTCCACGGGAGGTACTACAGGGCTCTTCATGAGCCCTTCGTAGATACAGTCGCCTCCCTCAACTGGCTACGTTTCGGTGACCTCTTCGGGGAAACCGAGGGTTTTGTCTGTGCAATACAGGATCAGGTTATTAAGACCAACAACTATCGGAGATACATCCTAAAGGATGGCACCGTCGACGTCTGTCGAGCTTGTCGCCATCCCGGTGAGTCACTTAGGCATGTCATCTCCGGTTGTTCGACGCTTTCTAACTCTGAGTACTTGCACAGGCACAACCTAGTAGCCAGAATTCTACACCAGGAGCTCGCTCTGAAATACGGTCTCGTGGACCGGAAATTGCCGTATTACAAGTACTTGCCGGAAGCCGTGCTTGAAAATGACCGCGCCAGACTCTACTGGGACCGGGCCATCATCACAGACAGGACTATTCTTGCGAATAAGCCTGATATTGTGCTGATGGACCGGGCACAGTCAAGGATATTTTTGGTCGATATTACCATCCCGTATGACGAGAACCTCGTGAAAGCCGAAACAGATAAGCGATCAAAATATCTGGACCTGGCTCACGAGGTGACCGACATGTGGGGTGGTCTGCCGACCGAAATTATTCCTGTAGTCGTCTCTGCAAACGGGCTAATCCCAGTTAGCCTCTCTGGTCATCTGAGGCGACTGGGACTCCGTCACGGACCGCTCCGGGCTCAAATGCAGAAGGCGGTGCTCCTTGATACTGCCCGCATCGTCCGCCGGTTTCTTTCCCTTTCCCCCTAACCCTTGGCCGTTTGGTCTCCCCTGCCGAGGGCTTCCATCTGGTTGGGCTTTTATTTATTTATGTATTTTTGTATTTATTTTATTTTATTGATATTTATGTATATTTATCTTTTCATTTTCATTTTCATTTATAATTATATATTTATACATCCCAACCAGATGAGAAAACTATATAGATACCCCACAATAATAATAATAATAATAATAATAATAATAATAATAATAATAATAATAATAATAATAATAATAATAATAATAATAATAACCATAGAAAGCGTAGCAGTAGGCGAAGATGCTAGGAGAAAGTGGTCGCAAGAAGAACTTCATGAACTTATGTTCTGTTATTTTAAAGCGAAATCTGAAGGTCCTGGTTACATTAAAAGATTTGAAAAACTGTTCAAAGATAGGAATCCTAATAATCCTAAAACACTAAAATTTACGGGAAACACACTTGCAAACCAAGCTAGAAGTATAATAACTAGGAAATTCTTGTCAACCCAGGTTTTAGACGAAATTAAATCTAGAGCTGAACGAAATATAGCAGTAGCACAGAACACGGCTGATCTCAACCTACTTACATCCACAACTTCACATATGACTACAATATGTGATAGTCCAGAAAAACAGATCTCTGATAATCATACTTTTACGGATAACGCACAAAATTCTCATTTATTATCAGATATACTTACAAGGACCCAACCACTTACAACATGTGCGGTTTTAGAAACTATTCCAGAACATCAAAATAGATATACATGTGATAGTCCTGATATCAAAGTAGATGACAACCAAGATCCCCTTATTCTGAAATTCCTACAAACTCTTGCGGAAACTAAAGAAATATCTATCGAGAATAGGGATTCCTTACCAAAGGCTAAATTTTGTAAACAGTTTTGCGAAAATTTAAATAAAATTAATAACTTTTTGCCAAAACTTTTAGAGTCGCACCAGTCCTTGAGGGAAATAAATAATATTATCTATGCAGCAGCTAAAACAGTTATCACTGCAAATAATCAAAAAGGAATTACACTTAAGCCGACTGGCCTGACTGCAATAAAATTGAAACAAAATGCACCGTGGAAATTGAGACTACAGAAAAAAATAGAAGATTTTAGAAGAGATTTAGGCAGACTAGTAGAAATTCAGAGAGGAAACTATTATACTAGAAACATGATAAGATTTAAAAATAGGTTATCTAATAAATATAATATACGAAATGATCAAGATTTAGACTACACTGTAGAACTAGTTAAACAGAAAATAAAAGCACTGGCTGGACGACTTAAGAGGTATGACGATATAAACAATAGAAAATTACAAAATAAGCTGTTTCAAGAAAATCAACATAAACTTTTTAGAAATCTTGATGGTCAGCAACAAATTCCAACACAAGTTCCATTAAAAAATGATGTACAACGTTTTTGGGAATCCATTCTATCAAAACCAGTATCATACAATACTGAAGCTCGATGGATTAAGGAAATAGAAGAGTCAATGGATAAAATAGTAGAACACACGTTTAACGAAATAAATGAAGATAAAGTAAAAAATGCTATAAGCGGATTACATAATTGGAAAACGCCGGGTATTGATAAAATACATAACTATTTTCTTAAATATCTTACCAGTACACATAAATACATTGCTCAGTTGTTTGATAGAATTTTGAAAGGAATCGAATCTGTTGAGCAATGGTTTACAACTGGAGTGGTAATATTGATCCCTAAAAATGAGAACACCCTAGATCCAAAGAACTGGAGACCGATAGCGTGCTTACCTACCATGTACAAACTTTTAACGTCCATAATTTCCAACGAACTTTATACGCACTGTGACCTGAACAATATTATATCTCCTCAACAAAGAGGTTGCAGGCGTTACGTTAGAGGTTGCAAAGATCATCTCATGATTAATAAGGCTATACTGGAAGATGCACAACAGAACCAGAAAAATTTATGTATGGGATGGGTAGACTATCAGAAAGCATTTGACAGTATACCACACGAGTGGTTACTAAAAGTACTGGATATTTATAAATGCTCACCAACTATCAAAAGATTTCTCCAGATGGTTATGCCCAAATGGAATGTAATCATGACAGCCTCTAGTGCGAATGGCTCTGTTACTACAGATCCCATATACATTCAGCGTGGAATATTCCAAGGAGATTCACTGTCACCTATTTTATTTTGCATGGCTATTAATCCCGTTTCTCAAATTCTCAAAAAATATGAATCTAAAGGATACAAATTAAAAGACAATACTACGATTAACCATTTATTATATATGGATGATTTAAAAATATATGCTAATAATAAAAACAATCTTAGAGTGTTAATAGACAGTATAGAAATTTTTACAAGAGACATAGGAATGACCTTCGGATTAAGTAAATGTAACATTTTGCATATGGTAGCAGGTAAAAGAAGAGAAAATCAAGGGTCGGGTCATATATTACTAAACGGCAACGAATTTGAATACTTGAAAGCGGGAGAACAATATAAATATTTAGGTATGAATGAAGCGGGTAAAATAAACCATAAAGAAGCTAGACAACAATTACAAAAAGAATACTTCCGTAGAGTAAAATGTATTTCTAAATCTCATCTTAACGCTAGAAATCTACTTAAGGCAATAAACTTATACGCAGTCCCAGTACTCCTTTATTCATTCGGTGTTATAAACTACAAAAATACTGATTTAAGGAAAATTGATATAAAAACGAGGAAAATTTTAGCAATGAACAAGGCGCACCAACCAAAAGCAGAAATTGAAAGACTTTATTTACCGATTGAAGGAGGGGGGCGGGGGCTGACTAATATAGAAGTGCTTTATAAAACCCAGATAATAAAATATAGAAAGTATCTAGAATCAAGTAATGATTACATTTTAAGAGCAATATTAAAACACGATAAAAATAGAGATAAATACTCAATATTTAAAGAAGCACTGAAATACTTAAGAGAATTAGGACTAGGGGGTGGTGAAAATTATACAGAAAAGGAAATAAAAAAAGCATTTATTAGAAAAAAGGTAAATGCTTGGAAAACAAAACCACTTCATGGTCAGTTTTATAAGGATGTGATTGAAAGAGAAAATATAGATGTAAAGTTTTCATTCAGATGGTTTAAAACACAAAAAATAACTCCAGGATGGGAGTCATTTATTTTTGCTATTCAGGATCAGGCAATTGTAACAAGACAATATGAGAGAGACATACTTCAGAAACCTGTAGATGGGAAGTGTCGACTATGTCTAACGAAAGATGAAACAGTACAACATATTATATCAGGATGTGAGAAAATGGCTGGCACTTACTATACTAAGAGGCACAATAATATTGTACAGTACGTGTTCTGGACCTTAGCAAGAAAGCACGGATTTAGCGTAAGCAAAATGTGGTGGAAAGAACATATGTCGCAACCACTAGTAAACGAAAATAATACAGCCAAACTAATGTGGGAAATGCCGGTTCAAACAGATATTACAATAAAGCATAACCGGCCTGATATAATTTATATAAATAAAATTGAAAATAAAACTTACCTTATCGATATTACCGTACCGTCTGATTACAATATCGGAGCGAAGGAAATAGAGAAACTTAGTAAATATCATGCACTAAGAACTGAAATAACCAGGCTTTGGAAAACACCTACTGAAGTTATACCTATAGTGGTTGGGGCCACAGGAATGATCGCTAAAAGCCTGCATAAATATTGCAATAAGCTAGACTCCCATATCAACATAAACGTTATACAGAAGCAAGCAGCAATTCATTCGGTAACAATATTGTCCAAAGTTTTAGGTAATTCTATATTTGTTAGTTATGAACCTGAGCCTACCTCTCCCTAAGTTTCATGGGCGGGGGCTTGGAAAATACCGGGTTTATCTCGAGCAATAAACAAATAATAATAATAATAAGTTCTTTATTTCCAAGAGGTTGTACATCACGATATTTGCATAACATTATTTAATAAAGCTACATTAGTACATATACTTGAAAACATAGCATCTGCAGCCGAACTAGGAGACCTGTGCATCAGCTGTCAGCGCCATATCCCCACCGTTAATTTATCGAAATATTAGGATGCAAGCAAAAGTTAAATAATCAAATTCTATCTCAAAATTTGTACATTCCGCTAATATAACCTAAGTACAATGAAATTAATTGTATCACATATTATGTTTATATACTATGTTACCACTTATTACTAATACCAAGGTACAAACAAAATAATAAATTATACTACTAATGCCGTTCCTCTCTCATAGGATGTGTAATGTATGAGTGTAAGAAGTAATTGTGTTATGAGTGTAATGTGTGTGAGCAGTGATGGGAGAGGAGCGAGTAAAATATGTGTCGTGTGTGTGTGTCTGTCTGTGTGTGTGTGTGTGTGTGTGTGTGTGTGTGTGTGTGTGTGTGTGTGTGTGTGTTGTGTGTGTGTGTGTGTGTGTGTGTGTGTTTGCACACGTGCGTGTGTGTGTGTGTGTCTGGTTATTATGATTTTATACGGGTAGTATTACAGGTGACAGTTATATAAGAATTTATTTTAAGTCTGAATACTAAGCAAGTTTTCAGTTTCATTATAAGTTAATTTTTGTAGGTAATTATGTACAGTTTTTTTACAATTTATTTTATTTAGGTGGTAAATGTCCAATGTTTTATTTAGTTTATTATATAAGTGTGGTCCCAAAAATGCAAAGAATTTTCTTATAAAAGTTGTTTTAAAATTAGTTGTATCTACGGAAAATTTCCTGCGTTTATTTAAGTTCGATCGGTTGTATACTAATAAGTTATGTTGTTTCTGAATGATCGTTAATATAAACAGTTGTCTTACTGTAAGGACCTGACAGTTATCATAAAGCTGTGACGTAGGATAAAGAAAAGGTTTAAATGTTGCAACTTTGAGTATAGCACGTTGAGAGATTTCTATCTTTTGTAACACCGTTTTAGAGGCACCACCCCACGTTGATATGCAGTATGTTATAATAGACTGACATAAAGCTAAGTAAACTCGTTTTAATATATCTGGATCCATAACATGTCTAATAGTTTTAAAAATATATATTAATTTATGAATTCTTTTGCTAAGAGTGTTAATATGTTGTTTAAAATTTAAATTACTATCTATTATAACCCCTAGATATTTAATATATTCAACAAACTCAAGTGAAAGGCAGGAACAGCTGTTATCCCTTGTTAAACAATCATATGAATGAATCACTAAGTTAAAATTTTCAAGGTTGCCAATAGGTTTTCTTAATGAATAAACTATATATTTCGTTTTCGTAATATTGATTGAAAGTTTATTACTGTAAAGCCAATTGGTAACTACATTTAAACCTAATTGTGCAGACGAGAATACATCTTTCCACGTATCCGCAGCAAATATCAAAACAGTGTCATCTGCATATGAAATTATATGTCCCTGAGAGAGATTAAATTTTGTAAAATTATCAATATAAATAAGAAATAGGGTTGGGCCGAGTATACTTCCTTGTGGTACGCCGTGTGTTACTAGTAAATCATTGCTGGTAATATTATTTACACTAACGCATTGATATCTCTCAGAAAGATAACTTTTGAATAGTTTGAGTTGAGTGCCTCTGATACCGACATTTTCTAGTCTTTTTAATAGTATTTTTATTGACACGGTATCGAATGCTTTCGCCAAATCTAAGAAAACAGAAACACACTTTTTTCCACGGTCTAAATACGATAACAAAAAATTTGTAAGACTATGAACTGCGTGCTCCGTTGATTTGCCATGTCTAAAACCAAACTGCGTATTTGACAATAAATTATTTTTCTCCAGATATTTTGTAAGTCTATTATTTATAATTTTCTCTAAAATTTTGGATAAAGCAGGTAATATAGAGATGGGTCTATAATTACTTAAACAGGTTTTTTCACCATCTTTAAAAATAGGTCGAATTACGGACTTCTTAAGATATCTAGGAAATACACCATCATTTAAACATTGATTAAATATACAAGTTAAAGGAGGTATTAACAAATATTTAAAATTCTTAATAAATTTATTCGAAATTCCATCCCAACCAACTGAACAGTCGGTTTTCAAATTGTCAATTAATTGTTCTACTTCACTTTCATCCGTGTCCAATAAAGCAAATGAATTTAAGTGATAATTTGATTCTTCACCAATGTTAATATTAAAACTTTCACTGTTTTTATTTCCTACCTTAAAACTCTCTGCCAAACTTTTACCTACATTTACAAAATAATTATTAATAATGTTAACATATACTTGCGGCGTGCTAGATATATTTAGCAGTTCTCTGTTATACCCTTTCTTTTTCGTGTTACCTATAATATCAGTAAGTACTTTTTATTATATTATTATTTTTAGCCATATTCACTCGCTCTTTTTCATAATTTCTCTTTACCTTTTTTAACAATGCGTTACAGTGATTACGATATCGTCGGTATATAATTTGATCACTTTCACTATCTGGAAATCGTCTAGCCCTCTTATGTAGTTTATCACGGTGACGAATACATCTAAGAAGACCAGTCGTAATCCAAGGTTTAATAATCTTTTTTTGTCTTGGCAACTTCACTAATTTAGTATTAACTTCAATTACTGTTTTTATTTTATTAACTAAGTATTCAAGAGAAGTATTTGGATCTTTAATATTATATATAGGTAAAAAGTCAATATTTTGCATATCCGAATTAAGTTTATCGTGATCTATTTTTCTGATAGTAGTTGTATAAAACTGTTGACGTTGTTTATTTTTCATACATAAAATTACAGGTTTGTGATCAGTGATTGAAGTTTGAGGAACCATAGTAAGTGAAGGATTATTCGTTTTTAGCAGAACATGATTAAGACACGAACCACTTGCGTCACGTGTTACTAGAGTATGAGTGGGTAGTAACCCATGGAATGCTGTCAGTTGTAAATACTTATCCGAATTAATATCTGTTTTATTGTTAATGTTAATATTTATATCCCCTATTATAATTATGTTTTTATGTTTCGAATATTTCTGTAGTACACTATCCAAGAAGGCAAAAAAGTTTTCTACATTTTTATATGACGGTGACCTATATATTGAGATTATAACAATATCATTCAATGTTGTTATGATACAATTCCCTTCTTGAAAATGAGGCTCCTCAGTCGTGAACAAATGTTTTTCTTTTACATATATTACTATTCCGTCATTTTGGTTGTTATTAAAATTAGTGGAGCATAAATTATAACCAGTAATTTTAGGTAAGTTGTCCTTATTAAGCAACCAGCATTCACTTAGTACAATGACATCAAAATCTATTTTTAATCTAGTCAGTAATACTTCAAAATCTGTAATATTGCAGTTAATACTTCGTATATTCTGCGTAATAATTGTGAAGTTGGATTCACTAGATGACAAAAACTTATAACAATCTTCAACGTCACATGTTATTGATCTTGATACCGTAAATGTATCTAAGTTAATACCGAAGCTTAGATCGTTATTATCGCCTTTTATTTATTACTTTAATTTTCTCTAACAAAGTCTCGTTATTAACCAAATAATATCTTTTATTCGATAAAGTGATTGAAAAATGTAACTGTAAGTAGTATATATAAAATGAGTGAATATGATTTATTATAAAATGTAAGTGTGATTTAAAAGATGTAATTAAGGTGTATAATGTTTGATTTTTGTTTATGTACTGTGTGTAAATTGTGACTATGTGTATTATAACGTATAGTGTTAGAATATACTTTATTCTTATTATGCCAGTTAAAAAGAAAAGAAAAGATGCGAAAATATCTAATCTAAAGGTTAAAACTAGTCATTCGGTCTTCCGTAGATTTTCTAGATCTTTTTCATTATTTATTCTCATTTGAGAAGAATTTTCATTCTTGCGTAAGTATACAATGCCTCTAGATGTCCAGCAGAATAAATATTTATGACTTTTTTGGAAAATTCTGGCCTGATAGAAAAGTTTTTGAGTATTTTGTGTTATCGTCTCCGTGACATATATAGGGATGTTTTTTTGTGAGTAATTTAGATGCGAAGTATTTAATTTCTCATTTTTTGGTTTTGTTTTATTAAATTTTTTTACTTCATGTAACATCTTTTCTTTAATAATGACTGAATTAAATTCCACTATTATTGGTCTAGTCCCCGTCTTAGAATTAGTTCTATACACGTCTTTAATGTCCGAATCCCGCAAATTTACATTCAAACACTCCCCTAATTTTTTAACAGTGCTACATAGATTTTCTTTTGATTCTTCATTGTTTTTGGGTATGTTTCTTATTTCTATTCCCGAAAATCTAGACTTCCTTTCCATATTTTCTATTTTCTCCTGTAGTTGTTGTATAATATATCTATCCTGCCTTTTCTCTGCCTCTAGAACGGATAGCCGTGATAGAAACTCATCATACTTGCTTGACGTAGTATCGACGCTCTTTTTTAATTCATCGTTCTGTTCTTTTATACTAGAAACTATAATTTGTAAATCTTTGAAATGCTTTGCTTGTTCATTCGTATAAACTGAAAACATTTCACTCATATAAGACATAATGTTAGGATTCACTCCGTCATGTTTCCTTTTTTTACGCTCACTAACATTTAACGTAAGCGATGGAATATCAGGCGCTGATTCACTATGAAGTTTTGTCGTCCGTTCTATCGCGTCGATTGCGCGCGTCCGCGTAGTCTGAGATTGCGATGTATCATCAGAGCTCACAGGCACGGGCGAAGCGGGCGGCGGTGTACGGTTGATCGGCATTGTATAACCGGTTTTGAAATAAAAGACGCCTCAACGTTTAATTACCAGGACAATATGAGTTAGAAAATGTGATCGCAGTATATTTGCGAACTTGTACCCCTAATGCAACCGTACAAGTAAAATATAACCGTTTCTCTTCTTATCGTTTTACTAACGTGTGGTGTCTTATGCTGTGTCCTATTTATTTGTTGATTGTAAATGTGATGGTTTTACTCACACATATAATTTAGTTTGTTGAAAATTAATCACTGCCGCAGATGACATTAGCACTTCGTAAACTGCCTCGGGCTTTATGCACTCCTAATATTTTATCACTATTTTGTCACAGCATTTATTAGAAAATACAAGTAATAAAAATAAACTTTAAACACGTCTTTACTCTTTGGAAGTCCGGGGGGAAGGGATATATATATATATATATATATATATATATATATATATATATATATATATATATATATATATATATATATATATGTATAGATAATAGTATACACCGTCTTGACCATTCGACTATTCACTAGGTGGAAGAACTACCTTCCTGCCCATGAATTCATCTGGTAGGCCACCAGCGCTAATTATATTTATAATTACACTATTACCGCCAAATAGCAGGGCTTGTACTGTTGTGTTCCTGTATGAGTATTTTATATGTATGTTAAAGACAGAGAGTATGATTACAAGCTGTGAGGTTTTCCATCATATTCCTAAGTTGATTGCAGGTATCCATGGGCTGCTTTAGCCACTTACCATCAAGTTTACTCTGTGTGTGTTTAATAGCTGCGTATTGTAACCGTAGCAACAGACGTGAAAATTTTTGTAGCTTCTACCAAACTGCTGTCTGTCTCAGTATTTTAAGCTAAATGTAAACGAAAGTATTATAACCATAGAATACTATAATACATATATAATAGAACGAGGGAGTGAGCGGAGCCCGCGTAGCCACTAAAATATCACTCACATGTATAACTGTCAACACGAGATGTGTTTTTACGATACAATAGTTTCCAAATTTCGCATGCAAATTATTTAAAAATTGCCTATTTGCACACTATTTACAAATAAATATGTATTAAAATTTAAATGATTTTTTAATGATAATCTCGAACAATAATCAAAAGTCTAAAATGTTTAAATTTACTCAGTCTGTCAACACAGCGAATCGGGTTGGTAGTTGTGATAATACGACGTAATTGCTTATATGTGTGGTCCCGGCGACGCCGACTCTCGTATAAAATAAGGTTGACAGCCATTTTATTGTGTATTCTGTGGTTATCTACCGGAAGTTTCTAGATCTTTTTGGTGTTAACCATAGTCACCTCTCGCAATTTTTTTTGGGGATTCCATAGTTGCCCATATGACGAATGGGACGAAATTGGGTGATGGATCATATTACGCTACCATCACGCGGCTAATCACCACCCTAGTCTACCTCTATGGCTAGTTATCAAATGGTAACGATGGTCAAACATCAGTTATTGGGTTTTTCTATAAACGAAATTCTTAGTAGAAGTCTGGAGGAAGTAATTTGGTAGTATTTCATCGCATTGTCTCCTAACGTATACCGTAATACTGTGCCTGATCTCTGCCCGGTCGTGTCAGAGAGTCTCGCGTCGGACTAGAGAGTTCACCTGTGCTCGTGTACACCATCGTGCACTATTATAACGAGTAGTACATTGTAGTCTCGTTAAGAAGAATAAAAATCAGAGATGACCCTTTCAATAATCAAAAATTGAAAAAAATAAACACTGGACTAGAGTGAGTGCTACAGTACGCGCTTTTGGACGCCTCTGAAATTCGTTGTCAGTCTTGGTGTAGAATCTCAACATATGTCTGCCATGCAAAATATATATGTCAAAGAATATTACCAACAATATAATTAAATTGCAGCTATATTAAAATAACACAAATTATTTAAAAAAAGATGTACTTCTACCAATCTGCCACGAAATTGAAACTGCTAAGGGTTATTTTTCGGTAAACTTTATTGAATATTCAAGTTGAACCGATACAACATATAGGGGATTAACTAAAAAAATGTGAAGCTTATTGAAATACCGTAACCCTGCTCTTTCTCACTGGCTCTAAAACTTAAAGGTAATATACACAAAATATAATATTTCTTTTTTCCAGACACAATGGTGTTACTCGGATCCGATAGATGACGAACAAATTATGACTTATTTACAACAAAATATGTTGGTTAAGTGCCAAAAAATATATCCGTGCTAGGTCAGGGAACCGTGATAGCTCAGATGGCTAAGGGCTCGCTGTAAGTTTCACGGTACGCGAACAACCTGGATTCGATCCTCGCCGGCAACAATTAAGTAGTTAATTTCAATTTTAAGTGCTAATTTACCTTGTGATCGGTGGTAAAGGAAAATATCGTGAGGAAACCTGCATGTCTGGAAATAAGAAAAAAATATCTCGATGAAATTTGAAGTTCGCCAACATACATTGGGGCTTGGCAGTGGACATTTCCTTGTCCTAAAACCCTCTCAAAAATGAGAGGAGGCCTGAGCCCAGCAGAGGGATGTATATAGATTGTAACCGTTAATTTTTAAATGACAAAAAATATAATTACTAAATCTAGCCCCAATAAGTGGCGCTGCAATCGAGCAGTTTACATTATTACATTGTAAAAAGCCCGGGCTTTATCCGGAAAAACATAAAGCGCTAACATCAAAGAAGCAATTTCCATCATATGGAAAGAAAACGAATCAAAATATAACTGACTCCGGATATCAGTTAACTGAAGTCGGTCGCACGGATCCCTTTACGGTTCTTTGAAATAAAACATTAATTAAATAGTTAATTGCAATTTTAAGTGTTGATTCCCACGTGCTTGGCGGTTAAGGAAACATAGTGAGGAAACCTGCATGTATGAAGAATAAGGGAAAAATATTACGAAGACATGTGAAGTTCACCAACACGCATTAGAGCAGCGCGGCGGACACTTCCTTGCCCTAAAACCCTCTCAGAAATGAGAGGAGGCCTGTGCCCAGCAGTGAGACGTATATGGGCTGTAACTTTACTTTACTTGCTACTTTATTTTCACATTTTACGTTTCATTTTAAATAAAACTATATATACGGATTTTATCGCGTTTATTTTACTTATTTTAACTTATTTTTAATTCCCTACGTTTCGGGTTCTTTACATCACCCAGGGACTGAGATGCTTGACGTCCTAATGTCATTGTTAACCCGGCTATCTTCAGGTTTTGAATATTAATTTTTGTTACAATCTATGCAGAACGAGCTTACAGTGTCTTGAAGTCTTGCAGTGGTGTACTTGCGTTTGGATTTAATTTTGTTAATTATAGGATCCCAAGCAGATGGCAGCACCCATCCATCTTGTTTATTGAAATTAGGATGTTTTTTTATTTAAATAGCCTCGCGTATCGTCCTTGGTAAGAAACGGTGTTTATTTGTGAGGATTTGTAGTTTATCAAATCTGATGTAATGGTGGGGACGATCTTGTGCATGTTTACAGACCGCATACTTCCCGGAGCGTCGGTGCTTCACGTCAGCTATATGTTTCTCTCTTGTTAAATTATTAAATTATAGTTTCATTATCTATGTAAGACACTACAGCCTATAAAAATATGCTGCTAAACTATAGGCCTTAGACAAGAAAAAGTATAGTAAGGATAGGAGCCAAACATGGCAACTATGGAAAACATCTGTTCAAGAAAAGATTTTAATTTAAAATATATTTTACAAACGCGTCGAAACCCGCAATCATCCCAAACGCATGCCCAGATGATTTGAGAACTCACTTCAAACCGTGGAAGGCTGTGGAAGTTTAACAATACTCGAGCGAGACGCAATTTACCGGCCATATTATCGTTATTTGAACTTAAGGTCTCTAGTGTAACAGTATTTTTTTAGTTTTGCGAGCAGTTTTGTCTGTCTAACAAGGCCTGTATCACAAGTATTATCTATTGTGATCACTGCTGTGGCTATAGTTAACTTACTATGCCACTATTATAGTATATATCATATTTACCATATGAGTGCTACGATTGCGCAATAAGTGTCTGCATTTAGTAAAAACATGCAGAGCGATTTTATCCGTTAAGGAACAGAATCGGCACTTCCACAAACTTCTTAATAGCACGATAGTATATTTCATTTTTTTAAAGCAATGTCTAGTCAATTGATTGGATAAGATGCGTAAAAAAAAATTGAGGGCTCTTTCTAAGAACGCAGTTTTTTCATACTTAGTCCCAGATTTTCTGAAGGGAACTTACGTCTCGATTCAGGTTTTAGAATTCTTAACCCTTGTGTAACATACCACATTTTAAGTAATATTATAAAGATAAAGTAAAAAGTAAGCAAAACGAATCGAATTTAAACATGCGATGACGTTTACGGAAATATTTGAACAAACACTTTTTGTTTCCTTAGACAACCATAGCTTTGCTTTAATTATGTCTTACAATAAACCGGAAAAAGTATATTATTTTGATTAACCTAAAGTGAAAGCTCTTCTGCCTTTATTACTGCACTCAGTGTTAAAATGACCAGGTTTATCAATCCATCCTTGCTTGTAGTAATAAGAATTTTAGAACATGCCCGTTGTCTGTATTTTAAACCTACCTATCCCAATGATAGGAAAAAACCTATTGCCTCATTATTCTCCTTTAAGTGGTTTAACAATTATTATACCTCAGTTATTAATACCTATTAATTTATTTTCCTTAGTGTGAACTTCAGATTTTAAATATTATTTATTTATATATAAAGTTGAGATTGATAACTAAAACTAAACTTTTAAAGAAAATCCGCGTAATATAAAAATAAGATTTATTATTTTATGTACCATAACGATCAGGCATCAAAAGAACGATCAAAAGAATAATGGTACTCCTTTTTCGTCCGCTACATAAAAATATAAAATATTACAAACATGGAAAAGTGGTAAGATTATAAATCATTTATTTTACATATTACAAGCTCCGTTAATATTACTCCTCCTGAACTTGTAAAAGTTCAATAGTTTTGTTCCGTAATGGTTGTTTACTCAGGGGAAATCAAGTGAGTGGTGGGAAACCGTTACAGTATATCTATCAACATTTAATAACTTGGTCCAAATAATAAACTCTTCCCGGAACAAAAATAATCATAGTTTTATCACAAAATTAATTTTATTTGATGAACCTAGTTTATAAAAAAATCTAGTTTCATTCCTTGTGTGGTGTTAGTAAATTAAGAAGTTGTTACTGACTTTTAATAACATAACCGTGTAGTGATAGTACAACTGATCAGCTTGCCTATGTCATTCTATGGGTGTCGTAAAAGAAGACAGAGGTAAACAAGAGATGATAGCAGTATCTTCCAGATAACAAGTAAAAATAAATAAAATCTGCGGTAGCCAGTCCGCCTGTGCAGCGAACTTTAACAAAATGTAAGCCAAATTATGGGGCAGGCCTGTGTTCAGCAGTGCCTTTTAACGACTGTAATGGAATAAAGTGAAATTTTAATAGTGTTAAATTTTTAAATATCAATATTTATTAAATGTCGTTACCATATTGTAGTCCAACGCTGAACCTGCTATTTTTAAGTACATTAAGTACATAATTTTTCTTCTAGAAGTTGGTACCCTCGCAGTAGTAATGTCAGACTATAATATCATCATGGTCTAAGATTCTGTGTGCTAGATATTGGAGTGTATGAAGCGTTGAACCTGCGCTAATGGTGATGATGATGATGAATCTGTGAGTGCGTGGTCCTTTCTCGGTCGAGCTATTGCTCGAAGAAGAAAGGACTTTGCGAATACGCAAAACAACCATTATACGGCTGCAGAGTAGATCTATCACGTAAATGTTCTTTACATGTGCATATGGATGCGGACAGATGAACAATATAAGGGTGAAGAAAAGTGATTTTGGCCTATATTTACAATTAATGTCATCCATTTATTAAACATTTAATTTTTTCTTAGCCTACCTAAAAATGGTGAGCTTTATAATTCGATTCGATATCGATTACTTCATAGGGAGGATGATTGCTACGCTCGCCATGCGGTTTTGCAACAACAGTTTTTATTATTGGAATTGGAAAAATACTGCTGCCCACTTTCCATTTCATTTCCTTCTGTCGTCTCTTACGATACCCAAGGTATGACATGGGTCAGTGAATTCTCTTATACTGCCTTGACAGGGTTTTCAAGTGCGTGTACATTGCATGGTTTTTTAGCCTGTCGACAATGAATCATGAAACGAATATTTGTAAATCTTATATCGTTAGAAATTGCGATCAGAGTTATTTTTATTGGGTTTAATTAAAAATTATTTTATTAAAGTATGTTCAAAATTTAGTAAAAAAGGAACAACGAAAAACATTGCAGGGCTTTTAATTGTAATATCAAATTCTTTTCGTACAAAAACGAAAAAGAAATTCTTTAATTCGCTGCAATAATAACATTGAGGCAAAGTACACACAATAGAAATTGTTTTAAGAAGTATAACAGCACAAATTAATACGGAAGAAAATTTAGGCCTCTTCCTTTTTACTTGATATGATAGAGGCTAAGAAAATTTTTCAGATCTAATTGATGTCGACATAGCGTAAATTTCTTGCTAGTTATCATTATTCGAAGTAAGAGGTGATAATTTGAAGAGAATAACTGGTAATGCTGCGTGTCTGCGTGCACGCAGACTCGATGACTTCCACCCTAACAAACCAATTTCCGCAAAGGCTTTAGTACCATAGACCACATACACATTCTTCGGCAAATTGTACAGAAGACCAAATAGTACAATCTGCCACTTTGCCTTGCGTATGTGGACTTTGAGAAAGCCTTTGATTTTCTCGAAATTTGTGCACTGCTACAGTCCCTGCAGAAGTGCCAAGTCGACTGTCGGACTGTCTGACTGATAGACTGTCGGTAAATCGAGGTGATGAGGTGTATGTACAGTAAAGCTACTATGGCTATCCGCGCTTAGAACCAGAGTACGAAACCTATCCAACGACAGAGAGGTGTAAGACAGGGTCAAGAGTCCTAGAAACTCTTCACCGCAGCATTGGCAGACACATTCAAGCAACTGTACTAGAAATGATACGGTATTAACACCATTGGCAGTTATGTATAACTCTGCACTACTACTACTACTATATTGATACACAACCAATAAATAAAATTCCTTGTTTGCCATTGAATAATTCTTTTAATTACATTGTCTACAATACTTCATGTTTTAATAATGATAGGCTAAGTAATTAATCCAGATGGTAAAAACAGAAACTGAAATTCACTTAAATATATACATGAAAATAACTGACATTACATCACTCCGTGACCACGACAACACTATTCATATGTAAAAATATACCTTGTTTGCTAACAAAAAAACTTCTGTTTACTATCGAATAACTCTTTTTATTACATTGTCTACAAAAATTCATGTTTAAATAATAATAGGCTAAGTAATAAATCATGCCGTGTAGTGGCGGTTAAGAATATCCACTACCCCATATCTTACCGTGGGTGCCGTAGAAAGTGACAGAGTGAAACATGCAGGAGATGGGCAGCAGCATCTTCCTGGTAACAGCAATGGTATAACAAAAACTTTGCGGTAGCCAACCAGCTTGCCAAGCGTGGCTACTATGTCAATATACATCCATTGAGCAACGACATAAATAAACGGCTCCTAGTCTCCGGCGGCACCGCTACTCCTCATATCGTTGCGACTATGATAACAGCGAGGAAGAGGGTGCTAGGAATCCTCGATGGAGGTTCGGTTGCCGCCTGAGATGACTCTACTTGGAAATATAAAAATCACGCACGCTGTGGACTAACGAGGTGATCCTGGATCTGAAAGAAGAGGTAGACAAGTTGCGCTGGCATATTATGGGATTATTCGAGGTCCGAAGAGAGAAGGAGGATACGGTGATGATTCTCGAATCTGGTGACTTGTTCTATCACCGGGAGGGCGATCATCTATATTAAGGTTTTATACAATTATATCGATAGTATAGTTGTAACACAAGTTTGTCGACTCGACCGGGGAAGGACCACACTGTCGCAGTATACCAGCGTAAAATTGTAGCTTAATGCTGCTGTGTTTCGTATGGTGAGTGTTGAGAACCGGAGACCCTTTTTAGTGGAAACGAGGCATTTCAACTTAGTCCCCACGGGTGGCAAAACATATGCATTTTATTCGTAATCAGGGATAGATATGGATGTCTATGGCTACCCTTACCACATACCATCAGGTAAACTGTGTGCTTATTTGTCACCTTTTACTTATATAAAAAGGAGATGTCGGATTTATCGTTCACAAGTGTCTGGTTGTAAAGATTGGGAGTGTGTCGACGAGGATTGCGTACCTTATACTCAGAATAACCATACAAGTTTACGCACCAACCTCGGCGCATGGCGATGAGGAGGTGGAGGAAATCTATGAGTATCTTTCTAGGGCCATGCATTCCTTCAAAACCTACTGTACGGTGTTAATGGGAGACTTCAACGCAAAACTAGGCTAAAGAAAGAAGGGTAAAATGAAGATAGAGAAATTTGGGATATAGTAATGAAACCCAAGGGGCCAGCAGCTGGCAGACTTCATGGAGAGGGAGGGACTCTTTATGATGAACTCTTTCTTTAAAAAGCGGCCACATACAAAGTGGACCCGGTCGAGCCTCTACGGTTCGACAGAAAATGAGATTGACTTCATTATGACAACTAGACAGTTGAACAGTTGCCGTTCAGTGATGTCTCAGTGACAACAAGGGTGAAAACTGGCAGCGGTTACCGAATAGTTAGAGGCACACTGAACCTAAACGTTAAATTTGAGAGATTTTGTCTAACGAAATCAACGCTCCGTCACCCTCGTGTTATAATCCAACGTCTTGAAACCTTTCAGCTCGAATTACAAAACTGTTTTCAGTGCCTAGAAGACTGCAATGCAGTTTACGATATGAATGACAAGCTCGTGGAAACTGTCCATACGGTTGTAGCTAATTTCTGCAAGACCCGCCACAGAATAACACAAAAACGTTTACATCATTCTCTTAGTCTTATGGCTGTTAGAGAGGAACGGAAGCTGCAGTCTTCAAAAAATTTAACAACATACAGACAACTGAATAGACATATCTCCAAAAGTATGCAGCGAGACTTATGCAATTTTAGTACTGCCGTATTGAAAAGGCAATCGAGTGGAAACAGGGCTTTAAATTCTTTACCAGAAATCTGACAGGCAGAAAGAACCAATTCTCACAGCTGAAAACCGGGGGTGGTGGCATCGTTTCCGGAACACCTGAAATTTTAAGTTCAGATTGAAAGGTTCTATGGGTAGCTGTACACGTCTTCGTTGCTATTATTATTGCATTCGTTGGAGCCACTTGTAAGTGTGAGTAGCGATCCAAGAGCAAGTCTTATCCAACACTATTCTGATGATATCCCGGACCTCAGTCTGAGGGAGATTAGAATGGCTCTCCAGCAACGGCGAGGATAGAATTATGGTGGATTTTCTGAAAGCGGCCAGAAAATCGGTACTTAAAGTCATTCAGAAGCTTTTTAATTCCATCCTTAATGCGGGCACTATTCCAGAGGCGTAGAGCAGAAGTGGAATTGTCTTTTTCTTTAGGAACGGCGACAGTGCTCTCTAAGGCCACTCTCTCTGGAGTCACTCGAAAGTGTGATAACGGTCCTAGAGTAGAAGTAAAATAAGTATTATCCGACACTATACCAATGAAATATCAGACGTCATTCTGAGCAAGAATAGAATGGCTTACCAGTACTTTAAAACCGGCAAAGCCCTGAGAGAGGATGGAATTACAGCGAATCTTTTGAAAGCTGATGAAATACCAGTACTTAAGCTCCTTCAGGAGCTCTTTGATTCCGTCCCCCACAGTGCTACTACTCCATAAGTACGGAGCATCACTACGGTCTTATTGTTATCTGTTTGCTGTTCTTTCTGAGCTAGCGGGTTAAATAAAGGCGGTAACGTTTTCTTGAAAAACAACAGACCGATTTCCCCTCTGGTCTGCGTTGAGGTGCTGTTTTCAAGAGTCATTACGAGTCACCTCGTACGCTGACTCGAAAAATGCCAGCCTCTTCAACAAGCCGAATAAGCCTCCCGATCAAGCCTACAGAAAAGGCCGATGGGGAATAAAAGTTCTCGCGTGGCTGAGTCCTATCGGTAGGTAAAGGTAGTGCACTAGTAGTAGGGGGCCACTAGATGGAGCGACGTTCTGATCAGATGTGCAGGAATTCGATGAATGCAGGTGGCTTAGGACCGTGCTATGTGGCATTGTTTGGATAAGCCTATATTTGGCAGAGGACTAGGGAAGTGCTGTAAGGATGAGTATAAAAGTTCTCCGGTTCTCCACAATTACCTTACAAAAACATAGCAGCAGTATTCTGCCGTTTCGCGCATACTAATCTCTTTATCCCTTTATTATTTCAATAACAAAATAAAAATCTTTTTACGATATTTTATAAAACTCAACATGACACTGAACTGCAGAAGTGCGTGCTGTTTGTGTCTATGCCAAGGGCACCCCGACAATGAATCAAAATGGTTTTTGATTCATTGTCGGGGCACGAGGCACCGTACTGTCTAGAAACCTTGAGACTTCCTAGCAACATTTCACGTATCTGTGTCGATTTCTGAAATATATCAAGGAGGTAATTATAGAAATGATATATTGCCTCCTTACTGATAATAATTAATAATAATATAATATAAAACAAATGTATAAGAACTTATTAGAAGGTGGTTGTGCCACGCTGCAGCTAGATTTTAATATTGTACATTATATTATATGTTAATAGACGATAGAAAAAGCAAAGTTAGCAGAATACTTAGCAAAACAGGATAAGGCCGCGAAAATATCGAATAGCTAACAGATTGTATTTGAATCAAGGGCGCCTTGACAATGAATCACAACATTCTTCTATCCCTAGTGGGTAAGACGCCAGAGCGTCTGGTAGCCTTGAAAATTTCATAGAGGCTGTATTTTGGAGCTAAGTTTGGAAGTCATTATTATTATCGTCTTAAATTACTTGCCATGAAGAATAAAATATATTAATAATATTATAATAATATATAATAATATTATAAAATATATAAAGAACATAAAAAGATAATTAAAATAAACACTAACCACACTTAAAATTGATCATATAACATACTTAAAGCTTCACTTTTAGGTATTAATTGTATGAATATAATGGAATTTTCAAAATTTATATTAAACCTACCGGGAGTACTCTGATGTCAGTATAATTCAAATTATGCAGACTTGAGAACTACAACTGAGTGCTACAACTATACCACTAATATAACTGCAGTGTGGCTTTACCACGTCTAAACACGATTCGCATTTTCCGATGAAACGTGGAATATTGCTCTTTATTTAGTTTGCAATGGATATCAATAAAATATAAAGTTATAGTAACAGTTTTCTATGTCTCTTACACAAAATTTCAAGTCAATCGGGGTGTATAGTTTTAATGTTCTCGTGATGAGTCAGTCAGTCAATGGTATTTCGCATATATATAAAAACTATTAAAATTTTCTTCATTCTCTCTGTCGATCTGTGAGCTGTTTTTTGTGCGTCCATCCGTTTGTCTATCTGTACATCTGTCCATCTGTTCAGGCTACTTTTAGAAATAGCTGAACCGTTTGTGATAAAACTTCACGGACAGTTTGAGAGCTATGCCAGGAGTGGTCTATGCTATGTTTTATTTAAAATCGTGCTAATATTTTTGTAAAATCAAACAAATTGATAAAAATAATGATTTACGATGACTATTTGTAATTGAGTGATACAAAACAAATTGAAGAAATACACAAAACGGTTTTTACGCCTCTTAAAGTTGTAATGCTACATCGATTTTAAACAGTTTTTTTTTATTTAACTCCATTTTATCACAAAACTAGTGTTAGACCATAAGACCGTTATGCGTAGGCGTGACTGGTACGCCTTATATCTCTTGGGAGAAAGTAATAGTCCAAAGGGCAGCGAGCTTCTCGGACCACGTTTAACCGAGAAATATCGCATATATCATTACGGAGGTAATAGTAAAACCCGTTACGCGTTAATTTAACCACATGTTCAAAGTTCAGTGTTAAAGAAATGACGACTTTTTGTTAAGTTATACGCGCATAAAGTCGCGGGTAAAAGCCAGTACCTGATAAAGTAGAGATACAGCTTGCAACGGATGCGTGTTCAGCAGAGCGGGACAGTATTTCACGCCGGCTCACCGCCTGAAACTTTACAAGGCGCAGGTTCGGCCGCACATAAAATACTGTTCCCATCTCTGGCCGGGGTTCTCCAGTGCCAGCTTCTTCCATTTGATCGCATGCAGCGCAGAGCAGTTCGAATCGTCGTCAACCGAGCTCTTAACGATCGGCTTGACTCACTGGCACTGCGAAGAGATGTTGCATCTCTTTGCGTATTTTATCCCATCTACCACGGGGAGTGCCCTCAGTAGTTGTTCAGAATAATTCCAGCCGCACAGTTTTGCCATCGCACATCGCGACAAAAATCGCGATACCATCCACACCATCTGGATGACTGGCGGTCCACCACTAAGCGATGTAAAAGAAGTTTTCTTCCTTGCACAACTTCCTTGTTTTTTCCGGACTGATACGACTTACGGACCTTCAAGAAAAGAGCCTGTTTCTTTTTAAAAGTCTTGCAACGCATCCGAAATCTCCCTGGTGTTGCAACTGTTCATTGGCGGCAGTAATCACTTACCATAAACTGAGCCTTATGCTCGTTTGCTCCCTCTCATATAAAAAATATGAAGGGCTCTGGCCGTGGCGGCGTCAAGTCTAGGCTCCCCCGACTTTCATGTATGATAACTTAAAATATCTGTAGCAGGGTTTTACCGCGTTAATTTTATTCAGATAAAGGATTCTTCAATGGTTTTTTTATTCAGTGAAAAGTAGATAGATTCAACATTAAACCTTAATGCTAAATTATGGATTTCGGGGGACTGCTAATGCTTCGACTACGATTTCTAGTATTATTAAATTATAACCTACATCACATCATACATGATAAAAAGTGTAAATATTTATAATGTACGCTTGCGTGCGAGCCTCCTTAATAATCTGCTAATCTATGATTGAATCTACGATTCATATGGTTAAATTATCAAAATAGGCTACCCTAATTACCAACTTATTATCATATACATAGGCAGCGCTAAATCTTGGAATTTTTAATGTAACTATTTAGACTGCATTCTGGTTTGTGCAACTAGTCCACTTTAAATAATTAAAAATTAAACTTTTAACAAAAGGTTCTAAGAATAAAATAATTACCATGTAAGCTTCTGTTATCGGGGCAGCGTTGGAAGCATTAACTTCGATACACTGTCTTCAAAATTTAAAATGAAATTTAAATGTGGAAATTATTTTTTTCTTATTTGTTTTTAATTTTTACTAAAAATATTTAGATAAAACATATTGATAAAAATTTCATAACAATGTTTATAGTTTATATTATAGTGGCTTATATATTGTATCTTATTAAACGCTCGTCTCAAATTTCTCAGCCAAAACGCACCGAAGCTGCGGTGTGGACTTATTGGTCTATAATCTCCTCAGAAATGAGAGAGCATACCTAGTGACGGAGAATCCTCTTCCTGAGCGGAGGTGCTCAGGCTGCCCCGCGTATTCTGGGGAGGGCCGCAATTCCGCTCTCGACTAAAATTGCTCTGGCAAGCGGAGCAATAAGATCGTTATCAACATTAATTACGAACCCTGTTACGCTATCCGTGAATATTTGTAACGTTAGGGTAATTCATTCCAACCTTAACGCTGTCTACTACTATCTGGAGACGACGAAACTCGCCTTGCCCTTTTTAACCAAGACTCAGGTGTCCTCTACGGCAGATAATTTATACCTCTCCTACCCAGGTTATAAATGAGAACACTCCTTTGTGCATAATGATTTCTTATATTTACGCGAACACTACACATTGAAATAATACTAGTTTTTACGGAATTTATCGCGTATATTCAACTTTTTAAATACCTGACGTTTTGAGAGCTTTACAGCACCCATGGTCACGGGAAGGACTGAGATGTTCAACGTCCAGATGTCATAGTTAACCGCGGTTACCATAGATTAAAATTTTAACTTTTGTTCCGATCTACACAGTATGAACTTATGGTATCATGAAATCTTGCAGTTGTATGCTTGGGTTGGGATTTAATTTTATTTATTATAAGATCCCAAGCCGATGGTAGCACCCAGACATCTTCTCTATTGAAATTAGGATGTTTTTTGATTTCAATAGCCTCGCAAATCATCCTTGGAAGGAATCGGTGTTCTTTAGCGAGGTTTTGTGGTCTATCAAATCTGATGTAGTGACGGGGGCGATCCAGTACGTGTTCACAGACTGCAGACTTCCCGGAGCGTCGATTCTTCACATCAGCTATATGTTCTTTGAAGCGGCTTTTAATTGATCTTTTAGTTTGTCCTATGTAGGAGAGACCACATTCACAATCAAGCTTGTACACTCCTGCATCTTGCAGAGGGACGTTACACTTGACTGATGGTAAAAACTGACCAATCTTCTTCGGTGGCTTGAAGTATGTTTTGATGGAAGTGCGCTTCAAGATGTAGCCAATTTTGTCAGTGACTCCTCTAACATATGGCAGTACAGCAGGTACACGCTCGACTGTGGCCGGCTTCACGCGTTCTCTGTGACGTAGGCGCGGGACCCGAAGCTTGTTGTCATGCAAAACTTGCTTGACGTGTTGGAGCTCGGCAGCCAGGTGTTTAATGTCACAGATCCCTCGTGCTCTCTGAAACAAAGATTTACCCACGGTAGCTAACTGTGAAGGATGGTGGTGAGAATCACCGTTTAAATATCTATCTGTATGGGTATTTTTCCTATACACAGTATGGCTCAAGGTGTTATCAGGATTCCGAGTTACTAACACATCTAGAAAAGCTAAGGAATTGTTTGCCTCTAACTCCATTGTGAACTGAATTTAAGAATTTATAGAGTTAAGATGGTCTAAAAATGCAGTTACTTTATCTAAAGGTAGAATTGTGAAAGTGTCGTCTACAAGCGGTACGTAGACGACACTTTGAGAGCATGCGGCTCAGCTGATGTTAGGTGACTACCGCCGCCCATGATCAACCGCAATACCGGGGGAATTGCAGGTACGTTGCCGGCTCTTTAGAAAGGAGTAAACTCTTTTCTTGAAGGTCCCCAGGTCGTATTGGTCCGGAAAAAATTGCCGGTGGTAAACTACTCCACAGAGAGGTCGTATGCGGAAGAAACCTCCATGTGAAACGTACGGTGGTGAACCGCCAAGCATCCAGATGGTGAGGATGGTATCGGAACGTTTGCCGCGTAGTACGTACACGAAATTTGGCGGCTGGGATTAATCCGAACAATTCCTCAGAGCACTCCCCGTGATAGATGCGATAAAATACGCAAAGAGATGCAACATCTCTTCGCAGCGCCAGTGGATCGTGCCGATCGGAAAGCACTCGGTCGTCGAAGATTCGAACGGCTCTGCGCTGGATGCCGTCAAGTGGAAGGAGCTGATACTGGGGAGCTCCAGCCCAGAGATGGTAACAGTATTCCATGTTCGGCCGAACCTGCGCCTTGTAAAGTTGCAGGCGGTGTGCCGGCATAAAATATTGTCCAGCTCTGCCGTGCACGCCATGCTTTTTAGAGGCCAATTTGGCCTTCTCTTCCAAGTGACCGCGAAACTGCACGTCACTCGCTATGGCGACGCCGAGAATTCCAATACTAGCTGAGACAACAAGGGGAGTGCCTTGAAATTGAAGAGATACAACAAAGGGGTTCTTTTAAGCGGTTAACGCGCCAACTTGTGTCTTCTAAACTGGACTAGATTTAGTCGCCCCCAATCCCAAACTCTGTTCGGCAAAGACTCAATTTCAGACATAAGTTTGTCCCGATACTCGGACACGTTTTCCTGAGAAATATCGGCCCGGCCGGTGTACATGTGCTGTCATCTGCATAGCAATGAATATTACGGGTTTGCAACGAATCATTGATATACAGAAGAAACAGTGGAAAAAAAGATATGGCTACAGATTCCGTGCTTCAGCAGATCTCTTCCGCATATATTGTGATTCAAAGTCCACCACGCCAAATGGCTTGGCATATGGTCTAACATAACCGGTTACTTTACCTAAGCGAATTCTAGATGTGGAAGATCATACACCTTCCCTGCTTGACCTTCTGCTAACGTCTCATTCGAATGAATATCAGGTTTCTGTCGATGCACCACTAGAGTCGTCGAATCTTGCAGGCTGAAGCCGTGTTTGGCATTACAGGTCTGCCGATTAGGAGAAATTGCGGTCTTTTTTGCATCGTACCCTTCGGGACGAGTTTGCTTCTCGCCGGACAATTCCAGCGCTGTTGCTGATTTTGTCACTGATGTGGTACCTTGGGGTATGGATTTTTTTTCCCTTCTTTGTGGTGCCCATTGCGGGCAGATCCCAATGGGCACCACAAAGGTCGCTCTTGTAAAATAGCATCACGCTAAAAGTAGGAATGCTACGAAGCCAAGCCAAGCCTGGACTGACGCATCGATTTGTTGGGATGCAAATACTGCAAATACTAAGTCATCTGCATGTTTTTTTTTGTTGATCTAATTATTATCACTTCAGTTTGTGTTTAATATTTATAAAATTATTATGTCTTTGCGCAACAATTAAATTTTGTTAGACTGACAGAGGTTCAAAAAAGTTAAAAAGTATTGCGATATCGCCTCACGCACAGCCCGACACGGCGGAAGGTGGAGGACGGAGTGCAGAGTTGGCACGTGGAATGTTAGAGGAGGCATGAGAGATAAGACGAATGAGTTGATCGAAATAATGAAAGAAAGAGAATTAGATGTCGTGTGTATGTCGGAGACCAAACGGAAAGGCAGTGGTATTGAAAAGCTCCCTGGCGGGACGTTAGCTATATGGTCCGGAGTCCCGGAAAGCGAGAACGCCTGCCAAGGAGTGGGAGTGCTGTTGTCGTCCCGGTTGGTCGATCTTATGACTGAATACAAGGTTGTGAACTCAAGACTTCTCTGGGTTCGCTTCAAAATGGGACTGACGAAGTTATTCCTTTTGGCTGTTTATGCGCCGGTAGCTTCGTCGTCCAGGGCTGAGCTGGAGGAGTTTTGGGAGAATGTAAGAGAAGTTCTAGATTTGGTTAAGGGAAACGAAAGAACTGTTGTATGTGGTGATTTGAATGGATGGGTAGGCATCGCTCGACCAGGATACGAGTCGGTGCTTGGAAAGTTTGGAGATAAAAGGGTTAATGATGCTGGCAAGCTTATACTGGCTGTATGCAAGGAAAAGGGTCTTCTTGTGACAAACACTATGTTTAATCACAGGAAGATCCATATGTACACTAGAGAAAGAAAGAATGAGAGAAGTATGATTGATTTGTTCCTGGTGGATGACCGACTGCGAAAACAGGTGATGGATACACGAGTGTTCAGGGGTGCTGACCTGGGAACGGATCATTATCTAGTAATTACTAGATTTAGGGGTTTGTTCGCGGGTTGGCGCCACCGGACGGCAGTAACAGAACCACAGTCGGTCTGTCGCATCCGAAGCTGGAAGCTTCAGGAAGCGGATACTAGGGACAAATATCACACGAGGGTAGCCGAAAAGCTTGACACCATCGATGGCAGGAAAGAATGTGTGGAGAGAACATGGCAGAACCTTAGGGATGGAATGGTAAGTGCAGCGGAAGAAGTATGTGGTAAGACAAAAAGAGGTAGTAGTAAAAGAAGAGATGCATGGTGGAATGACGAAGTGAAAGAAGCTGTAAAAAAGAAGAAAAAAGCATGGTTAGACTACTTAGCCTCTAGTAACGATGAGCATATGAGAGAGAAGATGAAAGAAAGATATAAGCTGCAGAAAGTTCATGCGAAAACATTGATTGAGGAAGTACGTGAAAGGTGTAGAATAGAAGCAGACGAGAGGTTGTCGCACAACTTTAGGGAAAACTCCAAACTCTTCTGGAAAGAGGTTGGAAGGTCCCGGAGTGGTGCGACAGCTTTAAGAATGAACAAAGTGCTTTCGAGAACCAATGACGTCCTCTCGGAAAAATCGGACGTCATGCAGCGATGGAGTGAATTTTATAGAGAATTGTATGCGTGTCATGATCTCAGTGAAGGATCCGGGGGTGACGCCGTGACTGGCACGCCAGACACGGACCTCGATGACACTGAGGTCATCAGCATGAAAGAGATTGAACGTGCGATTCGAAGTTTGAAATGTGGTAAGGCTGCGGGACTAGACAGAGTTACTGCTGAAATGGTCAAGTACGGTGGGCCTCGCGTCTGGGACAGCTTTCATCTGCTGTGCAATTTGTGCTGGCGGACGGGAGATGTCCCGGATGATTGGCGATCCGCGGTCATTGTGCCTTTATATAAAGGTAAAGGTTCACATTTTGACTGTGGGAGCTATCGGGCGATCAGCTTGACCAGTTTAGCAAGTAAAGTTTATTCGAAGATTTTGACACGCAGGATGCAAGAGAAATCGGAAAGATTCTTATGGGAGGCACAATGCGGATTTAGACCTGGAAGAGGATGCACGGATCAAATGTTTTCTCTCCGCATGATCACGGAGAAGCTTCTGAGTGTTAACCAGAGGATTTTCTGTGCTTTTGTGGATCTGGAGAAAGCATTTGATAAGGTTATAAGGAAGAAAATGTGGGAACTGTTGCCGGGATATGGTGTGGATGGTCGATTGCTAAGGGCTGTGCAGTCACTTTACTATGACTGTAAAGCCTGTGTGCGGGTAGGGCATGACCTGTCACCCATGTTTAGCGTCCAAGCGGGCGTAAAACAGGGTTGTGTCATGTCTTCCTGGCTGTTCATACTGTATCTCGACAGCTGTTTACAGAAGCTGAAAGATAGCTGTTTGGGTGTGAAATTGGGTGACATAAAAGTTAATTGTCTGCTGTATGCTGATGATGCAGTGCTTATTGCACCATCAGAAGCAGAACTGCAGGCATTAGTCACGTGTATGAAAGAGGAATGTGAAATTAAAGGTCTCCGTTTGAATGCTAATAAAACTAAGGTTCTGGTATTTGAAAAGGACGAAGAGAGAACGAAATGTGAAATATGGGTAAATCAGGAATGTCTAGAACAGGTAAATGAAATTGTATACTTGGGGAGTGCTTTCAGCCGGGATGGAAGATGTGATTTAGATGTGGATAGGCGTGTCGCTGCCGGAAACAAAGTCAATGGTGCCCTGAATGCATTAGTCAAAAGGCAAGGCGTGGTGAAGAGTGCACGCCTTGCAATACATAACGCAGTTTTGGTACCGACTTTGTTATATGGCAGCGAAACCTGGGTATGCCAGAAGAAGCATAAAAGCAAGTTGAATGCAGTGGAGATGCGATCTCTTCGTAAAATGTGTGGCGTTACCATAGCCGACCGAAAGCGAAACGAAGAGATTCGCAATATGGCAGGATTGAAAGATGACCTTATCACAAAAATTGATAGGGGCGTACTCCAATGGTTTGGGCACGTTGAACGAATGAGTGAAGACCGAATGGTGAAGAAAATATATAGAGCGAAAGTAAATATTAAAAGGTGTCGAGGTAGACCGAGACTAACTTTCGAAGACCATGTGAGCAAATTGCTCGAAGCGGGGAGGGTCAAAAGTACTCGGATACCTAGACGTGCATGTATGAAGAAGTTAATGAACCTGAAAGAAGCGAAAGAGGTATGTAAGGATCGTGACACTTGGCGATCTGTTCTCTCTGGCTACCCCGTTAGGGATTGTGCGTGACGATAAGTAAGTAAGTAAGTAAGTAAGTAAGTAAGATATCGCCTTAAGTTACAAAGGCATTTTGCCTCATAAAATAAATTGGATTCAAAGCCAATGATCCGATATTATCAATTGTGTCAAATCGATGGATATCTTAAGAAATGTGATTTACGGAATTTTGTCCACATTTTTTTATTGTTGTCTCATATAACTCCATAATATTTATTAATGAAAACTATGATCGTTTCATTATCTTAAAAAAAATTATAAGTATTGTATTTAAGTACTTTTGGTAGGATTTGATGTAATGAATGGAGTTAGTTGCAAAAAAAAATCACTTTTAAAACCTTCTTTGTCCTATAATATGAGTTTAAAACGTGTTTGGAGTTTATTTAGTAGCTAAGGTAGGTTAAGTGTAGGTAAGATTAGGAGGACGTTCAAAACAAAAAATTGCAACATACGATATCGGGTTTGAAAACTAATCCTGTGTTCCTACAAAACAGGTCAGAAAGACTTCAGTTGCTACATCTTGGTTAAAAAGATCATCTATTAAAAGATATAAGTTTATTTCTGTCAGAAAGAAAAAAAACTACAATTTAACCTCTCAAATCCCAAGCGGTAGCATGCGACCGCGGTCATATTCCGTCAAATCCTTAGCGGTTTCATGAGATCGCATCGACCCATAGCATTTTAACCCATAAAAACTTATTTTAACAGACTACTTTTCAATGAAGAAGTTTGTCATTATAGGCTCAATCCTCTAGTAGAATTCATTCTATTGGAATAAAAGGTCAGTTTATGAATATTTATTTATAATCTACGTTCATTTTCGTACGCCATTTTCGTGTGAATGTTACTGTGTTGATTTTTGGATTTTTCTAATGTTTTATTAGTATTTAGTATAGTGTTTTATTATAAAATTTTCATAAAAGTTTTTGTGTGAATATAATTTATGTTTTTACGTAAATAATTTCGAGTATTATATAGAAATAATTGTGATATTCAAGCTGCCGCTCTGTGTTTGGTAAGTACATTTTAACTATGAAAATGCAATTAAAATCGATTTGTAATGAAGTAAAAGCACTAAAACAAGTAATATAACTTAGTAAATGAACAGAAACAAGTATTGTATTGAAATTTATAATGAATATTATTGAAAATAAACGTACGACAAATTCAAGGTTAGGTTATTTTTAGCAACGCCGCGAATGACGCGAAACAGGAGGGCGATCTTAGTCAATTTAGTTGGCGACTGAGGGGTTAACCCTGGAGTGGTCGCGTGGACTACATATGTAATCCACCTATACAAAATCGATAATTTCTAACAATCGATTTGCGTTAACTTGTGGCGCCTCCAGGTACTTTCAAATGAATGATAGAGCGACGCACTCAGTGCAGCGCAAGCACAGGACTCGCGCGGTTGTGTCACAGGAGCTCAGTAAAGTGCGTGGACTACAATTGTAATCCGCGCGACCAATTACGTGAGTATTTTTTTTTACATTAAATTATTATGTTTTCATTTATTTTAGATAAATAATACTTTATTTTGATCTGTTTTGTTACATTATTGTAATATAATGTTTGTTTTAGACAAAAAATGGACAATGCACGTGATGCACTAATTGAGTCGTGGCTGGCTGAAGTTGATGTCGGAAATGATGTTTATGAAGCTGAATCGAGCTCCGACGAAGAAGTTGATAATTTAGAAGAGGAAGATCATCATCAATCGGAATCTGAGCAAGAGCAAGACATACAAGGTGAGGGATCTGACGAAAGTTCTGAAGAAGATAATCCACCTCGGCAACGCCGCCGACGCACGGACTTTTACAAGGGAGTAGACGATACATTATGGTCGAAAACAGTTCCCCTAAATAGAGGTAGAATACGAAGTCATAATATGGTGTTTGTACCCCCAGGGCCGAAAGGGACAGCTCGCCAAAAAACAACCCTAGAAGACCGCATGTCACTGTTTTTTGATGATCATATCATCCACCTCATTACCAAATATACTAATAAGAAAATTGATTATATCAAGGAGAAATATAGAAGAGAACGAGATGCTACACAAACCAATGAAACTGAAATTAGAGGTTATATAGGAATATTAATAATGGCTGGAGTAGTTGGAAAAAGGAAAAGTACTGCTATTATATTTGAACATGTAAAACACACAGGGATCGACGCCATATATTTGACAATGTCGGAAAAAAGGTTTAAATTTATAACAAGGGTATTACGCTTTGACGATATTGAAGACCACCAAGACCGTGCCAGAATTGATAAGTTAGCCCCGGTAAGAGAGATTTTTGAATTGTTCCTTGCAAATTTTCAAAACTATTTTATTCCTAGTGCCGAAATGACTTTGGATGAACAGCTGGTAGCTTTTCGAGGCCGCTGTCCTTTTAGGCAATATATTCCAAATAAACCGGCTAAATACGGGGTGAAAATTTTTACGCTAGTTGATGTCCACTATCCTAACACATATAATTTAGAAATATATGCTGGCCAGCAACCAGATGGTCCTTTTCGCCTGAGCAATGAAAGACATGATATTGTTATGAGAATGGCAAAAATATGAATATCACCATGGATAACTGGTTTTCTTCACTTCAAACTGCAAAACAACTTTTCGAAAACGGTATAACTATGGTCGGGACGGTACGGAAAGATAAACGAGAAATCCCTCGGGATTTTCGTGTCGCAAGAGGAAACCCACTGTATTCTTCCAAATTTGGGTTTCACCCACCATGTACATTGTTGCCTTATGTGGCAAAACCCAATAAAGTTGTTATTTTGATTTCGACGATGCACAACGATGCTACAATTGATGAAGACTCTGGAGATTGTCGAAAGCCAGAAGTTATAACATACTACAATAGGACTAAGAATGGAGTCGACTTGGTGGATAAAATGTGTTCCATGTATGATGTAGCAAGAAACTCAAGAAGATGGCCTCTTACAATTTTCTTCCGCTTGCTGAATTTGAGTGCACTCAATGCATTGTGCATTTACACGGTAAACAGAAATTACGAACATGTCAGCCGACGTGAGTCTCTTATTGACTTGTCTCTGGCATGGATGAAACCACTAGCGCAGAAGAGACTAGAAAAAAAAACATTGCCAAGAACACTCACAATCAAAATCAAAGATTTTCTTGGTATTACGTACGCAGAAACTCAACCCACTACCTCGCAAGCTACATCGAGCAATGTTGTGCGCCGTTGCCATGACTGTGGAAAAGCGCGCAACAAAAGTACTAGAAAGATGTGCACCAAGTGCAGTAAGTTTGTATGTGGAGATCATTTAAAGATTATGTGTCTTTCCTGTGCAGAAAACAATATTTAGATATAAGTTTCAACTATTTTTATAAATTGTGATGTCAATTAGAACAATCCATGTGATTTTTGTGCCATTTTAGAGAAGATTTTTTATTTTGTTGATTATTTGTAACACAGAGGTTGTGATTTCATTGTGATAATTATGTTTAAAAAGAGAAAACTGTACTGATTTTATTTTTAAACTGCTTTTATTTTTATGAATAAATCTTTTGTTTTTTTCAATTTGTATATGGATTACGTATGTAGTCCACGCGACCACTCATGAAACTTTTCGGGGCGCGACCACTGCAGGGTTAAAATATTTAGACCAATCCTTGCAAACATGGTAGAGATTACTTTAAAGTAGTTTGCGGAAATTTATCGTTCAAAATTCAAAATTGAAATTCTTTATTTGCCACTAAATAGGTACAAAATATTTTGTTCTTGGTGTTATCACTGTTATTGTGTTAATCTCTCAACCCCCTAGCAATCTCATGAAACCGCGGCCATATTGCGTCAAATCCCTAGCGGTCTCATGAGGTCGCATCCACCCACAGCACTTTAACCCATAAAGACTTATCTATAGAGAATACTTTTCTATGAAGAAGTTTGGCATTATAAAATCTATACAAAATTCTCTATATAAAAGTCAGATTTTACTTCATTACAAAAAGATTTTATTGTATTTGGAAAACAAAAACAAAACATACCAAGGGAATGTCGGCAACGTGAAAATCAAAATTATTTTAAAATATATTACTCGAAATAATCTACGTAAAAAGATAAATTATATTCACACAAAAACTTTCGTTACAATTTTATAATACAACACTATACTAAAGCACCAATAAAACACTAGAAAACACCAAAAATCAACACAATAACATAAACTCGAAAATGGCGTACGAAATGAACGTAGATTATAAATGAATATCCATAGGATAACTTAACTTTATATTGCACTAGAGGATAGAAAATTTCATATTGATTCTATAATGCCAAAATTCTTCATAGAAAAGTAGTCTCTAAATAAAAGTTTTAATGGTTTTAAGTGCTATGGGTGGGTGCAGTCACATGCGACTGCTCGGGATTAGCCGGGCGCGTGCGACTGCATGGGATTTTTATGGAGCTTGAAGAGTTAAGAAAAGCTATTTAGCTGTTTTCACCAGCATTCAAATATTCAAAAGTTTTTATTATCTAATTAATTACTAAATTTAATCTATATAAATAACTAAAACGTCATTTTAAAACCTTTATAAATAAATAAATTCAAATTTGAGTCTATAGCTAAACCTAAAAATAACGTACTAGTAGCGTTCCATAGAAGTTGTTCATTATAATCAATGTTAAAGTTAGAGCTTAAGTTTTTAAAATTAATGATATTTGTTTTACTTAAATTAATGTGTAGATTAGTTTTCTTAAGCCAATTATTTACTGAATCGATTGTATTTATTATGTCCGTTTTATGATGTTCTAGTGTATTTTTTTTACCAGTCGTTTTTGTCACCGAGATGTCATCTGCAAATAAATTAGTTTTGTAGTTCGAGATGTTAGGTAAATCATTTATGTATAAAATAAACAACAATGGCTATTTTTGAGATTTTAACTGTGTTATTTCTACACACTGTGACCTATTTTTCAAATAGCTTTCCAGCTAATTTAAAGCAGGTCCCTTTATTCCGTTAGTCTCTAGTTTTGTCAGTAACTGATCATGTGAGACGCGATCGAAGGCTTTAGACATGTCAAGAAAAAGCACTGTTGTATAGTTTCTTTGATTTACATTTTGCTTGTACTTCCTTTCCTAATGTGAACACAGCATGTTCTACGGATTTCCTTTTTTGAAATCCATGTTGATTTTGTTTTATTACATTGAACTTACTAAAAGGGAAGTAAGTGACTAAGACTAAGACTGGTGCAATTTGTCGATAGTTGGTTATATCAATTTTATCTCCCTTCTTGTATAACGGTTTTACTATTGCAAGTTTTAATTTGTCAGGAAAAACCCTTGACTCTAGTGAGAGATTAACCAGGAATGCTAATATTTCACTTATTTCATTCTTACAAGATTTAATTATTTTAGTATATATGGAATCATAACCTTCAGATTTTGTGTTATTTAAAGACATTATTATTTTTTTACAATATTTTCATTTACGGGAGTCAGAAAATCGATTGAGGGTATTTCATGTCAGTTGTATTTTATATTTTATAATTTATCTGATTTGTTGCGTTATTAAAACAAATATTTATAATAGATATTATTTAAGTAGCTTCCATTACCGTCTTTCTATTATTTATAATTTTATTTATGTAGTTTCAGCATAATATACACATTTTGTCTCATTTTTAATCATTATCCAAGTAGTCTGCATATTTTTACTATTTACTACAAATTTATTTTTTGATGTTCTTTTTGCAATTTATACATTTTAATAGTTTATCGTATTTTATATATTTAGTTCGATCAAGAATATTTTAGTCATAGAACTTGTACTGAAGTTTACATTTAGTTCCACAACTTTTTTTAAACCTTTGGATATCCATGTTAGTTTGGCAAATGTTTCAGTTTTTACTCTTAATTTGGGAAAATATAATTTACTGAGTAGTGTGAAAAAGCTAAAGAATTCTTCAAACGCTGTATTTAATTCAGTCTGAGCATAAACTTCACAAAGTGAAACGTACCTGTGTAGTGTCATGATCTGACAACCATAGTGAACGCACAGATCGAATTATTTTATTTTCTTTTATAAGATAAGATAAGATAATCATTTATTGTCATAACTGTGTACATGAGGTCTTAAAAATACAGAGTATAGTTACAACAGTTTGTCCATTTTGGACGTAAAATATAATAAAAAATAAAATAAAGCACTACAATAAATCAATAATTACTTCCAAAAAATTCATCTAAATTATAAAAACATTTTGATAATAACCATTCTTTTAACTTTTTTTTAAATCTTGGGCTCTCTAACGATTTAATTTATATAGGTAAATGGTTAAAAATTCCAATTCCGCTTATTAAAGTACTTTCACTGTAAATGTAACTAGATGATTTAACAATGCACACATCAAAAGCATCTTGAGTTCGTAAGTTCTTTTTTGATTCTTTTTTAATATTAAAATGTTGTTGGTTATCTTTGACAAACACAGAAATTTCAAGTATGTATATACAAGTCAACGTCAGAAATTTACAATCTATAAATATATTTCTTAAAGTGCCATATTGATTAATATTATACATAATTCTTAAGCACTTTTTTTGCAAAACAAATGTCGACTGAATGTCAACAGAATTGCCCCAGAATATAATTCCATATGTCAGAAGTGGATAGACATGACCATAGTAATAATTTTTTGCTACATCTCTAGATGCTACATTTTTCAATATTGATATGGCGTAACAACTGCTTGAAATCCTACTGTTTACTTTCTCAACATGTGATTTCCAGTTCAAATTACTATCAATGTTGATACCCAGAAATCTCATGTCATGCACTTTCTCAATTTTTTCACCGTCGATTATAATATTTAATTCAATTGGAGCTTTTCTATAATTCCTAAATTCTATTAGTTTTGTTTTTCCCAAATTTAATTTTAAATTAATTGAAGTTAGCCAGTTCACTACTGTGTTTAGTGTGTTATAAATTTCATTCACAAAATATGCATCATCTAGTTTATCTCTTGATAAGAATATTGTAGCATCATCAGCGTACATTACACATAGATGATTGATCATTAATGGAAGCTCGTTTATGTAAATTAAAAACATCAGTGGACCTAGTATGCTACCTTGCGGTACACCTAGGCTTAATTTTTTGAAATCGGAATGCACTTGAGTTATTGATTTTGTTTTTTATTAAATGTATCTAATATTGTCGCCTTTATTCTGTCAGTTAAATAAGATTCCATTAATTTTAGGGCTATTCCACGTATGCCTATATGTTCAAGCTGTTTTATCAATATATTATGAACAACACATTCAAACTCTTTTGACAGATCCAAAAAGAGACCAACACAAGTCCTTTTTTGATCTACATCTTTCCAAATATCTTTCAAAACTTTCAATATAGCCAATGTCGTGTTCTTCCCTTTTTAAAACCCAAATTGATTTACATTTAAAATCTTATATTTGTCTAAAAATGATATTAACCTAATAATATGACTTTTCGAATATTTTTGAAAAATTTGATAATAGAGCAATAGGTCTATAATTGTTCATGTCATATTATACTCATCATATTATACATATATTTATTATAATTGTGATATTTTCTATTATTAATGTTTTAATATATTTATTAATTAGTCAGTCAAATTTATCAAAAAAATATTCCAAATGATTTTTTGCTTTTGGCTGAATCCTATATATGCATACAATAACTAAATTATTATTAATAAGATTTATTGCACAACACTCAAAATGGTAAGTCATAGCAAGAGCATCGAAGTATTCTATTTTCCTATAATCAAGACCTTTTTTACTAGTTTTTTACTAATATACAACTAACCCTCTTTTGGATGATCTTGAAAATGATGTGACTGAATCATAATTATTTATGAATATATTTTTTTCTTTATCTGTCTTCACAAATGTTTCAGTGAAACATAGTACGTCGGGAGTAATATGGTTTTTTTATCTCCAAAAGGTTCATTTCTATTAGTTCACTTTTGGAGAGTAATCCATGTATCTTCTGATGAAAAAATGTAAAGCACTTGATATTTGTTTCGAAAAAACCATTTTCTTGTTACTTTGAAAAGAATTTAGCGTATTTTGAATGTTTACATTACCATCTCGATACATATAGGTATATGGTCAGGAGTTAGGATATTATTATATTGAGTCGGAATATTATTTATTTGTTCTTCGGACATAATATGAAAATAATAAGGTATAGTGCCTTTTTTCAAATGTTACATTTTTTTCTTTTGTTTCTGTTTTATTATTCATACCAGATGATATTTTTAAAAACTTCTTTATAATTTCAACCATTAAAAATTGTTTTTTATATTCCATATAATCCACGCATGAAGAAATTTTATCACAAATGTTTTTTTTAATTAAAATCATTCATATATTTATCATTCATATTGATCATTTTACGATTGTTAAAATGTTTTGTCCATAATTTTAGATTTAAATTTAATGTATTTATAAAAAATATTACTACCACGATAGTCGTTTATAAAAATATTACTATCACGATAGTCATTGCACTCACTTTTTATCCTCTCCAGATTTAACTGTGAATGATAATGCCACAAAAATGACATCAATAAAGAATTAATAAATTTTAAGAAAAATTGATTCGCGGGTGAGTTACGTACATTAATTGCACACACACATTCATCCGGTTTCAATATATAGTATTGAACATTGAGGGGATATTAATGTGTTTAGGTGATTTAAAATAATTTACAACCGCTAACTAACTTAGAAAGCTTAATTAGTTCTATTCTTTTAACAGAGCATAAGTAAAACAACAAAAAAATTGACATACAAACATAGCCACAATTACTTTTGAATTATTTTCTAAATTTGTGTGTTTCCGCACATTTCCATTTGAAATATTAAGTCCCAAACATTTACGGGATATCATTGTCATTTGATGATTTAAAATATTATACTACCGTTTATTATTTTGTCAAATTTAATTAGTTCAATTTTTTACCGATACCGTTACAGCTGTCGATATATATGTACTACGCACAAGATATGGCATTCCGAACACTTTCTATGTTCAACTGAACTGTACTGCAATCGGTACACCTTGTATTGTGGCTTCGATATTCATGCAGTGCGGAGCGGCTCTAATAACAATTTTATATTAAATTAGCACTTATTCAAAAAAATGAAAATTAAAAAAAGATGTACTCGATTAAAAATGCAATCTAAATAAACAATTATTTATTATGACTATTTTCGCGCGTTTATATCAACTGCGTGTGAGTGACTCTAATGTTTCCCGCGCATGTGTGGATACAGAGTAGTGCACATTTTTTGTTTGGAATAGATCCTCTACCACGTGGTAAATTCAATGGTTACAGCCTATAAAAGTCCACTGCTGAATATAGGCCACACCCGTAGATTGCCTCATAGAGGGAATATTTGCCATAGTTGCAACGCTCGGCAAGTGGGTTGGCAACCGCAGGTTATTTTATGTTTAGTCGTTATTAGGAAGCCGGTGCTGCCCATTTCCCGATTTTTTTCCCTCTGTCGCCCCTTACGATACTCACGAGGTGATATGGGGTAGTGGAATTATATTACACCGTAGATTGCCTCATAGAGGGAATATTTGCCATAGTTGCAACGCTCGGCAAGTGGGTTGGCAACCGCAGGTTATTTTATGTTTAGTCGTTATTAGGAAGCCGGTGCTGCCCATTTCCCGATTTTTTTCCCTCTGTCGCCCCTTACGATACTCACGAGGTGATATGGGGTAGTGGAATTATATTACACCGTAGATTGCCTCATAGAGGGAATATTTGCCATAGTTGCAACGCTCGGCAAGTGGGTTGGCAACCGCAGGTTTTTTTATGTTTAGTCGTTATTAGGAAGCCGGTGCCGCCCATTTCCCGATTTGTTTCCCTCTGTCGCCCCTTACGATACTCACGAGGAGATATGGGCTAGTGGAATTATCTTACACCGCCACTACACGGTTTTCTAGTCCAAGATAAAATCAAAAAAATGACTTACATTCATAGCCACCGTTCTTTTTACAAATTTTTTCAAATAAGAAACTTTCCAATTCCGGAAGAAGAAATACGGACTAATTTTACTAATATTTGTCAGGGTTCTGCACCTAAGAAGAAGGAAATGCTGAACCCATATAGGATCAGTTTGTTTTTGTATCTGTCCGTTCGTCCGTCCGTTAGTCAAGCAGTGATATTTTTATAGATATGTTATATTATGTCCACAAGCACCAACGAAAAAATGTTTTAAATCCAGCCACCCCAGCGGTAATGGTTGAAATGTGTGTGTTCAATGTTTTACTTACATTTCACTACATTCTCTCTCGCTCTTCGTATTCTTAGCACTCCAGTTTTGGAACTTCTATTGTTGTCCTTTTCTATAATCTTACATAATCATGGCGTCATATTTGTAAACTAATGGCCGGAATGGCTAATAGAACACTTTTCGACACTTTAGTTTTGACGTGCTAGTAACGTGCAACAAAGAGCGTGCTAGTAAAAAGCAACAAGAGATAATCATGAAAAATGGGAAGCGGTTAAGAGAGCTAATATTTGTTTTCAACGTCTATCACCCTACCACAGGAGCTCAACGTGTATGGCACAACAATGTGGTGTGGTGATACAATAAATGCACTGGCTTTATCTACCTTTTCACATATAAATATAATTGCTGTCAAGAGCCTTTTTCTCAAGACTGCTACTACACACTACTAAAGGTATCGAGTTGATACTAGTATCAAATATTAAAGCTTTTAAATCAATGCTATCAAAAGATACGGCTATTTATGTTACATATTTAGTTACGTACAAAATTATTCATCAAAATCTGTAGAGTACTTCTCATTCATATGGAATATTGAAATTAGACAAGAAGCAAGGTAAATGTACTCTTAATGCAAATAAATAAAAATATCTTGAAACAGGTCATTTGTATTTATTTCCCACAAAAAATGTTTTGCTTATTTATGTTTGCAGTTGGAGCATCGAAAATGATTTAGAGACCTAAATATAAAATAAAGTTTTTCCACTTTAAATTTAAATGTTTCCACTAATCGACTTATTCGTCAGAGTATTATTTGGTACGTATCTTTAATTTTGGTGGAAGTAAATATTACTATTATTGCTTACACTGTAAATAAGTAACTATATAAGTGAAATATTACCTACCCTTGACAATTTGAGTTATTTATGTATTAATATCGAACGCAGGCTAAAATTTATTCTCAGGATGTATAAATATCTACACACATAATCAAATTTATTCGGATCCCTCAAAGGACGAGACTTTCATTCTCTTCCCGTTAACGTTACAGCCTAATAAAGTTTACTGCTAAACATAGGCCTTCCCCATAAATTGCCTCACTGTGTAATATTTGTCTGTAACATAAGTTTAGCGGATGATGAATTTCTAATTTAATAATACTGCAAATTTACTTTAAGTCAATATAATTTTTATTTTATTTTACATTATATGATTAACCATCTTAATAAAATTAACGCAATATTTCGGTATAACCATTTAGGATAATAGTAACAAATGTTTTGAACCTTTGCCAACTCCTTTTTAGTCCTTATTAGGATAATGCTGCTGCCCATTTTCTGATTTGTTTCTCTATCACCTCTTACGACACCCACGGGATGATATGGGGCAGTGGATATTTCTTGCCCTTAGACCGCTTTTATTTTTCACATACTGGTATATTCTATCTAAGCTGATAATAATAATAATAATATAATAATAATAAACTTTATTTGACATAAAATATTACAATAAATATTTCAGTGAATCCATAGGCTCCTAAACTAGTGTAAAACTGTGTAGTGTGATGCTGTCGCTCTTGGTTTTCCATCTCGGTCATTCGGGCACTGCTCAGCTGTGAAAGACCAACAACCTATTCTTCAAATGTATTGCCTCCCGCATTTCTTCTTACAAAGCGTGATAATTCTAAACACTGCTTGTTCATATAATGGATTTTAATAAAAATACTATAATACATAATGGAATGGCTGCCAACCTTATACTATATGAAAACCGATGTCACCGGGAGCACAAATACAAATGGCTACGGCGTGTTATCACTACTAGAAACTCAATTCGGCCTTTGGTAATACAAATTTCAATAAGTGGATGTTATGACCGCATTTTAATACAATCGGACTTTATTCCAAGGTAATAACAATGGATGCATAACGAATCTTTACAGACCGTCTCTTTCAGGAAAGAAAGAGAAACAATATCTGTGTTGACGCACAGTGTGAATTTGCACATCTTAGACTTTTGATGTTCACAATTAACATTATAAAGAGGAAATCGCCTAAATAACAATACCTATCTATTGGTAAGTAGTGTGCACATACAATGGTAGTAAGTATTATTTTTCTTTTGTAAATAAAAAGTTTTAGAACACATTTAATTTTTTGTGTAGCATCATAGTAGTCTGTGCGTTTAAGCGAACTGTAGTATCAAAGCTAGAGGGATGTATATAATGGTATCAAAGTTATAGGGACGTAGTCTTGATAAGTGATTTATCGGTAATTGGTAATCATCGGTAAAACATGGGTATATATATATATATATATATATATATATATATATATATATATATATATATATATATATATATATATATATATATATATATATATATATATATATATATATATTGGATGACCTTTTCACCGTCACTGAATTTATTCAAAATCAGTTCCATTAGCGCACCGCTTCCGAGCGGTAGTGCAACCTCTCGCCCACGCGTCCCGCTCTCCCCGGCTCACACCGGCCGAGCAGACAACATGTCGGTGAGTTCTTTTTGTTTCGCATCGTTCTTGCCCCCTCGCTTCGACGGGAAGGTGCGAGCGCGCTTTGCTTTTATTGTTATGTTTTATTTTTAATTTTTGTCTTAACTTTTGTTGTTTCTTACTGTTCCTGGAAGATCGTCTCTTGCTCTTCTCAGAGCAAGCCCTTGTTCTTCTCAGAACATAGGGACCCCAGGTTCTGCGAATAGAGAGTCAGTCCTCCCTATCTGCCACCCAAGGCCCTGTTCTTCTCAGAGCAGGGACCTCTAGATTCTTAGACTAAAATCGTCATCCCCCCCCCTGTCCAAATCAACATGTCTTCCGTAGACATGAGCAATTTCACGAGCCAACTTATGGCCATGATCGCCCAATTCGTCCAAGCTTCGTGCCTACCCATCCAAATTGACGAGACCCTTCTTGTCAACGCCATTTTTCCCGCTGCCTCTAAGGCATGTGTCCCCCCGCCCACCGTCGCGGCTTTCCTCGCGACCCAAGCGACCACCCCGCAGACCGACTCGCCCGCGTCCCCCGACTCCGATATGGAGCACTCGGACACCACGTCCGTTGCTTCCTCCTCCCGCAAGAGTACCGCCCACAGCTCCACTGGCACCTCGGAGTCATCCGACTCCGAAGGAATGGTCACCGATTCAGCCCAATTCACGCTAGTGAAATCCAAGCGCGGCCCGAAGCGCGCCGCGACTTCCCGCACTCCCCCCGCCGCTGCCTCAACCTCCGCAGCCCTCATCGTTGCCCCTACCTCCACAGCCCCAAACGATGCCGCCTCTCAGTCGCAAGACACTACCGCCAAGCCAGCAACCCGCTGCGCTCCCAAATTAGCTAAAAGCCTAGTCCCGCCCCCTGTCTTTCTCAGAGACAAGGCGAAATTGACACAACTGTTCAAAATCCTCTACGATAAGGGTTTCAAATATGACCAAGTCACCAATGTCGGCTAGGCCATTAAAATCATGCCGGCGTCTATAGAAGACTTCCGGAACATAACCCGTCTCTTCACGGCCGAGCGTGTGTCCTATCACACATACGCTCTCGCCGAAGAAAGGAAAGTCAAGGCGGTCTTCCGCGGAGTTCCATATGAACTCGCAAACGAGGACATTCTGACCTTAAATCCCAAGGCTTCCCCATAGAGGCTGTGCACAAGATACACAGCAGCAGGGGCGAAAGATTTAACCTCGCCCTCCTCGTTCTCACCAATGTGCCGGAGGCTAAACCTGGAGAAGAGGTCCGTCGTTTGCTTCGAAAATAAACGACGCCGTCCCACCGCCACTCCGCCAATCAGGATGTTAGGAACCCCTGTCCTATGGCAAACAAAGCCAAATATTTAGGCGTCATCCTTGATGCAAGGCTCACTTTCGAGCCCCATATCAAGAGGGTAACTCGAACCGCGCGATTTTACATGTGTAGGGTCAACAGCATGTTGGGCAGACACAGTAAAATGTCCCTCTGCAACAAGAGAACCCTATATAAGGTCTGTATACGACCTGTTATGACCTACGTGGCCCCCATTTTTGCACATGCTAAACCCAAAGTTATAAATGAACTTCAAATAGTAACTAACTCGCCCTATTATATCCGTAATGCCGACTCACACCGAGACTTAGAGCTCCCAACAATCCAGCAGTTCCTTAAATCACTCTCTGAGAGATTTTTCAAAGCCTCATAGTCCCGCCCAAATCATCTCATTCGTGAGACAGCTGCCTATGCAGCCCCTCTTCACACTCGCTATAGTGTGCGCAAACTGAGAAACTCTCTCTCGGACCCCCCCCACCAAGCTTTCGGCTGACCTGAACAGCCTCCTGGTGGCTCAGGCTGAGCCTACATGACACATTCCTTAATCTGCCTTAGTTAGGCACACTTCTAAGCGGCTTTTCACCGCTTGCGCCCTCCTTTCTGCCAAGGAGGGTCGCGTTTATATACGGCTTAGAGATCTCTCGTCAGATCGGTAAGCCAATCCATAGAGGTGGGGTTTAGTGGGTAAAAGTCTCCACATAACCACGCAGCCGGCTGCGTGGTATGTTATGAGCATTCCCCAGCTCCATCCCCCGCTTTCCGAAGGCTTGCCCATATTTGCTTCGGGCGCAAAAAAAAATTTGCAAAAAAATAAAAACAAACATTTAGAATTAAATAAATAAATAAATAAAAATCTATCGAACTATTCAAACCATGTCGACTCTACTTTACGAACGGAATAAAACAATAAATTTAGTAAGCTTCTTTGACCTTGTCACTTCGCAGTATCACCGGCTCAAGGGCAAGGGGCAAAGTGATTGTTCAAACAATTTTTCTAACGTTTAATTATTTTTTTATATTACAGTAACGATGTGGTATCCTGGCAATAAATGAAACCACAAGTAATACCATTCCATAGAAGTGTAGTAAAATTAAATATTAATTTAAAAACCGAAAGTTAAAAAATTTAAATTTTCAAACAAATTAAATATCTAAATAAATTCAGTCCAAGTAAACAGCCTGCTTAGAAAACGTACCCTGACCCCTTCGAAGAGTGGCAACAATGCACGCGTGTTTCCGGCAGCGGCCTAAGCTTTTCACTAAAGTGTTTATTTTTACCGCCACTTTTTATTTCGATATAACGAAACTGAACTAAATAAATATTATTGCACATTAGTTGAAAAATTTATTGGAATCCAAACCTTTTAAATTTTCAAAATGTCCACCACCTTTTTAAATACACTAATTACATCGCCGCGCAATGTTGTATCGAAGCCTGCTTCACAAATTTCGTTCATTTTGGCCGCATTCGCCATATAATAAAATCATGTGTGTATACTCTATCGCACTGTAAAAATGCTGTTGTGTTTCCATTTTGTCAAAAAAATACACGCGTATACAAGTGTCAAGTAGTGTCAAAACACACAAAAAATAAAGTTAAAAATACACACAAAGTCAATTACCTAATAACTACAGGTTACTTAAAATAAATCAATTCAAGCAATGTGCACACACACTATCCCGGAAGACTTGCGGTGAACTAAAAGCGAAACTTCCAACTTCCAAAATGGGGAAAATAATAATACTCCACCACATAGGCGGGCGCGCAAGTGCGCCGTCGTCTTTGAAGAACGCCGCCAAAAGACATCGTTGTCGATGAACATAGTCTTACATTGTGATAGTTTGCACTACGTGGCAACATCGCTTTTTAATGTTCAAGTATTGAGGTTCATTGAAACATTGATTTTTAACAGGCCTGTTGGTCTAGTGGTTAGTGACCCTGACTGCTATACCGGAGGTCGTGGGTTCGATTCCCACCCGGGACAAATGCTTGTGTGATGAGCACGATCATTTGTTCTGTGTTTGGGTGTAATTTATCTATAATATTTATGTATTTAGAAATATATAAGTATGTTTATCAGTTGTCTAGTACCCATAACACAAGCTCTGCTTAGCTTGGGACTAGATGGCGTTGTGTGATAGTTGTGGAATATTATATTATTATTAATATATTGATCTAGTGACCTAAATCTACGGAGTTCAAATTAGCTCAAACTTAAAACGCTACTTTTTGAACTAATTACTGGACCGATTTCGTTCATTTTTTGCATATCGTCAGCAAAAACAATAACAAGTATGTGGTTTTATTTATTGAATATATGTGAACCTATTCTGTATAATATATTATAATAATTTATTAAATATATCCACTAAACACATTGTTATTTATTTTCAATTTAAAATTTTACTTCAAAAAATATAAGAAGAAAACATAACCCAAAATTAATTGCAGAAGGATTTTTTTTCTATTATAATTTGAAAATCTGTCCAGCTTTCATGCCTAAACTGCTGAACTGATTTTGTTCAAACTGTGTTAGTTTGTTTGGTTAAGTTAAAATGGTAAACTATCACAGCTAGGTTGGCATTGTAAAATGTAGTTGTTATTGACCATTAAAACGCGAACTTGAGGAGAAAAGCTTAGAAAGTAAATGCCTGCAAACATTAAAAAACAAGGCTACCTTTTGTCATCAAAAGGCATTATATAAAACGCGTAATAACCGACTTCCATACCAACGAAAGCTAGTATTCATACAAATCGTTGGTCGTCTTTAAAATGAGTTAACTTGTTTACCCACGTCGTTTCACATTCACAAATTGCAATACGTTGCAATAATCCAAAAGTGACTAAAATTATAATTGGTCTATTAAGAAGGCGGTACCTACTTCGCTTAAAAAATAAAAAAGTATTTACAGAATAACAAAATTTATTAAAATGTTTGTGTTATGATAATCATTAAGCGATGTAGTAGACATTTGCCAACTTTTATGTTTGCCGAAAATTTTTAAAGGCACTTTTTTCCTATTTTTATTGATCAATTAACAAAAGATCTTTCATTCGCCGTATAAAATGTATATTTTTTTAACAATGGCCGTTTACCGTACCAATAGTAGTGAATAATACAGTATTAGTAAGCTATCACCAGGCAAAAGAAAACCGGAAGAAAAAGTATGAAACTACGTATTATGGAGTACATTTTTTTTACTTCTAACATAAAATGGGCCTACCTAACCCTTTTTGGGTGATTGAACGTGAAGTGAACAAACCGTAAGTAGTTATGATATGAAACCATAAAATTGAAACTAAAAGCCTTATTGAATATTTTCAATCATACCTGTAGAGGGATCTTAGTACTGTTGTTTTTACATATAAATATTTCTTTATTTACTATGCTAATTTTCACTTATTATGAATAGTTTCCACTAATTAGTGAAAGGATATACCACTTTTATTAAAATTCCACATTTCTTTCACGTAATTATCGCACAAACTGTGTGAGTTAATATGTTAGTGGTTAAACGGTACCCACTCCCGCGTTATATTGTGTATGCATTACAGTGTTTTATGCATAATAATTACAAGCTAACCATGTAAATTGATAACGAAATACGCAAAACTTTGTGTATGCTTTTCACCGGTATGGTAGTCTTTACCTGTTTGTTTTAAACGAGTAATTTTAACGGGGTTTTGTTAACATATTGTGCATATTTTTCGCTATCATTTTACAAAATGGAATGAAAGGTTTAAATGGCTGTAAACGTATTCTTATTAAAAATAATTAATATGGGAAATTTAAATGTAATATTTTGGTAATATTTATATCTACAACATTTTAAATGTCTCTACTTTATGATTTGTTACTGATATAAATATGTAGCAAAGTGTCATTTTCACTGTTTTTATGTGTGTACGTTTGTTACGCGATTTTTTCGTGAATAATAAATTGTATACTTCGGGGGGGGGGGGGGGGGGGGGGAGTCCTGCTATATGAATTTGGACAGAATGAAAAAATGAAATTTGTTAACGTTACTACATAGATGATATTCTGGTTATTAAATTTGCTGAATTTTATATTAAAACCCCACTTCAATGAACGATAAGGTTAAGCACCGTATACATATATATATATATATATATATATATATATATATATAATATATATATATATATATATATATATATATATATATATATATATATATATATATATATATATATATATATATATATATATATATATATATATATATATATATATATATATTTTCATTTCTTATTTTAATTCAATGTGTAAAGTAAATAAAAAAAATATATGTTTGTACTGAAACACTTTTTGCACGCTAATAGCGTGCAAAAAGTGTTTCAGTAAGTTTCAATAAGAACTATAAGTTTAAGTAAATTTTTTATTCAAAATCAATTATATTGGAGAGGCATTCGATACACTGTAATGTATAACTAATGATCGAAATGATAGAATAAATAAATATCCGTTCTTACGGCGCTAAAAATTAATGTCGTTTTATTTGTATAGTGGTTTTCTTAAAATTTGTTAAAATATTTTTTAAAAATAAGAAAAAAATCTTTCTTAGATTCTATAAAGCGAAACGACTGATCTAAGATCTTATTAAATCACAATTTATTTTGGTTAAGCCATTCCTTCAATTTAATAAAAAAAAACAATTCAGATGTCTGATTTCTTAAATTCCGATTTAAAGGTGATTTTTTAATTCCCGACGTTTGGGGAATTAAAAATAAGTTAATAAAAAACCATAAAATTCGTATATATAGATTTATTCAACGTGTAGTTTTAGTGTAAATTTAAGAAATCATTTTGTAAACCGGTACTGACTGGTAATAGTAAATAAAATTCGCACATTAGAAGATCTTAAAACCAAGCGCGCAAGATATACAACATCTTTAAATTTCTTAGAGATGTAGAGATCATAAGCTCATTACTACGGGTGTCAAAATATCAACAAAAAAGGATATTCGAGGAAGCGGTAGGATCTTAAAAAAGGCAAGTAAAAAGTTGATAAGAACGGTGATACGGCAGAAACGGTGCAATCTACGTTTCATAAATAATACCATAGACAATTTTTCCAGTGAATTTAAGAGAATTTTAAAAACGTTTGACAAACGAGGAAAGAAACCGAAACATCGAAATATAATGAAAGCAAAAATAATCAAATAGAAAAATACCATAAATTAACGATTAACTCAAATGCCAAACATCTAAGTTAACGTCAGAACGCAACACAACCGTTAATCACAGACGCAAACAAATAACAACACATGGTCTATAATCTGTCATAACATACACTGGACGAACCGAAAATAAAAAGTGTTAGCGAAGCTAATGAACTTCGCATTAACATCGCGAAAAATCTCGTATGAAGAAATCATCTGCAATGCTGAGGATTGTCTCTTTAAGAATAATTTTAAGAATAATATGTATTTCGGAGCCGAAATAAAGCTACGAACTGATTTGTATGTTGCTTTGACACAATGTTTTTATGTGGATGATTTTTATATATCATCAGTCAGTCAGGGAGAGGAAGGCTGCTTATACATGCACTGGATGAAGAGGAGCATGAACGTCGTAAAGTGAAATTAACAGTGAATTGAAAAATACCCGTGTAGCTCACGTTAGTACAGCTGCGAGGACCTGTGAGGACTAAGAACTCCCGTGGAACTCCTAAGTGAACTGCAAGGGACAGTAGCGCGCCTGCAACCTACCGTTTTACAGGGTGTGGAACTCTGGATTACTCTTCAAACCTAAATAAAAAAAGAGTATCCCTCCTGTTACGCTGCGGCAGGTGGCGTCATTTCTAGCGGTAAGGATGTTCTACGTCTGTGTCGGGGATGCCGAAATTGGAACCGATAAGAGCCGGCATACTGCGGTTAAACCGATAAGAACCGGCATACAACAGGGCAGCTGAGTTTCACCGATGCTATACGCAGCTTACACCAACGACATCCCAAACCTAGTAGGACACCTGCGCGAATGGAATGACGAGTTGGCTCTATACGCGGACGATAGCGTCTACTTCACATCGTCTAGAAGAGCCCACATCGCAGCAGAGGCTGGTCGTTAATGATGGAAAGACGACCGCTTTGCTTACCCGCCGCCTTGGAAACCTAACACCGATTTTTCACCCCATCCTGACTCCAAGCTATCGCTGAAAACAAAGTTGAAACTTTATAAGCTCCTCATAAGACCTAAGCTATCATACGCTACTCCAGCCTTGTACGCTTGTACGATCTGTTGCTTGTACTCTTGAGCGATTGACAGAGGCAGCGGCTTAAGGCCCAGCAAAAAACGATCTCTCCTTGCCATCGCTGATGCCGATACGTCTGGAATGACAACATAGGGGCCAACTTGAAGATGGAGAAGATCTAAAACTTTATGGTCCAGTTGGCGCGGTAAGTTCTTACGTGCTTATCTTTAAGACTTAGCACCTCTACATGTTCAGTCGTTCAGCCCTCGGATGAGCGACCTATACCAAGTGTTGGCGACGCGCCTATAAGAATATTTCAATTTATTAGTTAACCGATTACGAATAGCTTCTAAAAAGCAAATTATCAAGCAACAATATTCCGATAAGAAAATGCTTAGTTGAATCTTAAAGAAATATCGAATTAATGATATGAAGGTCTTGGGTTCGACTCCCAGGCCGGAATAGTTTATCGTTTTCCTAGTAATATTTTCTTAATAAATTCATAAAGGGAATTTTTAAGATATAAATTATGTTACCGGATTTGTTCCCCGGTTGAAATCATCTTTCCAATGATGTTAATTTGAAGAAATATTAAAATAAAATTAGAGACCGGATTTGTTCCCCGGTCGAGATGATCGCTGTGCATAAGTAGAATTAATGGAAATTAATGGAAATTAATTGCATAAGTATTGTCTTATATGAGTTTGATATGTTTTGTATGAAAACAAATGCCTATTTTCAATGTATTGATTCATGAAATATTTTGTCTATGTTATCTGATAAGAGACATGATAACTGATAAGAATCTGATTAGAAATAGTTTCCTACAGTTTGAGAATTGTGTAGTGTGTCTATTATTGTTGATATTAGACATTCCATTTTTACTGATAGTCGATAGCCGTGCAAAAGTTAGTTGTTCAAATAGTGTGAGATCATAGACGCACGCTAGCCACGTACTTAGGAGGCCAAATATGTAGAAATTTAAATATTTTCAATATCAGCAATTTATGTAAAAATGATTTGTAAAACATGTCAGATTGACTGTACGTGTAAAAGAGGTGAATTCTGTGTTATTTTTATGTGAAAATTCCTGTGAATAAGTAAAATAATGATAGTTTTGTATAAGAAATTTAAAAGTGTTTTAATAGTGAAATGAATAGAGACAATGTAAATTAAACTGTTGTATTGTTAAGATATATATAATTTCAAGTGGAAAACATTGTTTTAACTTTCTATGTTAAATATTTAAGAAATTTCAACTTTGAACATGTGAGTAAAATAGGCATATTTTGTTAAATAAATAAAAGGTTTTTTGTGATATAAAAATGTAATGTATATCGTAGTATAGATATTTTTTGTGCTATCTTTATAAGTAAATTGTATAAATGTATGTCTTATACAAATAAAATTATTGAAAAAACCGTGAGAGAGTGATAGTACAAATTGATGTAATTGAGTTGCGCAGGCGCGCAAATGGCGCGGCTCACTTTCGCGTATAGCTCTGGGGTAGCTCAGTGTTTAGGCCTGAGTCGGCGCTCGGGTCGAGCGGGAGGCGCGCCTGACGGCGGAGGCGCGGGGGGGTGCAGTCTGGTGCGGCGCCCGGCTGCGCCGGCGTCGGGTTTTGCGCTTCACTTATCGCAGAGCGTGGATCTGGGTAGTTGCCCGTTGTGTTAATAGTTTAGTCGCACCTCTGCCTTAACGTATATACTTCGCGAACCTGAGTAGTTTGCCGCGCGGTCCGGTGATATTGCTTTTTTCACAAAGGTCGAGTTTGTATGTGACGCGCGTTCGGTTAAATCTTGTTGGACTTTATTGGATTAACCTAATGACAATTGGCTTGTCTCCAATTAACAAGTGAGAAACGAGTGTAATTTACTAGATTCTTAAATTTTTGTGACGGACTGCCACTTCGATATAAAGAATAGAGGTGAAGCCTTGGGGTCGGCGGTTCTGCAACCAGCAGGAAGTCAGGTTACATAATTTAACACAATCCCACCACAACACAGTCAAGCACACCCACACTTACACCTGAATCTTCCTAAGGTAGACCCTACTTCGAAGAAATAGGTAAGTTTTTGTTTGGTCCCCCTTTTACCGCTAACGTGTAATATTCCACAAGCCATTTAGGCCGACCTCCTGTTGCTCGTCGAGTGGAACTCCTGATGGGCCCGAGTTCCACGACCTTTGCCCGGGTAACTAGAGGCCGTAACAATTGGTAGCAGGGCGTGGTTTTCCTGATGGGTTTTGAAACCACTCCCAGCTCAATACGTAACGTTTGTTGCAATACGTATTAATAATTTTGTTTTGTTCGCGTGTTATTTGTTAGCGGATAGGATCGGTGTATAGAACCGTGTAGTAACCGTATTTTTTGAGTTTTATTTACTTTATTCGGTCGCTTACTTTGTTAGTGGTAGGTAGAATTGTGCCACGCCCGCGGCCGGGCGTAAGCGGACTGTTTAGGTATTTACCTTAGGTTTAGGTACACGCGTCGAGTAGGGTTTATAATTACCGTTGCTACATAAGCGTGGCAATTGCAAATATTGTATATGTAATAATTATCAATCAGCGTTGTCTCGTAAACCGACTGTAGTTATTACTCGTGGAATAGTAATTTGTTTGAATTAAATTAATTGCGTAGTATAATTTACTGATTGGATAAATAGTATTTTGTATTGTATTATTTTTATTGTGATAATTAAACTAATTGTGTAAAGTAATTTGTACTAAGTTTAATTCGGTGATAATCGTACCTTGTAATGATGCCTTCACACCGGTCACCGACGCTTCGCTTACAAGCGGAACTGCGCTGGGCTGCGAATGCTCACAGCTTGATAGGGAGACCCGATAGAATCCATAGCTTGGAGAAGCGGCTCGAGCAAGTCACGGCCCGAAGGGCCGTAGTGGAGGAGGCATGCTCCGAGATTATGGCTTCGGGAGCGGAACAGGGAGTCCTAGACTCCTGTCTTTCCGACTATGAGCAATTTTTTGCTCTCACGGATGACCTGATTGAGGCAGGGGCCAAGCAGGCTAGTGACGCGCGTGAAGCTCGGCTGGGTGTCCTGCTCGAGTCCCCTCGGAAGCAGCCCACTCACCCGGAGCTGTTGGGACGACTTCCCACTCTGGACCTGCCAAGGTTCTCCGGGGTCCTCTCCGAGTGGTTAACATTTGTGGGACTTTTTGACAGCCTAGTGGATGCCCGGAGGGATTTAACACCAAGCCAGAAGATGGCGTATCTCCTGGCCTCATTAGAGGGGGAGGCCTTGGGCGTCGTCGGCCATTTGAAGGTGTCGGACGACGCCTACCTGAACGCTCGGGACCTCCTTGCCGGAAGGTATGCCAACGTACGGCGAATTGCGGACGAGCACGTCAAACTTCTGTTAAACCTCCCGTTGCTAAAGGACCGGGCCCGACTACGACCGGACGTCGTAAATCCGGTCTTGGTGGCCTGCAACTCGTTGAGACGGCTGGATTTGCCGGTGGACGAATGGTCCTTTTTGTTGCTCCATATTGTGCTGTCCCGCCTACCTCTCGATCTTCGACTCCATTTTGAGGAGAGGTACGGCGGAGACGGCGCCTCCTATATTCCTCCCTTCAGGGATCTGCTGCGGTTCTTGGAGGAGCAGTGCCGGCAGATTGAAAACGCAGCGGGCACCGCCGGAGATCTGCGGACTGCTAACCGAACCGTGACCAGGGAAAGGCGAAACCCCCCGGCCAAGTTGTTGGCAACCCCCCTCAGACCTAGTGGTGCTCCTGCGGGAGGGCGCCCCCTCCTATCATCTTATAGTGGCCTAGTGGCCAGGAAGGAGCCCCCCTGCTCCTATTGTAGAGCAGCAGAACACCAGGTGACGTCGTGCCCTAAATTATTAGGCAAGCCTGCCTCAGCGAGACGAACCATCGCCAGGGAGCGCCGCTGGTGCTATTCATGTTTAGAACGGCACCTCCAACGAGACTGCCCGCACCAGCGGCCCTGTCCGCACTGCCAGGGCAAGCACCACGCCGTTTTGTGCCTGGGCGCGAACGGCTCTTTCTCCCGGGGCTCGGCTGGGCCCTCATCCCCCACGGGCGGGGGCGCCCAGCCACCCCCTCTGACAGGTGACGCTCGTCGCTCTCCTACCGACGACCCTGCCCCTGGGTTCGGAGGGGGTTCCCCTCACGACCAGTCGGGGGGTCGTTCCCCCAGGGGCGGGGGGTTCGTCACCCCCCCTCGGAGGGTCGAGAGGGACTTCGCGGCCACTCAGCGATCAGCGAGATCCTTCTCACCCCCATTAGCAGAGAGGCCGCGACTGGAGTACCATCCCCCCCCCCTTTGGTCGGTCCCGCTACTACGGGCTCCCTGAGACCTCGAAGCTGTCCAGGGCCTCCAGGCCAAGGTTCCCAGAAGCCCCCCAGGTCGGCCTGTTCTGCGATTTTCATCCACGGGTCATTGAGATGCCGCCGGAATTCCGCTTTCCGGACCCCCGGCTTGAGTGCCGGTCCGACGAAGGCAGCTCCTGCTAGGAAACTGCCGCCCTAGCTCCCACCACGGCCGCCTTCACTGATCCTTTAAGCCGTCCGCAGTCCACCTGTCAAACTGTTCTATTGCCGACGGCCGCCGTGAAGGTGTACAACCCGAGTGGCGACTGCTTAACTGTTCGCGCTCTATTGGATTCAGGTTCACAACGCTGTGTGGCCTCCACTCGGTTAGTGGGAAGACTAGGGCTCCCCTGGAGCTCCAAATCATGTCCAATGGTAGGTATTGGAGGTGCAGAGCCTCCTGCTCCTAGGGGACAAGCAAGGCTGGTGTTTGGTCCTGCAAGCGAACACCTCCACATCTTAGTTAAGGTAAATGTCCTCGATGATTTTGTAGGCTTTCTCCCTAATGCCCGTATAAATGATAGCGCGGTTTGTTGTACGTCTGGCTTGAGACCGGCAGACCCTCAATGGTCCCAACCTGGGCCGATAGATTTGTTGCTGGGGGCCGACGTGCTGGGGTTCATCCTGTTAGGCGAGATACGAGCCCTACAGCCCGATGGCTTGTCAGCCGTGTCCACTGTATTTGGGCACAGTTTCTTTGGACCGGTTCTGTGGTCTCCACCGCATCAGGCAGCCGACCCGCTCCCAGTGGCGGGCGTGTCTCTTTCGGACGTCGTCCAGCGGTTCTGGGAAATTGAGGAGCCGCCACACGCGCCTCGAGTCAACCCTCTGGACCGTGAGTGCGAGTTGTTCTACCAGAACAATACCGGCCGCCGTGTCGACGGTCGCTTTGTCACCCGCTTACCCTTTCTTGACTCACGGCCTCCTTTGGGCCAATCTCGGACCATGGCCGAAAAGAGGTTGCTTTCTATGGAGCGCCGTATGCGTCGCGACACAGCCTTTCGCGACAAGTATGTCGAGTTCATGCGCGAATATCAAGAGCTGGGTCACATGTCACCTTCTCATTTCGACTGGCGATCACATGAACACTACTTCCTCCCCCACCACGCGGTTTTGAAGTCCCCTGGGAGTAAGATTCGGGTGGTTTTCGACGGCTCCGCCCCCTCGTCCAATGGGGTGTCCCTGAACCAGTGTCTCCACTCTGGTCCTAAATTGATCAGGGACATATCCGACATTTTGACCCACTTCCGTCGGCATCAAGTTGTTTTTGTAGCCGACATTCGGATGATGTTTCGACAATCAGTGGTCCACCGTGATGACCGTCGATATCAGCTGATCCTGTGGCGCGAGAAGCCCAGCGATCCGATACAAGTGTTCGAGTTGAACACCACCACCTATGGACTCCGATCCAGCCCGTATGTCGCCATGCGAACCCTCCTCGAACTAGCTGAGAGAGAGCGCCTAAGATACGCTCGGGGGGCTTCTATTTTGGAGACCTCGGTCTACATGGATGATATTTGTACGGGTGCCTCCACCGTCGAGGAGGCCCTCGTATTGTGAGACGAATTGATTGCCATCCTGAAGTCGGGAGGTTATGAGCTGCGCAAATGGTTGTCGAACTCCCCTCATATTTTGAAGGACCTCCCAGGAGAGGATCAACAAGACCCTCATCTATTCGAGCACCCTGACAATCCTAATTTGTTGACTGTGCTTGGCATTCAATATCAGCCTGTTCAGGATACCTTCACGTATCGAGTCAAGATCGATCCCCCCCCTAAATCATGGACCAAGCGCTCTGTGTTGTCAACTGTAGCTCGCACCTTCGATCCTAATGGTTGGATTACTCCGGTCATCTTTTTGGCTAAGTGTTTCCTTCAAAAACTCTGGATATCCGGGTTGGGTTGGGACGACCCTATAAGCGGTGCTCTCTTGCGAGAGTGGCTCTCAATTGTGTCCTCCCTTCCAGACATCGACCGGGTCTCCATGTCAAGGTGCTTCCTCCCTCCAGGGAAATGCAGGGTTACCCTGCACGGATTTTGCGACGCCTCTGAGAAGGGTTACGCTGCTGTTGTATATTTGCGGACGGTGAGCTCTTCTGGCCATACTTCCGTCCATCTCGTACTTGCTAAAAGCAAAGTGGCTCCCATTAGGTCCCGCTTAACTATCCCTAAGTTGGAACTGTCTGGAGCTGCTCTTCTCACGCGACTGCTCAACCACGTTCACTCCTCCTTGAAGTCGGTAATCGACATTACGGACGTCTACGCTTGGTCGGACAGTGAGATAGTACTTTGTTGGCTCCGAGCGGCACCTCACAATCTTGAGGTCTTCGTGTCGAACCGCGTGTCCCAAATCCAGAATTCTGTCACTTGTCTAACGTGGAGACATGTCCCAGGGGAGTTGAATCCAGCAGACTGTGCTTCTCGTGGCTGTGAGGCCTCCTACTTGGTTGATCACCCGCTGTGGTGGGGGCCCGGCTGGTTAGCTGAGTCTCAGGCGTTCTGGCCCCAGAACAAATACTCTGAACCAATTGAATTGCCTGGCCTACGAGCCCGAGTAGGAGTGGTCAAGGATAAGCCCACTCGTGACCTCTCCTTACTAGAACGGTACAGCTCTCTCGACAAGCTCTTGGGAGTAACGGCTTGGTTGCGTCGATTTGTCCGCAACTCGAGAGACCCATCTAACCGAATATCGGATTCCGCCTTGTCCCCTAGCGAGCGGCGCGAAGCCTTGATGCATTGGACCCGTATGATCCAAGCGGAGCATTTCGAGCTCGTGATTGATACCTTGAAGCGGGGCTTAGTTGTCAAGGGTGCGCTGGCCCGCCTGAACCTCTTCCTGGATGACTCGGGGATGCTTCGCGTGGGCGGACGTTTGAAAAATTCTCAACTGCCGTACGAGGCTCGACACCCTCTACTGCTCCCCAAGGACGGCGCCTTGGTTCGGTTGCTGGTAACTCACTACCATGTTCAGAATGCCCACGCTGGGTGCAACGCTCTTTCGGCCATTTTGCAGCGGGAGTTTTGGATTTTGGCGGGTCGACGCACCATTCGGAGCGTCATCTTTAAGTGCATATCTTGTTATAAGTTGAAGGCGCCCATATCACAGCCGATGATGGGCGACTTACCACCCGACCGCGTCAGAGCCATCCGACCATTCGCGGGAGTCGGAACTGACTTCGCTGGCCCCTTCCTCGTCAAGTCCTCTAACCTTCGTAACGCGCGTGCTCATAAGGCCTATCTGTGCGTTTTCGTGTGCCTCTCCACTAAGGCTGTTCACTTAGAACTTGTAAGTGCCCTTAGCACGGAGGCCTTTTTGTCCACACTGGGTCGCTTCGTATCGCGTCGCGGTTTACCGGACCTGATCCGGTCGGATTGCGGAACTAATTATAAGGGTACTGATACTACTATACTGACCTATTTAACTACTGCGATGTCCAAGAAGGGCATCCAGTGGAAATTCGACCCTCCGGCTTGCCCACACTGGGGCGGTATTTTTGAGGCGGTGGTGAAGGTTGCAAAGACGCATCTCCGTCGCGTTATTGGCGAAACTATTTTGACATTTGAAGAGCTTGCCACCGTATTCTGTAAAATTGAAGCAGTCCTCAACTCTCGGCCCCTCTGTCCCCTCTCGTCCGATCCGAATGATTTAGAGGTTCTAACCCCTGGCCACTTCCTGATAGGCCAGCCGCTTAACGCCCTGCCCGAGTACCCCTTCCGGGAAATAGTCTCTTCGCGGCTGAGCAGATTTGACATGCTGCAACAAATAACTCAGAGCTTTTGGCACCGATGGTCTCTGGAGTACCTACATCTTTTGCAGCAGCGCGTTAAGTGGTCTGACAAGACGGACCCCCCTCGGGTTGGAGACCTCGTGTTAGTTAAAGAACCTAACGCCTCGCCCTTGTATTGGCGCCGTGGGCGCATTGTCAAGTTGTCGTATGGACCGGATGGGATCCCTAGGGTGGCCGAGGTTTTGGTTGGAGATTCGGTTTTGCAACGTGCCGTCTCTACCCTATCCCGTTTGCCAATTTACTCGCGGACCTAGATCCTCATGTCCGGGACGGGGGCTTGTTTAGGCCTGAGTCGGCGCTCGGGTCGAGCGGGAGGCGCGCCTGACGGCGGAGGCGCGGGGGGGTGCAGTCTGGTGCGGCGCCCGGCTGCGCCGGCGTCGGGTTTTGCGCTTCACTTATCGCAGAGCGTGGATCTGGGTAGTTGCCCGTTGTGTTAATAGTTTAGTCGCACCTCTGCCTTAACGTATATACTTCGCGAACCTGAGTAGTTTGCCGCGCGGTCCGGTGATATTGCTTTTTTCACAAAGGTCGAGTTTGTATGTGACGCGCGTTCGGTTAAATCTTGTTGGACTTTATTGGATTAACCTAATGACAATTGGCTTGTCTCCAATTAACAAGTGAGAAACGAGTGTAATTTACTAGATTCTTAAATTTTTGTGACGGACTGCCACTTCGATATAAAGAATAGAGGTGAAGCCTTGGGGTCGGCGGTTCTGCAACCAGCAGGAAGTCAGGTTACATAATTTAACACAATCCCACCACAACACAGTCAAGCACACCCACACTTACACCTGAATCTTCCTAAGGTAGACCCTACTTCGAAGAAATAGGTAAGTTTTTGTTTGGTCCCCCTTTTACCGCTAACGTGTAATATTCCACAAGCCATTTAGGCCGACCTCCTGTTGCTCGTCGAGTGGAACTCCTGATGGGCCCGAGTTCCACGACCTTTGCCCGGGTAACTAGAGGCCGTAACACTCAGTAAACGAGTTTTCTTGCAATTCGTTCGGGAATCGTTCGGGGAAGTTTCGGGAAAGTTCGGAGAAACTTCGGGAAAAAGTGCAAGACCAGCAATCAATAAGAAGAAAGAAAAAGTGTAGGGAAGTGATCATCATCATCATCATCATTACAGCCCTTCACAAGTCCACTGCTGAACATAGGCCTCCCCCAAGTAATGCCACAAAGCACGGTCCTGAGCCACCTGCATCCATCGACTTCCTGCATATCTTACCAGGTCGTCACTCCATCTAGTGGGGGATCCCTACACTACGCCTACCGGTACGAGGCTGCCACTCAAGAACCTTTCTTCCCCATCGGTTATCGGTTCTTCGAGCTATATGGCCGGCCCATTGCCACTTCAGCTTACTAATCCGTTGGGCTATGTCGGTCACTCTGGTTTTACTGCGGATATCCTCATTTCTGAGTCTATCACGCAGAGAAACTCCGAGCATAGCCCTCTCCATAGCTCGCTGAGCGACCTTGAGCGTCCTCATACGGCCAGCAGTGAAGGACCACGTCTCAGATCCGTAAGTCATCACTGGCAACACGCACTGGTTGTACAATCTAGTTTTTAGAGATTGAGGTATACCTGACGAGAATATATGTCGTAATTTCCCGAACGCTGCCCAGCCGAGTTGAATCCGTCGATTGACCTCTCGGTCGAAGTTGGACTTACCTAGTCGGACTATTTGTCCCAGGTAAACGTACTCGTCAACAACTTCGAGCATAGTGCTCCCAACAACTACCGGCATAGGTGTGACATGGACATTGAACATGATCTTTGTTTTGTCCATGTTCATCTTAAGACCTATCCGTTGGGAGGCACTATTGAGGTCATTGAGCATAATGCTTAAGTCCTCCAGCGATTCTGCCATAAGGACTATATCGTCAGCAAATCGAAGGTGAGTGATGTACTCGCCATTGATGTCAATACCGTATCTTTTCCAGTCCAGTAGCTTGAAAACGTCTTCCAATGCAGCGGTGAAGAGTTTCGGGGATATAACGTCACCCTGTCTTACACCTCTCTGCAGTTGGATAGGTTTCGAGCTCTGGTTCTGTACTCGGATAGCCATCGTAGCCCTACTGTACAAACACTTCAGCACTTCGATATACCGACAGTCAACTTGGCACCGCTGAAGGGACTGTAGCACCGCCCAAATTTCGACGGAATCAAAGGCTTTCTCATAGTCCACATACGCCAGACAAAGTGGCAGATTGTACTCTTCAGTCTTCTGTACAATCTGCCGCAGGGTATGTATGTGGTCTATGGTACTGAAGCCTTTTCGGAAACCGGCTTGTTCTGGAGGCTGGAAGTCGTCGAGTCTGCGTGCGAGACGATTCGTAATGACTCTCGAAAACAGCACGTAGACGCGACTCAGAAGGGAAATCGGTCTGTAGTTCTTTAAGAGAGCGTTGTCGCCTTTCTTAAAGAACAAGACCACCGCACTTCTGCTTCACGCCTCTGGAGTAGTGCCACCATGGAGGACGGAATTGAAGAGCTTCTGAAGGACTTCAAGTACCGGTGTTCCACCCGCTTTCAGAAGCTCCGCTGTAATTCCATCCTCGCCTGGGGCCCTGCCGTTTTTAAGGTGCTGGAGAGCCATTCTAATCTCGCTCAGACTGACGTCCGGGATATCATCGGAATAGTGTCGGATAAGACTTGCTCTTGGATCGTTACTCACACTTGCATGTGGCTCCAACGATGATGTGTACAGCTGCCCATAGAACCTCTCAATCTCACTCAAAATCTCAGGTGTCCCAGAAACGATGCTGCCACACTCAGTCTTCAGCTTCGACAGTTGGCTCTTACTGGCAGACAGATCTCTGGCAAAGACTTTGGAGCCCTGGTTCCGCTCGATCGCTTCTTTAATACGAGCAGTATTAAGGTTGCGTAAGTCTCGCCGCATGCATTTGGAGATCTGTCTGTTCAGTTGCCTGTATGCTGTCAAATCTGTTGACGATTGCAGCCTCATCTCCCGTCTAACAGCCATGAGATTAAGAGTGTGATCGGAGAGTTTTTGTGTTCTTCTGCGGCGGGTCTTGCAGAACTTAGCTCCGACCGCATGGACAGTTTCCACGAGCTTGTCATTCATATCGTCCACTGAATTGCAATCTTCTAGGCACTGAAAGCGGTTACGTAACTCGAGCTGAAAGTTTTCGGGATTCTGGATTAGAGCACGAGGGGGACGGAGCGTTGACTTCATTAGACGAGACCTCTCCAACTTCACGTTTAGGTTCAGTGTGCCTCTAACCATTCGGTGATCGCTGCCAGTTTTCACCCTTGCGATCACTGAGACATCACTGAACAGTTGGCGTCTGGTCGTCATAATGAAGTCAATCTCATTTTTTGTCGAACCGTCGGGGCTCGACCAGGTCCACTTCCTGTGGGGCCGCTTCTGGAAGAAAGAGTTCATCATAAAGAGTCCCTCTTTCTCCATAAAGTCGGCCAGCTGCTGGCCCCTTCGGTTCCGTTGCCCCACTCCAAATTTCCCTAAATTCAGCTCACCGTTTTCTCTTGTGCCTAGTTTTGCGTTGAAGTCTCCCATCAACACCGTGTATTGAGTTTTGGAGGAATGCATGGCTTTGGAAATATCCTCATACATTTCCTCCACCTCCTCATCGGGATGTGCCGAGGTTGGTGCTAAAACTGTATGACCTTCAGCGAATACCGTTTGGTGATTCTGAGTATCAGGTACGCGACCCTCGTCGACACACTCCCAATCTTTACAACGTTGTTGACGAGAGACTTGTGGACGATAAATCCGACACCTCCTTGGGACAGATGGTCGCCCTCCCGGTGATAGAACAAGTTGCCGGATTCGAGAATCACCGTGTCCTCCCCCTCTCTTCGGACCTCGGATAATCCTATAACATTCCAGCGCAACTTGTCTATCTCTTCTTCCAGCTCCAAGATCTTCTCGTCAGTCCTCAGAGTGCGTGCGTTAAATGTTGCCAGGTCGAGTCGTCGTAGGTGGCAACCGAACCTCCACCGGAGATTCTTAGCACCCCCTGCCCCGCCGTTACCATGGTCGCCACCGTAGCCAGGAATAGCGGGGCCGCCGGGGACTGGGGGCCGTCTATTTGTGTAATTATTCATGGGGGGTATATTGCCATAGTTGCCACGCTTGGCGAGCGGGTTGGCAACCGCAGTTTTTTTTTTCGTACAGTTGCTGTTATCAGGAAGATGCTGCTGCCCATCTCCTGCCTGTGTCCCTCTGTCGCCTTTTACGACACCCACGGGAAGATATGGGGTAGTGGATATTCTTAACCGCCACTACACGGCAAAGGGAAGTGATAGGGAAAAGTAATTACTCTCTCACGGAACGGTTTGAAGATAATTGCTGTTTTATTCCCAAGAAATTCGTCCCTCAAAATTATACAGTCCACATCGAAGAATTAAGGCGTTGGGACCGGGACGACTTCGGAAGACCCGTAATCCCCGCCTGAACCTAATTTCTGAAAAAGAAGAGGTTATCACCCTTGTGTGTTACTCCGTTGCGGAGATCACATGCGTTGTTCCCGAACCCAACGTAAGCGTTATAGGAGGCCGGATCGAGAGAAGCCTCGATTCCTCCCTTCTGTTTCTTAGTTGAACGTTTACGGTCCGCCTGGTTCCTTTTCAAGTGGTCCTTCGAAGCAGGATCAAGGAACCAGCTATGGACTACCTGGTTCCTTTTCACTAAGTGATCGTATACTATAAAAAATAGGATAGATTATCCTATAAAAAAGAGTACTACTCTTTATATAGATTAGAAAGTCGAATAATAAGCACCAACGTCACTGATTTATCAACTTTGACCAAAATATATATAAAAATACTAACCATGTTCGCTGTTAAAACTTACAATGCCAAGACTGTTTCCAACGACCAGTACATAATTATGTACCGCGAGGAGATTCCGGGAAATTGGCGTTTGCCCCGAGACCCAAAAACTTCTATTTAACGATTCACATGCAGACGACAATGTAGTAACAGTGGAGTTGAACAAAGCTACCTGTTCATCAACTCACTTGAGTCAATCTTTTCAGCGTCATTTAAAAGCTACTCTAAGTTCAATTCATTAAAAATACTCGACATAGCTTTAGGGGGCGGATTTTGAACGAAAAATATAAAAGGTCTTGAAAGAAAACAGCATCGGCAGCATATTTTCCAATTTTTTCAATATTATCAAGTGAAGACACAAATATAGTATCGAGAAGAGAAGGTGCGCAGTTCGGAAAAAAGTGTGTGGCAGAAGTAGGAAGAAGTTTTAAATTGGTGTTTCAATAACAGATTTTAGTTTAATTGGGTTGGTGCTATTTTTATGAGACAAATACTAAAATCATCCATAATCATACCGTGAAAATAGATAGAAGTAATATTTTCTAGAATATTTTACAAGGTGGTAAAGTAGTCGACAGTGCCTTCGTCGGTAGTTGCCGACGAGCGTGTAGGCGTATGTATATGGAAAACAGTTACTTTAATTTTATTTATTTTTATAAATTAAACAAGCGTTTATATGCTATATTTATAATAGCTATTTATATAGCTACATTTATAATATCCAAAACATTGTAAAATTTTATAATTTTATAATGTTTTGGAGAAAATAAAGAAATAAAAACGCACTACGGCGGTGCGGTGGATTCTTGTCCACCTCATAAAAACCTCTTAGTTATAAGAGGAGGTTAATTACCTGCCGAAGAACTTATGATGTTTATAACCTAGTCTTACGTAGTTTAAAAGATTAATTTGAAATATGTAGTATGTGAGCACATTCAGGATCGTCCCAAAAATTACATCACATTTGATAGACCTCAAAATTCTCACAATATAATTATATTATAAACGTTATATACGCAACATACTGCCAATGTTCTTTTTCTCATTTATACGTTACTTCTAAACTAGAATTTTCTTTTGTTCTATTTTAATTTAACTTATTTTAATACCCGACATTTCAAGGTTTGTAACAAAAATTTACTAGTACAAACATCTAGACCAGGAAAAATTATTTGTAGATCATAGAAATACTTGTCACGTATGGGATTCAAACCCGCGGCCAACAGCGCTGGAAATCATTGATATAATAATTGTTGCCGCAACAACGGAATAACGATTCCTACCAAGACCAAATTCCTTAGAAAAGATGGTTTGTTGCTACCATATATTTGGCATCCTACTAATAATAAAATTAAATCAAAAGCTAAGCATACTACTGCAAGACTTAAGGTTACTGTAAGCTTGTTCGGCGTAGATCGGACCAAAAACCAATATACACAAATTTAACCCTTAAACAACTATGACATCAGGACTTCAAACATCATGTTTGACCGAGGGTGTGCTGTAAACCGAACGAACTGTCGAAAGTTAATAAAAAATTAAAATTTTACGCGACAAAATCCGTAAAATGAGTTTCATTAAATGTGTTGTATTCGTCATCTAAATACTATATACATAACCTGCCAAATATTATTTGATGCCACTTTACCTAGTTGTAACATTAGTTTTAATATTAGCTTTCGTAAGCAATTGCTTGCTTCTTGAATTTAATGAAGTTGATAGTACGGAGATTACGCAAGTTATTGTTTGGTGAAGTTAATCCAATGTTGATTAATTACACTTGTTGTTTATCCCACAAGAATAAAGTCCAATAAGCTGTTAATAAGATTATGTCTGTAATTTGTCTTGTTCTATGATATACTTATTTCAATAAATTTTGCGACATAGGGCTTAACTTTAATATTAAGTGGTTGTTAGAATTATAAATAGAAAATGAAAAAATAAAATGAAGTAAAAGGCATCATTTATTTAATTTATCTGAATGAAATCCATAATAAAAATTCTCAATTCATTTTAATTATATTTGGATCAGCCGACACTGGATCAAAAATCAGATTTCGAAGACATAGACCCTAAAATTTTAAGTGTCGTTTTTTAAGCTTGAAATTATTTCTGTTTATTATTATTATGGTCAAAAAATGAGGACTTATGATTTTTTTACGAAAAAAAATGAAATAAATATATGGACCAAATACGAAAAATCAGTATAGCCCTGGACTCGCACAATCATTCATCAATCACTCATTATATCCTTACAGGGGGTTATAGTACTAATTATTTATGATTTTTTTACATAATTCACATTAAGTCAAATACGCATTCTTCAAATTTGCATTTAAAACTTTAAAAATATTTTTAATTATATTTAAAACTTGTTTTAATGCAGAAAGGTAACTGATACGGGTTCTTTTTTTGCTTAAAGATATGTCAGAAGAAAGATTTATTACAACATCAAACCGGCCTCTATCCGATGGTAATAAAAAATATTTGATTCTACTGAGGTTTTCTAAGAACTATATAAAACTAATAATCAAATGATTACTGTTTGCTCGTACTACTAATGTGTCATAACCAGATCTTTTTAGAACTCATAACTAACAAAAGCTTCGAGACACAATAGATACGTGATTTTGTAGGTTATTAATAATCTCTTAATTAGCAGTAGTGCACAAAAGAGTTAAAGCTTATTACTAATACTTCTTGGTTTTCATACTACTTTATAAATAAAGTGTCATTAGATTTGTTAACAGATCATTAGTAGACGGTCATAAATCACATAAGTGAACATAAGTGATTGACTATATGAAAGTTTAACTACTAATCTGGATTCGTTTACAATTCTGAATAGTCAGAAATTTTATTTGATCATGAAGTACGGTTTAGTGAAATGCTAACTCGACTAGGTTTCAGGCTTTCTGAAGAAGACATAGTTAATCTCAAAGAATTTTGTCGGAGTTTCACAATTACTATTGAACGTAGGTGGAAGATGACCGGCCGCAAAAGTGATAGATTTCGGAATAAAATCAATGTATTCTATATTGATTTTATTCGATATTGATTATATTGGCTAGAGGATTATGTGATTAGCAAAATTGGGTTCATACTATCCTTCAACAATACCAAAAAGAGTCATCTAGTGAAAAATTTACAACTGCATATCCTTTAAATTCATCCTCGAATGCAATGATGACAAAAATATCTCGAAAGCCCTTCAAAGATCTATGAACAAAGCAGAAAAAGAGAAGGTCTAGTGAACATACAGGCGAAGACTGAATCGAATGCACATATCTGTTAAAAATTATGAAAGAAGATGATTATGACTATATCGCTCCCGGTATTAATTACATGCTCAAAAATCCCGAAGCATTTGCAAAATTTAATAAAGTGATAAAAAACCAGTATCGTCAGCTTTTACGCCAGAAAAAACACTGGGCCTTATGCTTTCTCTAAAATTAAGGGAGAGGAAATACATCGCTTTGCATGTATCCGTCTTACTACAAGATCCAACAGGCAAAATTGCAGTGTTATCAGCTGAAACAATCAGTAATTGTTACAGATTCGGAGGCTAAGATAATGCTTCAAGAATTGCTTAATGTCCCTGTGAACAGGATTTTTGACAGTTTGTCCAACAATCTTACAGACAAGCAATTGACTCTTCTATCGAAATGGGGATTTGATGATGCTTTCGTTCAGAGCCGATATAAGCAGAGAATAGAAGGGGATCATGATGATTTCAGTATCTTTATGAACTCCTTGTTGTATCTTCAATTGATGACGTGGACGGAAATATTACTCTTTAGACAAATCCGAAACCAATTCAGCTTCATATTTTTGTTTGTAGTGCAGTTCAATTTTGTGAAGGTAAGCGAAGCAAAAAAATTGCAGCTCAAACCCCCACCAAGTGCGATGCAAAGTTGATCATACTACTCTGTGTAAAAAGTATCGGGAATATGTCAATAAAAAGACCCGCGTAAAAGAGGTCGTTCTAATTTTTTTACTGCATGTTGGTAGCACTGTACTGATTTAGCGCGCAAAGTTTGAGCGGGATCTGTCATTTAATTTGTTTTAAACTACACTTTTTGTTGGTCATAGTTTTGAGTTCTCGGCGATTTTTACAATGGAAAATATTGTTGAACAAAGAGTGTGCCTTAAATTTTGTGTTTCGAATGATATTTTATGTGGTGAATCACTAAAAATGTTGCGAAATACCTACGACGAATCGTGTATATCGAAAACAAGGGCTTATGAATTGTATAAGGCTTTTAAAGAAGGCCGAGAAGTATTAGTAGACTTGCCTCGTTCTGGTAGACCTTCAACCGCTACGACCAAAGAAAACATCGACAAAATCAATAAGCTAGTGCTCGAAAATCGACGTATGAGTCTGAGAAAGTTGGCTAGTGAGGTGAACGTATCTTTTAAGTCCGTCCACAACATTCTCATTGACATTTTAGGCATGAAACGCGTCGCCGCTCGACTAGTTCAAAAGAGCTCAATTTTGTTCAAAGAGCGCAGCGAAAGCATGTCGCTGAAGACCGAGCCGAGCCGAGCCCGAGCTTCTACGGATCCGACCTTTATGAAACGTATAATAACTGGCGACGAGACATGGGTTTATGAGTACGACATGCAAACAAGCCAACAGTCTTCAGAATGGCGTCTCGAAAACGAGCCGAAACCCAAAAAACCGCGGCAAAGTCGCTCCAAAATCAAGGCGATGCTGACAGTTTTTTTGACTACCGTGGTGTGGTTCACTCCGAATTCCTTCCTAAGGGACAAACCGTGAATAAAGAATATTATTTAGGCGTCATGAAGCATTTGCGTGAGAGTATCCGCCGAAAACGTCCAGATTTGTGGCAACACAACTCATGGATGCTGCACCATGATAATGCACCATGACACACAGCCATTATGATGAAAGAGTTTTTAGCGAAAAATTCAACAAAAGTTCTCGACCAAGCACCGTATTCACCTGATATGGCTCCGTCTGACTTTTTTTTATTTTCCAAGTTAAAATAACCACTTCGAGGAAAACGTTTTGAGTCGATAGAAGCCATAACAAAAAATTCGCTGAATAAGCTAAAAGCCATACCGCAAATAGCCTATGAAAAATGTATGGAAGACTGGGTGAAGCGTTGGAGATGTTGTATTGCAAGCGATGGAGCCTACTTTGATGGCGATAAAATAAATTTAGATGAATAATTTATATTTTTTGTTTTATTGACAAATTCCCGATATTTAGTACACAGAAGGTAAACCGATGTTGATGATGATTGAAGCAAAATCAAGTGCAATATGCTACATCTGTTTAGCCAAGTCTACTGATATGAACAGTTTATATTTGATATCATCTAAAAGAGCATCTACTGATGTATATGAATTCGGATTGTCGTCACTACACACCAGTATTAATTCCATGGAGTGTCTGCTACACATTTTTTTAGACTAATTTTAAAAGGTAGGCTTCAAGAGGAGATGAACACAAAGAAATGTTAGAGTCAAGAAATAAAAATATTCAGGACAGATTTAAAGCTGATCTTAATTTATTATTCGACATTGTCAAACGTAGATCGGGAACCACAAATGATGGGAACACGGCAAGAAGATATTTTGAGTTTCCCGATAAAACTGCGGCGATCACTGGTTTTGACAAAGACACTAATCATTTTATTATTGGTTTTTGATTAGTTCTTAGAAGACCTCAGTATAATCAAAGATATTTTTATTACCATCGGATGGAGGGCGGTTTGATGTTGTAATAAACCCTTCTTCTGGCATATTTTTAAGCAAGAAAGTACTCAGTATCAGTTAAGTAATAGTTAAGTATCAGTTATTTTTCTGCATTAAAGCAAGGCTGAAAATAAGTAAAAAGTTTTCATTAACAATTTAAAAAAGTGCAGTATTTTCTATAATATAAAGTATGTCGAAAATCATAAATAATTAATACTAAAACTCTTTGTAAGAATATAATGCGTCATTGTCCTATGTCAGGGTATACCATTTTTCGTTTTTGGTCCATACTTTTATTTTGTTTTTTTTTCGTAAAAAATCATAAGTCCTTAGTTTTTAAGCCAAATTACTTTGTGAGACATTTTTGACCATAGTAATAATAAACAGAAGCCATTTCAAGCTTAAAAAGAACACTTAAAATTTTAATAGTCTATGTCTTCGAAACGAGATTTTCAATCCAGTGTGCGTCCCTTCAATGTGGCAGGAGTTCGAAGAATCTCCGGGAGGAAATCCAGCGATGCGGCTTGCCACCTGTTACGTTATATCTCACTGAGTGGCGAAAAGTGAATAACGGAAGCCCGTATGGCTACGCTGAATATATGTGGAGCAATGAATAATAAGATAGATGAAGTATACGAAATCTATGAGAGCAGATTTGGGATATGGTTAGGATGATTGATGAGAATGATGATGAAATGTAAATAAAGGTGTTAATGAAATGTAAGAGAAATAAAAAAATCTGATGTTAGGAGATTTTAATGGAAATTTTGAGCCGAAGAGGTCTGGTCATTAAAAAATATTGGTCCTCCTTACCGTATGTGCGGAAAAGAGTTTTTTTTATAACGAACACTTTCTTTTGGTCATAAGAAGATTTACATGTATACACGAAAGGAAGTGATGATAAAAGCATGATAGATTTCGTAATTGTCAGTGATAGAATGAGAAGCGAGAATTATTATTTGCTCTATTCAGATGGTGGCGGCATCGGACTTTTGTTTCTACCATTGCGTTACAGCGTATTAGAATAGAGAGGTAACAAGGTAAATGTGTGAAAGAGAAGTATAAATGTAGATTGAGGGAAAGTACTAGTGGGTTGAATGATTTGTGTACGTATAATTTAGACTTGCATGTCGTGTGGGATAACACCAAGAAAAGTTTGTTGGATGCAGCTACCGAAGTATGTGATATATAGAAACGATAGTAAGAGAACAAATAAAGGAAAAATAGTACGTTGGCCAGGGTGCTACAATTCAAGTAGTAATTTCACTAGTCTCCTGCGCTTAGTATCATGAACTAAACAGTGGGATTATGAGTTGCTGATGTAAATTGAAGCAAAGGGGAAAATATGGCTAGATTTACTAGCAACCAGTGCTGATTATTCTAGCAGTATGAGTTATGAAATTAAAAGAAAAAAGGCAGACTTTAGATGTCTAAATAGGAGGTAAAGGGAAGTAGTTGAAAGGAAAAAGCAAAAAAAAATTAATAAGAAAGATAGAAGGATATCTGATGATTTTCATGCGAAAATTAAACTGTTCTGGAAACTATTAAAAACTACCAAGGAAAATTCAAAACAGCCTGGAGAGAATACTGCACGAGACGAAATCAGTGGTTATCTGAATGACGAAGTTTCAAATTTTAAAGAGATGGGAGGAATATTTTGATGCGTGTGTATGAGTGACACGTTTGAATGATTTGAACTCGAATTCTGAAATTAAATTCTCTTCGTAAGGACTTTAATGCTTGTGTAAGGATCAACGGGGCCTACTTGGACTTGGTTGGTTAGCATTCACGTACTAAACCAAGTCCCCTTTTATTCTCATTTTACACATCGTTTTACTTTCTGTTCTTTCAAAAACCATAAGTATACTGAACGACGAGTGAACGCAGTAAGAGACCCTTTTTACTGGAAACGAGGCATGCCATCTAAGTCCTCAGGGCTGGGAACGCATCTGCATTTTGATTCTTAATTAAAGATAAACGTAGATATCTAAGGGTCATATCCACTTACCATCAGGTGGACTGTGTGCCCGTTTGTCACCCTTATTCTATAAAATAAAATAAAAATAATAAATAAATAAATAGCAAATAGAGTGAATGGAATACACTCTATTGTGGGGAGTCAGAGTGTTTAAAAAGAGGCACGATTGGCAATTCACAATGCTGTTTTAGTCCATACTCTAATGTATGGTAGTGAAAGTTAGGAGCAGAAGAAGCTTAAGAGTACAATAATTGTTGTGTAAAATGAGATCAGTAAGGAGTATCTTAGGGAGTATATAAGTCCGTATACTCTGCCTACCCCTCTGGGTCACGTTCGTACGTTTTTATGTAAGTTTATGTTTGTTTTATTTTAAAATAATTTACAATAATAGGTACCTGAACAAGAATTAACCCGTACCTCAGGTGTAGCTCTGTTAATAAACACATAAACAAATATTTTGGGCTGGGGTTAATCTACTCTCGTTTCTAACATTTTGATATTATCAGTAGGATTTAATTAACCCCTAGTCCGCTTTCTTGTCCAGCGAGCAATCTGGCAAATGGCTTTGGGGGAAAGTACAGGTCGTGTTGATCCCCAGGGCCAATCCGAGGAATTCGTCCTTCACGTGGTTGCCACGTGTTATTTGATCAGGTTCAATAGGAAACAGACAGAATAGAAGCATATAATGCTGGTAAAATTGCTATAATACCCTATACCAAAAATAGACGGTAAAACAAATTAGTCACACCAAAACTATTAGCGGGTATTGTAGACAATGAACTTGCCGACAAACTCGCACGGAATAGGAGTACACAATTCGGACCTGAGCCATTTTGTGGAATCTCAAGAATCCTTTGAACCTTTAAACTCTTTAGGTTAGTTAGGTAACGTTAAAGAGGTAGGTCGGTCTCAAAAAAGAACAAATATTCACTTATATGTGGCTTGAAAATAATATAATTGCTAAAAATAATACATTTAAGTACGGTGACTTATATGAATAAAGTTACATAAATATAAAAAAATTAGGATTAAAAAGCACTGTCTTTAAATTAATGTTTGACAGTGCTTTTTAATTTATCTTTAAATTTTGAAAACGTTTTTTCGTGAATCTTAAACTGAATAGTTTCGAACCATAGGTTTTAGTATAAGAGAATTTATTTTTAGAATCTAAGAGAATTTTTCTGACTAGTATGCACGTTTTCTATTTATATAATTGACTTATGGATAATGCATCAGTTTTTTTATAGATCTCTTTAGTAGGAAAGCGGTAGTCAAGTTGGAATAAAACTTTTAACAATTTGTTCTGGGATATTTGAAGATCCTTTATAATTGTTTCACATGCACTTCCCCATATCTCTATTAAGTACTCTAGTAATGACCTAGCTAGTGAATTATAAATAATATTTCAAACTGTATAAGGTATGCAACGTGTAGATCTGCGCAAAGCTCCTGTCAATGATGTTATTTATGACTGCAGGTAATCCAAATGAGCTCGCCATGTTAATTTAGAATCTAAAAAAAACCTCTTTATCACAATAAATCACTTAACATCTGGTCTGACACACCAGGCTTAAAACATTTTTAAACCCTAATCCAGACTATTGATTTTAAATTCACTTCTGAATCCCTGAGATTAACCAAAAATTAATTGCGCATCCTGGCAATAGCCCTAACTGAACACTGTTGTCATAAAAAGCACATGTCCGTCTTGGGATTAAGACACTCAAAGATGTGCCAGTTCTGTTCCATAATGGATGAAACACCTCTGCACATCCTAGCTGATGGCGGATCCTTAATGCGTAAACGTATCAATCATCTGGGAAACTGTGTACTCCACAAAGAAGAAGTGAAATTGGTCACAGCTAAGCAACTGCATCTATTCGTTGAAGATGTAGGGCTTAGTAGTGAACTATACTTTTAGGTCCAGGTCATAGGTCAGTTTTAGGTTTTTTGGGTCTCAGTGAATATACCTATACCGACAAAACTGCTCACACATATTAAAAAAATATTTTCTGTGTCATACATCAAATGATTTGTAAATATTTTTTTATTTTCATTATCAATAATATGAAATTTCAGGCTATGATATTTAATGGTTTATACCGATGTATCGATGTATATTTAATAAAAATACATCGATTTACAATTGACGAAGACATTGTATGTCATAAAAAGAGCATACTCGTAGGTGGCACTATTGGTTGCTAATTTTAAATAAGGAATGAGGGCCCACGTATTGGTAGAGCAGTAGGATTCCTGGGTTCGAATTTGGAAAAGGATGGTCACAAAATATTTAGGGAAAGAATAAAAGCTAGTCAGGTTGCCCTTCATATCCAGAGCGAAGGAACCACAAAATGGAGCAGCCATAGGGTCTCGGGTTCGATTCCTGGGCACAATGGCATCAAACCATTGCATGCAAGACCTTCGAAAGGGAACTGTATTCAGCGTGGTTTACTATAACTAAAACAAAATGGCGACCGTGGCACGTGGCCGGTTAAGGACGATACACTCTGTTATTACCTAATTTGCTACAACATACATAATTTACTACATACATGGAGGCCCAAATCCCCCCCCCCCCCATCAACATGGTAGCGGAATTAAATGATGATAGACTAGCCCAGGAGGGTACCAGCACCCCTGGAGAATCCCTCGCTGAGCATCCACGACTACGTTTCTCCACTTCTGAGCGCGGGTGATCAGGCTACCCCGCGTATTCTGGGGGGAAGGGGGAAATTCTGCTCAAGACTACAACTGCTCGGGACAAACGGAGTAATAAGACTAAGGTGACCCTTGCCACGCTGTCCGTGAATTTCTGCAATATCAGGGGACTTCACTCTAACCTAAACGCCGTCCACTACCATCTCGAGACGGCGAGGCCAGCTCTGCTCTTTCTGACCGAGACGCAGGTGTCCTCTCCAGCTGATGTCTCGTTATACTACGTATATCAGATTTCCGTCGACGCCCCTTTAGGCTCCTCGGACCATTGTCTTGTTCGGTGCGTGGTGCCACTCACGCTGAAATCGCAGTTGCATTCTGCAGGCTGCCGCCGTGTTTGGCACTATAGATCAGCCGATTGGGATGGGATGCGGTCTTTCTTTGCATCCTACCCTTGGGGGCGTGTTTGCTTCCCGCCGGACGATCCCAGCATTGTTGCGGATTCAGTCGCTGATGTGGTACTTCAGTGTATGGAACTTTTTATTCCTTCCTCTGTGTTGCCCATTGGAGGCAAATCTCACCCATGGTTTGGTCGCTCCTGTAAAATAGCATCATGCTATAAGCAGGAGTGCTACCAAACCTGGGCTGACGCATCAGCGTCCCGGGATGTAAACACCAGGAGAAGTATGATTCCGCCTCTAGGTCCTTTAAAAGAGTCATTGCCAACGCAAAGTCAGAGCACATAGGCAGAATAGGCATGAAACTAGTTTACCTTCCTTCTGAAACCCGTGCATTCTGGTCTCTCGGCAAGGCTGTCCAGGAGAATTTCTGTCAGCCATCTCTTCCATCTCTGCACAGGGAGGACGACGCACTGGCCCATACCGCAAAAGAGACAGCCGATCTTTTAGGCTCTTTCTTTGCTTCCAACTCGACTCTCGATGACGGTGGGAGTACGCCGCCTACCATCCCGCGGTGTGAGTGCTCCATGCCGCAAGTGCAGTTCACACAGCGCTCGGTTTGCAAAGCACATTAAATAGTTTTTTTTATTATTGCACACATTGCATTAGCACATTAAATTATTAACAAGCTGTGCGGAATTTCATTTCAGTTCTCAGAGGTGACACGCACCTGTGTAGTGATCTCGACTTGGCGTTATCTGTAAGTGGCAGATTGCAGCAGTAGCACTTACCACCAGGTGAACTGTTAGTTTGTTTGTTTAAAAAGTACTTTAAAATTTGTGATCATGTAGCATGTAGTCTAGGCTACAAGACCTTTGAGAAATAAGTTTTTAAATTATATTGCTGCCGCGTTTTGCTCGAACGATCTAGCTAGACAGCTGATAGACACATCTGTTGCTCCAATTAATCTATAAAACATTGACAAAATGACAACAAGTCAGATTAATTTTTTAATAGAGGAATAAATAATTGCTCTTAAAACGTGACTCGGGAGTGTGGTTCGTGGCAATTTATTGAAGAGGCTCATAATCCGTAGTCGGCTGATGATGGGGTGTAATGGTAATAATGATAATACTATTTTCTTGGTTATGCGAGCTTAAACTCTCAGCGTATTCAATACAACACTGTGTGGACTATATTTGTAGAGGCATAAAGTTATTGATTTTATAGTGTACTATGCTATCCACAAGAATATGGTCTCACTGTTTAGACGTGTGCCGATACCTTGAACTGAATTCTGGGCTCATTGGAAAATAGGTAGAATTCTTCACTGCTAGGGCACTGGATTTGTCTGCATAATTTGAGCTCTCCGCAAAGCAAAGATAAAATAATTTTGTCACATTTTAAATGTTACTAGTACCTATGGATGAAGAATTCGAAATAAATGTTTTTGAATTGAATTAGAATATGATTAGAATATGATGTATCAACTTTTTCGTTATACATTAAATAATATGCAAAGCAGTGGTTCATAAAACATCTAGATCATTAAGATAAACGTTTTGTTATCTTTGAATCGTTTACGAAGATATTACATCTTTGTGTAATAGCTTTTAAACCACTCTACGTACTAACTATTAGGAGCATTAATCTAAAGATAACAAAGCGTTTAACTTTGTCATCTCGGGTATCATTAGTGAGTATAAAGCTCAAGAACATAACATCGTTAGACGATTTGTTTAAATCTTGATTTAAATAGTTAGCTAAATAGAGTCCAACTTAATAGAGCCACAGTAGCTCAGATGTTTAGCGCTCGCATTAAATATCACAGTACGCGAGCAAGCCGGGTTTGATCCCTGCCACCAATGAAATTAATAACTGCAATTTTAAGTGCTGTTTTATCACGTGTTTTGCGGTGAAGGAAAACATTGTGGGGAAACCTGCATATCTGAGAATTAACAAAAAATATTTCGAAGACTTGTGAAGTTCGCTAACACTTTTCAGGGCAGTGCTATGGACAAATACTGGCCCCTGATATTATTATGGTTGCTGCATGAATGAGCCGGATCGACCAGGGAGGATCACGCTGTCACAGAAAATTGGCGTAAAATAGCAGCTTAATACTGCTGTGCTTCGTATGGTGAGTAAAGAGATCCGGAGACTTTTTTTACTGGAAACAAGGCATTTCACCTTAGTACTTATGGGTGACCACGCACCTGCGTTTTGATTCTTAAACGAGAATAAATGTGGATATCCAATTTGCCATAGCATCCACTTACCATTAGGTGAACTGTGTCCTCGTTGGTCACCCTAATTCAATAAAGAAAATGCTGTAACTTAAGTTTAGCTTAAATTAAATAGTTTAACTTACGTTCAAGATGCTCTAAACTGTTTAGTCATAAATGTTATTTAAATTTAATATGTGTAGGTGACGTTAGAGAATTTCTTGAGAGTTTTTAAAAAATAAATTTAAGTTTTTAGTAAGCGTCACGTAATTTAAAGATACGTAATCAAAAAATAGAAACGTAAAATAAATGTAAAAACCGGTTCAACAAGTAAAAAGAAAATAATTTCCACGTTAGACATCAAATAATTGAAGTCCCTGCTTTAGAAGTTTCATAGAAAATTGCGTGAAATTTGTTTAAATCTCTTAATTTATGAAGTCGGTTTTTACTATTTTTATAAAATATGGACAAGAAACGAGTTCACCCGATGAATGGATGATGCAGCCCATAGCACACAGTAAATAATATTATTGACTATTAATATTAATACGTACAAAATTGAATAAAACTATTAGTTACGGATTTTATCGCGTTTAATTCAACTTTAATTTATTTTCTATGAATTCAACAGTGTGTACAATGTGTAGTATTCGCTTAAATTTAAGAAATCATTAATACGTACAAAAGTTGAACTCCTTTGTTGTTTACTGCTTGCCGACGTTTAATAGTCTACATAATTATTATTAATGAGATAAATCGCGCACGCAAGCTAAATAAAACTTATTGGCTGCGGGCGAATGTATTATTTCGAATATTTTCCCCTTCCTACGTCACGGTGGACTTTCCGTGGTTACTAAGACTAACAATAAATAGTAAAAAAATACATTGCAAAATGGTAATTAAGTTACTTAGATGAAATACCTTTTCTGACTATGATTGACTGACCACAATTTCGTACACCTACGTAAGTTCTGTAATGCCCACGCATGCAACTTGTAAGGCCATTTCATCGAGAATCACGATGCTTGGTTCGGAAGAAAGAGGTTTACTATGGTAATTTTTTTTCAGGTTTTTTTGTTGTTTATTTACAAATAACAAGTATACCTGAAATACGATTCCTAACAGAAATGTGATCGTATTTTACTTTGTTGAAAATGTTGTTAGTAAACAAACTTATAATTTCATTATTTTGTGTTATTATAACTAAATATATTTTAATTATAAAAGAAAAGTATAGGTATGTAAGTAGATACGTACGAAGGTATGTATTTTTATTATTTTTTATTATGTGTGAGCAGCTATGCAGGTCTAGGGAAAGAGACCGGTATCACTGCGACCTCATAGATCTATTGTGATCACTGCTATGGATATAGTTCACTGCTAAGCCCTATGTCTTTAATAAATAGAAGGAGTTGCTTAGCCGTGAGCAATTTCACTTCTTCTGGGCGGAATACATAGTAGAGTCCGCAATCAGTTAGGACGTGCAGAGGTGTTTCTTCCGTTATGGAACAGAACCAACACATCCTTGAGTTGCTTAGTCCCAGGATGGACATGTGGTTTTTAAGACAACAGTATCCAACTAGGGCTCTTGCCAGAATGCGCAATTTATTTTTACTTAATTCCAGGGCTTCTGAAGCAAATTTACGATCAAAAACCGGGATTAAGGTTTAAAAATATTTAAAGCCTGGTGTGTCAGACCAGATCTTAAGTGATTTATTGTGATAAAGAGTTTCAAGGGTCGATGGGGCTAGGCTTCCTGAGATTCCACAAAATGGCTCAGGTCCAAATTGTGTGCACCTTGAGTCCTCCCGTGCAAGTTTGTTAGCAAATTCGTTGGCTACAATACCCGCGTAACTCGGAAATTATCTTAAAACGACCCTGTTGTTACATCCCAGGGCGTTTAAATGGTTCACGCGGTCACCAACTAGCTTCGAGCTCACCAAGCTTGACCTCAATGCCAGCAGCACTGCCTGACTATCAGAGTTTATATAAATTATATGGTTAGTGTTTCGCAGATTGATTTCCGCACACCGAAGTATGGCGAAAATTTCTGCCTGGAAGATAGAGGTGTATCTGCCCAAATTCATCCTAAGTTTGAATCTGGGGCGTTCCCCGTAAATTTCAAAGCCTACGTCGAGGCCCATTTGGTCATATGGTATGAGGCTACCGACCTCACAGATAACCTGGCCATTCAGCCAGTCTTATCAGCAGGGTAATTCCACTATAAACTTTTTATCAAAAGTATATAGTCGACGCATGATATCATAGATCATGCATAAGGCTGGTGATTCCTTAAATGAGTCGAGCATGGATCTCAATCTGTAGAAGAGCAAGCTCAATTTTTAAATAAAAAATTTCTTGGTATTTCTCTGCTTTCCGGATAAATTCATATGTAATATTACATATCGCCTATAGAAGGTGCCGTCTGTAGCCGCACCATCTATTACATTGCTTATTGTTAGTCATGGTATGACGTTCCGCCCATAGGCGTCAACGTCTGTGGTCGTATTTGTGGTATAATTTTTTTGTTTAATTTATGTAATATGTTTGTACGGCTGTAGACGTTATGATAAAATAAAGTATCATGCAAATGGTCAAGTGTCCCGGAACGTGTTAAGAATCAAAATGCAATTGCGTTATCACCACTGAGAATGCTTCATTTCTAGTAAAAATAATAATAATAATATTCCACAACTATCACACAACGCCATCTAGTCCTAAGCTAAGCAGAGCTTGTGTTATGGGTACAAGACAACTGATAAACATACTTATATATTTCTAAATACATAAATATTATAGATAAATTACACCCAGACACAGAACAAATGATCGTGCTCATCACATAAACATTTGTCCTGGATGGGAATCGAACCCACGACCTCCGGCATAGCAGTCAGGGTCACTAACCACTAAACCAACAGGCCAGTCTCTCCGGTTCTCTACACTCGCTTAACGAAACACAGCAGAATTAAGTTGGTATTTCACGCATAAATAACTGTGGAAACGTGGTTCTTCAAAAGAAAATTGTGCTATAAGGCTTTGAAATTACTTGTCTTTGTTTAAATAATTTAATCATGCTGACAAAATACATCAACTAATTTCGCCTTTCGTGAGACACTGCTACGTAAATTAACTTTAATGAAGTTGGGTATATTGAAATTACGTAGTAGATTATTTGATAAGAGTTAATGTTTGAGGGTAATGAACCACACTTTCGTTTATCCGTTTAAAGAGAGGAGAAAATTAATTATAGTAACTTTACATTCTCAGCTTAAGGCAACGTTGTAATACTTTCAATATTTTTAAATCTCTGTAAATCTTCTTAGATATAATAATATAAATCTTGGTTTACTTTGGTGACAACATGCATTTTGGTTCTTTGTCCATCAGTTTCATCTTTGGCGTATATTTTTTTTTATTTCGTCCATCGCAAAAAGATGAATATTTTACTAAAAGCTGGTAGTAGCTGGTAACGTATAAAATACATTTGATTTTATAAGGCACAGAAGAAAAGACATTTAGGCAATTTCCCATAAATTCTAATGTAAGGTAATGAACTTCGGGGATACGCCTTTGTATGCCGTCAACCTATTAGGCAATGACGTTCCTGATATGAACCGTAAATTAATGTTCCATTTACACTATATAGGGTTTTTGTGTAAGACAGGGTGTCGTTATATCCCAAAAATGTTTTCAAGATACTGGACTGGAAATAATACGTTATAAACATCAATAGCGGGTACATCACTCACCTGTGATTTATCAACAATACAGTCCTTATGACAGAATTTCTGGAGGACCAAAGCACTATGCTCAATGACCTTGATAGTGCCTTCAAACGGATAGGTCTTCACATGGACGTGGACAATAAAAGATCATGTGTAACATCCATATCACACCTATGCTAGTGGTTGTTGGGGGCACTAAGCTCGAATTTCCTGACGAATATGTTTTCTGGAATGGTAATAGAAATGAGATTACTAATTATTTTTAATACATAAATTTTCGGAAGAAATTCAACTGAAATCTCGGAAATTCCTAGATTCGAATCAACCATTTGCTTAATATCGTTAAGTCGTTGTTAGATCAATATTAGATGTTATTGTTCATATATACTCTAAGAAAATTAAAAAAATCAAGTTTAGTTTTTGTGTTTACAAAACACACTCTTATGTCAATACTTCTATTCAGAACAGATAGGTGTAATAAAATTGCGTGTGCTGTTCTTCTCCTTGAACTAGTAAGTGCTATTAACTACAGCTTTTGAAGTTATTTTACTGATTTGGATGTATTTTGGAAATATTCGAAAGCGGCGTCGTAGCAATTCATTGATTATTTTTCTAACCTGAGCTTTATTATAGAAGACACAGGGTTGAGTTTGCACAGGGTAGAAACGACAATAGGGAGAACGCTTAAATTCCATCTGAGGAAATAAACCTTTCTCACTTTATGCGACAAATATATTTTATCACAAGAGAGAAATTCGATATAAAGTCAATTATCTGGAGACTGCGGAGATGCCCGAAGTCCCCCACCCCCTTCCATAGGTCACTATTGGGTCCTCTTGCCTGATTACTAACCGGTTAGTACCGGTACAATGTAGCCACTGGGTGGCTACATTGTACCGGTTAGTAATCAGGCAAGAGGACCCAATAGTGACCTATGGAAGGGGGTGGGGGACTTCGGGCATCTCCGCAGTCTGCAGATCATTGACTTTCTGTTCTGAATAGAAGTATTGACATAAGAGTGTGTTTTGTAAACACAAAAACTAAACCTGATTTTTTTAATTTTCTTAGAGTATATATGAACAAAAACATCTAATATTGATCTAACAACGACTTAACGATATTAATCAAATGGTTGATTCGAATCTAGGAATTTTCGAGATTTCAGTTGAATTTCTTCCGAAAATTTATGTATTAAAAATAATTAGTAATCTCATTTCTATTACCATTCCATCAAAAATTCGCTGGACGTTTACCACTTCAGAAAAGTACTATAAAATTATGTAAATTCTTACCAGATCGACTTTGTATGTGGAAGCGGTTCGCCCTACATTGGACATGGGTAAAACGGACCACTACATTAAATATAGAGATACATACCTTTAGGGTCTCATCACATTCGTAGCTTCGTCATCTAGACGATGGATGCAGGTGGCTCAGTACCGTACTTGATGGCAAATTATGGAGGAGCTTCAGAAGTGGACTTTTGAAGGTGAGATCCGTTAACCTGCATTAGATGCAACGTTGATATTCCTTCAGAGCATCAAAGCGTGTATGAAGAAGGTGCATGTTTAACCATCATCTTCATCTATAGGAAGAATTTTAAAATAAAGAGTTAAGCTTTTAATAACAATTAAAAGTCAACTTCAAAGAGCTAAAAATAATAAAATGATTTAAACATCATAGCTTGTGAATTCGGTGTTAAGACGTAGTGTAACATAGAAAAATTGTAATAGATCCAAAGTCAAAAGTAGTGGTGCGACATCGTGTTGAAACCGCATGCGACGAGCGAGGTCTATATTTATTTCATATAATTTATCGCTTAGTTTTTCTCACAAAAATCATCCGTAGTTTTCATCGCTCATAGTATGGTACAGAAAATTCGGACTAATAATTTTGTTACCTATAATTCCCGCCCACACATTGATTTTCCTACGGTGTTGAAATTGGCTTGGCTTATAAGAATGCGGATTTGTCTTTAACCGTATGTGTTCATTATGAGCGTTAAATATACCTGTTCTAGCAAAACAGCATTCATCCGTGAAAAGTACGAGGTGCTAAAACTCAGGAGTAACAGAGTAATCCACTGTCGGCTCGTAGTCATTGAGAAGAAGTTACTGAACTCGACAATAATTATACGGGTGCTGGCCATTATCTGAGGGCTTTCCAAATGCGCATGTGATTTACACCTAGTTCACGTGCCACCAAGTGCGTGCTCCGAGTGGGATCTTACCCAAACATGTTGACAATGTGCTCCCGATTTCGTCATCGTACATTCTCGGTATTCCTGAATCTGTACGTTGTTGCTCACGGCTATGCACACTGCTAGTATTCTACATACGAATGTGAAGTCGTTGGATCGTCATCGCTGACGGCAAATGTATATTTCGTGCAGAGCAAAGCGCTCCTTGTCAAGTCTTTGTGTTTCTGCCTGTGATGAAGTACTGGAACACAGTGCATATGGGTTCCAGACCCAATATGTTTAATAATAAATAATACTTTTTGTGTAGTAATAATTTATGTATTTTGTGAATTTACTAACCCCTAGTTTTTAAGTTTTAAGTGTACTAACAAAATGGGTGTATTTACCTGAATAATGAAATAAAATAAAACATAATTGTAGTATATTTCCCAAGACATATCGACTTATTGAAATATTTCTCGTTTGAGTAAGATATTCCACATAAGTCACTCACGATGGATACTTAGTTTCGCATTATAAAAAACAGATTAGTTCGGAATCATCATCAATATCAGAGCTAGCGCTATACTGGTGCTTCTTTGTTGTGCGTGGACGTGGCAAAACGACTGTACTCTACAACATAATTTTTATATTTTCTGAATCGAAGAAATTTGTTGTAATTTTTTATGTATTTTTTTTAAAAATAGTTATTATTTATTTACTTCAGATAGAGCCCGTAAGTGTTATTAACAAATTAAGCTATAACTAGGATTGTCAAAATACGTTAAAATAATACAATAACAAGAAAAATATTAAAAATTGTGGGATAAATCGACACAATACCATATACTTAAACTGTTATGCTGCTGTGTTTTTAATAATCTACTAATTAGCATTTTTTATCGACCGTCGATAAACAATACGTCCATTCTATTAGAAGTAAGAAAATTTGTAAGATTATAAGGGTAAGAAATTAACTTCCCGAATTCAAAGAACTAAAGCAAATAAAACAATTTTCACATTCGAAATTCGGTAGTAAAACATAGCGTATGAAAAAAGTAATGTGAAGAGTTGTTACTGAAATTAGTTTATTCTTTTTAGTTGTTTTAAATCAGATTTTACTGTAGTTACTTTGATCCTAAAATCTTTATCATTATCATTACAGCCCTTCACAAATCCACAGCTGATCATAAGCCTCCTCTAAAAAATGTCCATCTGCACAGACCTAAGCAATACATTAGACAATCTCATTTTCAAGTTTTTAGGTAAACCTGACGAGAATATGTGTCGTAATTTCCCGAACTCTGCCCAGCCAAGTTGAATCCGTCGATTGACCTCTTGCTCTAACTTGAACTTACCCAGTTGGACTATTTGTCCCGGGAAAACATATTCGTCAGGAAATTCGAGCTTAGTGCCCCCAACAACCACTAGCATAGGTGTGATATGGATGTTACACATGATCTTTTATTGTCCACGTTCATGTGAAGACCTATCCGTTTGAAGGCACTATCAAGGTCATTGAGCATAGTGCTTTGGTTCTCCAGAAATTCTGTCATAAGGACTGTATTGTTGATAAATCACAGGTGAGTGATGTACCCGCTATTGATGTTTATAACGTATTATTTCCAGTCCAGTATCTTGAAAACATTTTTGGGATATAACGACACCCTGTCTTACACAAAAACCCTATATAGTGTAAATGGAACATTAATTTACGGTTCATATCAGGAACGTCATTGCCTAATAGGTTGACGGCATACAAAGGCGTATCTCCGAAGTTCATTACCTTACATTAGAATTTATGTGAAATTGCCTAAATGTCTTTTCTTCTGTGCCTTATAAAATCAAATGTATTTTATACGTTACCAGCTACTACCAGCTTTTAGTAAAATATTCATCTTTTTGCGATGGACGAAATAAAAAAAAAACTTGTTGATTTTACCATGAGCAAATAATATATTAATTACCGTAATCTATAACTATCATCATGATAAATACAGTCTTTCACAATGTCCGTTGCTGAACATTGGCCTCCCCCAAATGCCACAAAGCACAGTCCTGAGCCACTTGCATCCATCGTCTTCCTGCGTGTCTTACCATGTCGTCACTTATTTAGTGATGAGCCACACGTTGTCTACCGGTGCGAGGTGACCACTCGAGAACCTTTCTTCCCCACTGTTTGTCGGTTTTTCGAGCTTCATGGCTGGTCAGTTGCCACTTCAGCTTAATAATTTGTTGGGCAATATCGATTACTCTGGTTCTACTGTAAATATCCTAATTTCTAATTGTATCACGCAGAGAAGCCCCGTAAGGTTTAGTGTAGGTAAAATGGTAGCTTTTTTATCATCGTCGTCAGTAGTTCATGCTTATTCTACTCTCATACGAGGTATATTTAATAGGTATATCGAGTAGTGGTGATTTTAGAATAGACTGAGAAAAAAATACTAGGCTCGGAAACGTTTTCCTATTAACACATTGAAAATAAATAAACCTTGCGGCTTATACCTCGCCCACCATCCGTGGTAACTACGACTAATATCCCTCCTAAGAGATAATCTAGGAAGAGGCCTACTGGTTCAACTGTGGGCTTTGATAGGCTGTAATGAAGGCAGGTAAAGTGATAGCTTGAATGTTGTGGAATGAGTACGGGCGGACCATGATGGCAAAAAAGGAAGTTGTTTTCAGGAAGATGCTATACCTTGTTTCAATAACCCTGTGTTGCCTGTTATGACACTCACGTAAGAAAAGGTAAAATGTTTGAATTTATTTTTTAATACCCATAACAAGCCATCAGCTGATTTAAGCTATTCTTCAAATATTGAAATAAAGCTAGTTTCAATTTAACCCTACATAGTTAAGGTTCCTGAACAACTTATGATAAGCCAACCATTCGACTTTTTGACGATCAATTTTTAAATGTGTTTTTTTTTAATTCTTTTTTACTTTTATCATATTTATAGGAATTATGGTGTGGTATAAATTATAGATTGTTATTACAAAAATGAATATTTTTTTAACTTTTAAGTACTAAGTCACAAATATTTAATGACAGGTTTTTTAGATTAGAAAGACACTAAATTTTACAATGACTAAAGTAAGAACTATTGTGCAGAAGTTTTATTTTTCTTTTTTGGCGTTGTAAATATAACTTCTTAAAACCTACAGTAATTATTAAATGACTCAGAATACTTTGGCACAAGTTGGCCAAAAGTCATTTATTATGTATTCGCCACAAATAAGAACTCTGCAGCTATTGCAGTAATTCTATGTCATGCGCCTTTTTATAAGAACAAAAACTGTAGCCTTTTTTTCTTGTTGAGGTATTTTCATCAGAAGACTTCAAAAAGGCTCGGGGTTTCTCTTCGTGGTAACTTAGAAATGAGGATAACCGCAGTAAAACCAGAGTGACCGATATTATTTAAATAACCATATACGAATACCTGTAAATGGCTTTGTATGCTGCTGGTATTCCAAATAAAGTAAAAAATAAATAAAAAATAGACATAGCACAACTGATTTGTGGGCTGAAGTGGCAATGGGCCACGAAGTGTAAGATGACCCACCACTAGATGGAGTAATGACCTAGTAAAATCTAGTAGCTTTATACGTGGTAGAGCCATGCTACAGTTATATTAGTAGTATAGTAGTAGCATGAATGGGTCGGCTCGATCGTGGAAGTACCACGCTCTCACAGAATACCAGCATAAAATAGTAGCTTAATGCTGCTATGTTTCGTATGGTAAGTGTAGAGACCCGGCAACCCTTTTTACTGGAAACGAGGCATTCCTTCTTAGTGCTCACGGGTGACAACGCATCTGCGAAGATAGATGTAGATGTCTATGGGCCACAGCAACCACTTACCATCAGGTGGACTCTGTGCTCGTTTGTCACCCTATCGTATAAAAAAAACATGCAGGAAGTAGATGGCTGCAGGTGGCTCAGTACCGTGCGTTTTAGCAGTCCTTGGTGCAGGTCTATGTTAGGCAATGGACTTGTGAAGAGCTGTAATGATAATGATGATGATGACTTCCAGAAAGTCACTTCTCACGTCATCTACCAACAAACCACCCTCATTCTGACTATTATTAAAAACATAATTTGTGTTGAAGTAATCGTTATCATCTAACAACGCATAAACTATGTCGTCATCTGTGATCGCCTTCGCACAGGTATTGAAAGGGGGGAGGGCTTCTCCATGAAGTTTTCCATGAATATATCAGCGACAATGGGATATACAGTGGAGCTTACCGCAACACCATTTACTTGCTTGTAAAACTCTTCCTTCCTCAATAAATAGCCACATGTCAGGCAATATGCTGAGTGGTACTGTAGTAGGCACGTTATTTTATTCTAGTTTCTTAGTTATAATTGAGATGCAGTCTTCAATAGGTAAGCATGTAAAATAAAGAATGAACATCATGGTTTCATTGTCAGTAAGATGTAGGAATTTTATCTCACTGACAAAATTCTATGAATCTTTAATGTGTTGTTTTAGCTAAGTGTTGACCCAATCTGTAAGTTGGTGAATTGATCTGACTCACTATTGTTTGTCTTTGATAACCCAAACAACGATGCTTTGGCACACGCAGGTATTATCCAATTAACGTCTGAATTCTATTTCTCGGAGTGTTTCTTAATTAGATCGCTAGTTGTTTTAAGCGTATTAGTTGTAGGGTCTGTTTTAACGTTTCAGCATGTACTTTCATCCGACAAAAGATGTTGTATTTTGCCACTACAAGTCTTCAAGACATAGTTAGTTCAGTCTGCGTAGATTGGATCATAAATAATTAGAAAACTGAAGGTACTCAGGGTTAACACTGACATCATGACGTCAGTCACATCAGTTCCCCGTGACCATGGATGCTGGAAAGCACCCAAAACGTCGGAAATTAAAAATCAAATACATTAAATGGGAAATATCCGTAAAAGTAGTTTTAATCAATATGTAACGTTTGCGTTAATATAAGAAATTATTAAGAAAAAACAAAGCAAAAATCGACACAAAGTACTTGTGCAAAAGTTACGCATAAGCTAAACATTCGCCAAAATGATGTAGTATCTATCTCAAAAAGAAAATTACATACCGGTTAAAATCGATCACAGTACGACGTATTTTAGTGATCGTAAAATTTTCGTGAAACCGCAATCACATAGGTAAAACTATCAGAAAGGAAGACAGAGATATTTATTAGATGCTTGTCATTTTGACGAACGTTAGCTGTCTAGGGTTTATATCCTGTACTTTAACTTTCTTGTATAATATGTAATTGGATTCTTCTCGGATGTCGTATGATATTGACGTGTTTTCTGTATTGTTTAAATTCATATTTTATTAAAAGTTTGTGAAATATTATTTACACAAGAAAAATAGAAGTGCATAAACTTGAGGAGGTCACTTGTTAAACAAGATTACTTTGGTACGTAAGAAGGTGAATAATGCAATATTTATAAGCGCAAGGGCAAAGGAGATAGATAGAAACGTACTGTTGCCGCGCCACAACAAAACCGATGAAGAAATACGTCAACTTTCGCTCCGCCCTTTACTAGGTGAGAGAAACAACATTATTTATTATTAATGCAAAAAAGTGCACGAGTAAGCGGTGACATTCGAATCGCTTAGTGTCTAATACTAGGAGCGCTGAAGATTAAGGAAGCGAAACGCTGTGTGTGAGAGAGTTAGCTGACGACAGTATAAGAAGTGTGGAGATATTTTGCCACAACAAAACCGATGAAGAAATACGTCAACTTTGGCTCCGCCCATTACTAGGTGAGAGAAACAACATTATTTATTATTAAAGCAAAAAAGTGCACGAGTAAGCGGTGACATTCGAATCGCTTAGTGTATAATACTAGGAGCGCTGAAGATTAAGGAAGCGAAACGCTGTGTGTGAGAGAGTTAGCTGTATAAGAAGTGTGGAGATATTTTACTGTGTTTAGACGTTTAAAGTTAATTGATAGCCAATACTATCGTGCGACTGACTGACTGTCATTACACGTATATTTGTTAGGACTATCCATTTGATATATATAAATACACCTATACAGTAACACTGCAGTGCCGTCCGCTATTCATTTAGGCCTATAACTTTACTTTCTGTATTATGTCACTTCGAAGGACTCCTCCTAGCATGCTACCATGCATAGCAACAGAAAATTCTCCTACGCGTTATCTATCTGACTCTGCGCTTAACACGACTAGCATTGAAAAAGATGAAGGGCAGCTCTCAAATGTTAACTATAATCGACGAATTAAAAGAAAATTTGATGATAATTTATCGGATAACTCTGTGATGCAAGAGATAAAACAAATGATTGCCGACATGCAGGTGCAACAAGACTACAAATTTCAGACATTTAGTGATACACTGAAAAAAATCGGAGAACAGAACTACGCAATTCAGCAATCTATTGAATTTCTATCGGCTAAATATGATAATGTTCTAAAAAAATGGAAAGCCTACATAAGGAGAATGAAGGATGTAAGTCTTGAATAACACTTCTCGAAAACAAGATAGAACTTATGGAACGCTCTGCTCTTGCCTCCACCATCGAAATTAGAAATGTACCTAAGATGCGATTCGAAAATAAACAGGCTCTTTGTGAATTATTGAAACATGTTGGCTTAGCCCTTAATCATCCAATCGAGGACAACGATATCTGTGACATTTACCGTATAAAATCCAAGTTTAAAGAGGATACCCCCATAATCGCAAGGTTGAATACCACCTCCATTAAGGAGTCAATAATTCGCTCAGTAAAATCATTTAATAAACAAAACCGGGATATGAAACTTTCTTCTAAACACCTACAAATCGACGGACTACCACGCCCAATATTTGTCTGCGAAGTTTTGACTGCCAAAGCTAGGCGGTTATTTCACCTTGCTAAAGAATTTGCTAAGACTAATAATTATAACAGATGCTGGATCTCATACGGAAAAATATTTCTAAGGAAGATAGATGGCTTGCAGTCCATAAAAATCGATTCGGAAGAAGACTTAAACAGACTTAAGTGACTAGGCTCAGTGAACAAAATAAATATCGCTCCATTTTCTGATTGGTTTATTATATACGAGTATAAGATGGTACACTTTTGCATGCTTCTTCTGTATTTTACTTTTATTAACATAATTATATATTATATTTTACATTGCAACACACATTCATACTTTTTACGCATAAAACATAAACTTCTACCTATTATATTTACAGACAATAAAAAATTTAATTATATTTACAAAACCAAACGTATGCTTACATTTTATTACGATGGAATGAATACAAAAACAGTACTTTGTGTTATTAAAATATACTACATCTTCTTTCAAATTATATTTGAATTCCCAAACTTAATATTAGTTTTTTGCGATAATAAATTGAAGACAATAATTGGTATTCGTTATAAATCCATGTGTTATTGTCGTGCTTTGCAGACTTTGACTATAATTATAAGACCAATAAAAAAATATCTCCATAAAACAATACGAATAATTATCACAATATCCCAATCGTTTGAAATGCTTCTCATTACTCTAAATGTATTATTACCTATTGTGATTATAAATAAATTTCCCTATGTTAAGCAGTATATTGCATTCGTAAGTCTTGGATTGTTTTTGGTGGAATATATACTGCTAATGTATAACTTAGAACGTCCATTGGTTACTATACCCGCAAATTATATAAGGCATGCACTTTCATCTTACCTACTCCTTAATAAAATAAAAAAAATTAGGAATTTCAACAAAATAATAGTGCATCTAACCTTGTTTAGTATTTTTAGACTTTTTGTGTTTAAAATTCGTTTTTACTTTCTTATAATAAAATACTTTGGTTTACTTTTTACACAATATTCATTACTATTGTATAATATATCGGCATCAATTGATTGGAATAAGCAGCTATCTCTTTATAAATTCAATAATTTAAATGAAATTACACAGAATGTTGACAATGTTACTGTATCGGATACGGCGAGATGCGATACACAAAACTTCTATTTATTAAATATTGACGAAAGTACATGCCTCACAATAATACAACAAAACATTCGCAGTATCTCACGTAATATAGATGACTTCCTAGTTCTTTTAACGCAAATTAGAATACAATGTGATATTATTATTTTAACCGAGTGTTGGCTATTGTGTAATTCCATAATACCACAAATACCTGGATACACATATTACAAGTCTGTAAAGACCTATAACCAAAATGATGGTATCGTAATTTATTACAAAAATGATATTGGGGTTTTAATTACGGAACCCATGTTTTCTGAAGGAAACTGTGTGGTAATAAAACACAAAAGTATTGCTATAGTTGCAATTTATCGTTCGCCTAGCTTTCAAAATGTAGACTTGTTCTTACAATCTTTAAATGTAATTCTTACGTCGTTGTCTTCCCATAAAAACTTATCTGTGATGGGCGATATAAATATAGATATAGCAAATTATACAAGGGATAACAGATCAACTGATTATCTTAATCTAAATGCATTTCACGGACTTCTTCCTGCTCATAATATGCCTACTAGGCTCAATGCTTGTTTAGATCACGTTATGATACGGTCAACTATGGCAGCCACTACAGTAGTGTGTAATTCGACGGTAACTGACCATCAAGCTGTGATATTATGTTTAAACACCAAGCAAAAAAATAATTTAACATCTAGAACTCGAACAAAAATTGATTATGACAAAATTAGGCTAGAATTAGAACAAAATAACTTTGATTTTGTATTCAAATGTTCTAACGTAAATGAGGCTGCTACACTTTTTGTATCATATTTCCAACAATTATTAATAGCGAATACAATTAAAGCTACAACTTCGAACCGCTTAAGACCTATTAACCTGGATTACAGTAGGAATTTTAAAATGTATACGAAATCGTGATAATTTATTTAAAAAATATAAATCTTTTCCTGACAATAATATCATAAAAATAACATATACTAGATATCGAAATTATTGTAACTCCATGATTAAAAAAGTTAAAATGGCTTATTATAGAGATAAAATTAGTAAAGCAGGTAAAGATAATAAAAAACTTTGGGAAACCATTAAAGAGATATCAAATACCACGAAAACGAAAACTGATTCCACCGAACTGCTTAACAGCGCGAAGAAACCTCAAGAGGCTATCAATTTAATTAATAATTATTTTGTAAATTTAGGTAAACAACTTGCTGATAATATTGCAGTTAAGGAAAGGGTTACAAGTTCTTTAGCAATTAGATCAATACAGAACTGTACGTCGTCCTTTGTAATACTCGAAACTGACGAAGAAGAAGTTTCCAGACTCATCATGAGCCTAAAAAACAAATGTGCTAATGGATGGGACAATATCTCTAACTGTTTTATAAAAAAAATTAAAGAATATATTGTTGGACCATTGACATATATATGTAATCTTTGCTTTAATGAAGGTGTATTTCCTCAAGTTTTTAAACGGTCTATAATTCATCCTATTTATAAATCTGGAGACAGAGAAAATGTCGGCAACTATCGACCGATCTCAATTCTACCATGTTTTTCGAAAATAATTGAACGAATTATAAACAAACAACTCACGAACTACTTAGAAAGTAAAAAACTTCTATCCCCCAACCAGTTCGGTTTTCGGCAGGGCAGATCCACTGATGAAGCAGTGCACGACTTAACAGATTACGTAGTTAAAAATTTGGACAAAAATAATAAAGTTATTGGAATTTTTTTGGATCTCGCCAAGGCGTTTGACACTGTGTCTACCTGCATTCTAATAGAAAAGTTGGAATTATGTGGTATTAGAGGAAAGCAACTTGCTCTATTTAAAGATTATCTATGTGATAGAACACAATGTACTAAAATCGGAGATTACATTAGTCACGAGGCATTAATTACCTACGGTGTGCCCCAAGGCAGCATTCTAGGTCCCACATTATTTCTCGTCTATATAAACGATCTCACTTCTATTCAGCTTCCCTATGGACATATAATATCATATGCTGATGACACATGCCTTCTTTTTTCTACAAATTCTTGGGAAGCTGTTCAGGATGCTGCCCAGATGGGGCTTGATTTGATGAATGAATGGTTGCAAAGTAATTCTCTTACCTTGAATTCTGAAAAAACCAAATATATTGCTTTCACAATACGTAAAGAACGCCTTGATCATATTATCAATAAACCACTGATCTCGCACAAATGTCTCTCAAATATTAATATAAAATCATGCAAATGTAACAAAATAGAATTAGTCCATAACATTAAGTATCTTGGTATAATAATAGATTCCAAACTTTCATTTAAAAATCATATAGAAGTATTATCCAATAGACTATCTAAATTAATATACATATTCAAAAATGTACGCCATGTGCTAGATAAGACAGCTTTAACACGTATCTACTATGCACTGGCGCAAAGTCTTCTTACTTACTGCATCACCTCGTGGGGCGGTGCTCCTAAAACAAGTATGAAGCGCGTAGAAATATCACAAAGGGCCATTTTAAAAGTTTGCGGATTCTTCTCTTATAGACATCCAACTGAACTTCTTTATCGACACTGGCAGGTACTAACGGTACGTCAGCTGTTTATTCTCTATACCTTGTTGAAGCAACACAGTGGAATTACATATGATCGCCATAAATTTGTAGGAGTTAGACGTAAAAACACAGTTTGTGCAACATTTTCAACAAAGAAGACATATACAAAAAAATTCTTTTGCTATATGGGTGGATTCTTATACAATAAAATAAATGAAACGCTATCTATACATTCTAAAAATAAATATGATTGCAAAAAAAACATACATGATTGGCTACTGAAATTAGATTATGATTTAACGGAATCGCTCCTATCAAGATAAATATAATGTACGCACACACACACCCAAAATCACAAACACACACACACACACACACACACACACACACACACACACACACACACACACACACACACACACACACACACACACACACACACACACACACACACACACACACATACACACACATACACGCGCGCGTGCACGCGCATACTATACACTACACTACACGAACATAAATATATAGTACTATACATACATATATGTATTTATACATTTTATATCATAATACACCCTTAATTAGTATTTTATCCTGGATTTTCGCTGTAATTTTAAAAAATATAAGAATTCCTTTGTTTATCTATCTATCTATTGTTTTCCTAGAATATTTTCATTCAATGTCATAGCATTCGAGGGGTGGGAACCTGGTGACTTGTACTACAGGCTTATATATGCCTACTTCAGGCACCAGCTTCTCACATAATAGAATTCTGTATATGTACTACTAGATTTACATTGTTTTACTTTATGTTATGTGAGAGGATAAATAAAGACATTATTATTATTATTATTATTATTATTATTCTCGGAACCTCTGACAATTTGAATGAAATTTTGTAAATGAGGTAATCTATGGGGGGGGGGGCAAGAGTTCAACAGTAGATGTTTGAAAATGAGGCTGTTTTTGTAAAATGAGGCTGTAACGTATGAATCGATATCGTATCGCGAGAAAACCCTGTGTCAATCAGTGGGACTTACATAGTCCGTAACTTTACTTTTTAAGTTATCCATAATTTTTGACGTGAAATAATATATCGTAAGGAAACCTGTGTTTCTTAGAAATAAGAAACAGAAATTCTTTTCAAAGGTACGCAAAGTTTGCCAAAACGCATTAGGGCAGCGTGGCGGACAATGCCTTGTCCGCCGTGCCTGTGCACAGCAATGGGACAAATATGCTGTAACTTTAACTTTTTATGACGCTACTTCGCATTAGATAAAACCATATCTAACACCGATTTGAAACATGTAAAATTATAAGAGGTTTCGATTAAGTATGCCCGTATTTTTAATAAATTTAGGACGGCAAGTACACCCTAGTTAAAAGAAAATGTATTTCAAATTTTTCCTAATACTCAACACTATAATTCGTATTTGCTTTTCATTACCAGCCGTATTTGACATTATGGCTATATTTTCTTATCTCACGGTACAGCAAATATACTGAGTGGCTTTATGTAAATATACAGCAAAATATCTTAAATCGTATCTCTAATAGTATTTAAAAAAATCATACATTTGGAAAATATTTACAATTAAGACGATATTTATTTTTTATACGCTCTGCAATAACAAGTGTTGGGCACAACGACTACTTAATCATTTGTTTCCAATATATTTTCATCTTAGGGTTCGAAGCCTGAACGAAACAAAGGTTTGTATATCCTACAACTAATTAATCACACATCTCCATATTACAAGAGGAAACCATACTAAGTGGAGGTATATTTATAATTATCTAATATAATAATATGTAATATATATAAATACAGATATCATTTACACGTAGTAGAGCCACACTTCAGCTACATTATGGTTGTAGCACGAAAGGGTCAGCTCAACCGGGGAAGGACCACGCTCTCACAAAATACCAGCGTAAAACAGTAGCTGCTGTATTTCGTATTCGCTTTTCATTACGAGCCAGATGAATGTCCAATTATCAATACCCAACTATTTTTTTCATTTCGCGTTCACTTCTGATTTTTTATATTATTCAATGTCATTTAAAGGAAATGTAGAAAACTAAAAAGAAACTTTTGCACAAGCATGATCCGCATTATATAAAAAGAAGAAAAATTTTATATACAAGTATCATAATGATCAAACATCAAAAAACGATCTAGAGAAAAACCGGCCAAGAGCGTGTCGGGCCACGCTCAGTGTAGGGTTCCGTAGTTTCCCGTCCGTCACAATAAGTGTTCCCACTTATAAGTTTAAAGGTGGGTATCTATTATGTTCGCGCCCCAGCAGCGCTCCGCGCTCCTGCAACTGCTCCCGGTAGTGGGTACTGTTGTTTGTTGTTGTTGTTGTTGTTCCATCCAAGTTAAAAATGATTTTCCTAGAAATTCCTTATAAAGTTCTACTTTTCAGATTTTTTCATATTTTCTAAACTTATGGTTCAAAAGTTAGAGGGGGTGGACACACATTGTTTTTTAATTTTGGAGCGATTATTTCCGAAATTATTGACATTATCAAAAAATGATTTTAGTAAACCCCTATTCATTTTTTAAATACCTTTCCAAAAATATATCACACGTTAGGGTTGAAATTAAAAAAAATCACTTCACACTTTACATATAGGGGGCTACCCTAATAAAATATTTTTTTCCAATTTTTATTTTACCACTTTGTCGGCGTGATTAATACACATATTGGTACGAAATTTCAGCTTTCTAGTGCTAACGGTCACAGAGATTAAGCGAGGACGGACAGACGGACAGACAGAGATGGCGAAACTATAGGGGTACCTAGTTGACTACGGAACCTTAAAAATGATGCACCTTTATTTTCCGCTACTCATACACTTAAAAAGTATATAAATATAAAATATTACAAACATAGAATAGAAAAGCAAAATGTCAAAGATATTATTACCATTCCCAATAGTAGATTACCAAGTTCAATTGCACGGTTTCCCTAATTTTATTTACGCATATTGTACGCATATGCGTGTGTTCTATATTTCTATATACTTTTATTAAGTAATGGGTTCATATATTTACTTTAAAAAGTATAGTAATAGTAATATTCTTTTTTTCTGTTGTCTATAATCACCATCGTAATGTTATAACTGTCCTAAGGTTGACTGGTAAAGAATGCTTTTAGGATTGAGTCCGGCTATTGATACTGTACCTTTTGTAAAAGGTTAAATAAATAATAATAATTGAATAAATTAGCAGCATCCAAGTAGTGAGTCACAATTATTATACTGCAGAGTAGTTTGTAAACTTGGCTTTAACAGCAAAATATTCCAATGGTGTTCAACGATTGCAATATATTTATGTCCGAAAGTTTTAATATAACTTTTAATAAAATCACCTTCCCGGCCATCCCTATAGCTTCCCGCTCACTTCAAATGCAAAGCGCTTCAAATTTCACCTGTTACGAGCTCAACACCGTCGTTAGAGTTTCAGGATGGGATTGTTATATATTACATTATACGCACGCATTCGCATTACACGTCATATAGATATTATTCTTTATTCATACATATAGACATGCGGACAACATCGCCAAAATAGCTTCGTAGGACCTCGAAAAGTTGAAATATGACAAAAAGTCGATTTTTGAAATTCGAAGAGAAAACAATTGCTTTCCGATTTTTTTTTTAATTTTATTCCGTAATGATTTTTTACTCAAGGGAAATTAAGTGACTGGTGTGATACTGGTACAAAGTATCGATTACTACATTTAATAACTTGGTCAACGATCAAAATGCCTCCGGGGAACAAAAATGATCACTGTTTTATTACGACATAGATATTATTGAATGAACGTATTTTTAAAAAAAATCTAGTTTAGTTCATTGTGTAGTATTCGTAAATATAAGAAATTGTAAGTGACATAATAATACAAACGTGTAGTCGAAAATAAATCGAGAAACGAATATTTATAATTCCGAGGTCGTTAGAAGTTGCGATCAGAGGTATTTTTATCGGGCTTATTTCAAAAATATTTCAGTAAAGCATGTTGAAAATTCAATTAAGAAGAAACGATGCAAAACAAATACTTCAAATGAAAAGAATCACAGGGATTTTAATTCTAATATCAAATTCTTTTCGAACAACAAACGTAAAAGAAATTCCATAATGTGTTGCAGTAATAACATTAAGGTAAAGTTCTCAGTATTAAAAAAATTGTAGTAGAGGGAGCAAACGAGCATGCGGATCACCTGATGGTAAGTGAATACCGCCGTTTATTAAACCTGCAACACCAGTAAAAAAAAGAAAAATCTCTGGTGGTAGTCAAATTCACAATATAATAAAAATTACAAATTACGGAAGAAAATTAAGGCCTCGTTCAAATCACGTTCTCCAGCTTTCTGTAATGATGAAGAACAACAAGAAGATTCTTCATACACGTTGAAGCCTTGGCATTACTTCTTACATATTAGACACTATAACTATTACAAGTTTTATGTTCCCGTATAATTTTGAGAATACGAGCACGGTTTAACAACCTCGGAAGGATTGCGTGACTTTTTTGATTTTTATTACCCATAATGGTCGAAAAAACGGACGTTGTTGTAGAAAAAAATTACATCCCTAAACGTGAATCTACTACAATTTTATAGTTTTGTGTAGTGATTAAAAGTGTGATTGTACCGAAAACTAATAAGGGACGTTATGGACGTGAATATATTTCAAGAAATTTGTTTCTTTTTCTTTGATATCAATTTATTGAACAAGTTGAAGAAAGTAAACGAACCCGGGTTGCTTGCATGCTGTGGAAACAGACTCCGAGCATTTAGCAGCACCCTGAGTTAATTTTTATAGCATAAGTGCGACAAAGTGTTACAGTCCTCCTGATGGTAAGCAGATGCTGTGGCATATTGTATACATCTTCTTCAATTGAGAACGAAACTACAGATGCCCTGATGACTAACATGGAATGCTTTGTTTACTATAAAAAGGGTGTCCGGTTCTCTACAATTACCGAACGTAAGTTAAGTATGTACGAAGATTAAATTCGTACAACGACCAAAGTAAAAGTTAGCTTCTTATAAGAGATCAAACAGTGAAGAGAAACGATTTATGCCTGTCATATAGATGTTTTCTAGTGTTTATAGTCTTAATAATAAAACAACGAACACGTTGGCTGTAATTCTATTATCTTACTCACAAGATTAAGGAAAAATGTGTCTCATCATCATCATCATTACAGCCCTTAACTCCCCCAAGTAACGCCACAAAGCACGGTCCTGAGCCACCTGCATCCATCGACTTCCTGCATATCCTAACAGGTCATCACTCCATCTAGTGGGGGGTCGCCCTACACTACGCTTACCGGTACGTGACTACCACTCGAGAACCTTTTTTCTCCATCGGTTATCGGTTCTTCAAACTATATGGTACTTACTAATCCGTTGGGCTATGTCGGTCACTCTGGTTGGTTACCGCAGATATCCTCATTTCTGAGTCTATCACGCAGAGAAACTTCGAGCATAGCCCTCTCCATAGCTCGCTTAGCGAACTTGAGCGTCCTCAGAGAGCGGCCAGCAGTGAAGGACCATGTCTCACATCCGTAAGTCATCAATGGCAACACGCACTGGTTGTACAATCTAGTTTTCAGAGATTGAGGTATACCCGACGAGAAGATGTGTCGTAATTTCCCGAACGCTACCCAGCCGAGTTGAATCCGTCGATTGACCTCTCGGTTGAAGTTGAACTTACCTAAGCGGACTATTTGTTCCAGGTAAACGTACTCGTCAACAACTTTGAGCATAGTGCTCCCAACAACTACCGGCATAGGTGTGATATAGACATTAAACATGATCTTCGTTTTGTCCATGTTCATCTTAAGATCTATCCGTTGCGAGACACCATTGAGGTCACTGAGCATAGTGCTTAGGTCCTCCAGCGATTCTGCCATAAGGACTATATCGTCGGCAAATCGAAGGTGAGTGATGTACTCGCCATTGATGTTAATACCGTATCCTTTCCAGTCCAGTAGCTTGAAAACATCTTCCAATGCAGCGATGAAGAGTTTCGGGGATATAACGTCACCCTGTCTTACACCTCTCTGCAGTTGGATAGGTTTCGAACTCTGGTTCTCTACTCGGATAGCCATCGTAGCCCTACTATACAAACACTTCAGCACTTTGATATACCGACAGTCAACTTGGCACCGTAAAAGAGACTGTAGCACCGCCCAAGTTTCGACGGAATCAAAGGCTTTCTCATAGTCCACATACGCCAGGCAAAGTGGCAGATTTTACTCTTCGGTCTTCTGTACAATCTACCGCAGGGTCTATGGTACTGAAGACTTTTCAGAAACTGGCTTGTTCGGGAGGCTGGAAGTCGTTGAGTCTGCGTGCGAGACGATTCGTAATGACTCGAAAACAGCACGTAGACGCGGCTCAGAAGGGATATCGGTCTGTAGTTCTTCAAGAGGGCGTTGTCACCTTTCTTGAAGAACAAGACAACCGCACATCTACTTCACGCCTCCGGAGTAGTGCCACCATGGAGAACGGAATTAAAGAGCCTCTGAAGGACTTCAAGTACCGGTTTTCTACCCGCTTTCAGAAGCTCCGCTGTAATTCCATCATCGCCCGGGGACTTACCGTTTTAAGGTGCTGGAGAGCTATTCTAATCTCGCTCAGACTGACGTCCGGGATATCATCGGAATAGTGTCGGATAAGACTTGCTCTTGGATCGTTACTCACACTTGCGTGTGGCTCCAACGATGATGTGTACAGCTGCCCATAGAACCTCTCAATCTCACTCAGAATCTCAGGTGTCCCGGAAACGATGCTGCCACACTCAGTCTTCAGCTTTTACAGATGGCTCTTACTGGCAGACAGATCTCTGGAAAAGAATTTGGAGCTCTGGTTCCGCTCAATCGCTTCTTCAATACGAGCAGTATTAAAGTTACGTAAGTCTCGTCGCATGCATTTGTAGATCTGTCTGTTCAGTTGCCTGTATGCTGTCAAATCTGTTGACGATCGCAGCCTCATCTCTCGTCTAACAGCCATGAGATTAAGAGTGTGATCGGAGAGTTTTTGAGTTCTTCAGCTTCCACGAGCTTGTCATTCATATCGTCCACTGCATTGCAATCTTCTAGATACTGAAAGTGGTTACGTAACTCGAGCTGAAAGGTTTGGGGATTCTGGATTAGAGCACGAGGGGGACGGAGCGTCGACTTCATTAGACGAGACCTCTCCAACCTAATTTTTAGGAGGTGATCGCTGCCAGTTTTCACCCTTGCGATCACTGAGACATCACTAAACAGTTGGCGTCTGTTCGTCATAATGAAGTCAATCTCATTTTTTGTCGAACCGTCGGGGCTCGACCAGGTCCACTTCCTGTGGGGCCGCTTCTGGAAGAAAGAGTCATAAAGAGTCCCTCTTTATCCATAAAGTCGGCTAGCTGCTGGCCCCTACGGTTCCGTTACCCCACTCCAAATATCTCTAGCTTCAGCTCACCGCTTTCTCTTGTCGAAGCCTAGCCTAGTTTTGTGTTGAAGTCTACCATCAACACCGTGTAGTAGGTTTTGGAGGAATGCATGGCTCTAGAAATATCCTCATACATTTCCTCCACCTTGTCATCGTGATTTGCCGAGGTTGGTGCGTAAACCTGTATGACCTTCAGCGAATACCGTTTGGTGATTCTGAGTATCAGGTACGCGACCCTCGTCGACACACTTCCAATCTTTACAACGTTGTTGACGAGAGACTTGTGGACGATAAATCCGACACCTCCTTGAACAGATGGTCACCCCCCCGGTGATAGAACAAGTTTCCGGACTTGAGGATTACCGTGTCCTCCTCTTCTCTTCGGACCTCGGATAATCCAATAATATGCCAGCGCAACTTGTCTACCTCTTCTTCCAACTCCAGTATCTTCTTGTTAGTCCTCAGGGTGCGTGCGTTATATGTTGCCAGGTCGAGTTGGTGTAGGTGGCCATCGAACCTCCACCGGAAATTCTTAGCACCCCCTGCCCTGCCGTTCCCATGGTGCCACCATAGCCAGGAATAGCGGGGCTGCCGGGGACTGGGGGCCGTTTGTTTTCGTCGTTACTAATGGAGGGATATTTGCCATAGTTGCCACGCTTGGCGAGCGGGTTGGCAACCGCAGTTTTTTATTATATTATTGTTGTTATTAGGAAGGTGCTGCTGCCCATCTCCTGCCTGTCTCCCTCTGTCGCCTCCTACGGCACCCACGGGAAGATATAGGGTAGTGGATATTCTCAACCGCCACTATACGGCGAAAAAATGTGTCTGCTGAACCTAAATAAACAGGTTACATTTTTATAGTGTTTCTTATTTCCTTATTTTTCACCAGCATGTCCACTACTGGAAGTAGACTTCCCACATTGTATGTAGAATTTGCTTAAATCGTGCTTTGCAGATGGATTGAAGTCCGGAGCTATTCTATATATGCCCCATATTTAGAAACTTCAATTGCGCGATTTAGACTTAGGTATGTTTTGCTTGTGCGGCGACGACAGTGTCGCCACAATAACATATCATTTATTCATTCATTCGCTGGACGATATGGGGAAATGAATTTTCTTTCACCGCCACAGTAAAAGATAGTAATTTAATAAATATTTCCACCTACATATTATTCAAAAAATAAATATCACAAACATTAACATGTTTACGTTTTTTTCCATTAGTTATTGCAGTTTAAGACTTTAGATACAGATTAAAGTCTGATAGTAGAGGTACTTCGTATTTCAGTTTTTCAAACTTAACTTTCGCTGGCGACCGTGTTTGTTTTTTGGCAAAATATCAAATTTTATAACTTTATGGTGCTTGAAAATTTATTTCGTATACATGCATATTAAATGAAGCTTTATTATTGTTTATGATTTACCACTTGTTTGTTAGCGAAGGAAAACATCATAAGGAAACCTCTACAGTTTGGGGAATAAAATATTGGGATATAAAACAGTGGAATATTCCGTTGGTACGGAGTGTTCAGAAAGATTTATTTCACAATTTCCACAGTGACCAATATCAGGCTCGCCTTCTAGTTGTTTCGACTAAGGAATCTAGTCACTGGTTACATGCTATACCATCAACTAATCTCGGCACATTGCTTGATGGAGAAAGCCTGCGCATCGCCGTAGGAATCCGTCTAGGAGCAGCAACTTGTCAACCTCACCAGTGGCCCTGTGGTAGCAGCGTTGATGAGTTTCAGCGCCACGAACTTTCATGTGAGAAAAGTGCAGGTAGGTTTGCTCGTCACGGCTCTTTTAACGGAGTTATCCGAATGGCTCTGTTCGTGATCAAACAAAGATACAGAAATAATGTAGACTTGGTAGTTTAGTCTTAGATAATGTTGTTTATATTTTACAAAGGCAACTGATATAAAAATCTTAATATATTAGAGCTTTACATTATTTCGTTAAAATAGAAAAACATAAGAATGGAAACAAAAGAAGAAAAAAGGAAAAAGGAACAGTTTCAACTGAGCGACGCGTCTTTTTTACCATCGACTCGAGGTACGTGCCGTGCGGTTATTCATCGATCTGATCCAGAGAGTAAAAACAACAGTTGTAGTAAATATATTAAATTATATATATATATATATATATATATATATATATATATATATATATATATATATATATATATATAATAGGTATATAGTAAATTACTACACAAGTATCGTAATGTAGGGGATTGCTATTACCAATGAGTAATTTACACTACTCTCTTAAAAAGAGAAATGATTAGGATTAATAAGAAAAATGGAACGGGGTCACAAGATAGGTAGGCAACGCAGTTAGGCAGGCAGCGATGATGACGCTCGAGCTGGTGGGCACTTGCTGGTGGAGGCATGAGCCTCACGACTGCCACGAGACCACATCCAGCAGCGGAAGGCAGGCGACGATGCGACGACTTCACGATGACCTATAGTTGTCCTCCATGCACTGGAACTGGAATGCGACCCAAGAGGTCCTATCACGGTCACAAATTTTGTTCGTGATTGAACAAAGATATATAAATAATGTAGAACTGGTGGTTTAGACGGCGTTTATTCCTCTTAGGTAATATAATATAGTTTATTATTTTACAAAGGCACTGATATAAAAATCTTAACATTGTTGTGCGCCTAAGTTGTTGTCTAGTACCTGACAATAGCGCCATCTAGTGTCGAGGAACAGAGCGAGGAGAGCTTTCCAGAAAATGCCATGCTAGAACTTTCCACATCCAGTGCCATCTAATAACGAATTGACGAACTAAGCTTTCTGGAAAAGTCCACACTCGAACTTTCTGCACTTAGTCTTTCGGGACCGGTGTGTGCTGGAACATTCTGGATGTTTCGGTGAAAGAGGCCTATTTAAGGCCGCTGGAGGACGCGACCGGGGCAGTATTCAATTGGCGATACGAGCGAAGCTTTCGGAGTGAAATAAAGTGTTAAGTGTGAATAATTATTTGAGTGATTTAAGTTTTAATTGGTTTTCAGTAATTAAAATGGCAATTTTGGAAATTCAATCGGCAGTTTTTATTATCACGTACCCTAAACTCGTAACAATATATTACAGCGTTACATTAATTCGTTAAAATAGGAAGACATAAGAATAAATGGAAACAAAAGAAGAAAAAAGGAAAAAGGAACAGTTTCAACTGACCGACGCGTCTTATATATCTACATACATACATATACCATCTACTGGAAGTACGTGCCGCGCGGTGATTGGTCAATCCGATCCAGAGAATAAAAACTGTTTTAGACATCATACTGGCTGGTTGCCCTGGATGGTGGGTGTTATAGACAGGCTCTTGTCTCCATTAATATTCCTTCGGATTCAAGAGCCTTGCCGAATGTTTAGGTGATGACAAGGGACCCGACAGTATGACTTTGGTCACTTGGGAGATAGTTAAAGCCCTACTTGCGTTGTTACTTTGGCGGCCTCTCATCTCAAGGGTACCTCTTTTGAAACAGAGCTAGCTGAATTAAGTAAATGGCGCAAATATGATTCTTTGAGAAATTACTACATATTTGTGCCATTTGCTGTAGAGACTATCGCTCCGTGGGGTCTACGTGCAGTGAAGGTCTTAAAAGAACTGTATCCACGACTGGTCATCGCTGCTGGTGATAAGATTCTTTTCTCACTCAAAGTCTAAGTATAGCTATTCAGCGAGGATACGCAGCCAGCGTTCTTGGCACGATATCACGGGAGCAGGTCTTTATGATAATTTATATTTTTTGTTTTATTTTTTCTGTATTATAATTTTTTATATTGTTTGTTATGAATATTAATGTTAAATATTGTAAAATAAAGTAAATTATGAATAATGTATTTTTTAATATATAAGTCAATGGTATTTTCAGTTAAGTAGTATTATTTATTGTGACGTTTGACGTCTATTATCTTATATATTTTACAAAAAATATTATTATAAAACTATATTATCATTAAAAAAACACTAATTTTATAAATAAACTAAAGGAATTTTTAATTTGTAAACACTACTAACGAATACCTAAATGATAAAATTTAAACGTCAACCTAGAATACCTACAGTTGATATATTATTATATAATGTATTCATAATTATTGTTTCATTAAAATGGCCATCCTCTCTCTTAATTGCCGTGCCCTGCAGGGCCCATAATGATCTCATAGTTTTAAGTTAAAACTTAAAATGTTCTCAACACCTTAACTGTAACATTATGGATGCAATAAATAATATGAATATGAATATGAATAAGAATATTATAATTGTTATGTGCTGTTATTATGAGAATTAAAGTAATGGTGCAATATATGGAAATGTGGTAGTGAAAATTATCGATACATTAGGGGGCTTTCCACGCCTGGTTCATTTAAATGTTTAGCTCAGGAATACTTTAGTAAATCACTCAATTTTCAATTCGTTCGTGACCAACTACAGTTTCCAGCTTTAAATGAAGAAATAAAAACGGAATTAGGCAAGTAAAAGCAGTGAAAGTAGTGATACTTCAGTATCACATTTCCACGAGTTGTTGTTGTTTTATTTTACCAGTATCTACCCTATAAGTAGGGAAATAAAAGACTATAGCAAAACACTAATAAAACACTAGAAAAATCCAAAAATCAACAAAACAACTTCAATAATAGTAATGAACGTAGAATATAAATTTATATCCATAGACTAACTGTTTCTTTATTCCACTAGAGGATAGAAAATTTCATATTGATGAAAAGTATATATCATATGAAAAGTAGTCTCTAAACTTATGTGTGTATTGGTTAAAGTGCTGTGGGTGCGTACCGTCAAATTGGACCTCTTAAATTTGACGGAATATCGAAGCGGTAAAATTTGGACGCTTGGCGTTTGTAGGGTTAAGAAGATATGCAGTCCACTAAGTTCATGTCTGACGTCTGCACCGAAACCATTCACTGGGGCCCGTAATCTTAGTGGTCTAGTACTTTCTTTTGAAAGAGCGGTCGGGTTTCTGAGTTGAACCTCTTATCAGGGGTCACGCTAACCACGTTGATTCCCGAACCCAACGAGGTGTGGCATAGGAAAGGGGCAATTAATTGGTTGATAAATTTTATGGCGTGAAATGAATAACACGACGTTCCCTTTTCAATTACAATATGTCAAAATTTCACTAGTGGTCATAGGCCCACATAAACTGCTTTATTGGGGGGATTAGCCATAGCTGCTACACTTGGCAGGCAGGTTGGCAACAGCAGTTTTTTTGATGTTGTTATCAAGAAAATGCTGCTTCTTGTTTGTGTGTTTCAGTAACCCTCTGCTGCCTCTTACAAAATTCACGTAATAAAATGTATAATGTTTGAATTACTTTTGAACACTCATAAGAAGCGATCAGGTGATTTCAATTCTTGCATCAAATATTGAAATAAAGCCTCGTTTATGTTTAATACCCTATACTTTATTTAAGCAATTCATGAATAATATGTAACTGGATTCTCGGAAACTCTGACGATTTGCATGAAATTTTGTAATTAAATAATATTTTATACTTTATATAGCTAGATTTAATTCCAGGTCATGATATCCTATTGAAAACCGTGTAGTAACTGTGTATGTATATCCACTAGTACATCTCTTTCCGTGGGGATTTGTAGGAGCTGACGAAGGAAACTAGACGAGGAAATGGATGGAAAGGAAGTTTACGTAAACTGAATAAAAATATAAAGCTGTGAATACCAACCCGCTTGCCAAGCGTGGCAATAATGACAAATATTCCCTCAATGAGGCAATCTAAGGGGTAGGCCTTTGTTGCATTAGCAGAGGATATTTGATAGGATGTAATGGATGGATAAATGGATTACATATCCCGAAAAGTCCTTGTGCCAAGCAGTGGGACTAACAAAGTCTGTAACTTTACTTTTTAAATTGCCCAGAATTTATGACGTGAAGGAAAACATCGTGAGGATGCTTGCATGTCTGAGAAATAAGAACAAAAATATCACAAAGACATGTGAACTTTGCCAACATGCATTGAGGTAGGGTGGCGGACATTCCGTTGCCCTAAAACTCTCTCAGAAATGAGAGGAGACCTGTACCCAGTAGTGGGACGTATATAGGCTGTGACTTTAACTTTGACTATTTATGACGCTACTACACGTTAATAAAACTGTATCCAACACCGATGTGAACAATAAAAAATTATTCGTAGATTCGATTAAGCTCGCCCATATTTTCAATACACTTAGGTACGTAGCTATATCCCAGCTATAGGAAAATATAATCAAAAGTTTCATAATACTCAAAACTAGGTCACCGGATAGCAGTTTTGACTTAACTCACGGTACAGCATCATAGCGGTTTTGTGGAAAAATACAGCAAAATATCGTAAATCGTATCATTATTTCTCTGTTATAAAAATTCTATTTCTTTATTTAAAAAAAATCATACTTTTGGTAAGCATTTCCAATTAATACATTTACTTTCTTTAATACTGCAGTAACGACAGTTAGGTAGTACAGCGTCTGCAGGTCCGAATCCCAAACGGAACAAGTGTTTGTATGACCTACAAATAATTACTACTAGGCTGCACTAAGAGTATCGGGAATGGAATATTTCCACTGTTCCTGTCATATTAAAATCTTTTTAATTCAAAACTCCTTGGTTTTAAAAATCGAATACCATCTATTTATTTAAAAAAAGATTCTCGGTCTTGTCACAAGGTTTTGTCAAACTTGTTTAGTCGTTGAGAAAATGGAATTGACTCGAGAAAATTTAAGAGCGATGATTTATTATGACTCTCGAAGTGGTTTAACACAAAAACAGTGTGTTGACCGGATGATTTCCGCCTTTGGTGATGAAGCCCCATCCAAAACCACAACTTATCGCTGGTTTGCTGAATTTCAACGCGGACGTGTCAAGCTCAGTGATGATCCCCGTCAAGGTCGTCCAAAAACTGCAGTCACCCAAGAATACGTTGATGCTGTGCGTAATCTGATTGAGGAAGATCGACATGTGACATACCGCGAAATTCAGGCAACTTTAGACATTGGCATGAGTCAAATACAAATAATCTTGCATGAACAATTAGATGTAAAAAAGTTGTTTTCCCGATGGATACCGCATTCGCTCTGTGAAGAGCAAAAAGCGGCTCGCGTTGCTTGGTGCGTCAGAACTCTCTAAAGATTCCACGCAGGATCCTCAAATGCTGTATACAGCATTGTATCAGGTGACGAATCCTGGATAGGTCCTGGATAGGACGCGTACGAACCCGAAACAAAAAACCAGTCACGAGTTTGGGTGTTCGAAAATGAGTTAAAGCCAACAAAAATTGTTCGTTCACGGAGTGTTGACAAAAAAATGATGGCGACGTTTGTCTCCAAAACCGGCCATGTTACGACTATTCCTCTTGAGGGACAAAGAACGGTTAATGCAAAATGGTATACTAGCATTTGTTTCCCACAGGTCGTTTCTGAACTTCGTAAAGAGAACTGCGACCGCCGCATCATCCTCCATCACGACAATGCGAGTTCTCACACCGCACACAGAACAAAAGAGCTTTTAGAGCAAGAAAACATAGAATTATTAGACCATCCGCCGTACAGACTCGACCTAAGCCCTAATGATTTCTATACATACATACATACATAAACACTCACGCCTGTCACCCAGAGGGGTAGGCAGAGACTTCGGACTTCCATTTGGCACGATCCTGACATACCTCTTTCGCCTCCTTTACATCCATATATCTACGCATACATGCTCGTCGGTTAAGGGTACTTCTAACGTGGCCCATTTTCAAAATATCGCCAATTTGGTCGATAAACTTTTTTCTAGGGCGTCCCTTTCCGACTCGGCCATTCACATCTGCCATATAAATTTGCTTTGTCACTCTTTCCTCATTCATTCTTTCTACGTGACCAAACCACCGAAGCATTACTTTCTTAATCCTGGTCACAACATCATCTTGCATACCACATTTATCTCTTATCACGCAATTTCTCACCCTGTCATTCAGATTAAACCCTAGCATATTCCTTAAAGACCGCATTTCTACAGCATTTATTCTACTTTCGTGCTTCTTCTGCCACACCCAGCTTTCACTACCATACATTAAAGTAGGGACTAACACAGCATTATGAATTACCATACGTGCCTGTTTTGACACATTCTGGTTCTTCATAATAGAGTGTAGTGCCCCATTCACTCTATTCCCTGCATTTACTCGTCGTTCTATTTCCCTATCATATCTACCATCCCTGCTAAATACACATCCCAAATACACAAACTCATCCACTTGCTCAATTAACTCTCCTTCTATTCTTATTTCACATACCGTTTTGCTTTCTTCTCTTTCAAAAACCATCACTTTCGTCTTACTTGATTTCTATACTTTCCTTAAAATAAAGAATAAGTTGCGTGGACAGAGATTTTCATCACCTGAAGAAGCTGTGAATGCCTACAAAACGGCCATTTTGGAGACCCCAACTTCCGAATGGAATGGTTGCTTCAATGATTGATTCCATCGTATGGAAAAATGTGTCAAATTTCGCGGAGAATACTACGAAAAGTAATAAATGCATTTTTAAATAGTAATGTTGTGTCACTTCCTTGATTCCCGAAATTTTTGGTGCCGCCCTCGTATGGGGCTGGATTTTTGTCTATATGCAGTTTATATATACCATAATAATATATCATATAATATCAAACGCCTCTCTCTTACAAGTGAAAATAATACTGAGTTTAGATACCGCTTAGTATGGTTTCCTATATCTTAATAATAACCCTCCTGACTCGCAATTATTTTTCAGGTCATGTCCTAAAAACATAAAATCGAATTGACTGCCTAACGAACGAACTTAGTTTTCCTGATGGTGACTGGCTATAGCAGTGCAAGAATAACTGCAAGCGACTTGTAACAAAGAAGGCTACTATAATGTATATTAATACATTGTCAACTTCGAGGGCTTAATGGAATATGTCCGAAAATCACGCAAGATGTCGATGGAGCTATCGCAGGACCGTGTCTTGTGACATTCTTGGGGAAGAACTATGTTCAGCAGTGAACTTGTAGAGAGCTATAATGACGATGAAGATAATATAACACATTTTGGTGACCAATTTCTGTTTAAACCCAGGATTCGCAAAGTAATAGCCAACCTGCTATTGTCATTTTTGGAAACGATATGCAATAAATCCTAAACATAATGTATAATCAGTGCATTTGCTACTTAATGATTTCTTATATTTACGCGAACACTACACATTGAAATAATACTAGTTTTTACGGAATTTATCGCGTATATTTGACTTTTTAAATACCCGACGTTTCGAACGCTTTACAGCACTCATGGTCACGGGCGGGACTGAGATGTGCAAAGTCCATATGTCATAGTTAACCGCGGTTACCATAGATTAAAATTTAACTTTTGTTCCGATCTATGCAGTTACTTATGGTATCTTGAAGTCTTGCAGTTGTATGCTTGGGTTGGGATATAATTTTATTTATTATAGGATCCCAAGCAGATGGTAGCACCCAGCCATCTTCTCTATTGAAATTAGGATGTTTTTTGATTTCAATAGCCTCGCGAATCATCCTTGGAAGGAATCGGTGTTCTTTAGCAAGGATCTGCGGTCTATCAAATCTGATGTAGTGACGGGGGCGATCCTGTACGTGTTCACAGACTGCAGACTTCCCGGAGCGTCGATTCTTCACATCAGCTATACGTTTTTTAATGCGGGTTTTTATTGATCTTTTAGTTTGTCCTATATAGGAGAGACCACATTCACAATCAAGCTTGTACACCCCGGCATCTTGCAGAGGGACATTACACTTGACCGATGGTAAAAACTGACCAATCTTCTTCAGCGGCTTGAAGTATGTTTTGATGGAAGCGCGCTTCAAGATGTAGCCAATCTTGTCAGTGAATCCTCTAACATATGGCAGTACAGCAGGTACACGCTCGACTGTGGCCGGCTTCACTCGTTCACTGTGACGTAGGCGCGGGACTCGAAGCTTGTTGTCATGCAAAACTTGCTTGACATGGTGGAGCTCTGCAGCCAGGTGTTTACTGTCACAGATCCCTCGTGCTCTCTGAAACAAAGATTTACCCACGGTAGCCAGCTGTGAAGGATGGTGGTGAGAATCACCGTTTAAATATCTATCTGTATGGGTCTTTTTTCTATACACAGTATGGCTCAAGGTGTTATCAGGAATTACATGCTTACCTGTTGAAGACTGCATCTCAATTGTAACTAGAAGGCTGGAAGAAAGCAACATGCCCGTAGAATATGCAGTATTACTCAGACACTGCCTTACATCTGGCTACCTATTGTGGAAGGAGGAGTTCTACAAGCAAGTAGATGGTGTGGCGATGGGCTCACCTGTATCTCCCATTGTCGCCGACATATTCATGGAAGACTTTGAGGAGAAAGCCCTGCTTAGTTCTCCCATAAATCCAAGGTTCTACAAGCGGTACGTAGACGACACTTTCACAATTCTACCTTTGGATAAAGTAACTGCATTTTTAGACCATCTTAACCCTATAAATTCTAAAATTCAGTTCACAATGGAGTTAGAGGCAAACAATTCCTTAGCTTTTCTAGATGTGTTAGTAATTCGGAATGCTGATAACACCTTGAGCCATACTGTGTATAGAAAAAAGACCCATACAGGTAGATATTTAAACGGTGATTCTCACCACCATCCTTCACAGCTAGCTACCGTGGGTAAATCTTTGTTTCAGAGAGCACGAGGGATCTGTGACAGTAAACACCTGGCTGCAGAGCTCCACCATGTCAAGCAAGTTTTGCATGACAACAAGCTTCGTGTCCCGCGCCTACGTCACAGTGAACGAGTGAAGCCGGTCACAGTCGAGCGTGTACCTTATGTACTGCCATATGTTAGAGGAGTCACTGACAAGATTGGCTACATCTTGAAGCGCGCTTCAATCAAAACATACTTCAAGCCGCTGAAGAAGATTCGTCAGTTTTTACCATCGGTCAAGTGTAATGTCCCTCTGCAAGATGCCGGGGTGTACAAGCTTGATTGTGAATGTGGTCTTTCCTACATAGGACAAACTAAAAGATCAATAAAAACCCGCATTAAAGAACGTATAGCTGATGTGAAGAATCGATGCTCCGGGAAGTCTGCAGTCTGTGAACACGTACTGGATCGCCCCCGTCACTACATCAGATTTGATAGACCGCAGATCCTCGCTAAAGAACACCGATTCCATCCAAGGACGATTCGCGAGGCTATTGAAATCAAAAAACATCCTAATTTCAATAGAGAAGATGGCTGGGTGCTACCATCTGCTTGGGATCCTATAATAAATAAAATTAAATCCCAACCCAAGCATACAACTGCAAGACTTCAAGATACCATAAGTTCATACTGCGTAGATCGGAACAAAAGTTAAATTTTAATCTATGGTAACCGCGGTTAACTATGACATATGGACGTTGAACATCTCAGTCCCGCCCGTGACCATGAGTGCTGTAAAGCGTTCGAAACGTCGGGTATTTAAAAAGTCAAATATTCGCGATAAATTCCGTAAAAACTAGTATTATTTCAAAGCATTTGCTACTGTCAAAATCTTTAGCATTTATAAGTCATCTCTTAAAAATAACACAGCAGACAGGTGCAGTGCGGGCCCATTGTTTATGAAAATATTTATTCAATAGCAAGTATAAATCCCAAACATTATATAGATACTTACCCATTTATGATATTGTTACGCGCTCCAGTCGACGACACAACTAGCGCCATCTAGTGTCAGGAACGAGAGCGAGGGGAGCGTTGCAGTTTATGACATCACAAATCTTTCGACCGACAGCGCCACCCGAAGAACTAAGATTCTAGAAAATCTATACTCGAACTCTCGGTACCTTGCGCGTGTTTACTTGAACATTCCGGATATTTTGCAAATTTAAATAAATAGGTGGCGCAAGATGCGATCGAGGCAGAGTTGATTTGACGAAACAAGCGAAGCTTCGGAGCGGAATTAAGTGAATTAGTGTTTTTAATTATTAGTGTTTTTAACTTTAGTTTGTGTAAAGTAAATTAAAGTGTTAATTTAGGTAATTTTATCGGCAATTTTTATTGTCACGAACCCTAAGCTCGTAACAATATTATTAGAAAACAGAAGGAGATTGTCAATTAAAAGAGATAAAAAGGGTGCCAGAGCATTAAATTCAACTCGGTGTTTATTTATAAATTATGTCATGTCAGTTTGACGTTAAGATGAAATAAAATCAAGCGGGATTTTCTGACTTTGGTGAGCTGACGGGAAAATTGGAAAACAAATTCGACCATTTTTATCCTAGAAAACAATTTTGAGCAATAACATAAAACAAAATTTCTAATATTAGTGAATATTTTTTTTAATTTTGCAGGATAACTTTAATTTCGATCGTTTTTATTGGCACGCAAAACGCCCACGGCCTTGGAATTTTATGACGTTAGTAAAACATCTGATGGATCAGATAGAATAGCTCCATTTTTCATTGTTTAAAATAAAGCTCCTAAACTGTAATATAAAGAAGCCAAATGGATTTTGTCTGACAGTCTTTATTGTCTTTAAAAATTGATGTTTTATAATTTGCTTTACTTTATACGTGGTAGAGCAATGGATTTGGCTTAACTAGAGAAGGTCCACGTTCCCAATACCAGCGTAAAATAGCACCTCAATTTTGCTGTTTTATGGTGAATGTAGAGGAGACGAAACGTTTTCAACTAGAGGCGCCCCGGGTGAAAACGCATCTATGGGCCAGAGCAATCACTTACCATCAGGTGAGCTGTGGTTTTGCTTAATAGCCTTACCTTTAAAAACTGTTTCTGGTGGATTCCCACGATTATTTCCTTCACAATAGAGCAGGTTTCAAACCAATATTTAAAATATTCATTCACTTCGATCTCTCTCTCTCTCTCTCTCTCGCGTTAATTTAAAAAGAGAGGTCAGAAACATTAATGGTTTTCGACGAATGGCTAGCTATAACCATATCTTAAAATACCCAGATCGACGATATGTATACATATCTTCGATTGTACTGTGATACTCAATCAATTCAAGAATAGCGATTACGTGTGTACTTTCATATACTTTTTGGAAATCAGCACCATTTGTTGCAGACACAGAAATGTTGGACGCATACCGTAATATATAAATATTTTACCACAAACCAGATCACAAGAACAGCAATACGATCAAGTTTATAAAATATATTTAAATGTTTCCTTTTGGGGAAAAGTTTCTAAATTTAATTTTCCTTGTCCAATTGCTTCTTTCCTTAACATTTTCATACTCGGAAGAAATCATACGTCAAGTGTCATGTTTAAACGTAAATTGAATCCCTTGTCCTTGTGGGAATGTCTTGAGCAAATAATTTTATTACGGAGAAAACTACTTTATGTATTTGTAAAATTTCCTAAACTTCTTCTTCGATCGAACCGTTAATATATATTATGTAAAAATATCCTCTACCACATATCATCCTGTACACATGTTAATCATTTGCACAGTTAGAGTCCTTTTGAGAGTTTTGTATCAAAGCATTTTGGAGTTAATTGGATTTTACTCCTTAAAAATTGTTTGATATATAGCGCACAGTATGAAAAATACTTGGATAGTAAAATCAAGCGTTAACAAAAAAGAAAGCCGTTATGGTTTTCCTTTGCGCAACATACTCGCGCCTTGTGCGCTAAATTAAAAATGTAATATAAATTATATATTTTTATGAATTTCAATTTATTTAATATATTTTATCAAATCACGATACATAAATATATAGATTCATTTAATGACTTTGTCTTTTTTATATGTTACCGCCACTTCTCAAATTCCGCGTTTTCTTGGTCAATCTTATTGACGAATCAGATTATACACATTATAATATATTATATATTATAATACCTTTCATTCATTCATTCCGTTCATTCTTTCTTGCAACCGACAACCGGGTAGAAGAGGAGTCTAATTAAAAACACCTACGCACGCATATTATGATACGCCCGCTATATCTATTTATGTTGGCGACGCGCCTATAAGAATGTTTCAGTTTATTAAGTCAACCGATGACGAATAACTTTTCAAAGACTTATTGTCCAATTAAAATGTTCTGATAAGAAAATGCTTAGTTAAATCTTAAAGAAATGTCGAATTAATGGTATGAAGGTCTTGGGTTCGACTCCCAGGCCGGACTAGTTTACTGTTTTCTAAGTAATATCTTTCAATAAATTCATATAGGGAATTTTATGTTATAAATTATGTTACCGGATTTGTTCCCCGGTTGAAATCGTCTTTCCAACGATGTAAATTCAAAGGAATATTAAAGTGAAGTTAGAGATCGGATTGGTTCCCCGGTCGAGATGATCACTCTGTGCACAAACAGAATTAACGGAAGTTAATTGCATAAGTATTGTCTTGTATAAGTATGATATGTTTTGTACGAAAACAAATGCCTATTTGTTATGATCGATTAATGAGAACATTCACTTGTATTGTTATCTGATAAGAAACATGATAACTGATAAGAATCTTATCAGAGATAGTTTCCTACAGTTTGAAAATTATGTAGAAGCACTTGTTTACATAATATTGTTAAAATTAGTGTATTTCAGACTTTCATTTTTTCTGATAGCCGAGAGCCGTGCAAAGTTAGTTGTTCAAATAGTGTGAGTTCACGGAAGCACGCTGGCCACGCCCTTAGGAGGCCGAATATGTAAAAATTTAAAATGTTTGTAATTTCAGCAATTTATGTAAAAATGACTTGTAAAACATTTCAGGTTGATTGTACGTGCTAAAAAGGTGAATTCTGTGTTATTTTTATGTGAAAATTCCTGTGTATAAGTGAAATAATGATAGTTTTGTATAAGAAATTTAAAAGTGTTTTAAATAGTGAAATAAATAGAGAAAATGTAAATTAAACTATTGTAGTAGTTAACATATGTATAAATTAAACTGGGAAACATTGTTTTAACTTTCTGTGTTAAATATTTAAGAAGTTTGGATTTTGAATTTGTGATTAAAATAGGCATGTTTTGTTTTATAAATTAAAGGATTTTTGTGATACGAAAAAATAATATATATTATGGTGTAGATATTGTTTTGTGCTATCTAAATAGATAACTTGTATTTATGTATGACTTATGTGAATAAAGAAATTAAGTGAAACGTGAGAGAGTAATAGTACAAATTCATGTAATTAAGTTGCGCAGGCACGCGAATGGCGCGGCTCACTTTCGCGTATAGCTCTGGGGGTAGCTTAGTGAACGGGTTTTATTGCAATTCGTTCGGGGAAAATAGTTCGGGGAAATAGTTCGGAAAAATAAGAAAATCCTTCGGGAAAAGTGAAAAACCAGCAGTCAAGAATAAGTGTAGGGAAGTGATAGGGAAAAGTGATTACTCTCTCACGGAACGGTTTGAAGATAATTGCTGTTTTATTCCCAAGTAATTCATCCCTAAAGTTATACAGTCCACATCGAAGAATTAAGGCGTCGGGACCGGGACGACTTCGGAAGACCCGTAATCCCCGTCTGAACCTACTTGCTGAAAAAGAAAGAGGTTATCGCCCTAGTGTGTTACTCCGTTGCGGAGATCACATACGTTGTTCCCGAACCCAACGTAGGCGTTATAGGAGGCCGGATCGAGAGAAGCCTCGATTCCTCCCTTCTGTTTCTTTATCGAACGTTCCAGCCCGTCTGGTTCGTTTTAAATTGATCCTTCCGAACCTGTTTCCTTTTCAATTGGACCTTCGGAGCCGGATTAAAAGGACCACCCGAACCCCGCCAGCTGGATCAAGGAACCAGCTGTGGACTGCTGGTTGTGGAAAAAGAAGACCTTCGGAGCCGAGTGAAGATCAGCAACCGAAGGAAGCCGGAGGTTTGAGCTGAAGCAATAGGACCAAAGGCCAGAAGACCAGGACGTCAGCGCTGAAGGACTGGACCTGGAACTACCGGAAGAAAGAAAACCGGGATTGCGGCCGGGGGCGTGTGCTCGCATGGGGCACGTATCGCAGCCGGGCGCAGGTGTCTTGTGAAGGCACTCATCGTGGCCAAGCAGGGCTTGGCATTTTTCCTGTCGGGCAAGCGTGCTCGGCATTTCCTGTCGGACGACCGTGTCCGGCATTTCCTGTCAGGTCATCAGAGGGTGCAAGAAGAAGCATCCACCGCTGCTGCTGCCAGGCGAGGGTGCGCGTGGGCACCTGACTGCATCGCGGCCGGAGGAGGGCGCTCGGACGAGGCGTCACGGGCAACTGGGCGGCGAGCACAGCATACATCCCGACCACCTAACGGTGCCAAACGGTTGGGCTCTGGAACAACACCTTCGGGTGGAGCAGTTCTCTCGAGCGAGACTGCGCTTGCACTACCGCTCGACTGTTTCGTCATATTCCTTGGCGGGACAGTTCCTAAACCTTTCCTCCATTCCATTCCTGCACGACTCCATCCCTGGACGGCTCACCTCGGTAGGCCCCGTCCAGGATTGATAGGGCTGATAGGGCTGTTAGGGTGGTAGTAGGGTTGTAGGGTTGGGAGATAAAGGGGGGGAGGGGTAGTGGTGTTAGTTTGGGGTGTAGAAGGGTTGTAGGTAAGGGGTTGTAGGGACCGTAGGGACAGTTAGGGACCGTAGGCCAACAATCACCTTCCTGCAAGATGAAGAAGGCACAAGACCAGACAGGGAGAAGCGAAGGGAGCAGGACAAGGACAGGGCTCTCAAGAAAAGCTAAAGAAGCGGAACCATTTGGAGCGACCACAGCTACTGCGTCAAATGGAGCAACTCCTTCAAGTGGAGCCACCACCAACACGTCCACATGCACGTGGGACTCAGGGACGTCCATGGCAACGACAAGCAACAGGACGGACACCAGTGGTACGCAGGCCAGCACCGCACAACAATCCGTTATATCCAGGAGTGAAACGGTGGTCGAAAAAGTAGGTCAAAGGACCGAAGAAGTGGCATCGTTAAGGACAGTAATCGGGCACACTAGTGATAAAGGGTCACAAAGAGGTAGTAGGTCATCGCGATCGGCGAGGCTGAAAGCCGAATTAGAGGCGCGGATTAAATTCGAACGCTCAGAGCTCGAACGAGCACAGGCAGTTGCTGCCTTAGCCAAGTCTCAATTGGAGTTGGCACGACTCAACCGAGAAGAGGAGATCGACTCGAGTGAGGATGATGAAGAGCGGAATACTCAGTTGGAACCTTTCGTAAGGAGTTGGGTTCAGCAGACCATAATGAGCGCGCCGGTTAGTGTAGCACAACCCGATATTGCTGATAAGGAAGCGTGTAAAGGATCACGCCGCAAAGGGGCGGAGATCGAGCGCAACCAAGGAAATGCACAGAAAACACACGCGAGTGAGGTGTCAGAATTGACCGAAGCGATTGTGAGTGCAATAAAAATAGCGGGTAAAGATAAGTCTTCCCAGCTTCATTCCCTCCAGGAATTACCGGTGTTCGATGGAGACCCGGGTGAATGGATAATTTTCAAAACGGTGTTTGAAGACACAAGAAGCCAATTTTCAGGGGTGCAAAATGTTGCACGCCTTAGGAGGGCATTAAAGGGCACCGCTAAAGAGGCGGTAAAGTCGCTGTTATTTACTTTGTGTGAACCTGAAGAAATAATGAACGCTCTCGAAAGAAGATTCGGTAGGGTTGAGATGCTCATTCTAGCCGAAATCGAGAATGTAAAGCGTATGCCAAGATTGGCAGAAGATTGCCGGAATAAAGGATCTTTTGCAAGTCGTATTACGAACGTGGTTGCCACGATACAAGCGTTGAATCAACCACAGTATTTGTACTCACCGGAGTTAGTGAGCCGCATAGTGGAGAAACTCGGAACTATGATTAAATTTAAATGGTTTGAATATCGAGCTCAGTATCCTTTGGAGCCAGAGATACAGAAGATGGCCAAGTTTTTAAATTTATTGAGTGAACAATTTGGAGCGTCCTTAAACAATGAAAATGCGCCTGAAAAAAGGAAGCGTCCTGAATTCAGGAAGCAAACTGTACACACTGCAAAGGGAGGTGTACGCAGCTGTGCCGTGAGCGAGCGCTATATGCGCCGAAGTAATTCGAGCGAGCGTCTAGAACGCCGAAATAGTAAAGGGCACAACCGACAAGTGGTTATGACAACCCAGGATAAGCCTGTAAGTCGGGTAACACATAAGTGTGTTATATGCAACAAGGAGCACTCTATAGTGAGTTGTTACAAGTTTAAGGACATGAATATTCGCGAGAAATGGGAAGCGGTCAAAAAAGCGAAAGTATGTTTCCAATGTTTGTCACCTAACCATAGGAGGTTAGAGTGCAAAGCGAAAAAATGTGGTGTAGAGGGATGTAGAATGTCACATCATCGAATGCTACACCGATACCCCAATGAAAAAACCTCGCCACAAGGGGACGAGGGGGGTAAAAATGCTCAGATTACAACTGTTAGTACAGTGAATGCACTGGCATGTGCATACTTAAAGATTATACCGGTCGAGTTGTATAGACCTAGAGGAAAGGTCAGGACAACAGCTCTTCTGGATGAGGGATCGACCATGACACTCATAGAGGAGTGTATGGCTCAGAAATTAGCGCCTCGCGGACGTAAAGAGGGATTACGTATCGAAGCCGTGGGAGGTAAGCGAATTAACGACGACAGTTCGTATCGCTTAAACGTTAAGATAAAAGGCATTTACTCGAGCGACTTAGAAGAGATAAGTGTACAAACAATTAAGTCAGTTAACCTTTCTCCGCAGTCGGTAAGCCGAGAATTATTGCAACGGTGTTCTCATTTGACACCGATTAAGGATGAGTTGATGTATGAGAGGTCCAAACCTACCATATTAATTGGTCAGGACAATTGGCATCTCATAGTTACTCGTGAATTAATTTCAGGAGGTAAGAACCTACCTGTAGCATCGCTCACCAAACTTGGATGGGTTTTACATGGTCACATATCGGTTGGTATTAAACCGATCAAGATCGTTAACCACATTTCCACCAAGAAGGAGGAAGATATGGATAAATTGATCAAGGATTATTTTAGTTTGGAATCTCTGGGAGTGTCGGCTAGAAAGCCAGCGAACGACCCAGAAGAACGAGCCTTAAGTATTTTGAACAAAACGGTACGTCGTATACCTAATAATAGGTACGAGACTGCTTTGTTATGGCGCACAGACAATGAGTGCATGCCGTCGAATAGAGCGCAGGTTGAAAGTCGCCTGTTGAATATTGAAAAAAAGCTCGACAAAAATAGCGAGTTGAAAAAGGAATATGAGAAGCAAATTGAAAATCTCATCGTTAATGGTTACGCAGAGAAAGCGAACCATATTCCCATATCCCCACGTACGTGGTACCTTCCTCACTTCGCAGTGACTCACCCACAAAAAAGGAAAATAAGGACAGTTTTCGACGCCGCCGCAAAGACAGGCGGACGTTGTCTCAATGATGCATTGTTAACCGGACCGGACTTATTGAAGTCGTTGTTCGGAGTTCTGCTACGATTCAGAGAAGGAAGCGTGGCAGTAATGGCAGACATTAAAGAAATGTTCCTGCAAGTGAAAATCCGGGATGAAGACAGGGATAGCCAGCAGGACAACGCACATATCTATCCAGAAGCAGCTTCCGCTACGGAAAGCAATTTTTATATGGATGACTATCTACAGGCATTTCCCGACGTGACGACGGCCGAAAGGATAGTAAACGATATGTGTGAATTACATAAACATGCTTCTTTCGAACTGAGGGGATGGGCTAGCAACCGACCCGAAGTTTTAAGTAAAATGGAAAATAAATATAAGAGCGACAGTGCTTCGCTGGGAGATAAAGAGCACACAGAGCGCACGTTAGGTTTGATTTGGAATATCAAACGGGATATAATAAGTTTCTCCACAAGTCTTCGTAACACACCGGAAGAGGTGATGGAAGGTTTACGACCGCCTACGAAGAGGGAGATAACTAGCGCTGTGATGTCAGTTTTCGATCCTTTGGGACTCGCATCACCCATAACGATTCAAGGGAAGTCGCTGATCCAGCAGGTATGGAGGACAGGCATCTCTTGGGATGAAGAAGTTTCACACGAATTACACGTGTTATTTTGTAAATGGATATCGGAAGTGAAGAAATTAGGTCATTTAGAGGTACCTAGACCCGTTGCTGAAGGCATCGGCAAGGGAGAGTTACACACTTTCACGGATGCTAGTGAAAAAGCATACGCTGCCGCGGTGTATTACGTCACCACGGACGAGCTAGGAATAAGGCGGATTACGCTGATCGCCGCAAAGGCAAGAGTAGCGCCATTGAAACCAATTTCGATTCCAAGGCTTGAATTGCAAGCAGCTCTTATGGGCAGCAGGCTGGCTGCCTTGGTTAGTGAAGAGAGCAAGTACGAGATGTCCGAGAGAGTATTTTGGACAGACTCACGTACAGTGTTAGCGTGGATTAAGTCAGATCCTCGCGCTTTTAAACCATTCGTTGCTCATCGATTGGCTGAGATCGAAGATCACAGTAAACCATGTGAATGGCGATGGGTTCCAACGTCACAAAATGTGGCAGACGACGCCACTAGAAATTTTCCTTTCACCTTCGATGTAAGTCATCGCTGGTTTCAACGACCTGAATTCCTCAGGAAAAGTCCTGATTTATGGCCCAAGCAAGTGGACACCATAAAAGGCTTAGAAACAGGTGAAGAAAAATCGCCAAAGGGCGTAAATGCGTTAAGAAAGCAAGAACCGTTAAGTCTACCCGACTACGGACGATTTAACAGCTTTAAGAAATTCCTTGGGGCAACTACACGTACCTTACAAGCGGTAGAAAAATTCAAGAGTTTAAGAAAGTCGGTTAAAGGACCCGACGACGCAGCCGAAAAGTCGGTTATGTGTTCCAACAAAGTTTTAGCAAAGTCGGTTAAAGGACCCGATGGCGCGTTGGACATAGCGCTCTTGAAAAAAGCGGAATTATTAATTTGGAAGTTCGTTCAAGACGAGTGTTTTTATTCGGAAATAAAATGCTTGAAAGCAGGCAAAAGTGTTGAAAGAAGTTCACGCTTAAGTAAATTATCTATGGAAATAGGAGAAGATAACTTACTCCGTTTAAATGGACGATTACCTTTCAAGTCTAATTTGACCGAGGAAAGTAGAAAACCCGTCATATTGGACGGTAAACACGAAATCGTTAAAATGATGATTAGAGAAGTTCATCATCATTTTGGACATGCCAATCACCAGACGGTGATGAATGAGGTGAACCAGAAATTTTATGTCTTGAACTTACGTAATGTAGTACGAAGTGTGTCACATCATTGTCAGTGGTGCAGGACATACAGGTCAAAACCGCAGAACGTGCCACAAGGAAATATTCCTCTGGAGAGAATAGCTCATCATGAACCACCTTTTACATGCTCAGCTGTGGATTATTTCGGTCCTATGAGTGTGACTATAGGAAGGCGACACGAAAAACGTTGGGGTGTTTTATTCACGTGTCTGACCACCAGAGCAGTACATCTGGAATTAGCAGCCTAATTGACACCAGCGTCAATGATAATGGCGTTGAGGCGATTTATCGCCAGAAGAGGAAAACCAGCCGTTATATACAGCGATAACGGGACAAATTTCAAAGCTGCGAATAAGGGATTATTGAAAGCATGCGAAGAATGCCATGAGGGCATGAAAAATGAGTCATTTAAGAAATACATTAAATGGAAATTTATACCTCCGGGAGCACCGCACATGGGTGGCGCCTGGGAGAGGTTAGTAAGATCGATTAAAATTGCGTTGACCGCTACGCTCAGAGAAAGGAGCTCACGAGAGGAAATTCTACATACGTTGCTTTTAGAAGCAGAGCACACAGTAAATTCCAGGCCTCTGGTAACATTCAGTATGGATAGTCCTGAAGAGGGTTTGACACCCAATCATTTTCTTCTGGGACGCTCATGTGGTGATCGACCACCTGGATTATTTCTAGAGCAGCATCTGACGGGTCAACTCAATTGGAAAGCTGCACAGAGGTTAGCCGACCATTTTTGGACAAGGTGGCTGAAGGAATACATGCCTACCTTAATACCGCGAACAGGTAATAACGGAAAGTTCATGGAACCTAAAGAAGGCGATATTGTTTTGATAATAGATCATTCGTTGCCACGAAATACGTGGCCGAAAGGCAAAATTAGTAGAACGTTACCGGGACCAGACGGTCACACCAGAGTGGTTGACGTCATTACTAGCACAGGTATCTTGAGGAGACCTACATCCAGAATAGTAGTCCTGGTACCCGCGACGCCTCCCAAATGATGGTGCTAACGCACGGGGGGGGAGATTGTTGGCGACGCGCCTATAAGAATGTTTCAGTTTATTAAGTCAACCGATGACGAATAACTTTTCAAAGACTTATTGTCCAATTAAAATGTTCTGATAAGAAAATGCTTAGTTAAATCTTAAAGAAATGTCGAATTAATGGTATGAAGGTCTTGGGTTCGACTCCCAGGCCGGACTAGTTTACTGTTTTCTAAGTAATATCTTTCAATAAATTCATATAGGGAATTTTATGTTATAAATTATGTTACCGGATTTGTTCCCCGGTTGAAATCGTCTTTCCAACGATGTAAATTCAAAGGAATATTAAAGTGAAGTTAGAGATCGGATTGGTTCCCCGGTCGAGATGATCACTCTGTGCACAAACAGAATTAACGGAAGTTAATTGCATAAGTATTGTCTTGTATAAGTATGATATGTTTTGTACGAAAACAAATGCCTATTTGTTATGATCGATTAATGAGAACATTCACTTGTATTGTTATCTGATAAGAAACATGATAACTGATAAGAATCTTATCAGAGATAGTTTCGTACAGTTTGAAAATTATGTAGAAGCACTTGTTTACATAATATTGTTAAAATTAGTGTATTTCAGACTTTCATTTTTTCTGATAGCCGAGAGCCGTGCAAAGTTAGTTGTTCAAATAGTGTGAGTTCACGGAAGCACGCTGGCCACGCCCTTAGGAGGCCGAATATGTAAAAATTTAAAATGTTTGTAATTTCAGCAATTTATGTAAAAATGACTTGTAAAACATTTCAGATTGATTGTACGTGCTAAAAAGGTGAATTCTGTGTTATTTTTATGTGAAAATTCCTGTGTATAAGTGAAATAATGATAGTTTTGTATAAGAAATTTAAAAGTGTTTTAAATAGTGAAATAAATAGAGAAAATGTAAATTAAACTATTGTATTAGTTAACATATGTATAAATTAAAGTGGGAAACATTGTTTTAACTTTCTGTGTTAAATATTTAAGAAGTTTGGATTTTGAATTTGTGATTAAAATAGGCATGTTTTGTTTTATAAATTAAAGGATTTTTGTGATACGAAAAAATAATATATGTTATGGTGTAGATATTGTTTTGTGCTATCTAAATAGATAACTTGTATTTATGTATGACTTATGTGAATAAAGAAATTAAGTGAAACGTGAGAGAGTAATAGTACAAATTCATGTAATTAAGTTGCGCAGGCACGCGAATGGCGCGGCTCACTTTCGCGTATAGCTCTGGGGGTAGCTTAGTGAACGGGTTTTATTGCAATTCGTTCGGGGAAAATAGTTCGGGGAAATAGTTCGGAAAAATAAGAAAATCCTTCGGGAAAAGTGAAAAACCAGCAGTCAAGAATAAGTGTAGGGAAGTGATAGGGAAAAGTGATTACTCTCTCACGGAACGGTTTGAAGATAATTGCTGTTTTATTCCCAAGTAATTCATCCCTAAAGTTATACAGTCCACATCGAAGAATTAAGGCGTCGGGACCGGGACGACTTCGGAAGACCCGTAATCCCCGTCTGAACCTACTTGCTGAAAAAGAAAGAGGTTATCGCCCTAGTGCGTTACTCCGTTGCGGAGATCACATACGTTGTTCCCGAACCCAACGTAGGCGTTATAGGAGGCCGGATCGAGAGAAGCCTCGATTCCTCCCTTCTGTTTCTTTATCGTACGTTCCAGCCCGTCTGGTTCGTTTTAAATTGATCCTTCCGAACCTGTTTCCTTTTCAATTTAATTATCAGTACCTGGATGACCGAGCTTTGTTCGGTATTTTTTTGGAAATCGTGTTTTTTGTAAATTATATTTTGATACAAATTACATACTGATGAAATAAGAACAAAATTTTTTGATCTTCTTTGTCATTATTTTTCGTATTAAAAAATATACTAAAAAAAGGCCCAAAATAATATATTTTCTCACAAAAGGAGCAACTTGAAAAAAAGGAAAAAGAGTCAGACCGGAGACATTTGGACTCGAACCGGCGTTCTATGATTTCAGGATAGCCGGATATCCCATTTGAGCTGTTATAATCTTTTAGGAACCGGCAAAATTTACTTTCGTATTCTAATGATATTGCAGCAGTTTTTCATTGCCTAAAAACATGGATAAAACGACATTTTTTAAAGTCCTTGCTAGATCGATTTATTGCCCCCGAAACCCCCTACTTTTCTATGAAGAAGTTTGGCATTATATAATCAATATGACTATACTCTTTCCTCTAGTGCAATAAAAAAAACTGTTATCCTATGAATATTTATTTATAATCTACGTTCATTTCGTACGCCATTTTCGCGTGAATGTTATTGTGTTGATTTTTGGATTTTCTAGTGTTTTATTTGTGTTTTAGTATTGTGTTTTATAATAAAATTGCATGTAAAGTTTTTCTGTAAATATAATTTATCTTTTTACGTAAATAATTTCGAGTAAAACCTAATTTTTGTTTAGACCAACAGATAAAAAAGTTTGGATAGATTTTATAATGCTAAACTTACTACTACTAACTAAACTAACTAAATGTAAGGTTTAATGGTTTTAAATGCTGTGGGTGGGTGCGGTCGCATGCGACCTGCTCGGGATTTGCCGGGCGCATATGACTGCGTGGGATTTTTATGGCGCTTAAAGGGTTAAAACAAAGATGGTAGAAATAGGTAAGATGGTGCTATCCACCCAGGCGATGGTGCTATCCACTAGGCAGATAGGATTTACGAAAAATAAAAAAAAAATCGAAGACGTGTGAAGTGCTTGCATTGGTGCAAGCGGTGGACACTTCGTTGCCTTCAAACCCTTCAAAAGTGAGAGGAGGCCTGGGCACAGCAGGGGGGCGTACAAAGGCTGTACCTTTACGTTATTATACTTCTTTTACGAGGCATTTCATATTAGTCCCCAGGGAAGACAGCACACCGTTTTTTTGTTATTCATAATTGAGGATAAAACGTAGGCGTTTATGAACGACAACATCCACTTACTATCAGGCGCGCTCGCTTGTCAACATTACTTTTATTGAAAGTGTTGACAACAAAGAAGTTTTAGTTTTATTATTTTCTTTTATAATCTTTTTATTCTTTTTTTTTCTAAAATATGTCAATTTATTCTACAATTAATACAAGTAATACATTATTTCTTAATACTTTCCGACACAGAGGCACCCTTTTAAAAAGTTTTACAAAAGGTCTGATTATTTAATTAAAAGATGTGGGCTGCTGCCCTCCCCACCCACCTTTAGAACTAAAAAAATATGGTCAAATGTAAAGCAACCAGTCTTATTTATTGTACAGTCGATAGCTCGTGGAGCTTTACACATTGGAATTTGTACTGTTCTTATTAAAATCGCCGTAGAGGTAGGACTCGCATCAGAAGTGTAAAGTTCCAAGTGCTCTTGTACTACGCTTTCCCATTCTTTACATACCAATTTCTCCCTCCACCCTTCCCCCATCGGCTGGCGGCACCCTTGCAGACGTGTACATTCGGATTATTAAGTACTAGGAGAACATCGTCATCATTACATTTAATGTGGGAATAATGATTGTCCTAATGTTTGCTTCTATATTTATTTAACAATATAGCCCATGTTTTTTGTCTAATTTAAAAATGTTAATTGATTTACTTTATGACACAAGAGTATATCCCAGCGCGGGATAACGTAAAAAAATAAAAACCGGCCAAGAGCGTGTCGGACCACGCTCAGTGTAGGGTTCCGTAGTTTCCCGTCCGTCACAATAAGTGTTCCCACTTATCAGTTTAAAGGTGGGTATCCATTATGTTCGCGCTCCAGCAGCGCTCCTCGCTCCTGCAACTACTCCCGGTAGTGGGTACTGTTGTTTCCATCCAAGTTCAAAATGATTTTCCTAGAAAGTCCTTATAAAGTTCTACTTTATAGATTTTTTTCATATTTTCTAAACTTATGGTTCAAAAGTTAGAGGGAGGGGACACATTGTTTTTTACTTTTGGAGCGATTATTTCCGAATTTATTGACATTATCAAAAAAATGATTTAAGTAAACCCCTATTCATTTTTAAATACCTTTCCAACAACATATCGTATCAACATACGTTAGGGTTGAAATTAAAAAAAAATCCCTTCTCACTTTACATATAGGGGGGCTACCCTAATAAAACATTTTTTTTTCAATTTTTATTATACCACTTTGTCGGCGTGATTGATACACATATTGGTACCAAATTTCACCTTTCTAGTGCTAACGGTCACAGAGATTAAGCGAGGACGGACAGACGGACAGACAGACATGGCGAAACTGTAAGGGTTCCTAGTTGACTACGGAACCCTAAAAAGCATAGATTACTGACTAGTAAAGAAAATTACCATCTGACACAAAAATCCACAAAATATGTAGGTTAAAGTTCGCATCGTTTAAAATACGACTGTCTTGCCAACTGAAAAGGTACATTTTTCGGAAGTCGAAATTAGCAGGTGCTCGAAATCTTTACGTAAAATATGATTCACATTTTGAAAAGCCGAAATCACGTCTTGTATTCAGAAAATTCTAATAGTTAATTGATTATCATTTTTAACATCACAATAATTCTTAATTTTTCTTTTACTACATTGAACTTAGTTGAAAAATGAATGAAAATGCAAATAATAAGAGCGTTGGTAGAACAGGTGCTAAGGGCTCTAGATTAATTTACGCAATAGGCAAGCAACTTGGGTGCAATAGCCGCTGATATCAATGAAATTGTTAATTGCAGTTTTGAGCGGTGGGAATGGAAAAAATTGTTAGTAAACATACTCTTGTCTGGAAGTGTATAGGCTGTAACTTTACTTACATTAATAATAATTATAGGATATTTTCAATTACATAAAACCACTGCCGGATTAGCCAAGATAACATTTTACGATGGTTACACCTTAGACCACTATAGAAGTATAAATGATGAGTCGTGTGATAACGTTCAGATATGTGATTCCTATTCATTTATATACGCTTTTATTAGGTTCGCGTGTATCTATCTATCCATCTAATTAACGGAATATTTTAATGTTATTTTCACCAAATTCTAGAAGCCGCTTAATATGAAAATTTGCATTTCTGTCAGGGATCGATGAGTATTATAGTATACTATTTAATAACTTTATGCTAGTATCTTGATCTGGATCACCAGGACAAAATAAAATAATTCTCTGGATCATCATAGCTCATGATATATGCATGTTGTCAGAGTTTTCTTTTTTTAAGTCTTACATTATTATGAAGTCGTATAAAATTTACTGACTGACTGACTTCAACTATGCCAATCCTATGGAAATTATTGCTACGCTTGGCTTGAGATGAACTTTAAGTAGGGGAGTCAATTATATTGCATATTAAATAGACTATAATGATATCAATGTTAAAGATTTTATAGTTACTTTGCAACCATCCGCTCAATAAAATAAAATATGTGTCTTACCTAGTTTGAAGCGCACCTCCCGCCCTCCAATTGCGTGCACTAATCATGTCACCACAAGTCCCAGCATCACTACTCCCAACACCACTTCTCCCAACACCGCTACTCTAGGAAAGACACCATCAACGATAATATTTACAATTACAATGGTAATGATTATTTTGCATATCTTTTATATTTTTAACGTCAGCTAAGTTATGTTAAAGCGAATCATTAAAACAAAACGTAGAATAAATCTTTACGTTAATAAGTAGCATGTCTTAAAATTTGTCTTTGGCTGTAAGATCGTTTGATCGTTTTATACTGATGGGTCAGAGGACACAAAGGAATTTATTCAATATTTACGTACAGCCCAGGGTCAGAGGCATTACCGCCAAATGGTGGTAAATAAACTGAGGCTGCAAAAAGATTTTAATGTAAAAGATATTACATCTTTTAGAGCAATCTTCATGACTTGTCAATTCTAAAAGATGCATTACAATTTCAACGCTCTAAAGACTAGGGTATTATCGTTTTTAAAGGTTATTGAAATGATGTGTTTATAAACGACTTCTTATATTTATCCACAAAATAAAATGAAAAGTTGGGATCAATTCCTGGTCAGGCCAAATAAAATCAGTTATTGAGTTTTCTGTCAAGAAATTCTCAGTAGCATCTCGGAATTAGCTGTGTTTAACCCTAGTGTTTGGAAAATACGTTAAACCGTATCTTATTGGATCGATGTCCAGTCGTGTTAAATTGACGTCCTATCGGACTATGAAAGTTTGGAAGCAGAGTATACTCCTGTGCTTGCGTATACCCGAGGGCACTATAATCCCGTCCTGCGCAGAAGATGGCCAGTCTCTATTAATGTCGGTCCGTGGAGATAGGACCTGGGTGTCCGTAGTGTACTATGAGTAGGTACCACCTGCTTATCTGTTTCTGCCATCAAGCAGCCGCGCACACACTGCTTTCGTCTGGTCTGATGGGTATAGTCATAATATGTTAATAATTAATTAATTTAAATTTTTTGATGCTGATAATATTGTGAGTCTCAGTCCATGACGAAAAATGAGACAATCAATTTTTCTATGGAGAATAGAGAATATTAGTTTTACTGCATCTAAACGGAGTCCTGAGAAATTAACAAATAAAATATGAATCTAACAATAACCTAAAAACAAACTGAAAGCGATTTTCTAGTAGTATTCATCGGTATTATAAGTTAAAATAGTGCACACTTGAATAATAGTACATATAAAACTAAGCTGTAGGTATATTCAGCATTTATAAATATTTCAAAATCGATGTAAAACCTTTCACTAGTTCCAGCAAAACATAGTGCCTGTCTATGCACAAATGTCGTATGGATTCTAAGTTTGACATGTACTGATTGATTGTGAGTTTAATTCTAAATACCAAGATTGCTAAGGGATAATGTCTATTTATATTTATGATATTACCAACACACAGTAAGAAATGTTTTAAACTGGTTGTATTACAAAAAACAAAATATAATTTAAGTAGGTAACTCTATTTATTATTGTAAATCATAATTTATTTAAGTATTCTATTAACAGTAGTAGGTACAGAAACAGAAACCTTTTATTCAATTTAGATTGTAAATTATACTTATTGAAAGTCACTTTTTTAATTTACCACTGTTTCGAAAAAAGCCTCTGACCTGAAGAGAACCAGCAAAATACCCAGTGGGTATTTTAAAAAAAAGCCAGCTTACAATCATGTATGTCATAATTAACAACACAGAACAAATTAGAAATAGCTCGGTAGCGATCACCTTACCCACGGGGTACAAGTAGTTACAAGTAGACAATACCGTTAGCCATAAATTCCTTTATACTATAATAACCCCTTAGTTTAGTTTAGTTTAGTTTGCGACGGGCTGTTTTCCGCAACTCCACGTCTATGCGCGTATTTTGCGTGTGGGCAGTAATAATGTGATTATTCGAGCCATGAAATCTCCCCGAAGAAGCTCAACAGTCCCTTGATGTTGCATGCAACTACGGGGAGTAATCCCGGCGTGCCAAGATGTTTAGCCCTGTACGTATCGACCTCCGGACATTTCAGTAGCACGTGGGCCGCCGTTTCTTCCTCCCCCATACATGCCCTGCACAGGGGACTATCTGTAACACCTATAGTAAATAAATGTTTGTTAAAGGTGCCGTGTCCTGTGATAGCACTTGTTACTATCCTGATCTGCGGCTTGTTCAGTCTCATTAAAACTTTGGTTAAGCGACTGTTTATATCAGTTAGGGCCTCCCAAGCTTGTCTACAGTCTACTAGATTTTTCCAAAGCTGAGAGTGTTGATAAGTGAAGTGTCTACGTACCAGTGAACGAACGTTACCAAAGGGGATTGGTATGATTGGTAGATAGGATAGAGCCGATCCTCTTCTGGCCAGTTCGTCCGCTGCATCGTTGCCTCTGGATCCACTGTATCCCTTTATCCATTGCAGAGTTAGTAATAACACCTTTTATACAAACTTAATTTAATAAATTTTTTGAACTTTGATGATTGACTGACATATATAGACAGGAGCGGTGTCAAGACATTGTTTTAATATGTTTTGGTTGATTAGTAAGTAGTATACATCATAATAAAATGACTAGGAATTAACATGCCTTATCTATGTTATTACACAATGATAAATAGTGAGGAAGTAAGATGTTTTAAACTGTTTGTGTAAGGATTACAAAAACACAGGCTTAATTTAAATGTATTTATTACTAGCGATGCGCCTTAGCTTTGCACTGGTGATTTATGGATCTCGACAACAGTGCCATCTACCGAGTCCAAATGTAAATATAAACCATCTAGGGATCCATCCAAACACACACAAACATTTTCATTGAAATTGGTTGGATGGTTTCTTATGTTTTGTCTATAACGGACATAGGTAGAAACATTTTAGTGTTAGATATATTTCTGAAGGTTTTTTGAAAATAACTTGATGGTAACATGTACATTTATGATATTGTAAGCAATCAGAAGGAATTTTCAATTATAAGAGATATGATATAAGACTGTTGTCTTCAATATCCATACACTTTTTGTCTCTGCAAGCTTTCAGCCTGCAAGGCATACATATTTGTTCTAAGCGATCTACCTGAAAAAAAGTTAATGACAATTGTAAAGGTGTCTTAACTAAATAATAATTCATATCTTATTATTTTCTATATTATGTAGGAATTAAAAGGACATTTTTATTAATAAGAGATTTGAGATAAGACTATGCCTTCAATGTCAATAAACTGTATTTACATATTTCTGTGAGCATTTTCCTATATCTGCCTTTTCATATGTTAAATAATAAAGAAATTATTATAAATTATACAGCATTAATCAGCTCCAGCTGACCAAATACAGAAGCAGTAATTATTGAATAACATCAATGATATTCAACCATGTAAAAGTTGTCTCACATTTTATTTTTACTGGTTTCATGTACATAGAAGACAAAAATATTATTGTTATATTAAGTATATCTCATTCTAGATGACAAAATAATATTCCTTTCTGCACAATGAACAACACAGCTGTCTAAGCATAATAGATACAACCATTACACTTTTTTTATGCAAACTATTATTATTAAACTTTATATTTGCTTCTAGTACAAATAATTACTACAATTTTACACATAAATATATGTACCATTTATATCGCCTATCTACTATGGCTGGTAAAAATCCAGGATCCGTGTCTGGCTTAACAAAAAAGCCATTTAGTATTAAGCAACTTGCTATACATAAGGTACTTACCTATTTGTACACAAATGCAGTTATATGAATTGCTCTTCAAAACCCTCTTTAAGTCCCTCGACCCAAAGATTCTAATTTTTTTAACATTATAATAACTTCTTTTGTGCATTTATTCTATTTATTATTTAATTTAGATTTTACTAATGAAATAAACTTAATACTTTGTCACTTTTAACAAACTGTTGTGAGATCGACGTTAAGCAAGGTGTTTTGAAATGTGGACAGGAGGAACTTTTTATGGAAGGTGCGTTACCAGGGAACGTATACAGCATTAGGAAGATTGTTCCTCCGCCTAGATCGGAAACGATTGTTCCGGTTAGTCTTCCTCGAAACGCTGGGCAAGCTCACCGTTGTGTACTTGTGGAAAGGGTAAACAATGACCTTCCATGGAAAGTAGCTCGAACCTTGGTCAGGACCACTGACATCTCAGGAGTACGTCTAGTGTAGTCTTAATAATAGATTTTCACAACCCAGAATAGGTGTAAATTAATAAATTCTTACATTCTATTTGCGAATTTTACTACAAAAACTACTAAAAGAAAAAAACATACGTACTTGTGTCAATTAATATTTGGCTAACCCATGAAGTTATAGATAACTATAACTTCATGGGCTAACCTTTCTGATAATTGATAATATCCGTATTTTCTACATTAGTTTTTAATAATGCTTGTAAATAAAACTTCATTTTGTTCTTCCTGGTTCTTCCCATAATGATGCGACTCCAACTATGTTTTATTTCACTCGAGTGAATCGAGTGAATTTGTCCAACTCGAAAATCGATAGAAAATATATTTTACCGAGTTACCGAGTTAACTCGGCGCATTGTATAGATTCAGAGGGTGCTATATAGATATTACTTCACTAATTTACTTGTATATATAATAAGTCGCTGAGGGTGACATCACAAGTTGCGTCCAAATTGAAACTTGCATCTGGCATGTTGTAAACAAACCTGAACTTAGTTTTATTTATGATATTGATTTATAGTTTTAATTTCATGTTGCCACATATTACTTATTTATAAAGGTACATTTTTAAAAATGGTTTAACTAAAGTAATCGCTACTCTCAACTCTAGTGATAAACTTTTCTGTAAATGGTTGATTTACTCAAAAACTAGTGTACAACTAGAATGACATACATACATACTCTTAAATTAACGCGAGTGGCTCGAGTCACAAAACTCTACTCGAATCGCATCTTTATCTTACGGCCAATGCAGTGTTTGTCTACAATTTAGTGATTAAATCGACTTACTAATTCGAGCAATTTATTGATATATTATGTAATAAATAAATTGATATTAGGTAATATGTATATAATGTTGTATCAATTTATGTTATATATAATATAAATTGATTATATATACTTCGGATAGTCAAATTATTAATAACATTAAGACTTACGTCATAACGTTAGAGTGATATTATTTTATGAAGATGTCGATACGCATACCAAAAATAATATATAACTACCTATTAAGTGTAGTAATAATAATTGTGTTGTATGGAAGAATAATTATAAAAATAATTTGTGACATATTGACACAGCTTCGTTCATCTAATTTGAATTGTTTAACTCGAGCTCAAAATCGAGTTACCTGAATTTCAACTCGAGCCGATTTTTTCCGAGTTATCACGGCACATCTCTAAGACAATAATTTTTTAAATATTACATTACCTTAGCCAATGATCAGAACACGAATGTCAAAACAACTAATTATTTTTTTCAGATTTCTTGTTTCCGTTTACATTTTCGAAAAATCTATAGGCCATTTACTATTATAATTTGGTGTCTTTTTTGGTGCAAATACCATTAAACAACGTTAATATTTCTAGTGGGCCCAAAAATGATTGTCTCGCATTGGGTTTTAATATATAGTTTAATGAGGGAAATGAGAATTTACTAAGTATTGTTTTGAAAAATTGTCCATCTTGATCATGTATGTACGCGAGCCGTACACGTGAAAATTATGGTACAATTAAATAATGATTAATATGAGCTAAAATACTATAAATTTAAAGAAGTGAAAGAAATAATATTAGCTATTGTATTGATCATGTATGTACGCCATCCGTGTACGTTAAACAAATGGCACAATTATTAATAATAGTTAAAATACAATGGGGTGAAATGAAAATAAATAATGGTTAACCAAGAATGACGTAAATATATAGTGTAATAAAAAGAGAATTATTTAAAAATATGAGAATGATAATATTAATGTATTATAAATATATTTTGTATTAGATAAGTAATCAAGTGACAAAATGAGGTGACTTAGTGACTAGATAATTACCTAAATGGTTAAGATATCGTACGAATAGTTTGTAATTGTTCGCCAATGTATTATTCCTGATTTTGACAAATAAGTCAATATGTTGTGTATTTTTGTGTTTTTAAACAAATAGAGGTAACAATTGAGTACACAGTTTTCTGTTTCAATGTATATATAAATAAAGAGGGTTTACTTCATAAGAAAAATTTAAAGAATTTTGTTTGATGGGTTGCCAAGGTAGAAAAGGTCAAGGCTAAGAAAAGGAACTGCCAACAAAGCTTTTGTTTCTTAAAGCAATTTGCCAATATATATAAAATGGAAGAGGCTTGTTTAACGTAACTTGATCTACTTGTAACTTGTTTATTACATAGCAATTGTTAATTACTTACTTAGAATAGGAATAGTATATTATGTATCAAAAAATAGCATTGTATTATATTTTTTATTCTTTTTGTTGTTGGGAGTTGTAATGTTGTAGCCCACACGAAACAGCTATATATAAGAGTTGAGTTTGTAATGAAACACCTGAGCAGTTCTCACCAAAATTGTACCACCTTCAATTTAGATGTCCTTTAAGTTCGTGTTTATTTTGTGACTACATAAGACACCATATTTATCAGATTTTTTTAAATCTTTTAAAGTCATATCTATAGATATAATTAATCACAAATAAAATACTACCAGAAGCGTTTAAAAATAATAAAATATTTATTTTCTAAAACCTGTTTATTTTTTTGTATGGATTGTAGATTGTCCTATCCCCTATCACATGATTTGAAAATTGATTTTACCAAAAATTAAAACTTTAGGAGTACATCTTTCCATTTTGATTAATCACATCACTATTTATTTACACAATGGTACCTTTGTACATGTATTTACTTATTTAATTTATTAATATTTTCAATTTATTTGTTGTCCTAGATTTTACTCAATTTTGATTATCAACATTGTTACCATGATATTTCTCATATTTTGTAAAAATTACTACTTTTTTGGATGTTTTTAATGCTGTGTAAACATTTTTCTCCATGTCGAAGTCCTTTCATCTTAAAATAGGTAGTAGGCTGACATGTATTCTGTGTCAAACAATTCGTGCACGAGTGTCGTGGGTACCGATTAAACTCAAACTTCTTACTGGACTTTAAACGGTATGTACATACTTTATTAAAAATAACATTTTTCCAATGATTTCTATGTGCATTCACTCTTGTTTTCACTATTTTTTACAACGTTAGCTAATAAAATAATATTTTTAGGCGGTGAAGAATCCCATAACCTCAAATTTTGTTACCTCAATTTTGTTACTTTTGAGTAGGTAACGTATATGTTGATCTAATTAGTAACACAATTGATACCATTAAGGGACGAATACATTAGCCTACTGTCAACGAATAGAAAATATTAGAATATGAAATGTATGTTTAACGTTAGGTAAGTATTTGTTTTTCGCTCTCGTATAATCTGCTGAATATATTTAATTGAAATCCAGAACGAATTTCATGTTGGCGATGCCATACATAGTTTTTAGCCATGATTTATTTTAAACAGACTTCCAAAAAAAAAAAAAACACCACGCAAATCGACCTACGTGGTCGATTTGCGTGGTGTTTTTTTTTTGCTTTTATTTAACTTGCACTGTTCGTATGTAAGTAAAAATATGTCCGTCAAAATTTGCAAACCATTTTTCAATGTCGGTATCCGATTGAGCTAAAATTTTGCAAGCTCTTTTAGTTTTTATGACAAAGCAGTTTTTTGACAGATTTAACCTGAAGTCACAGACAGGAGTATCTTCTCATAAAGGAACTGCTTAATGGTTAATAGCAACTGAATGAAATTTATTGTGCGTATAAAAGCTTACCCGCAAAAATCCATTCTAACTTTTTATTAAATAAATCACCAAAGTAAATTTAAATTATAATATAGAAAGTTTTTTAAATAAAAAATGGTGAAACAAATGTTCAAATAAACGAAAAACAAACTTTAACGAAGTAATACCTCTTCTCCCTAACTTTCAAAAGCGAAGATTTCATTGAAATCGTGTTTTTGTTTATTTAAACAGTTTTTTATGGAGGTGTTATTGTGCTGAATGAAATCTCAAATAAATGATTTTAATTTTAAGGATATCGTACAAAATAGCACCGCTAACTGCCACGGAAGAAATGAAACGCTATCGAAATAAGCCAGAATAAACCAGAAAAGTTAGAAAAATCAAAACGCAAAAATTTAGAAAGGATGAAGGTTAAACATAAAAAAATCTGAGCTTAGTGACGAAAAACAAAATGGAAAACAAAATCAACAAAAATCATAAAACGTCAATCATTCATTGGAAGAGACAGAAGCGGCAAAGAATCAAGAAAATAAAAAAGATAAAAAAGAGAGCGCGACAAGACATTGAAATATTACAGCAAAATGTTACATAAACTACAAAAATTACTTGAAGAAAACGAAAAAATATTTAACAAAATGTAAATCTTACGGAGCACTAAATAAAAGATTGTACAGTATTAAACTGAAATGATTCTAAAGTAAAAAAAAAACTAGAATAATAGAAATAGCTCTGGTTATTAAACCTTAAATAAATAAATTAAGCCTTAGAAGCATCATTACAACAAATTTATAAAGATTTTAAATGGACGTGCAATGGCATAGATTTAGCATTTTTAGAAATTGCTTTTTGAAATATCAACTTCTATATTATCTGTATTACTAAATCCTTGCATTTTGATGAGAATGGGGACGCATTCTCATTCAAATGAATTAATTAACAACAACAAACGACAGAGTTTTCTTTTATTTAGGGAAATCTACCAATTTCTAGAAATTAAGTCTATTTCCCGTATGTTACATCATAAATTTTAAAATAAAGGGTTGCTTATTTTGATTAAGAGACCTATTATTATTTTCCGTTTATTCCTAACAATGTAAATGGGCCTTAATAATTTCTTGGTTACCAATCATAATCAATTTTGTTACTGTCCATAAAAATAACGAAGGTTTTTAACTGATAAAAATTTTAGTTTTGGACTTTAACTAATTATATTTATTTATTAATACTTGCCGAAAAATTATAATTTTATATCATCAAACAATATTTAGATTTTATTTTTATTTTAAAATACATAGAAAAACATTGTTTGGTTTTAGTCCTAAGTAACACAGTTGAAAATGTTTGTATTGTAATTTAAAAATTAGCAAACTTTTACAAGTAAAATTTTTTTTGGGGGTTTAAATGCCTTCATATGTAATCATATAAAATATTTAACATGGAATAATCAAAGAATTAAATTTAATTAAATGAATTTTGTTTAGTAACAAAATTGAACACGGTAATGCCATGCTCGGAAATAAACCTGTTTTATTCCTAAATGGTATATATTTATTGGTAACAAACATTAAATTACTCAAATTTTATATTACTTTTAGCAAATTCTTTAATAAAATCATTTAAAACAAACACATTTTTAAAAATCGAAAAAAATATTTGCTGTACAAAATTTTTGATAACTGCTCACCTGCGCCCTCCTTTCTACCAAGGAGGGTCGCGTTCGTACACGGCTTAGAGATCTCTAGTTAGACCGTTAAGCCAGTCCCTAAAAGGCGGTGTTTAGTGGGTAAAAGTCTCCACATAACCACGCAGCCGGCTGCGTGGTATGCTATGAGCATTCACCGCCTCCCTTTCCCGCTTTCCGGAAGGTTGCCCATATTTGCTTCGGGCGCAAAAAATGTAACAGCAGTATAATTATAGTCTTAAACTGAGCAACACGTCTCCTTACCATTGACACCTTTCATATATTACAGTCTGAATATAATCTTTGGGAACGTTCGTCCATTACGATACACAATACTTGTTTTGTATGCTCTTTACTATGCTATATTATACTGAATAATTGTGGTAGATACAACACAGAATAAAAATAAATGATTCCAGACCAGTCATGAATATAGAAAGAATTAAACCTTTAGAAAGATCACTGGACGTGGGCCCCAAGAACACTTTTTTTATTTTAACTTTTTAAACTGCTGTAGGAAACTGCTGTTGGAAACTGCTGTAGAAAAAGTAAGAAAAAAACAACTAACTAACTATGCTGCATCAAAACTTTACGGGATTCCAGCATCTACCCTTAGTGATCGAGTTAATGGTAAAACAGGTGTAAAAAGTAGTTCCCTAGGAAGATCACCTGCTATACCTTTAGATATGGAAACCAAACTAGCATCGGGTCTACGTACAATAGAAAAATGGGGTTGAGGCTTATCTAAATCTGAAGTGATTGACATAGTGGCAGAGTTTATAACGAGAAATAAAATAAAAACTCCATTCATAAATGATATACCAGGGAACGATTGGTTTCTTTCGTCCCGAAAGCGGCACAAGCTATCTATTAAAAAACCTCAACCAATAGAGTACCTCCGAAAACGCATGACAGATCCTTTTGTAATACACGAATATTTCACTTTACTAGGAAGCACCCTTGAGAAGTTGAACCTAAACGACCCGCATAGGATTTGGAATTTAGACGAGACCTCTGTATGTTGAGATCCAACAAAAATGAAAGTTGTTGGCGCGGTAGGTGCACCATGCACAAGGACAACGGCTGGATCTGCAAAAGAAAATATTACCGTGTTAACGACTGTCAACGCGGTTGGCATCAAATTGAATCCGTTAATTGTATTTAAAGGGAGCTACGTATATGACCAATGGATGGCAGATCAAAATGAAGAATATGATTTTGAAGTTGCTTATGCTTCTAGCAAATGCGGTTGGATGGAGACCGAAATATTTTATAATTATATGGTTAAGGTCATAATTTCAAGTTTAGGAGAAGAAAGACCAGTGCCCATAATTTACGATGGTCATAGCACCCACGTTGACGAACGAGTCGTAGCATTAGCAGCATAACCATTTTAAAACAGCCTGCTCATACATCTCACTTGCTACAACCTGTAGACTTAGCGGTCTTCAAGTCATTTAAAAGTATTTGGGACAAAAAACTTGTGGAATGGCAACGCCAAAATGTCGGATTTAAAAAGAAAACAGGAACATTTTTTTATATTTTAACGCTATCAAACATGTTGATTTGCCAAGTTTGTCGTAAATTAGGCGATTAAGGTTTAATTTTTTTGTTATATTTGATTTAGGTTTATATGTTATTTTTCTTGTACGGAGTAAGAATTTTGTAATTAAATCCGTGTTTTATTACTTAGTTTTTCTATTTTTTTAATATCCATCAAAGCGCTTTTTAGAAGTAAGTGAATTATATAATATTTCATATTCAAAATCAGTTTATATACCAATACCATAACATTAAATTAATTTGGATACGATATCTACAAGATTGTTCTCAATTTATGCCCAAATTTACAGAGGAGATTCGAAATAAGTAATATAGGCGAATGATGAAAAAATTAATTTAAAATCTCAATAATTGTCTCCTTTTAATCTTTTAAAATTCAGAATGTGTGGTAATGCAATACTTTTTAAGATTGACATCAAAAATATATTTTATTACGGACGCACAAATTCATAAGGGTCGCTCAATTAAAAAACCGTCGCAACATCGCTAGGTACATCTAAGTGCGCCCAGCCGGCCGGCAGCCGACAGTTTTTATCGTGGCCATTATAACGTATGAGTACCATAACTAAATGCCTCATAAATCTCAACAAAATCAGTCAAGCTGCTTAGGAGTAGAACAACTACCCGCACGCACATATCAGAATTGTATATAAAAAGATTATTTATAATGTAAAATTACTATATACTTATATACGAACCTAAAAAAATTTAATAATTTAATACGACACATCGAAAAGGCTATCGCCGTACTGATCCGAGTGAATACATAATTTCTATAAAAACTTGAAAAACGCCGTCATAAGGTCTAAAATAGCGTAGCGCTCGCGACGATTAAAAGCGCTTAGAAATTGTCAGAATCTTAAAATATATTTTTTTTAAATTATTGATTTAAGTAACCAAAATAATAAGCAAGTAAATTATGAATATTGATGTTTTGAATATATTTGAGTGATTCCCAAGCATATAGATTAAGTAATTTCGTTATAATTTCAACTATAGTGATTTTTAGAGGTGTTTTCGCAAATAATTATGATCGAGTCAAAATTATACAATCTTGTTTTTGAACAATCAAATTCAAGATAAAGACATGAATTTACCTATATCAAAATTCCACTTTCGTTAGTGGTGTCATAGTCCTATACTATTCGATGAAAGGAGATGCATTTTTTCACGGTGTCGCCTTAAGAGTTTTCATAGCAATGATGTTATATAATATTTGTTAATAATTATTTTAAATTATTTGCATGCGATATACAGCAAGAAGGCTTTATTAATTATTTTAGTTTAATAATGAGCACCTCCAAGTAATGTAATAGATAATGGAATGATATTTAATTCTGCCAGCTATTATAATAAATAAAATACTGCCAGTTAGTAGCACTTGGCAAAGTGTTTTAGGAAACAATAGCTTTTCTGGCGACAATTCCTTTCTTTAGCCTTGACCTTTTCTATTTTGGCATGTCATCAAACAAAATACTTTAAATTTTTCTAATGCAGTAAGCCCTCTCCATTTATATACTTAAACAGAAAACTGTGTACTCAATTGTTACCTACCTCTATTTGTTTAAAAATACATAAATGCATAGATACAATTAAAGAAAAAAAATATTTCTTATGAGATCTGAAGTATGTTTTTGAAGGTTTTTTAATTAGTCTAAAATAACTAAAGTCGACAGGTATTTGCTTCTGTACGTTAAGTTTTTTAGGGCCAATAATGATTCGATATAAGTTTTGCACATGTCGCAGCTAACTTGCAAGATAGGTACAATGATGTATTAGACCCATCGGCTGAATATCGTTCAGGCCGCTATTTGACAGGGGCGCTGTTTAGTGAAAAGGCCATACTGTTAACCAAAAGCCTAATGAGACGTGTTGGCTGCGATATATACACTAGAATAAATACATTTTAGAGTGACCATATCGGAATATTTAAACGTATAATTGAGCGAGTCCAACGAAAGTGGCGAAAAAAAAATACGTTCGGTGTTACAAATCCTATATACAAAATCCTTTTTTAATACTTTCCATACTTAACTAAAAAAATGGTAGTGGTGATGTAAGAGAATCTACTACCCATATCATCTTGTGGGTATCGTACTAACAAAAATAAAGTCTATGGTTACCAAGTCACTTGCCAAGTCTGGCTTAGTTTCCTGACAATTTATGGCAGAAACCTACGTTCAACTGCTAGACTTGTCCATTGTAAAAATGTTACATACTCCGTGTACTCAAGTAAAATTATTGTGAATTATAAAAAACACGGCTTCTGTTTCACTCTTACTAATAATATATTCAACTCTTTGTCACGTTATTTATTAAGTTTCAGCTCGCTCGCTTATATTTCTATCTTATACTTATTTCTTATATTTCTATATCTCTTCTTCTCTTCTTCTATATATCTTATATTTCTATATTATTAGGGCTATTTTTAATTCTTCCTTGCTATATTTTCAGGCAGTAGTTGGTATTTCACTTTGTCTTGTACTGGCAGTAATGTGGAATGATGAAAAAGACCATAAGGATTTTTTTTAATATTTTTCTTTGATTTTGACAAGAGTGATACATTTAAGGATACGCAATTGTAACTCGTTTATTTTTTCAAGGTGGGTTTTATACGTGCGTCCATAACTGCTTAACCCATACGAAACTATTGATTCGCTGAGTACTTTATATAGTAACAGTAGCTACTTGTTGTGTTGTGTTAAGGTACTTTACTCTTGATCAGGTAAAATTTTGCTAAGATTGCTCGTAGCTTATCACATACAGATTCAATGTGATTCGTCCATTTCATACGGTCATCGATTATTAAGCCTAAATACCTAAATTTTTCTACCACTTCAATCTAGCGACATTCAGAGTTGTTATTTTGGGTTGAACTTTGGTTATTATGAAGACCTGTATAATTATGAGCCATAAGATTAATGTTATGTTTTAATATATTTTGACTCGAGCTAACGTATATCATTTTAGTTTTATTCGAATTAAGTACAAAACCTACGTCATCAGACCACTGCATGAGCTTCGTAAAGTCCTCCTGTAACAGTTTTACCACCTTAAACATATTGTGGTAGGCTACTACCAGACAGGTATCGTCGGCAAATTGGAAGATTTTAGAGTTGTTAACCACTTTGTTGATAATATTCACGTAAGTGATGTAGTGTAGCGGTGCTAATACAGAACTCTGTGCTGTTCCTTCAGTCACCAAAACTTTATTACTTAAGGCATCCCCTACCTTGACATACATTATAGTACGGCTATTGTACGGGATTATTTACAGGAGGTCGATATTCCTGTTATGCATTGGCCAGCACGAAGTCCAGACCTTAACCCGATAGAACATCTCTGGGATGACCTAAAACGGCTCGAGATCCAGCTCCAACCACTCTTCAAGAGCTCTAAGAGGCGGTACTTAAAGAGTGGGAACAAATACCCCAAGAGGTTGCGACCCTTGTAAGGACCATGAAAGATCGCATGGAAGCCGTTATCAATGCAAGGGGGGGTAACACTAGGTTTTAAGAACTTTTTTTGTATTTATTAAGTTTTTTTTTTTTAAATTATTAATTTGCAAATTTGTACATACCCTGTCTTTTTCTTTAATTTCTCTTTCGTCTCGTTATAAAAGTAAAATTCAATTAAAATTCCTGAAAGCTAATGAAATTACCTTTCGAATGACACCTTTTTTTTCTTTTTTTTTGCGGATGGAAAATCATCTAATGACGCCTTTCGCTCTGGGTGGAGCATAAGGGAGTGTCAGACTTTTACTGACTAAAAACCATCCGTGTTCCTTCTGTGCCCTTACGTTCCGGAGCCGCGGTATCTCTTTCGAACAGCCCGCAGCCCCGGCAGGCGTCGGCCCTTGCGGGCCCCTTTACGCTGCTGACAGCTCTTTGAGGCGCTCGTGGAACAAAACGCGCCGCCGACACGGCCAGTCGTCGTTAGACGGACGGACGGCGAGCTACCCATTGCTCGCCGTCCACAGACCCGCGCCTACGGTGGCCGGGGGCCACGACGTAGCCCCCGACGCCCGGGCGTCTCCCGCGGCGGCCGGGGAGGAAAGCTGCTGCTCTCTCCTTCTCCCGCTCCGCCATCTCCTTCGCTAGCATCACTGCTTCGCAGAAGGTGGTGACGGCATCCCATTCCGTCTCTCTCCGGACCATGGCTTCGACCAGGGCCAGACGCGAGAGGTCGCCGCCGCCTATCGCCGCTACCAGGACACGGCGGTGCTACGCCCAAGCAGGGCACACCTCCACGGTGTGTTGCACCGTGTCCTCCGGTCCATCCTCGTAGTGGGAGCACCCGGGCGTTTCCTCCCGCCCGATTCGGTGCAGGAACCTCCCGAACACACCGTGTCCGGTGAGGACCTGCGTCAGGCGGAAGGTGAGGATGCCGTGGCGTCTCTCAAGCCTCCTCAAAGAGGGGTCTTATCGCCGCTATAGTGGCGTGCCCAGCACGGGGTTGCGACAGTCGCTCTCTCCATGTCGCCATGAGATCGTGCCGGAAGTCTGTCCGCTGAGCGACAACTTTCCCCCCGGCATAGTGCCTCCGCGCGCCATTCGTGCAGGCGCGCGAGGACTATCGCCTCCATGGGATCTGGAGGCGGCAATCCGGCAAGGAGGCTCGCCGCCTCGCGGGAGATCGTGCGGTAGCTGCGAACCATTTTCACGGCAACCACCCTTTGGGGCGCGTTCAGGTGGTGGACGGCAAGCCGCGCCAAACCACGCGTCCACACTGGTGCCCCGTAAAGGGCCATGGACCGCACGATGTAGAGCCTCCGGCAGGAGGCGTTTGGCCCCCCCATGTTCGGCAGGAGCCGCCTCAAGGCAGCCCCGGTCCGTTCCAGTTTGGGAACCAAACGTCGGAAGTGCTCAACGAAGTTCCATCGGCCGTCGAGGACGAGTCCTAGGTATTTCAGCGTCGACTCGACGCCGATGGATACCCCTCCTACCATCACTGAGGATCCCGGTGGTGGCCTGTTCCAAGGACCATGGAAGTGCCTCGGACTTGTGCAGAGCCACCTCGAGACCCAGTTGCCGAATCCTCTCAACGACTATCGCAACCCCGCGTGTCATAGTTTCCTCCGCCGCCTCGTACGACCCCCTTGTGCCAGTACCAGCGTGTCGCCGGTTCCACTCACCGTTGCGACAGGGGTAGATGACGGCCCTGTCCGTCAGATTGTCCCCAACTACACGACGGAGATAGGTCGGCACCCGGTGATACCGGAGTGCCTCCCTAATGCAGCCCCAGGGCATGGAGTTGAAGGCGTTGGCGATGTCGAGAGACACCGCCAAGACAACCCCCCCTCTGGCCACTGCATCCCCCGTCGTGAGGGCTCTCACGCACATGATGGCATCCACCGTAGAGCGCCTCTTGCGGAAACCAAACTGGTGTTCCGCAAGATCCGGCCCCGTCCCCGCAAGGTGCTCGGCGAGGCGGTTTGCAATGACTCTTTCAAAGAGCTTGCCCACCTCGTCGAGCAGCACCACGGGCCGGTATGTGGACGGAGAGTCCGTAGGGCGCCCCGGCTTCCGAATGAGGACCAGCTTCCCAGTCTTTCAACGAAGCGGGAATTGGCCTCTCTCCAAGCATGCGCTTAGAAGCCCCTCCAGTCGGGGCCCGAGAGCCTCCGAGGCCAGGACCCAGGCCTTGCCAGACAAGCCATCGGGTCCTGCATTGCACCTCAGAGGCCTGGGCTCCAGCAGCTTAACCTGCGCTGAGACCCAGCCCACCAGAAGCCTTCGGGTCTCCACTATGGTTTTGGCGGCCGTAACAGGGCAGCACACCGTGGCGGCATGCATACCCTGTTGGTCCGGGCGTATGGCGCCTGACATGACCTGGTCAGTAGTGCACCCCCCGGAACTGGCGATGGCGGCCACCAACTCCTCCTCCGATACTGAGTCGTCCAGACCCATGATGCGCAGGTCTGCGCATCTGACGGGCCTGGACACTCGGGCCTCGTCCGCGTCCAGAGACGCCCTGAGCTTCGCAGCCAGAGCGTCCGCGGTCGCGCCACTGGATTCCCCGGGGACTTCCAGCATACGGGCCCCCGTCTGGATGACTTTGAGCCGGAGGCCCCCGGTGATCCCGAGCTCCCCAAAATCCACCGCCTCCTTCGCCTTCGCGAGCAGATCGCGGTAGGTAACGCCCTTCTTTTCCGCGTCCGGCTGTAATGTAATCACTACAGCTGCGGTCTTCGGGGCGCGGAGCCTAGCCGCAATTTTGCGCGCCCTGAACTGGCGCTGCCGCTCCTGCTCTTTGTCCTTTTTGGCTGCCTTCTTCCCCTTCCTTTTTCCCCGACCACCTGCCAACCGGCTTCAGCCGCGGGAGGTGTAGGGAGCTGGGGGGGGCGGTGACGGCGGCGGCAGCTGGCTTGCCGCTATCGCTGGCACATTCGCCGCAGGCACTGGGGCTGGTGCTGCCACCACCTGTGCTGCCGCCTTGCCCTTTTTCGCCTTCGTCTTGCCTCTCTTTCCCGTCGCCGGCTTAGCCGGAGTCGGTTCAGCCGGTACCGGTTTTGCTGGAGCCGGCTTTTCAGGGGGGGGAGGGGCAACTGCAGCCCCGCCTGAGGGCTGGCTGGACGGCCCCGGCCTGGATGCGGCAGCCGTGGCCGCCGCGTACGAGACCGTTGCCGGCCTCGCCGCCGTCTTGTTTGCCCCTAGGGGGGGGGCGCAGGACGATACCCTCCAGCATGGAGAACCGCTGCTGGAAGGCAGCCAGCTCCTGCCGGACCAGGTTCAGAACCTTGTTCTCCACCGGCACGGGCTGGCTTGGGCGCTACGTCTGGGGCGCCGCGCGAGAGGCAGGCTCACGTAGACTGGCCAGGTCTGCGCGAAGCTTCTCGTTCTACTTCTGGAGAGTCTCCATGGCAGACGTCAGGCGGGCCACGTCCGCCCGCAGCTTCGCCACCTCGTCCGCATTAGGCCCGGCCCCAACAAAGTTGGCCTCCGCAGCCGCCATGATGGAGGCGGAGGCCCCGGGAATGGCCTTAAACTTCGAGGAGGGCTTTTGCTTGTAGGCCACGACCTTGATCGCGGCCTCCACCTCCTTAACGAATCGGAGCCTCGGAGCCGCCAGTCGCACTCGTCTCTTCGCCTGATACTCGAGCCGTATCGCCCGGGTGGCACCCCTCCTCGGCAAGCTTTGCCGCTCGTTCGGCCCTCTGATTGTCAGAAAGCCCCCTCCCCTTGCCTCCCAGCCCACCCCGCCTGTTGGTGGGGATTTTCCGGGCCGAAACCTCCTCTTCACCGGATGACGGCCCCTGGTCGCCATCCCACCTGAACCGCTTGCGGAAGAACTTACTGGTCTCCGCGGTCCCAGGCCCCACGCGTCGGGAGCTCTCTGAACCTCCCACGCTGCTCGATGCGGCGTCGGACTCTGTCCCCGCATTGTTCCTCCTCTCCTCTACGTTGCCGTTGCCGGCGGTTTTGGTTTTTTGTTGTTCCATTTTGTACCCACGAGTATGGGGGAATTAAAGGTCCACCTTGGCAGAGACCCTTCCGTAATGTTTTCGGTAATTTTATACTATCTCGGTAACCTCGTTTTTTAGCTCCAGAAAATCGAAAAATCATCCGATATCGTTGATTTTTTTTAATATTCGTCTTTATTCTTCTCATTAATTTTTTATCTCACTTAAAGTTTTTATACGGTTTTTTTGACTTTTAATGTTATATAAACGCTCTAGAAAATCGAAATAATTATAAAAGTTAATATTATGGTGTTTTATAGAGTGTACGACTGAACGAAGGGAGCTACTGACTTAGGGCATCCCGACTCGGACAGGTTAGCTTAGAAGGAGATGGCGATGTCGAGTGAGCGAGCGAAACGAGTGAATAGACCCCGCCATATTCTTTGTGGTTATTTTATTATAAAACACTCAGAAGTAGGAGCCCATTCACCCACCCAGGCTCCATCGACCGGGCTTCCCTCAACTGAGCGCTATGGGAGAGAGTTGGGGGAGGGAAGCACCACGCCACTCAACGTAAATATTTTTTTATTTTTTTCCGAGTCTGAATGCCCTAAGTCCCGTGCTCGCATCGCTCGATCTTACACTCAATAAAAATCAAATTAAAAACTAATGAACAAACATTTTTCAATGTTTCTTTTTTTAAATGTTGTTTTTTTGTGTCGATTATGACAAATCGAAAATCGAAAAAAAATATAACAACTTATATTTTTTTATTATATTTTTAATTCCTGTAATTATTTTCGTAAATCCCCCGTAATAATGAATATTTAAAAAATCGTCGAAATCGGATGATTTTTGAATTTTTTAGAGCCAAAAAACGAGCCAAAAACGAGGTAACCGCGGTATTATAAAATAACCATAATTTCTGTTAATTCATGTTTTGTTGTATTTTTTGCATGAAGTTTAAAAGATCTAGTTTTAATAAGCTGTTTCTATTCTTGTTTTTGTAATCGCTGTTCTAATGCACTTATTCTATATTCTAAGTTTTTATTTTGGTTAGTTAATTCGATGTTGTTCTTTTTTATTTCTTTAACTGTAGTTTTAAATGTGTCTACGGTTTCCAGTATATCATCAAGTTTTCAAGAATTGAATTCTAAAGACTCTGCAAACTGGCTCAATTGACGTTGAATAGCACACTCCACTTTTATGGATATTTGTAGCAGCAATTTTTTACCATCTAATGGAACAGAAATGGAATAATTTATATAAGGTTTGTCTATCTCTAAGGTTCTAAGCCTAATTCTCTTCACACATCAACATACTTCAACATTGAGAAGATTTTAAGTTACAAACGAGTCGACAGCTGACGTTTTGTGTGATAAGGGTACAGTCGGTGAAATGTACATGTTGTATTCATGGATTATTGTATTATATTGATTAACTTACGACATTATGAATTTAAACGATACTTATATTATATATAAGAGCCATGGTAACTCAGGGGCCTAGCGGTCGCCTAAATGGCAATTTACCGCTTCTGTGTTTCGTATGATGAGTAAAGATTACCGAAAACCCTTTTTACTAGGCTTTTGATCTTAGTTCTCAGGGGTGACAATACATACATACATATAGATCGACCTAATATAAAGAGTGTAATATTGAGAGAGTAATATTGGCATGCCGTTCCCTGCACATTAGCATCCTGGCCAACGAACGAAAAAATTCGTATACTGGCTCTCTATAATCTTCAGATCGAAAAACATAGGTAAAATGGAAGGAATAGGTAATATAAAACATTACTATTTAATAGAGTTGTACACATTGGTAGAAAAGGAGTTGTAAAAAAAGGAAATAAAAAATTAAACGTTTAAACACGAAACCCATTTCCCATTGTAAACTAGTAACATTAATCATTTTAAATCTTGTAATAAATATTATATAGTATTATGTTATGTTAATAAATTTACTATATTTATGATAAAATATCAAATTAAAATTCTTGACAAAAACAAAAATTTACATGTTGAGTAAAAATTAGTTTTATGTTGAAAAGGTTAGATGAAAGTTAATTCAGATAATTTCGTCATTTCGTTCTCATTTGCCCGTTGAATGGGATGGAAGATAGTCCGAGGGGACTCAGCTGTCACAAAATATTATTCATTTATGAAATATGTACAGATTCAAAAAGCAATGAGGTATTATTTTCACTATTTTTTAAAGAAATTATTAAATTAATATTATTATTTGTGTTTTGTTAATTATTATTATTATATAGTGCTGAATCTTACCTAACTTAAACAGATGCTAATCTTAATCTTCATTGTGTGTGAATAATACGAGGTTGAATCTAGTTGATAAAGTGGAACTTATCACATCGCGAGCAAGTCTGTCTTTCTAATATATGCGAGGTATTTCAAATTTTGTGAAGTATGCCAGTTCACACAGAGCGATGGAATTTTCCTGTTTTATTATTGAGAGGAGACATGACCACTAGCTTTTTTTTATAGGATATGGGTGACAATGAGCGCACAGTCCACCTGATGGTAAGTCGTGTGCTACGAATTTTACGTCTGTGATGAGCTGGTGAGTGAGAAAAATAACAATACGAAACGAACGGGAGACGCAATAACTGGCGTGCGCATCAGTCGACTGCGACCAGCGGAGCACACGGCGCGTGTTCGCGTAACTTGCGTTTTTATCCAATTGGGATGATTTTTCCGCGATGCAAAACATAAAATATGGAGACGTTTATTAGCGAAATAATGTCTCAGTCTCCAAAATGGTTTAGTAAGCATGAATATTATATGCATAATATAACATTTCTCAAAACTTTTGAAGGTATTGACGTATTTCATCATACAGTCTACGATATTCACCAAACAGATGCCTGTTTTTCTTAGTTTAAATCACGAACTCCTATTTTAATTTGTATTATATCTTGTGCATAAAAACTACTCCCTACTGTTAAATTTTTGCCCGTGCAAAAATAGTAGGAAGAAACCACATGTCATGCAGCCGCCTCAACGTGGCAAACTACAGCGACAAGGCACAGGCACAGCAGTGTTGGGAAATAGTTGGTGCGAAATTATGGTGTTGCCAAGCTAGAAAATATTGTATTTTGGGTAGAATTATCGTATTTTTGCTAAAGATTTTTTTTATTTATTTAAGCTGTCTAAATCCAAATTTAATAGCTTTTTGCTATTTATTTATATTTGCATTGAATTAAAAATATGTTATTAATTGTTTTTTTTATTAAAATAATAAAACTTAGGGCACGGAATTAAACAATATGAATTATACAGGAATGGAAAATTCGAAGTCGTCTTCTTCTTCGAGCTAGAAGTCTCGTCGTGTAGATGGAGACGGATTTGACTGCAGAGAAGTTGTTGCATACAGGACATTGGAGACAATTTGATTTGCCATTTGTTTCGTGGGTTCAAATGATATACATCCCTTTTCAAGACGTTTTGCGCTTTTAGAAGCGATCACATTATTTGGTATTCGAACTTGTATGAACGAACTCAAAAATGTATGAACGAACGCATCACGTAAGTATGTGTATATTTTGGAGTTGCGTGTGTCTAGTATTGCACTTATATTGTGTAAAAATGGGAAAATATTGTATAAAAGCGTACAATAATGAGAAAGCTATGTTTTATGGTACAATTAAGTTTCGTGTTACAAATTATTGTAAGAATCCAATAATTATTGTACATTTCCCATCACTGAGGCACAGCCACTTCACGCCTCTCGCCGCCACAGGGCGCCTCCGCTCCCCGCAGTCGCTCTAGCGTGGCCAACCCCTAAGTGGTTGCAGTGGCCCATATACATTTACATTATATGATTAAGAATTTAAATTCATGTCTATTTTCGTCACTGAAGGCTAAGATGAAATGCTTCGTTTACAGTTAATAGGATCTCCGGTTTCCTACATTCACCATACCAAACACAGCATCATTAAGCTGATATTTGACGCTGGTATTCTAAAACAGGTTTCTTTTTATTATGTGCAAGCAGCTATGCAGGTCTAGAGAAAGAGATCAGTATCACTGCGACCTAATAAATCTATTGTGATCGCTGCTATGGCTATAGTGCACTGCTGAGCCCTACGTCTTCAATGAAAAGAAGGATTTACTTAGCCGTGCCGTGAGCAATTTCACTTTTTCCGGGCGGATTACATAAATTCCCAGATGAATGTCACGTTTGTGCATTAACAGTCCGCAATCAGTTAGGATGTGCAGAGACGTTTCTTCTATTATGTAACAGAAGAAACGTCTCTCAACATGGTAACTTAAAGATGTCCCACACATCTTTAAGTTACTTAGTCCCAGGATGTGCATGTGATTTTTAAGACAACAGTGTCCAGTAAGGACTCTTGCCAGAATGTGCAATTTATTTTTACATAATCCCAGGGCATCTGATTCGAATTTACGATCAAAAACCTAGATTAATATTTTAGAATGTTCTAAGCCTAGTGCGTTAGATTAGATCTTAAGTGATTTATTGTGATAAAGAGTTTCAATGGTCAATCGGGCTAGGCTTCTTAAGAGTCCATACAATGGCTCCGGTCCAAATTGTGTACTCTTTAAGTTCTTCCGTGCAAGTTTGTCGGCAAATTCATTGTCTACAATACCTGCGTGACCTGGAACCCATCTTATACGACCCTGTTGTTACATCCCAGGGCGTTTCACGCACGGTTCACGCAGTCTCCAACTATCCTCGAGTTCACTAAGTTTGACCTCTGCCCTAGCACTGCTGCTTGATTATCAGAGTTTATAAAAAATATATGGTTGACGTAGTGGTTTTGCGAATTGATTTCCGCACATTGAGGTATGGCAAAAATCTCTGCCTAAAAGATATGTAGATTCAAATTCAAATTCAAATTTATTTAATTGCCATAAATAGGGTAAGTGATAGGTTATTTACAATAAAAATAAGTTGCTTAAAGACCTGTTTAGCCACGAGATACGGCATGCAACTGTTTTTTTTTTAAATTATCAAATAATATAGGTGGTAGTCGATTCTAAGATGTCAAGTTATTAAATGTAAGTTATATAATTCAAAATGTCATAATTTACTATATCAATATCATAATTAAAATTTAAATACACTCAATCAAAAATAAAGGTCTGATAAAACACTGATACGTAGTGATACACAGCAATTACGTCTATCATATGTCGACATGCATATTATTATCATTTTGAAATTCTTTAACACTATAATATTTTCTTATTAGCCATTCACGTAACTTTTTGGTCATGAGAATCATCGAGGTGAATCAACCCAAATTCAGTTTGAATTTGGGGCATTTCCCATAAACTTCCAAGCCTACGTCTAGGCCCATGGTATACCAAATGAGGCTACCTGAAATTCCTGATGAAATAGTTGACCAAAATTGCATGCATTAGTTACCAAACACGGGATACATGGACTTTATGGAGTTTTTAACCAAAATTTACCCTGTGTGGTCGACTGCAAGTGTTCCAAGCGATACCCAAGAGACCTGATTGCTAAAACCATAACGGGAAATGATGGATATCCATTGTATCGTCGACGATCAGTTGCGGAATATGGGCGATCAGTAGTTGTGAACGTAATAGGTCAAAATTTTGATGTAGACAACCGTTGGATTGTGCCATACTCGCCAATATTGTCCAGAGCTTTTGAGACTCACATCAATGTATTCCATATTGTAACTTTGTGAAGTCGATAAAGTACATATTATGTATATATGCTACGCGGCAGACAGAGCGGTACGTCCACCGTCGACAACATTAACAAGTTTCGTCACAGTCTGTCATACTGATGATTTTGCTCGCACTTTGCTGATGATTTTGCTCGCACTTTGCTGATGATTTTGCTCGCACTTTGCTGTATGCTGACATGTCACGCTATTACACATGGAATGCATCATCGAAATCGTCTCAGCATCAAAAATAAGGAACACCAGTTGAAGGACATCTGAATGGAATTGCTTCAGACGCTCTGAGTCGCATCTACACAGTATTGTTGTATGAATTGTTTGTGATCCGACTACCGGTTAAACAACTGAGAGCAGTCAATGGACAGCTGTGTGCGACTTACCGTGAGGCATGTAAACTATTACATTTATTTACTCGAGAACGATTGGCACTGGGATGATACGCGCAAGGATTCCGTAATATCTTCATCGACGCATCAAATTCGTACGTTGTTTACGATTATCATATCGACATGTTTCCTCTCGAATACAAAAATGATTTGTGAGTTAAGTACAGAGATGACATGTTTGAGGATGTTTTGCACTGGACAGAACGTTAAAAGATCTTCGTGACATCATCATAATCAACATTACAGCCTTTCTCAAGTCTACTGCTTAACCTAGGCCTCCCCCAAGTAATGCCACAAAGCACGGTCCTGAGCCACCAGCATTCATTGACTTACTGCATGTCTTAGCAGGTCGTCACTCCATCCAGTGGGGGGTCATCGTACACTAACTACGCCTACCGGTACAAAGCTGCCACTCGAGAACCTTTTTCCCCTATCGGTTATCGGTTCTTCGAGCTATATGGCCGGTCCATTGCTACTTCAGCTTACTAAACCGTTGGGCTATGTCGGTTACTCTGGTTCAACTACGGATATCCTCATTTCTGAGTTTATCACGCAGACAAACCCCGAGCTTAGCCCTCTCCGTAGCTCGCTGAGCGACCTTGAGCGTCCTCATACGGCCAGCAGTGAAGGACCGGGTCTCAGATCCGTGAGTCAATCAACAGTACAATCTGGTTTTCAGAGTTTGAGGTATACCTGACGAGAAGATGTGTCGTTATTTTCCGAATGCTGTCCAGCCAAGTTGAATCCGTCAATTGAACTCTCGGACGAAGTTGGACTTACTTACCTAGTTGGACTATTTATCCCAGGTAAACGTACTCGTCAACAACTTCGTGACAAACAAAATATTTTGGATGAATCCAAGATTCTGTTGTCAGGTGATTTTCGTCAGACTCTTCCAGTTATTCCCATGTCCCCCAAATGAGTCAATAAATGCGGGAGGCTTATATTCAGCAGTGGACTTTTTGATAGGCTGTAACGATAACTTCAGGGCGACACAGTATCTGAACTTCAATTGCACTGAGGGTAATTTAATCAGATGCTCTTTTCCATCCCTTATTTTTTTAAACTAGTAAAAATTTTTAAATGTTAACTGAATCTTATATCGTATGAACTTATGATGATTATACATGGACTTTATTAATCGTTTATTCTTCTATTGAAATAGAAGCAGTGATGATGGACAGTATGTGAAAGACGTTTTGGCAGCCATTGTACTCGTATTAATTTATGTTCAGCAGTGGAATTTGATAAGTTGTTAGGAATGAATGATCCATGAATAAATTAATGAATGAAAATATTAACTAATTATTTTACTGCTTTTGCGATTCTTCTTTTTCACTTTATAAGCTTTAGGCAAACCACTGTTGGGCATAGCTTTTTATGGTGGCTTGGCTGTTGTTTTAGAATAGAATAGAACAAAAATACAACGCAATAATTCTTTAAAAGATGCCAGCAATTTTCATGCGCTAGGCAGTAGCCTGATATTCACACATAATTATTTCGCACCAACGAAGCAGGTTTAAGGTGTTTTAAGTGCTGTGGGTCGAATTCGACCGCGCATACCCACAGCACTTTAAACCATTAAAACTTATATTTAGAGACTACTTTTCTGTGAAGAAGTTGGACAGTATAGAATCAATATGAAATTTTATGTCCTCTAGTGCAATAAAAAGTCAAGTTATCTTACGGATAATTATTTATAATGTACCTTAATTTCGTACGCCAATTTCGCGTGGGTGTTATTGTGTTGATTTTTGGATTTTTCTAGTGTTTTAGTATAGTATTTTATTATAAAATTGTAATGAAAGTTCTTGTGTAAATATAATTTATCTTTTTACGTAAATAATTTTGAGTAATATATATTGGAATAATTGTGATTTTCACGCTGCCGACATTCGCTTGGTATGTTTTGTTTTTGTTATCAAAATACAATATGTAGTCTTTTTGTAACGAAGTAAAACATGACTTTTATATAGAGAATTTTGTATAGACTTTATAAAGCCAAACTTCTTCATAGAAAAGTAGTCTCTAAATATAACTTTTAATGGTTTTAAGTGCGGTTGCATGCGACCGCTCGAGATTTGCCGGGCGCATGCAATCGATTTTTATGGGGATCGAAGTGTTATTCAATAAAATAGTATGTGCCTATTACCTGTTACCGTTACAGAATTCAAAAGACCACTGCTGATAGGTCTCTCCCATATATTGCCTGAAAACGCGGATATTTGTCATGGTTGCCACGCTTTGCAGGTGAGTTGGCAACGGCATATTTTATAATTTTGAGTTCATACCAGGAGATTCTGCACATCTTCTTTTTAGTTTGACTTTGTCACCATTTACGACACTCCCTAGACTTTATGCCGCCACTACACCGCTATTTTTTATATTAGGTAAGATTAAACTAATATTAAGTGTCACGACAATACAAATTATTGACATCAAATTCCCATCAATTTAACTTACAGGTTTTAAAAGAACAAAAGTTGTTTGCCCTTCGGCAGGTATACAGGCCGCTCTTGTAATCTTCCTGAGACGTACATTTGAATTTAAAGCTTTGTGAATTACTCTTACTTTGAGATAAGCTAACGACGTCGTACATCTGAACGATTGTTAAAATGGAACGATTCTAAGTAAAATTGATAAGGAAATCTTAAGAGCTAAAGTAATTTGAATTAAATACAACTTGTCGTAGTATCTCAGAGGTTAAGAGTTTTCCTTTCATTTTTCTCGAGATACCTGAATACGATCCTCAATATCACCTGCGAATTGTTGATTACATTTTGTAAGTGCTGATTTGGTACAAGCTAGACGGTGAAGGAATACGTCGTAAGGAAATTTGCAGATTAACGAATTTTCCTATCTCTTAAATACAATAACAAAAATGTATTTATTAAAATCATACAGCCAAGATACAGAGTCCAGAATTCGCAAAACAGAAAATACTCCAGAACCACCTGGTCAATACCTACGAAATAATCTCATATTTATTCGCAAGATACGGTGCGTGCGAAATAATAATAATAATAATAATAATGTCCTCCAGGCCGAATTTCAGTTACGGCGGCCAGCCTCAACGGAGACTAGCCATAGGCGCAGGACAGGATTATAGTGCCCAAGTGTATGCGCAAACACAGGTGCACTATCTATTCCATCACTCTCATATTCCTATGGGACGGTAAACCGACACAACCGGAGAGAGATTAGGCGCAGGAACAACGGCTTTACGTGCCTTCTGAAGCACGAGGGTGATGTACCCCAACTTCATGACTCTGAGCAGCTATTAAGAATTTCTTGACAGAAAAACTCAATAATTAATTTTTTTCGCCCGATCGGGGATTTGAACCCAGGACCTCATGACCAGTAGTCGCGCCACTACAACCACTACGCAGCGAGGCAGACCAACGACTGCTTCGTTGGTGCGAAATAATTATGTGTGAATATCAGGCTACTGCCTAGCGCATGAAAATTGCTGGCATCTTTTAAAGAATTATTGTAATATTACACGCGAAATTGGCGTACGAAATTAAGGTACATTATAAATAATTATCCGTAAGATAACTTGACTTTTTATTGCACTAGAGGACATAAAATTTCATATTGATTCTATACTGTCCAACTTCTTCACAGAAAAGTAGTCTCTAAATATAAGTTTTAATGGTTTAAATTGCTGTGGGTATGCGCGGTCGAAATCGACCGCTTAAATTTTGACGGAATAGCGCCGCGGTCGAATTCGACCGCTTAGGGGCTGAGGATATAAGTGTGATAAAAGAGCATTCAGTCTACCTAAATGGATGCAACCATCCATAGACGTCAATATATATCCTGGATTAAGAATAGAAATTCAGTTGCATTATCATCCACAAAACAAGTGAATTATGAAAGTGGAATGAATGGGCCGGTAAACCGGGAAAGGACCATGCTCACACAGAATGCCAGCATATAATAGAAGATCAGTGGGAATGGTGTGTTTCTTATAGTCAGTGTAGATAACCAGAGACCTTTTTATTGATTTCTTAAAGCTCGTTCTGCGTAGATCGAACCAAAAATTAATATTCAAAAACTGAAGGTAGCCGGGCTAACTGTGGCATTTGGACGTCAAACATCTCATTCCTTCCTATGTGAAGCACCCGAGGCGTCGGTAATTAAAAAGAAGTTAATATAGTTAATTAATCACGATAAAATCTGTATATACAGCTTTATTCAGAGACCTTTTAACTGGAAACGAGAAATCTTTATTTCTCATAGGTGACTAAGTATCTTTATTTTGATTGAATACTGAAATTGATCTTCATGTTTTGTATGAATCGATTCTCGATCGTAATTCGTTCTTATTTTTAAAGCGTACAATTTATGAGTTGACTATTTTAATTTAGGTAAGATATTTATAGTTACCACTATATTTTACGTTATACAGATACATAAGTCGGTATTCTCTTGATTAGTCTCTAAATTCCACCGCAGGATGTTCTGTTGTTTTTTTTTTTTAATTCTAGAAGACTCCTTATAAAAATGAGTCTATAAGGAGAATCACAGGTGCATTGCCTGTCTTTTAAAGAGAACTAGGCTCTTTTCTTGTAGGTCCCTAACTCTTATCTGACTTGATAAAAATTGGTAGTAGCTGGTACCGGAAATAAGAACCACACAACGGTGGCAGACCTCAAAGTACCTAGGTGGTAAAATTTGTAATAGAAATAAATCTGAACACTTCGTTTGAGCACTCTTTTATGGAAAATGCGATAGGAGATGCAAAGGGATATATTAAATTACCAGTAAATTTACCCAATTGGTAAAAATTCGGTCGTCGTCAATTTGGGCCGCTCTTCGAAGAATGCAGTCAATATTATAGAGCTTGCACTGGAATGACCCAGTCCTGGAATAAGAACAGCATTCCATGTGAGATCTTCAAATTGTTAATGGTGACTATCCCGTACTACTGAGCACTCTAAGCTTTTAAGAGGCCAATTCGGTTTACTCTTTCACGTGATCTAGGACCTTAAAGTCACTCGATATGCCGTCGCCAAGTATGCTAGTAGTTACACTTGGGTATGTGATCGCAGTTTTTTAATTTTCTATACCCATACTAAACATGTATTTGGAAGCATATAGAGAAGAAATTGCAAGTGTGAATTATATTTAAAAATAATGTTACGGGCTCGTAACATATCATTAAAAACATTTTGAAATACCAGAATGTGTTGCAATTTACTACGACTTTGGTGTTTTTATCTGCTACAATTAGTAAACTCTCAAATGGGAAGCCCAATTTAAGGTAGCTTCAAAAGAATGTTTAGTTTAGCTAAGTGTCAAAAACTTACCTTTAAACTCGACTGCTTCCACCAATAGATATGTCAGATAAACTAGAATACCATCAGTTAGCGATAGTGACGGAAACGGTACTGGAGGTTCAAGGTAGTATCTTAAGGTAAATCATGATCTAGAAGTTAATAAAGTAATAATCCAAATAAAGGAAAGTGAGCATTTGTATCTCAACCCCCTCTCGTTTCAGCAGTATAAAGTTTGTAGTAAGTGGCGTGCTTGGTGATTTTTGACAAAGTCAGACAAGTGGTTATCTTATTTGTCATGATTCTATATTTTGTAACTATTTCTTTAGACCAAACATAATGTATCTCTGGTGAAGCGATCAGATTCTTGTGATACCCAAAGCCAAGTCCACCTTTTCCGAAAAAAGGTCTCTACAATCTCCACACGAAATACAGCAGCATTAAGCTGCTAATATAAGCTGGTATTCTGTGAGAAAATGGTCCTTCCCTGGTCGAACCGATCCATTCGTGCTACAACCATAATAAAGCTGAACGGCTATAATACGTTATATAACCATATTGTATATTTCGTGTTGTTTTATATTTCCTCCAAATTTTATGTTTTGTGAGTGTAGTTAAGCCCATAAACTTAAGGTATAGAACGTAGGTATTAAACCTACGTCTCAATATCTCCATTATAAGTGTTGAAATAAAATACTGCGTTGGGAACTGGATAAGCGTTATCTGCCGATCAGACCTCTCGATTACTTACACTTTTAAAGAAGTTGGTTGTTAAAATAAATTGAAATGGAACGATAAAAACGAAAATTTTCAAAACTCTTCAAGGGTAAATGTTTCAACTTAAACTGAAACATTGATAAAGTTTAAATTAAATCGATTAAAACTTGCTTTACTGTTTTTTCCTAATATATTATATTGAGATTTTTTAAACAATTTAAGTTATTTAACTCCATAATCTGTCAAAACTAATATCACATTACTTTTGAATACACATATGATTGTATTCAAAAGTAACTGTTTGCACGTTATTATTAGAGTGGCAGTAGTAAAGAGGGCTCTAAGTAAAATCCTGTAATTTTTTAAGAAAAATACACATATAGTTTTTTGCATGTAAATTAATGAATGAATAAATTAAATATATTTTATTGTATATCAAAAAACAAGGGATAAAAAACAACCAATTATGTAAATTAAAAATTAACGGCCGTATCAAGTAACGTAAGTTATCAAGCGACAGTAGCCTATTAGCAGGGCGCGGACCGCGAACTCAAAAAGGTCGTGAGTTTGAATCCGCCATTCGACTAGGTACTGGCGTGAACCACTCGTAACACAAGCAATTTAAGCTACCACGAGTGGTCAAAGGGAATATTAATAACGTTAATAACATTGTTAATATTCTTTTTAAAAAAGTAAAGAAAAAACAAGTATCGATTAGAAGCGATTTCTAATAAGCAACCACATTGCAAAGGATGTAATGACCCGTGAGAAAGGGTACGGGTGTAGATAGCAAATTATTAGAAAATACTCAAGACTTCCATATCACCAAATACTTATTTAATAAATAGTATAAACATATTTCATACAGAATTTGAAGTGAATTATTGTTTTTCTATCTAAAAATTCGAGCCGTTTTGTGGCGGCGTTATAAAATACATCACCCAATTTTATCTTTTGATGGTCAGAATAGGTTATAGGTAAACATGAAAGGCCTCATGGCTTTCGATAGATGGCGGTATATGCACTCCGTTTATGCCAGACATAACTAAACAGAACTGTAATGAGGGTACATTAAATACATAAGTGATTGATTGTAAAAGGCTCGTCGAACAGTCACGAATAAACCGTCAATCCGCTTACCCGTGTCTTATTTACGAAATACACTACAGTGGCGACGAGGATTAAGTTGTTTTTATTTTTCGGTAAATTACGTGGACGCATATATTAAATATAATGTCAATCGGCAAAGTGAGTGAATTCAACGTCAAAACAGGAAACTGGACTTTATACGTGGAGAGACTAGAAATGTACTTTACGGTAAATGCAGTGAAAAACGAAATGTGGTTGCCGAGTGCCGACATTAATCGCCGGTATGGGAGACGAAGCGTACGAATTATTAAGTAATTTAACAAGTCCGATTAAACCGGGAGATAAATCGTATCAAGAAGTGGTAAAAATACTTCGGGAACATCTTCAACCGAAACCCTCGTTCATGGCGGAGCGATATCGTTTTCGACAAAGAAGAGAGTTGAACGGAGAACGATTCCGCAGTATATAACCGAACTTAAGAAATTGTCGAAATACTGCGAGTTTCATTCAACTCTAGAGGACAATTTAAGGGATCAATTGGTGTGTGGGCTAAGAAGTGATGTCATCCGTCAACGATTATTCGCAGAAGATAATCTGAAATATTCCGTAGCCGTGAAAATAGCTTGCGCTTTAGAGGCGGCGGAGCGGGATTCGGCCGCGGTGGAGCAGGCGGGCGGCGGCAACGGGCTCGGCGGTAGCGGCGCGGACAGCGCCTTGCATGCGGTGACGTCATCGACAAGCCGCGCTCGAACGCGGGAGCAGGACAGCGCACCGAGGGCTTTTAAAGGTCGAGAACATGGCGGCGGCAATGCGCTATATTGCAGAGCGTGCGGGTCGAGGTACCACCGAAGTGATGATTGCCGCTATAAGAAATTCGTGTGTGGTAAATGCAAACAGAGCGGTCATCTACGCCGGGTATGTCCCAAACGAGGGGGGTACACGGGAAATGCGGGCTCCCGACGCCACATGTACCATGTGGAGGCGGCAGAGTGCGAAACACCGTCAGCGGACGACGAGCCACCATCCGTGGAAAGTCAAACGGAGTTACAGGAGGATCTACACCATCTATGTTTAAATAGCTATAAACCGGTGAGCCTAACATTATTATTAGGCGGATTTAAACTTAATATGGAAATTGATACCGGGTCGGCAGTGTCTTGTATAAGTAAAGCGACTTATAATAAATATTTTTACACTAGACCTATGGACAAGTTCGATCTGGTTCTAAAATTTTATGATGGAAGTCGAATCAAACCTTTAGGCATCATCAAGCCCGAAGTTAGATATGGAAATATAACAAAGCACTTAGAACTGTTTGTAATAGATGGGGGCACGACTTCATTGTTGGGTAGACAGTGGCTGTCGGAACTGCAAATTAAAATTCCGACATTCCACAGCATGGTGCTGGATGACCATTTTAATAACAATAATTTGTCATTATTATTCGACAGATATAACAAGTTGTTTTCCGGCGGCTTGGGGCGGTTCGCGGGCGGCAAGGCGACGCTGCGAGTCCGGGAAGGGGCGACACCGGTGTTCTGCCGCGCACGACCTTTGCCCTACGCGCTCAAGGACCGCGTGGATGCTGAGCTGGATGCGGTGCTTCGGGAGGGGGTAATTGAACCCGTGGAGAGCTCTGACTGGCCTACACCTCTGGTGCCGGTACGTAAGGCGGATGGTGGGCTCCGAATTTGTGCTGACTATAAAGTGACGCTCAACCCGGTATTGCTGGTCGATACATTTCCCTTGCCTAGGATTAATGATTTGTTAGTAGGTATGAATGGCGCTAGAATATTCTCTAAAATCGATCTGTCACAAGCCTACAATCAGATCGAACTAGATAACTCTAAAAACCTTACCGTTATAAATACACATAACGGCTTATTACATATAACAGGCTAGTATATGGGTTGTCATCAAGTCCAGGAATTTTCCAGCGTATAATGTCAAATCTTTTTTACGATATCGAAAAGGTAGAAGTATTTTTAGAGGATATAATAATAGGTTCTTCTAATGAAAGAGAGCATTTACAAATATTGGAGAAGGTGCTTAGTAGATTACATAAAAACGGAATGAAGCTGAGTAAAGACAAATGTTTATTCATGGTGGACGAGGTCAAGTATTTAGGATATATTATTTCAAAAGATGGCATTAAAGTTGATCCTGACAAGGTAGCTGCTATAGTAAAAATTCCGCGCCCCAAGGACGTTTCGGACTTAAGATCATTTTTAGGATTAGTCAATTTTTACGCTAAGTTCATTAAAAATTTAAGTACTACCTTAGCCCCACTTTACGGCTTATTAAAAAAGGGTGTTACTTGGGACTGGGACAGAAGTTGCGAGGACTCTTTTAAAAAAATTAAAAAAATCTTAACCAGTGCTGAAGTATTATTGCATTACGATCAAAACAAACCGTTAATACTGACGTGTGACGCTAGCGCTCGAGCTATAGGAGGCGTGCTCACTCAGCCGTGCGCCGGGGCATCGGGAAGCGAGCGGCCGGTGGTCTATGTGTCGAGAGCTCTCAGCGACGCGGAGAAACATTATTCACAAATTGATCGCGAGGCTTTAGCAATTGTTTTTTGCTTATAAAAATTGCATCAATACCTGTATGGTCGACGGTTCACCTTACGTACTGATCACAAGCCGCTTGTCAGTATTTTTGGCCCAAAACATGGCATTCCTTTAATGGCTGCGAGCCGATTGCAGCGTTGGGCGATTACGGTATCCGCTTACTCTTATGACATAGAGTACGTTAGTAGTAAACAGAACTGTGCGGACGGCTTATCTCGTCTACCGGTATCGGTTCAATCCACAAAGAACGAATGTTTAGAATTACCTGAACAAACGTCATTTCGCTCAAAGTGAAATGTTACTGGATTATAATGAAATTAAAAAACAAACCCAGCGCGATCCGATTTTAGGTAGAATTATACTTTAAGAGAAGATTGGCCCACCGATAATGAGGTCAAATCATTGCAACCGTATTTTAACCGAAAAAAGGAACTATACGAAGAACTAGGGTGCATCATGTGGGGTCATAGAGTAGTAATACCGGAGAATTGCAGGGGTAGGGTGTTAAACGAACTCCACGAATGCCACATGGGAATCGTCAAAACGAAGGCGGTAGCTCGAAGCTATGTGTGGTGGCCGGGGATCGATGAGGCAATCGAAACGATGTGCCGAGCGTGCGTCGTGTGTGCGGCCGAGGCGGACGCGCCCCAACGGCACACTCCAAGCCCGTGGCCATGGCCAGCTAAGCCTTGGTCTCGTATACACATAGATTTTTAAGGGCCAATTTTCAATAAAATTTACTTGGTAATAATTGATGCCAGAACTAAATGGCTAGAGGTTTTTTATGTACCGAGTACAGCAGCTAGCCACACTATAGTTAAATTTTCCGAAGTTTTTGCTAGGTGGGGTCTACCTAAACAATTAGTATCAGACAATGGGCCGCCATTTGCCAGTAGGGAATTTTCTCAGTTTTTAACAAATAATGGTATACAACATGTTTTCACCGCACCGTACCACCCGGCTTCAAACGGTGCCGCGGAAAACGCAGTACGCACTGTCAAGAAAGTTATTAAAAAGGCAGTGAGGGAAAATAAAGATATAAATTTATTTTTAAACACTTTCCTATTGCATTATCGAAATACCGAACATTGTACTACGGGCGAAAGTCCCGCTTTTCTCATGTTAGGAAGAAGATTACGTACTAAACTAGACGTACTTAGACCGGATATTGAGAATAAAATTATTAAAACTCAAATAAACCAGAAAGAGAACGCTCCCACTGGTGAACGTGGCCTGCAGCCGGGTGATGATGTATGGCTTCGCCAATATCAGGGGAGCGACAAGTGGGCAGCCGGACAAGTGACGCAACGTTTGGGCGTAACGGACTACAAAGTTTTAGACACTATAGGTAAGGAGTCACATAAGCATATCGACCAGCTAAAACGTAGAATTAGGAGTTCACTGATTTGTCCCCGTAGTAGTAATAGTCAGCCAAATTCGAGTTCCGAGTCTTTGTCTTGCTCCGGTGCAGAGGAAATTAATGCGCCTAGAATAAACCCTGCCGTAACAGACACCGGGAGGAAATCACATGCACCGGAGGGAACTGAAATAATAGATAAGAGTGAGTGAGATAACGCCCCCCCGCTATAAAGAGTAGTTACCATCACACTATATTATTTTTATATACTTCTTTTTTTTTAAATAGTTTCAAGATTTTTTTTCCTATTCTGTATAACAGTATAGTATAAAATACTTATATGTATAACTAATTGTAAGTCTTAATTAAGGGGGGAGGATTGTAATGAGGGTACATTAAATACATAAGTGATTGATTGTAAAAGGCTCGTCGAACAGTCACGAATAAACCGTCAATCCGCTTACCCGTGTCTTATTTACGAAATACACTACAAGAACATCGAACAGACCGGCGACAACCAGCAGCGTCATTCTTGACATCAGATGACATCTCTCCGCACATAGCTTTTTGCAGGGTAAAATATGCCTTAGTATATACTTAATAATAAAGGTACATACCATCATTATCATTACAGTCCCTCACAACTCTACTGCTAAATATTTGATCTGAGTAGGGTTTTTTTTGCTAGGTACTGAAGGTGGAAATAGTTGGAATAAAAATAGTTAGTGTCACGCAATACTAGTTTTATTACGAAGAGCTATTACAACAGTAAGGTAGCCACGACTAGGTCGTGGATTTAGGAGTGCACTTATAATTCACTGATGGTACAGTCCCTGGTTGTAGTTGGTGTAGGCGGTACATTAGTTCAGGTATTAGGGCCCGCGAATTTGCTATTTAGATAGTCGGTGCATAACGGAGCGGTTAAATGTAACCGGCCGCCTAAGTGAAATAACAGCCAACGTCGGCGCTTCGCTTTATCCTGCTAGTGAATGCCTAATACTGTAGATCTCTGGAAAGTGAAGGCCGGCCAGTGCTTAAGGGAGATGTGTGGACGAGAATTAGTTAGGGAGGCCTCATATAGCAAAATCCCTTGATGAGGGAAACCATGGAGAAGCCTAAGTTTATCATGGGAATTTTATTGGCTGTAATGGAAAGGATTATACAAATGCAATAAATGCAAACTCTTAGCAATAGCTCGAAAAAAATGGACTCCCCAATGGAATATCACAAAATACAATATGATTTATCCTTATTTTGGACAAAATTTATTAATTAAATCAATGATTTTAGTAGGTAGTTTAAATCCTGATCAATGTTTGTCTATTTCATCGCTGTACTTTGTACCATGAACGGCTTGATGGATTTTCATAAAATATGGTATTGTTAGATTTGTCTTAGTTGTAAATGTGACATGAGGTTTAAATTATTTTTTGTTAGTCAAGCAAAACATTGAAAATTAAGGAACTTTTAAGTAAAATCAAAAATAATTCTGAGAATACTTTTAAACCTTTTAATATGACCCATTTTAGGGTTCCGTAGTCAACTAGGAACCCTTAAAGTTTCGCCATGTCTGTCTGTCCGTCTGTCCGTCCTCGCTTAATCTCTATGACCGTTAGCACTAGAAAGCTGAAATTTGGTACCAATATGTGCATCAATCACGCCGACAAAGTAGTAAAATAAAAAGTGGAAAAAAATGTTTTATTAGGGTAGCCTCCCTATATGTAAAGTGGGAAGTGATTTTTTTTTTAATTTCAACCCTAACGTGTGATATATTGTTGGAAAGGTATATAAACATGAATAGAGGTTTACTAAAATCGTTTTTTGATAATGTCAATAATTTCGGAAATAATCGCTCCAAAAGTAAAAAACAATGTGTCCCCCCCTCCCCTCTAACTTTTGAACCATAAGTTTAGAAAATTTGAAAAAAATCTGAAAAGTAGAACTTTATAAGGACTTTCTAGGAAAACCATTTTGAACTTGGATGGAAATAACAGTTTATGTACAAACTCATAAGTGGGAACACTTAATGTGACGGACGGGAAACTACGGAACCCTACACTGAGCGTGGCCCGACACGCTCTTGGCCGGTTTTTTTTTTCACTTTGAACAGTGCACATTTTCAAATTTAATAAATTCGCGGGTTGAACTATTTTTTTTTTAAATCGTTGTAAGACATTAATCACAATACAGTCTACGGAGTTCACACTCAGCATTTTTAAAAGTTAAATGATATTTGTTGATCTCATAAGTGTTGTTTGTCTGTAAACTGGATGTGCCTGAAAAAATTTTTAGAATGGTTATAAACATGATTTTATATAGTACGATATAGTTATATAAAAGTTAGAAGCGACAGTAGCCTAATTACAGGGTGCGGACCGCGAACACAAAAGGTTATGGGTTTGAAGCCGCCTTTTGACAACAGTCATGATCCACTTCTTACAATTATAAACTTATCAGGTGTGGTTAAAGGGAATGTTGCCAGAAGTAGGCTTACGAACCAAGGTTCATGAAATTAACCAGTCGAACAGTCTGACTTCCTAAGGTACTTTACTGCGGAAGAGTCTTAATTATTTTCTTTTATCTCTACTCTTCATAGCCCTAGTAAAAACGCTAGTAATTTATTGAATAAAAATATCATAACGCTAATTTTGACTTGAGGCGTTTAAGAGAGTCAATCTATCACCCAATTTAGTTCCGTGGGTATCGTAAGAGATATCTATAGAAAATACCATAAAATAAATGGTGTTATACCTACCGTACTGACGCCAGCCGTGAAATACTGTGAATTATAAATGGTCATGTAAAATACGTCGTAGAGTCACGCTACAGCTATATTATGGTTGTAGCATGAATTTGTTGTCTAGGCTGGGGAAGGTCCACGCTCTCGCAGAATACCAGCGTTAAGTAGCCGTTAAATGCTGCTATTTCACGCTGGTATTTTACTTTTGGTAAGTATAGAGAACCGAAGACAATTTCCACTTGAAACGAAGCATTCCATTTTAGTCCTTAGGGGTGAAAACGCATCTGCACTTTGATTCTTAAATAAGGATAGGTGTAGTATATGGATCACAGTATCCACTTACCATCAAGTGGACTCAGTGTTCTTTTGTCACCTATATTTAATTAAAAAGAGGACGCGTCTGTGCTTCATACACAAACTAAACTAGTCATACGTACGTACGTAGTTTATACGTGGTAGAGCCATGCTGCAGTTATATTAGTAGTTTAGTTGTAGCACGAATGGGTCGGCTCGACCGGGGAAGGACCACGCTCTCACAGAATACCAGCGTGAAATAGTAGCTTAATGCTGCTGTGTTTCGTATGGTGAGTGTAGAGAACCGGAGATCCTTTTTACTGGAAACGAGGCATTCCATCTTAGTCCTCACGGGTGACAACGCATCTGCATTTTGATTTGTAATCGAGGATAGATGTAGATGTCTATGGGCCGCAGCAACCACTTACCATCAGGTGGACTGTGTGCTCGTTTGTCACCCGATCCTATAAAAAAAAAGTCATATAATTTATTTTATATGCAACTAGTTGTCAACACAAATATAACTCTACTATACTTTCTAATTTGACTTATTCATTAGTATATGATCCATTAGAATGTCGTTTTCAGTAAGTGGCCGATCAGTTAAACTTAGTACGTAGACTATAAAGAATTCTACAGTCACTCGCGAGGAGCTACAAATTGTGTAAACGTTTCAGGAGCTCGTATTATTCTTTATGCCCTTAAGTAAAAACAATGTTTTATACGGATCGAAGGATCAGATTTTATTTCTATTTGTTAAATGTTCTTAAATGATAATAAAAAAATATCATAATAGAAACTATATGTTTGATTTATTTCAGGAATCCAGATGACATTTTAGATTCTGCTTCATCAGTAATAAAACAATCTTTAAAATATATATCGTTGCTGTTGTCTTATTTATATATGCGTCATCACTTCTAAGAACGAACTAACAGAAATTTGCTAGATTTCTATACCCCTTAAAACTGGAACGGAGCAGATCAAGTTCTTATATTTGACGGCAGAATTAGGCTAGAGCGACTCTATGCAGAAAAGTAGTCCTACCATCTAGTGTAATATTATGTATATTAGACTTTTATACGTGGTAAAGCCATGCTGCAGTTATATTAGTAGTATAGTTTTAGCACGAATGGGTCGGCTCGACCTGGGAAACACCACGCTCTCACAGAATACCCGCGTAAAACAGTAGCATAATGCTGTTGTGTTTCGCATGGTGAGTGTAGAGAACTAACACGCTAATAAAGAAAACTTGCAAAATAATATAAATTGGGTATACACGGAAAGAAACCCAGCGAGATATTTTAATAATAAAAGTTATAATAATGTCGTACAATTATTTATACCGTATGGGTACCACATATATGAAATAACTACATACCTGATACTGTCTTTGCTGACGATATACAAAAAATTAACAAATGTTTCATGTAATTAGATCAAAAAGTAGGTAAGTTTTAATTTAGAGCGAAATTAATCTCTCTGTAACTCACTAATCAGTAATTCAATGAACTTAAATCCTATACTATTAAACGAGCAATTCTTGTATATAAATATATATATATATATATATATATATATATATATATATATATATATATATATATATATATATATATATATATATATATATATATATATATATATTTATATATTCTGGATCTCGGAAACGGCTCCAACGATTTTCATAAAATTTTGTGTCCAGGGAGTTTCGGGGATAATAAATCGTTCTAGCTAGGATTTATTTTTAGAAAATGTCTTTTTGTCCGTGTTCTTAGGCAATGAAAAACTGCTACAATATCGTTAGAATAAGACGGTAAATTTTGTCGGATTGTTGGCGATTATAAATAGCTTAATTGGTATAATGGTCGGTCATAGAATCTTAAAACCCCGGTTCGAGCCCAGACCGACCGACCGACTTTTTTTAATATTTTTTCATGTTCTTTTCTTTTTGGAGAAAATCTATTATTTCGAGCCCTTTTTTTAGTATTTTTTAAAAACACGAAAATTTAAATTAAAATAATTGCACTCATGATTTTTTATTCAAATAACCAGTTCCTTTTTTTCTGTTATGTCGCTAAGATCAAAAAATATTATTTATATTTCATCAGTATGTAATTTGTATCTAAATATACATGTCTAAATATATATGTATATAATAAACACACGAATTAAAAAAATCGAGCGAAAAATACCGAGCAAAGCTCGGTCAACCAGGTACTTATCAATTAAATTATGCTTAAACATGTTACTGACTAACATTACAAATTTCTGTTCAATGTTCTAAAAGCGTATATATTGCCCCATAAATGAATATTTGAATTTAAACTTTTTGCAACTTTAAAATAATATCACATATTTATGACCATGTATAAAGTTTTTATCTAGAATACCGTGAAACCGCAGAGATTGGAAACGTTTAAAATTAGATTATAAAATTAAACAAACTCTAACTTAAAGATCTAGATTTGAAGTTATGATACATTTAGGTATATACCGCTTAAAAGTATTTTGAAAGCCGAAGGAAAAAAAATCCAGTTACCTATATAAAATATAAGTAAATTAGTTAGTTATACGATAACAGCTTTAAAATTAGGTTATAAAATTAAACAAACTCTAACTTAAAGATCTAGATTTGAAGTTATGATACATTTAGGTATAAGTATACCGCTTAAAAGTATTTTGAAAGCCGAAGGAAAAAAATCCAGTTATATAAAATATAAGTAAATTAGTTATACGATAATAGCTTTAATCTTCACCTTCGCTCGTGTGGGTTACAATGTTTACGTGGTAAAGACATGCTGCAGATATATTAATATTGTTGCTCAAATGGGTCGGCTCAACCGAGGTAGGAATAAGCTCCCACATAATACTAGCGTAAAACAGCAGCAGTATTTCGTATGGTGAGTGTAGAGAACCTTTTTACTGGAAACGAGGCATTTGTTTATATGTTTTCATTTTAAGTTTTTTGCAACTTTAAAGTAATATCGCATATTTATGACCAAGTATAAAGTGAACAATCCTAATAATAACAATAAGTTGAGCAATGTCGGTCATTCCGGTTCTAATGCGAAAATCCTCATTTCGAAGTTTATCACGCAGATACCCCGAGCATAGCCCTCTATATAGCTCGCTGAGCTTCCTTATTGGTCTAGCAGTGAAGGACCACGTCTCAATCATCACTGGCAATACGCACCTGTAGTGAATGATTTTGTTACTCGAACTGAAAGTTTTTAGGACTTTGGATTAGAGCACAAAGCTTTATTTTTAAGTGGACACTTAAGACTTCAGTTTTTACCTATTAGTTGTTATTAGGAAGGTTTTCCTTTCTCTCCTCTTACGCCACGCTCTACGGGTCGATATGGTGTCATTGATATCACCCCGCCGCTACACACTCAGTGTATGTATGTGTGCATTAAATTTAATAAAATTTTATACCCTTTTTACCCATTTCCGGGCGTATGCAAAATATGGAATTTTCCTGAATTGTATTCTAAAAATATAAATTATCACAGCTCATGATCAAAGCGTTATAAATGAGTGTAGCAGCCAGATTAATCAACCCTAAACGGGAATAAATAATATACACTCTGCTGCTACCATAACGCGGAAGGCGAGGATAAGAAACATTTGTTTCCTGACTATCTCCGGCTACTGAGATACTGCGGACTGCATATAGATAATTTGACGTATATATTTAACATTCTTATAAAGAAACAAGAAGCAGCCGCAAATATCATTCAGCGCCACATTGTCTTCACGCACCGTTATCGTCACGTATCCGTCGACCAATGCCGATTGATGAGCCGTTTCTTCAACGCCGCAGCTCGCCTTCTTCTTGCTGTTCCGGAGCTGTGTTCCACGCCGCCGCCGCTCACCGACTACGCGCGCGCATTTTTTTTGCGCCCGAAGCAATCAAAGGGCTACCCTACCGATCTGCATGACTTTTATAGCCCGGTCCAGCGACGTAGCTTTGTGAACATAACACGAGTCTCACACCGGGAAACGAAACGTACATAATAGTTGTATATTTTGATTAATCTTCATTGGTCATAATGTAAGAATTATAATTGGCTAGGGAAAATAAAAATTGTTACCATTGGCAAACCAACAACGCAGCTAGCCATATAAATATAGGCAAGGTTAACGAAAATATATTCCATTCCATTCCATATTCATACTCCAATCGGCTTTACATAAACAGTAGTTTCATTTCTCCACCTTAAAACCACTCGGAGTCTGTTAATAGTGGACCGTTCATCTCGACTATTACATGAGCAAATGATGCAGTTATGTAAGTTTTCCAAAGCTTAATATTATCTTGCAAGTGAGTCGCTCATTATATAAATACAATATATAAACTTTGCTATTGTTGATATAAGGCGAAAATTTTAATTTACATAGGGTTATAAAGAAATTAGTATATTTTATTTCTCAGATATGTAGTTTATCTAAAGATGTTTCTGACGCCACCAAAAGCGTAGCAATTGAGTATTAAAAAATGTAATTAATAATTTCATTGACCGCGTGGGTGATTGGATCGGGGATGCTGTGTACTGTTAACTATACGACGAGCGAGCGTTTCCACTTGACGTAGCCTTAGACATCTATAGATCTCTTGACCGTACCCTCAACTAAGAATCAAAATACAGTTGCATTGTCACCCCCGAGGAATACGGAATACCTTGTTTCCAGTAACAAGGGTTTCCGGTCCTCTACACTCACCATACGAAACACTGCAGCATTAAGTTGCCATTTCAAGTTGTTATTCTATGAAAGTTGGTTGCTGAGCACTAAGATGTAATTTCACGCTGTTATTATATATGAGAGTTGAAAGCCGACCCATTCGTGTTACAACCATAGTATCGCTGCAGCAATATTTTTGTTAGTTAAAAGGACATTTAAAAGTTTTATAAGGCTGCAGCAATGTAGAAAAAATCGAGGTACAACCCAAAAAATTAAGAGGAATACGAAATTTTTAGGTCAATTAATTATTAACAATTCTTGAGGCCGTCTAATGACTTAGGGTTCCAAGGTTTAAATAGAACTGAGAATTAACTTTGTTCGGGGACAGAAACATGACTAAACCTGTTGCGAAGTTATCCAGTATAGCACGGGCAAGTAAAAAGTTATGTATGTATGTATAAATGTATAACAAGCTAGAACGTAAAAAATTCCATTCTTGCCTGTAGAATTTTATTTCTTATATATTTTTAATCTCTTCACCAATAGTTCGAAGTTCAAACTTGGAAAGTCGTGGGTTTGAATTCATCATACCGCTATTTATTGACGTATCCTATAATAACACAAACATTTCAATTTAACTTGGAGTGGTTATCGAGAGTATTATTAATATTAATAAATACCGTTACTATTATTCTCTTTATTTGACTGATCGACCGTCCCGTTGGTCGAGTAGTAAAAGCATAACTACTTATCATGTAGACTCGAGCCTAAACCCCGAGTCAGAACAAATCAGTTATTAGGTTTTATGTCGTGAAATTCTCAGTAGCAGTCCAGAGTTACCAAGTTGTCAGCGTTTCACCCGGGATGCACGTGAAGTCGTCGGTCGGGTCTACGCCATATCTCATTCGATCTCCGGTCGTGTCGGATCGGCGTTCCATCGTGCGATCCATATAGAAGTGCACTTATGCTTGCAAACACATGCACTTGGTTCCTGTAATATTTTCCTGCTCAGATGACCGTAATTCGGTCTCACAGATATTATTTAAAAATGTTTTGCAGTAATGAATAAATATGTTTTTTATATTTTTTTTTTATTTTTCTTTAAAAGTCTCTGCATGTCAGAGCCTCTTTATTTAATAAAGAAATGCAAAATATGATTGCGAAGTTGGATAATGAATAACATTGAATTATTTCGAGAAATGACAGCCCATGTGAGTCTTCTAGTAAATAATATTTTGAACTTGATTGAATTTATCTTTGTTATTGTGAAATTATTTCATTGAAATAAGCAAGCATTTGCACTTGTATTATTTTGATTCCTTTACTCAAAGCTTGAAATAGGTCAGAAATTTCCTTACAACCCGATTTAAAATATTTACTAGCTATACATATTATACTTTTATCATGATCATCGCAATCATTTATTACATTTCCATCATTCATCATTGTCCCACCTTGGTATGAGTGGACTTCATGAGACGGCCAACTATATATATTCCATAGACGGCTAACTATCGCTGGAGTTATCCAAACGCGTGTTCTTCAGAAGCATAAAGAGAAACTTTTTTATTCAATATGGATTATAAATAGTACTTAGTGAAAGCCAATTTTTTTTCATTACCACTGGATCGCATAAAAAAGCTCTTTCCTGAGAAGAACGAGCAAGAAACACAGCGGGTCTATTTTTTTTTAAATAAGAGCTTACAATCATGCATGTAACAATTAACAACACAAGACAAATTAGTAATAGTTTAGTAGCTATCACCTCCTTTATATTATAATAACTCTTTTTACACAAACTTAGATTAATAAAGTTTTTGAACTTTGTGTTAGTCAAATTTTGTATACTTTCTGGGATTTTATTGTTTAGTGTATAAATCCCCCCAAGAATGAATAGTCGATTAACTGGTACTACTAGCTTGTGTAAAGCTATAGCTAATATATAATATACGACTTAAGGGCAACTTGTAAAAATTAAATTTTATTCATAATCCAAAAGGACTGACTTATTTCAAATTAAAAAAAATGCTTTGAGATTAGATTTGAGATTTTAGATTCAAGACACATGAGATTTCCATAGAAAATAAAATTTTAATCTTTAAAAGAAACTTATAGTCATAAAAATTAACCGTAGAAGCATTATAAAACGAACGCAAGGCACAAGTGACGTAAAGGATACTTAAGTTTGCCTTACTTGTCTTATACAGTTAACAAACACACTTGGCATGTCCCACTAATTTAATTTTCCATTAAAATTATTAAAGGATGACAAACTAAATATTCTCATTGCAATACTGGTATTACTTAAATGTTACGAAAATTTTTCAGAAGGTTTAATATTTATTTATTTTTTTAAATGAACAATTGCGTTAAAGAAGCACGCCAGGATAGGGTGAAAACGAGCACTTAGTTTACCTGATGGTAAGTGGTTGCTGCGGCCCATAGACATCTACATCTATCCTCGATTACGAATCAAAATGCAGATGCGTTGTCACCCGTGAGGACTAAGATGGAATGCCTCGTTTCTAGTAAGAAGGGTCTGCGGTTCTCTACACTTACCATACGAAACAGCAGCATTAGGATGAAGTGGGCGTCAAAAGCAGATTTTTCACGCTTTATAGATACGCAGAAAATTAATTTTTTGTCATTAAAAGCTACGAATTTACATTTTCTTAATTTTTTTCTGAAAGTAAAAGATTTTTCTTAGTAAACTATTGTGGCCAAAACACGAATGAAATATTTTGGCTTGATAGAAAAAGATCACAAATTTCTTCAAAATCTACCATTACAGGTACGTCCTACTAAGTGAAAAAGCAGTTCCATTCGAATCTAATGGAATCAATTTGAATTAAATTCAGACTATGTGTTCACCAGTAAATACGTAAGTGAATTATGGTTTTATTTTCAATAAAAGAGTATTATCATTTTAAAAATAAATATTGTACGATTATACAACGCGTGGGCCGAACAAACAGTCCTGCACGTCGTCCTGCTTATTATATAATATTGTAGTCTTTGAGTCGTCCGCAGCGCGGCGTAGAGAGCATCCGCCAAAGACTACAATATTATACAATATTATAATTACCCAAAACTAATACGAACATATATAAACATACTGCAATGTATAAGCTATATTTATGTGAATTTAGTGGAGTTTAAAACTGGTAATTTGTTACATTAGCGAAATTAATGCCGAAACTATTAAAAAAGTTGTATAAAGTGTCAGTATCAAAGCAATAAATACTAGCCGTACGCAATCGACATTAATTTCGTGAATGTAACTGGGAATCAATCACTGGGAAAAAATGCAATTTATGTTTTTTAAAGATTTAATCTTGCGCACTTTTTTATATAACCAATACTTATTGAGTCACTTTTTTAATTTACCACTGGTTCGGTAAAAAACCTCAGTCCTGGGAAGAACCATCAAGAAACCCAGCGGGACTTATTTTTCAAATAACAGTTTACATGTATGTTACAATTAACAAAACATAACAAATAAGAAATAGCTTGGTAAAGATCACCCTTCACAGGTTGCTCGTATCATCCATAGATTCTTTAATATTATAATGACCCTTTTATACAAAATTAGTGTAATAAAGTTTTTAAACTTTGTTAAGGTCAAATTTTGTATATTTTCTGGGATCTTGTTGTAAAAGCGTATATATACATCGCCCCATGAACGAATAACTAACTTTTTCCTTCATATGGTCATTTACATCCAAAACAGTTATTTTTCCAGTAAGGACATTGCTTATATATTTGCACCAATTGTTTACAAAAAAAAATGTTGGTTTATGTATTAAATAATCAGTTAAATAATTTTTGTGTAATATACAAGTTAAAAAATTTAAATTATCTGTCATAATCAATTACTGGGGCCTATAAACATTTACATTTATCCTCGATTGAGAATCAAAACGCAGATGAGTTGTTACTCCTGAGGACTAAGATGGAAGACCTCATTTCCAGTAAAAATGGATTTTACATCCAAAAAAGTTATTTTTCTAGTGAGGGCATAGTTAATATCTTTGCACCAGTTGTTTATAACAAAAAGTGGATTTACTTATTAAATAATCAGTTAAATCATTTTTGTGTATTATTATACATGTTAAAAAATTAAAATTTAAACTAACTGTCATAACCAATTTAATATATTTAGATATATAATATTTATCACTATCCTTTTAATATTTCTGTTAAAATATGTTCAACTTGGGCAAAGAAATCAAACAATGCTGTGGTAGGATAACACAACCACTTTTTATTTTTATTTTCTTTATTTTTATAAATTTATGGAAATTAAATAAATATTCTGCTTCCAAATCATGCCTGCAAGTCACACAGTTTTTTAAAACATGTTACATTACAAGTTTTGCTATCCAGCCACTGCAATAACCTATTGCTGGGCATTTTTCAAGATCTGTTGGAGTTTTACTTGCTAATAAAGCATTTGTATTAATAGCCTACTACTATATCTGTATTAAAGGCCTACAGACAAATCAACATAGTCTAAATCACACAGCGGGACTTTGAAAAATAGAAATAACAGCTTAAAATCAATGAATTTACACATCTATAAATTCAGTAATATTATAAACTCTTTTTATACAAACTTAGTTTAATAAAGTTTATAACTTTGTGCAAGCCAAATTTTGTATATTTTCTGGGATTTTGCTGCAAAAGCGTATACATCACCCCATTAATGAATTACTAACTCGGTGGAGTACCTTTTTATTTTATTTTATAGAAAAGGGTGACAAACGAGCACACAGTCCACCTGATGGTAAGTTGATGCTGTGGTTATAAGCACTTACATTTATCCTCGATTAAAAATCAAAACGCAGATGCGTTGTCACTCCTGAGGACTAAGATGGAATGCCTTGTTTCCAGTAAAAAAGGGTCTCCGGATCTCTACACTCACCATACGAAACACAGCAATATTAAGCTGCTATTTTACGCTGGTAATCTGTGAGAGCGTGTTCCCTCCCCGGTCGAGCCGACCCATTCGTTCTACAACCATAATACAAGTATAGCTGCAGCATGGCTCTACCACTTAAAAATCTTTTTTTTTTTATACATAGAATAAGGGACAAACGAGCATGGGGCTCACCTAATGTTAAGTGACTACCGCCGCCCATGATCAAACGCAACACCAGAGGAATTGCAGGTGTGTTGCCGGCCTTTTAGAAAGGAGTAAGCTCTTTTCTTGAAGGTCCCCAGGTCGTATCAGTCCGGAAACATCGCCGGTGGTAAACTACTCCACAGAGTCGTACGCGCAAGAAAACTCCTTGTAAATCGTACAGTGGTGGACCGCCAAGACGTCTGCGCAGTGCGTTCATGAAATTTGGCGGCTGGGATTAATCCGAACCATTCCTCAGAACACTCTCCGTGATATATGCGAAAGAAAATGTAAAGAGATGCAACATCTCTTCGCAGCGCCAGTGAATCGAGCCAATCAGAAAACACTCGGCCGTCGACGATTCGAGCTGCTCTGCGCTGGATGCAGTCAAGTGGAAGGAGCTGGTACTGAGGAGCTCCAGCCCAGAGATGGGAACAGTATTCCATGTGCGGCCGAGCCTGTGCCTTGTAAAATTGCAGGCGGTGTGCCGACATGAAATACTGTCCCGCTCTGCTGAACACGTAAAGCTTTTGGAGGCCAATTTGGTCTTCTTTACCAAGTGACCACGAAACGGCACGTCACTTGAAATGTCGACGCCGAGGATTCCAATACTGGCTGAGGCGACAAGGGGAGTGTCTTGAAACTGAGGAGATACGATAAAGGGGCTCTTTTTAGCAGTTAACGCGCAAACTTGTGTCTTCTAAGGGGTTAAACTGGACTAGATTTAGTCGCCCCCAATCCGACTCTGTTCAGCAAAAACTCGACTTCAGACATATGTTTGTCCCGGTACTCTGAGACGTTTTCACGAGAAATATTGGCACGGCTGGTGTACAGAGCATCACCAGTGCTGTCACCTGCATAGCAATGAATGTTACGGGTTTGCAACATATCATTGATATGCAGAAGAAACAGCGTTGGCGATAGCACGCAGCCCTGTGGAACACCAGCATAAATAGGCTTGAAATCGGAGCTTGCACCGTCTACAACAACTTTGATGCTCCCATTTGCAAGAAAGCTGGTGATTAAATTGCACAATTTCTCGGAAAGCCCATAGGAAGGGAGCTTTGACAGAAGCGCTTTGTGCCAAACCCGATCGAAGACCTCGCAATGTCCAAACTAAGGGCCAATGCCTCCCCCTAGGACTCTACTGCCTCCGCTCATCTATGAGTTAGGTAGACCAGAAGATCACCAGCTGATCGACCACGACGGGAACCGTATTGGCGATCACTAATCAGCTGGTGATCCTTAAGGTACCTCATGAGCTGGCAGTTTACAATGGATCCATTGTTTTGGAGAACAAGGAGGTGATGGCGATAGGCCTGTAGTTAGCCGGGTCTGAGCGGTCGCCTTTTTTAGGGATCGGATGGACGAAAGCCGTCTTTCATGATTTTGGGACTACGCCTAGAAAGTAGGAGTACCGGAAAAGACGCGTTAAAACCGGTGCCAACTCTGGAGCACACGTCCTCAGCACAATTGGGGGGATTCCATCAGGCCCACTCGACTTGTGGATGTCCAGGAAGAGGAGCGCTTTGCGAACCGAGCGCTGTGTGAACTGCACTTCCGGCATGGAACACTCACACCGCGGGATGGTCGGTGGCGTACTCCCCCCGTCATCGAGTCAGTTGGACGCAAAGAAAGAGCCTAGCAGATCGGCTTTCTCCATTGCGGTATAGCCCAGTGAGTCGTCCTCCTGTGCAGAGATGGAAGAGATGGCTAACAGAAATTTCCCTGGACAGCCTTGGCGAGAGACCAGAATGCACGGGTTGCAGAAGAAAGGCGAACTAGTTTCTCGCCAATTCTGCCTATGTGCTCTGACTTTGCCTTGGCAATGACTCTTTTGAAGGACCTAGCAGCGGAATTATATTTCTTTTTTAGAGCGCTAGTGTTTACATCCCGGGACGTTGATGCGTCAGCCCAGGCTTGGTAGCACTCCTGCTTACAGCATGATGCTATTTTACAGGAGCAACTAAACCATGGCTGAGATTTGCCTCCGATGGGCACCACATAGGAAGGAATAAAAAGTTCCGTACCCTGAAGTACCACATCAGCGACAGAATCCGCAACAACGTTGGGATCGTCCGGCGTGAAGCAAACCCGAGGATAGGATGCAAAGAAAGACCGCATCCTATCCTAATCGGCTGACCTAAAGGGACGTCGACGGAAATCTGATATCCGTCCGGGTGAGAGGTCAGCAGAAAGTCCAACAGGGAAAGCGCATGAACCTCTACTTCTGGAATCCGCGTAGGCGAAGTAACCAGTTGTGGTGGGAGGCCTCGAGATGGTAGTGGACGTAGGGACGTAGGACGTAGGTTAGAGTGAAGTCCGCTGATATTGCAGAAATTCACGGATAGCGTGGCAGGGGTCGTAATGGTCTTGTTGCTCTGTTTGCCCCGAGCAGTTGTAGTCTTGAGCGGAATTTTGCCCCCCCCCCCCCCCCAGAATACGGGGGGCAGCCTGAGCACTCACGCTCAGGAGTGGAGTAATTTGGTCGTGGATGCTCAGCGAGGGATTCTCCAGGGGTGCTGGTACCCTCCTGAAGTAGATTCTTACTTAATTCCGCTACCATGTTAAAGGGGTGGGGGGTGGGGGAATTGGGCCTCCGGCCACCTGCACTCACCAGACTAAACGCGTATAAACAGAGCTTCCACTTCACGCCGGTATTTTATGAAGTCGTGGTACCACCCCGGTGGACAAAAACTAAAAATGTACAAATAAATTATTGTCTTATCCTCTTTCCCCCTTTATTTTTCCAGTGAAGACATTCTCATATCTTTGCACCAATTGTTTATAAAAAAATGTTGGTATATGTATTAAATAATCAGTTAAATCATTTTTGTATATTATACTTACATGTTAAAAAATTAAAATTAACTGTCATAATTAATTTAATATATTTAGATATATCGTTTATACCACTATCTTTTAATAATTCTATTGAAATATGTTCAACTTGGGCAAAGAAATCAAACAATGCTCTGGTAAGATAACACAACCGCTTTTTATATTTATATTATTTCATTTATGAAAATTTAATAAATATACTGCTTCCAAATCATGCCTGCAAGTCACACAGTTTTTAAACACATGTGTCTTAGCAAGTTTTGCTATCCAGCCACTGCAATAACGTATTGCTAGGCATTTTTCAAGATCTGTTGGAGTTTTACTTGCTAATATCTGCAATGCATCTGTATTAATAGAGTCTATATATAAATGAGCATAGTCTACTTCATTTTCACATTGTGTTGCTGTGTTGTTTTCTCTAGGATTCGTTAAAAATATTTTAAGGACTGGAGACAAATACTGTCATCTTTTTCACAGTTTGATCCAACTGAATGTGATGATGATATATTGTTTATTAACAATGTTTTAAATGCCCTTTCAAATGCATATTACTGTATCTTGGTTAAAACTTCGCAGTAATAGAGTTGATCCCCTTAGAGTTTAAAAATTTTACAATATTTTTAAAACTTTCTATTGTTTTAATCCAACTGGATAAAGATGGCACTACTACTTGACTATTACTGCTTACAAATTTCATACTTTTGAGGATTGGGATACTATAATTCCACAAATCGTGATCGGGTGAAGTTGAAGTTACTGCAGCACGATACTGTATTCCTCCAATAATTTCGCTGAAACTACCATTCACACTGTCAAACAGGTCATCGAAAAACAATAGGAGGTTCACTGTCTCATAACTGCTCTTAACAACAGCTCCAAATTCTGAAATGAAAAATAAATATATGAACAAATATTAGTATTTTTTTAAACCAACTGATTACAAAATAAGCCAGGTCCAATGACAAAATGAGGAACAGTCATTTTGCAATTTCAGATTTGGATCTATAGTAAAAAGTTGTTCACAGTGATGAGTACAATGACTGATTTTCTATGTTAGAACCTCCTTTATTTTTATTTTTATTAGGCTTCGATAGAAGTCTAGGCTTACTACCTCACATTGTTTTTACAAAAGGTAAATAAGAGTTTGTGTCAAGATTAGTAATGCTAGTATTATTACTTATATATACTTCGATTACATACTATTATCAATTTGAAAAAAGTAATTATAGTGGTGATGCAAATGGTAATAACAAGGCCAATGTTCAACAGTGGACATGTACAAAATGGCAATAATGAAAGAGAAAGTGCATAACTTTCAATCATTAATAAAAACAACATAGGTACATTTATAATTTAAATTATTGTAAATAAAGTCTGCTTACCTGCTTTATACGCAGAGCCCACTTCAACAGATTAACTAAACACTTGTGTACAGTGTTTCACCCTCATATTTGGGATTAAATTTGGTAAGACGTGGTGAGCAGTCAGCTTAAGCACTAACTTGACACCTCTGTAACCTGGGCACCTATTATACGAATCTTCAATGTGGGACCATTTTGCTGTGCATTCTTTTCTTTTCATTGTATATTTTAAATCTTTTGTGATCAAATTATTCCTAATTCCTTTGATGAGGTGAGGTGGATCGTACAGGGGGAAAATTTTGTCATTTCCAACTTTGAAAAATCCTTCCCACTATATTTTACCAATTCGTATACTTCCTGTGTCTCCTTAATTAACATATCTACGGCTGCCACATTAGAGGTCCCTGGTCACATATAGTTGCCACGACTTTTAACCCAATTTCTTGCACTTTTTTACAATATTCTTAATATGAGCCTTAAGTGCAATAGCCTTAGTGCTTCCACTGCAGTAATAATAAGCCATAGGCTGCTTATATATTTTGACAATAAGCCTGATCATAAAAACCAACATGTGATTACAAAATTCACATTCAATTTTTTCTCCATTGTCAAAAAATCCAAATATTTTATCTTTCTTTTTGTCATAGGTAAGCCCTGTTCCAATTGCTATCTCATCAAACAATATTGAGCAATATTTGTAATTTTCAGGCAGTTTTGTGGCTCTATTTTTCAAATTATCAAATATTTACTCATTGACTCAAGGGTTTAAGTCAATGTTGGGCAATAAATTTTGCAGTGGCTTTTTGCTCGGCAAAACACACGAGTTGCTTAGAAAATGATAAGCCTTAAGCGCGGGCTTATACAATGATAATGCCAAAAATTTTCTAGCGTGAAATGCCTGCCATTGTTTTGCTTGTCACTGAGAGGCTTGCATTTGGGAGAATAGTTTTGCAGTAGGTGACACTTTTTGATGACACAATTATAAATGCTCTGGTTCTTGTCATTTTTTGTTTTTGCAAAAATATATTTTCTTTTCAAGGCAATCTTATTATTTTAAAATTTCTTCAGCTGCTTTAAGATCGATTTAAATTCTTTAAGTTTTATCAAAGTTACATAAGGACCTGAAAAAAGAAATATAACTTCAGTGAACAAACAAAATAGTGTAACATATTATGTATTAATATGCTTCAACATTATTGGGTCCTTCAGCTTGATAGCAGAGTCATCTCGCTAATTAGTGCTTGGATGTTTCCAATAATAGTTAGTATTATAAATTACCTAATAACTTAGTATTCAGGCAACAGACGCTATCTTTATAAAAAAGGATTAATATTCAGAAGTGTTAAAGTATATTTTTTTAAGTTACATCAAAATATGTCCAGGCAAATCAGACTTGAGGAGTCGGTTGGACAGACGGGGGTATTTTACATCAGACTCTAGGAGTCTGATGAACCGAGAGGGGGTAGAAATAGGTGAACAAACAGATTAAATAAATTATAAGAGAATTGTTTGACGTTAGTTTAATACTGATAGCCATTGTATGCAAGTCAGGAAAAAATTATCGAAGTGCAATTAAAATTTTAATTAGAGAAACTAGAGCTGAGCTTTCAAATAAAAGGGAGACCTTGAAGAAAAATGTTTTTGTAGTATACAACAAAAAAAAATATTCCTTATTTGACCCATCACATCTACTGATCGGGTTGAAAGATAATTTGATAAATGAAAATTTAGTTTAATGGCAAAATAGGTAAACAGAATCAAGGTGAAGAGTATGTAGTGGGAAAATATGGCACAGGAAAAAGAAGTGAGAATCATAAGAGAATCGTAAACATAACCTTTGAGAACAACTTAACCATTATAAATAGTCTTTTTAAGAAAAAGCTGGCCAAAAAATGAACTTGGATATCACCTGACAGGACTTGACGAAACAAAATAGATGCAGAAAAATGACTAAGCTCCCGCAACTGATCACATAACCAATGAGATGATGAAAGCTGGATTACCGGAAACAAAAACAAAACTGACCAATTTATTTAATGTTATCCTAAACACAGAAGCCATACACATACAATGGAGAATAAATTCTATAATTCTCATCCATAATAAAGGAGACAGATCAGAAATAGGCAACTATCGCCCAATAATAATAAATAATTTCAGCAAGGTCGCTTGAACATTCAATATTAAAGGGTGGGCAGGTGCTGTTACTTCAACTTCAGTAGATGCTTGAGCTGGGGAAAATGTCATTAACATTTTAAATTAAAGCTCAAGACACCCATCACACTGGTTTAGAAATAAAGCTCAATAAAAATTTAAAAAACACCCAGCACAAAATATATAAGAGTTGATTATATTTAAATAGCTACTCTTGATCAAGTCACCTTTCACACAAAAAAATCTAAATCAAAATTTGTTCATCTTGTTGGGGATTAATTATATCTCTTTTTGTGCAACATCACATGTTCAAATTTATTCTACTATACATAAAAACCTTAACAATTTGCCCAACCTGAGAATTGAATCCAAGACCTCACACATTCATTTTCAAAAAAAGGCATTCATTTGAAAAGGCATTCGCATTTTCAAAACTAGGCACTAACTGTTTATATTATTTAAGTTAAAAACAAATAATTGTTGATCCCTATCTGCTATTTCAAATAAATTTCTGTCTCTGTTTCACATTTAGTAATATTAATTAAGACAAAACAAGAATTCTTGCAATGTTATATTATATTACATTATTTTTAATTTTTAATAATGATATGATTAAGATGTAATAATGAAATTAAGATGTTACCTTGTAAAAAAGTACAGGAATTGCTAATTTGGACAATCTATTTCTTGGATACTTATAAATGTCTTCTAAATGTTTATGACAGACACATCTGTTGCTATAAACATCTATAGCGTTCACTGTAGCTACATGACCGCCAATTTTGGAAATCCACCTATTGAATTTTTCTGCATTTATGTCTGGATTTGGAAACCGGTGTACAGGTAACCCTGAAAAAGCAGTCACAGGTAGTCAACAGTGTTGTTTTTGGATACTCAACTTACAACTAACCTTTCTAACTACTTATTTATTAAAAATAACAATGTTATGATTCATAAACTTCTCAATATTTTTGTGTGGCATCTAATAATAATAATAACAATTTTTTACTCAGTTTTAAAGACAAATTTTTTTATAATCTCATTTTTCTAGGAATTTCTAATGTAAAGGACACTCCTAAAGAACTTGCAATATGTATGCTTTACACTCAAGTGATAATAAGGTAACCTATCGTTTTTTAATTGCAATAATTTACATAAATTAATTTCATTCATATTATCTCTTAGTGTAAAGAATATAGATGTTTCAATAAATCTTAAACATCCTTTTAAATGGCTTGTGATGGATTAAAACTTTTAATATGAATATTTCGCTTTAGTTTTGTCTTTAATTTAAAATACATTACTTTACAGAGATGGGATGCATTAAGATCTTTTAAAACTTTGGCTGCCATGTCAGTCACTTTGTATGGAGTATTGTATTTAAAACATGGCTGAAGGCAGTTTAAGTGCTAATATTTTAAAATGTTTATTTTCATTTCAGAATCACAACTTGACCCCATTCCATATTCCCCAAGCAACAACACTATACCAACAAGAAATGATCAATATATGGAGCATCTGAAAATAAAGTAAGAACCAAATGCAATGTCCCAAACAGCATAACAATTGAGGGTTTTCAGCAGTTATTAATATTATTGTTTTCAGCTTTCCAAACAGAATACAATAACAATAGCATTGCTGTAATTTAAAATAAAGGACTCATTAAATTTTAGAAATGTTTTAATGTTATTGATTAAAACTACTTTTATGGATTTTATCGCATTTTATTTATTTTATTTTTAATACCCGATGTTTCGAGTGCTTTCCAGCACCCATGGTCATGGGGGACTGAGGTGACTGACGTCCTGATGTCAAAGTTAACACAGAGTACCTTCAGCTTTTTTAATTATTGTCTTTGGTCCGATCTACGCAGAATGAACTAACTGTGTTTTGAAGTCTTGCAGTGGTATGCTTGGGTTTAGTTTTAATTTTATTAATTATAGGGTGGTAGTACCCAGCCTCCTTCTCTATTATAATTAGGATGTTTTTTAATTTCAATAGCCTCACATATCATCCTTGTTAGGATATGATGTTCTTTCGCGAGGATTTGTGGTCTATCAAATCTGATGTAATGGTTGGGGCCATCCAGGATATGATCTCAAACTGCAGACTTCCCAGAACGTTGATGCTTCATGTCAGCTTTGTGTGTCAGATGCTTCACGTCAGCAGTAAACATTTTCATAAAATTCGGCGAAAATGTTCAATTACAAATTGAAATAATAAAGGTACCCAATAATTTTGCCCAACAGTGTACCTACCTCCCTCCACAGTTTATCTGTGTTCACAACTCGTGTCGGCAACTATACTAATGGTGACAGGTTGATAAAAATATGTTTGTATTAAATAAATGGTTAAATTTGTATCAGAATTACGTTAACAAACCATTATTAAAAAACGACAAGTGAACACAGGAAATAAAGTAAATGGCGCTCTAAACTCTATTGTGTGTCAAAAAAGGCATGTATGGTAATTTCATAATGCTGTGTTAATCTCTACTTTAATGTATGGTAGTGAAAGTTGGGTGGGCTAAACTTTCCAATATGGACCATCGATTTCAAAGCCCATATTTTTTTTTGTAGATAGTACTCAGTAAAAGAAAGCGTTTTGCAAAGTTTTAGGTTGCGGAAACTTATGGTTCATGAGATATATTTTTTTAAACTTTTCATACAAATTGGTAAATAACACGCAATTACAAAATAAATTTGACAAATGATTGATGTTAAACGTCAGTTAGTGAAGGGTTCCGAATATTTTGAAAGTATCGATACCTACTCTATACCAAGTATCGTATCAAAAGTATCAATACTGCTTGGTATTTCGTTAATTTTGGAGACGAAAAATTATGACAAACTTATTAGATGCATAGGAAGAGCTGATAAGTGCAATTATATATGTATACAAAGTAGAATAAAGTTTACTCTATTTAAGTTCCGCCTTAGTACTTGTATTTCATTGTTTGCAACTTGTTTGTATCTCTTAATTAGTACAGCTTTTGTATTTTTATTTTATTGTTTGCAACTTTCTGTATTATATAATTCTTACTACAATAAAGTGTTTACTTACTTATTGACTTACTTATTTAATATTCAAAAAGTACCCAAAACCGAATCAGAGCACCCCACTATCCACGTGGTCTTGTCTGCCCTACCCCTAGAGTGTATATAAAAGCCCGGAGGCGCGGAGGGAGAGCAGCGCCCGCCCGCCGTAGGGAAGTGCAGGCACCGAGATCGCCGTAGCGGCTGAGGCTGGTCGCCGAAGGCGACCAAAAAGCCGAAGCTGCGAAGGCGAGCCCAGGTGCCTGTGCTTCCCTACGCTAGGGCGGAGGCACTGCTCATCCCGCAGCGCCGGAGCTGCCACGGAGCGCCGGAGCACAACTTCCCGGCTTCTTACCCCTCTAGTCTCCAAAATTAACGAAATGTACTCGATACCAAGTAGTATTGATACTTTTGATACGATACTTGGTATCGAGTACGTATCGATACTTTCAAAATATTCGGAACCCTACACTAATTGACGTTTGACATCAATTATTTGTCAAATTCATTTTGTAATTGGTGTAATTGCGTGTTATTTGCCAATTTGTATGAAAAGTTTAAAAAAATATATCTCATGAACCGTAAGTTTCCGCAACCTAAAACTTTGCAAAACGCTTTCTTTTAGTGAGTACTATCTACAAAAAAAATATGGGCTTTGAAATCGATGGTCCATATTGGAAAGTTTAACCGTTGGGTGTGACAGAAGAAGCATGAGAGTAGAATAAACACAGTAGAAATGTGAACCCTTATATTTACAAAAAAGTGTGTAATGTACAAACTGATTCCCTCTTTCGCACAGCGCTTAGATCCATGCCGGGCACTATACAATAGAGATACAGACGTTTGATGTAAAGTATGATACATACATAGTGTCCAAAAAATACATACCATCATTTTTAGTCAGCAGACACACAACAAGAGTTCAGTGACATTATGGAAGCTGTTCACATTGTTCACTATTCGCAATTTAAGGTTCTAAACTGTAGAGTGCTTCTGCTAATGTAATTCACAGAAACTTTACGAGTTTTTTTTTTTTTTTCTTAAATTTACGCGAACACTACACATTGAATAAAACTATTATTTACGGATTTTATCGCGTTTAATTACTTTTAATTTATTTTTATTATTATCCCGACGTTTCGGGTGCTTTACAGCGCCCATGGTCACGGGGGGGACACGTTTACGAGTTTATTTTCCGAAACGACGGCAGGAAGGAGGTCTTAAACTCAATGTGGACGTATGTACAAAACAGAGGATGATTGTAACGCGGCACGGAAATACGGAGAAACAGAGGTTCAACTCAACTTGGTTAACAGATGCACTCGCGAAACAACCAGAACATAGATTACTGCATATATACTAGAGAAACTAGAATTTAATTGCAATGCAAAGCCAAAATACGTAAAAGAAACCGCCACTCCTACGCAGTGAGACATTTGCAATTGAAATGTTACCACTTACCAGTGCAACAATAATAATGTCCCATTACTACTAAGAAAAGTTGACGGCTAAACTTTCCAATATGGACCATCGATTTCAAAGCCCATATTTTTTTGTAGATAGTACTCACTAAAAGAAAGCGTTTTGCAAAGTTTTAGGTTGCGGAAACTTACGGTTCATGAGATATATTTTTTTAAACTTTTCATACAAATTGGTAAATAACACGCAATTACAAAATAAATTTGACAAATGATTGATGTTAAACGTCAGTTAGTGAAGGGTTCCGAATATTTTGAAAGTATCGATACCTACTCTATACCAAGTATCGTATCAAAAGTATCAATACTACTTGGTATCGAGTACATTTCGTTAATTTTGGAGACGAAAAATTATGACAAAACAATTAGATGCATAGGAAGAGCTGATAAGTGCAATTATATATGTATATAAAGTAGAATAAAGTTTACTCTATTTAAGTTCCACCTTGGTACTTGTATTTCATTGTTTGCAACTTGTTTGTATTTCTTAATTAGTACAGCTTTTGTACTTTTATTTTATTGTTTGCAACTTTCTGTATTATCTAATTCTTACTACAATAAAGTGTTTACTTACTTATTGACTTACTTATTTAATATTCAAAAAGTACCCAAAACCGAATCAGAGCACCCCACTATCCACGTGGTCTTGTCTGCCCTACCCCTAGAGTGTATATAAGAGCCCGGAGGCGCGGAGGGAGAGCAGTGCCCGCCCGCTGTAGGGAAGCGCAGGCACCGAGATCGCCGTAGCGGCTGAGGCTGGTCGCCGTAGGCGACCAAAAAGCCGAAGCTGCGAAGGCGAGCCCAGGTGCCTGTGCTTCCCTACGCTAGGGCGGAGGCACTGCTCATCCCGCAGCGCCGGAGCTGCCACGGAGTGCCGGAGCACAACTTCCCGGGCTGCTTACCCCCCTAGTCTCCAAAATTAACGAATTGTACTCGATACCAAGTAGTATTGATACTTTTGATACGATACTTGGTATCGAGTACGTATCGATACTTTCAAAATATTCGGAACCCTACACTAATTGACGTTTGACATCAATGATTTGTCAAATTCATTTTGTAATTGGTGTAATTGCGTGTTATTTGCCAATTTGTATGAAAAGTTTAAAAAAAATATCTCATGAACCGTAAGTTTCCGCAACCTAAAACTTTGCAAAACGCTTTCTTTTAGTGAGTACTATCTACAAAAAAAAAATATGGGCTTTGAAATCGATGGTCCATATTGGAAAGTTTAACCAAGTTGACTAAAATATTTTGCGTTCCAAAACAGTTTAACATTTGTAAGTTTTTAATTTTAAGTTTATAATTCTATTGTAATCAATATGTACAAAATTTTGCGACTATTATATTATTTACTTATTTGAGTTTGGCACAATCTCCCGGCATTTTAATTATATTTTTATATAGTAACACTCTGTTTTTCTTTCCATCCTATCGTAGAGATGACGCTGTACTCAATACTAGAAAATGAAATTACCATTACCATTGTCCCTAGTTCCCACAGCATGGCACCCGCGTACAACTTTATCGCGCCCGCTGTTGTCGTATAAACGTAAAAATACATTTAAAAAATATTGAAAACCGTGGTATGCCATGGAGAGGTAGTAAAAAATCAGGCATCCAAACCGGTTGCCTTCCTTAGTCCTAGTTAGAATCATTCGCACCCGTCACAATCACAATCTTGTCGTCATGGTTTAAGTTCTTAATTATATAATTAGAGTAGTCCAACGAATCTGTACAAAGAGATTGTGGTTTTATAAATGACATAATTTTGTAGTTATTATCACCCCTAATTTCTCGATCCATGAGTAGTTTAGTCGCAAGCCCTGTCACTTGTTCATCACCCAATATATAATTTTTTTACTCTAATATATTTAGTATGTGTTGATGAGTTTCAATTTTCTGTTCTTTGAGTTGTTTTACCGGATGTTTACTTTCCGTTGTTTCTGTAGTTCCATCTAGCGGACATTTATGGAAACTCAATTGAGAATCGGTTTGCCCATCTAACAATTTTGTTTTTGTCTTAATCAACATGCTCTGCTCATTTTCTTTGCTTGAATCAATACTTAATATAGAAGTTCTCCTATTTTTCTTTTTCTGTACCGAACTGACCGATTTTGAGACCCGTAAAAAAGATTATTACATATGTATCTCTTAGTTGAGAAATTCGTCTTTTCATATTCTTTTTTTTAAGTGAGCTATTCTCAAGCAATAGATTCTCTATTTCCAAATTAGCGCTAGCGAGTATGCTTTTAGTTCTTTCCAATTCTTCCTTTATGATTTCCAGTTCGAAATTGAATGGTGTTGAAGTATCAGGTGAACTCTTTATGTCATATTCCGAATAAGATGAAGTCAACGAGGTGTTCGTATGCGAACTGGTACATGTTTTATGTATATTTTTTTAGATCTTATTGTCACATTTTTTTCATATTTGTGCTCATCAGTACTTTTTTCGGTAGTTTCTCGCTCTTGTCTGTTTAAATTTGTAGTACCCATAGGTGAAATATTCGTACTACTGTTTTGTTTTTCGTGAACGCAATTAATACATCTCCATTTCTGTTTTCTCTCCTTAGACATAATATTAAATCTTTTAAAAGAGACATTGATACAGTCTGGCTCATACAATTTATTTTTTTATTTTTACATTTTAAATAATTCACACCTTTAATTTTTTATTACATTTGAAACAATTTTTCTCTTTAGATGGAGTTAGTTTCCGTTTTTTACAACGCCCTCTAGTGTTGCAGTGACTAAAACTGTATAAACTATAAATATGTTACGAGAGTCAATAGCAGTTCCTTACTTTGTCAATAGATGTCGCTATTACAATAAATGATAGCAATTTCAGCACCCTAATCAATTTACATTATTCAACCGTCACTTTTAAAAGTTTTTTATGTTTCTTTTCACTTTATTTATTAATTTCTTTAAGATTTTAATGTTACTCGTTTGAAACACTAGTCACACAATGTTTTTACACATTTTATTGAGCTTTTATACTATAATTTTAAAAATTTATCATAAAATCACCGTCTGCACTTATTGCATATTATTATGATAATTAAGTCTCGAACTATTGAGATAACACTTGTAGTTATATTCCACATATATATAGGCATATGTACGAGTCGTATCATGCTGTACCTGTTTATAATATAAGTATTAAATTAAATAATTGGGTGCACCAAAATAGCCACACGGCTATTTTGGTGCACCCAATTATTATCTGAAATTATTTTAAAAATAAACGCCGGTTATATAAATCAATTACAATATATTTGTTTACTACATAGATTTATTCAACTATTAGTGGATTATGAAATGGTCCTCCACTTACGAAAGTGCGATCTGCAGCTTGTCGCTAGTCTTGGGTAAAAATTATCGGTAATATTAATATATATATATATGTCATGTGTCATGTGTCATTCATTCATTTCAGGTTACCGAATCATTCAAGTACTTTTCGTCACACTTACCTGTACATTCGGATCGGTCATTCAAACCATTCAATGGATCATTTCGGGCTTCAGTACTCTGGCTAGTAGCCCATTGCCCACACAATCATAAGCCCAGTATCCCATTAGTGCCTCTTACGACATGCTCTGAACACGGAAACTGTAAGTCACAGACCAACATGGGATATTTTTCGTGTGCTCAGGGATTTTTCTTTTTTTATAATAGGATCTGACTGCTCCGGGGCGCAGTGGCTTAGCAATGGCCCATGAGTTGCTGCGATATGGCCCGCGGGTTTGAATCCCGGACGGAACAAGTATTTATATGGCCTACAAGTAATTGTTTCGGGTCTGGATGTTTGTCCTTGTGCAATTTATGCATGTAAACTGCCCCCACGATACAGGAAAATCGTAGTGTAGAGGTAATTTTTAAAAAAAAATAAGAATACTTTATGATACTTAAGTGTGATACCATATAAATTAGAAGAAAAAATTCAATAAAGGTGGAAAGTATGACATTTTAATATAACTATTAAGACAACAGTCTACATATACTATATATATATATATATATATATATATATATATATATATATATATATATATATATATATATATATATACATATATATCTATATATTAATATACCGACCGATACCGATATATAGATAAGTCGCTCGCGTCCGTAGGCTTTGACCACTTATTCCTAGGCCCACCCTACACGTGTCCCCCGGGTGGTGCTAAATGAGCGACAAGCCGATAGCACAGACTCGGCTCCACGCCGTGGTAGCGGCGTAAAATATACTACCCATAATCGCACTATGAGGAACCATATAAAAGAAATGGCCCCGAGTTCCCGGCGCCCCTTTAATGGGGCAGGGGTGCGATGAATCTCCGGGAGGAAAACCGGCGATCAGGTTCGCCATCCGTCACGTTCTGTCTCCCGGAGAGGCGAAAAGTGGATTGCAGAGGCCCGTGTGGCTACGTTGAATGTATGTGGGGCAATGAATGATAAAATGGATGAATTTATAATGAGGTTGAAAATTCTCATTCCGCTCAGATGTGGAAATTTTTTAGAACCCTGGGTATTGGCAAATCATATATTGATTCTAATATCTCGTTTGATTTGACTGCACTCAACCGGCACTTTTCTGAGCCTCCGATTTCTATTGATGACTCTATTAAGTCTACTACACTTAATCTTCTCTCCAATATTCCTAAACCGCTGTGTTCTCCTTTTAATTTCAGTAAAGTTACTGATGGTGACATAAAAAAATGCCTTTTAGCCATTTCCACTAAAGCTATTGGCTATGACAATCTTTGTATGCAAATGATTAAACCTATCACTAATGAACTTGTCCCTATTATCACTCACATTATCTCTTCTTCGCTTGAGACGAGCTCCTTTCCGACTTGCTGGAAAAAAGCATTCGTCATTCCCCTTCCAAAAACTTCTAATCCTAAATCTTTATCCCAATTCCGCCCCATTTCCATTCTTCCGATCTTATCTAAAGTACTAGAAAATATAGTTCAGAGGCAACTATCTCAATTCCTAACTGTTCACAGCCTGCTGAGTCCTTTTCAATCTGGTTTTCGTCCAGGCCATAGCACAGTCAGCGCTCTGATTAAAGTGTCTGATGATATTCGCTGGGCCATGGACAAAAGACTTCTCACTGTTTTAACATTATTGGATTTTAGCAGTGCATTTAATTCCGTTGATTATGACATACTTCTTGGTATTCTTGCGTCCTTAAACATTTCACCATCAGTAATCACTTGGTTTAATTCTTACCTTAGGGGTCGCTCGCAGTGTGTCCGCCATGAGGAGGATTTCTCCGAGTGGTGTGATCTTACGGCGGGTGTTCCTCAGGGTGGTGTTCTTTCCCCACTTCTCTTCTCTATTTTTATTAATGCTCTCACTACTGTTCTCTCCTCTCATTATCATCTCTATGCTGATGACTTGCAATTATACCGTCATTTCAAAGTCCAAGATATAGATGAGGCTATTAATAAGATGAATGCTGACTTAAGTAGCATAAGCAGTTGGGCAAAATCGTTTGGTCTTCGTGTTAACCATGCTAAATCCCAAGTAATGATTATCGGCAGCTCATATATGCTTAATTTATTAGATCGTTCGAAGATCCCTGCAGTTACTTATGATAATACTCAAATTCCATATACAGAGACCGCTAAGAACTTAGGTGTTATTTTTGATAATAATTTGTCTTGGGTCGCTCACATTAATATGATTAGCAGAAAAGTGAACTACTCTTTTCAATCTCTCAAGCGTCTCCAGATGTTTTTACCGTTAAAAACTAAGATAACCTTAGCTCAAGCACTTCTTCTTCCTCTCATTGACTACGCTGATGTTAGTTTTTTGGATGCTTCAGAGGAGCTGTTGAACAAACTGGAACGTGTTCAAAATTTGTGTATACGTTTTATTTTCGGTCTTCGTAAGTTTGATCATGTTTCAGAGTACAGGGCTCAATTAAAATGGCTTCCTATCCGTAGACGTCGAGACTTACATGTGTTATCATTTCTATACTTTCTACTCTTTAATCCTCTTGCACCTCCATATCTCCGCGAGCGTTTTGAGTATCTTGTACCCCGTGAAACTCAGTGCCGGACCACTAAACAACTACTTCTCAAAACTCCTTCTCATTTCACAAGCCGATGTGGTGGATCCTTTACAGTAAGGGCGGTCAAGCTATGGAACTCACTCCCACATGACATACGTGCTAGCTCTTCTCTTGATATATTTCGGAGCAGAGTAAAGAAATATTATCTGTCAACTTAGAATTATAAATATTTACATATTTTATGTATTTATATGTATAATTGTATATATATGTATGTGTATGTATGTATGTATGTGTATATATATATATATATATGTATATATGTATGTATATATATATATATAGATATGGGTATACATGTATATGTGTGTGTATATGTGTATATATGTATATATTTATTGTCTTTATTGGTATATATGTATGTAAATCAATAGAAATAAGAATAAAATAAATAAGAAAATAAATTGTACTTATATGTTATACACTTATATGATAATTGTTAACTGTAACTTATAGCCAATTTCTATTAAGTAGCGTTATGTTAATTATTAAGTACGCACGCTGCTACCTACTTGCTTTATATATAAAACTATTTCTCTCCCAATAGGTTTGCTGGAAGAGAACTCTTATTAGGGTTAAGCTCGCCTTTGTACATTTATTTAAATATTTAATAATTGTTACCAACTTATTGTGTGTACAATAAAGAATAAAGAATAAAGAATAAAGTATGCGATATGATGTATGATAGAGGAATAGATGTGTTATGTGTAAATGAGACGAAAAGGAAGGGGAAGGATGTCACTACACATGGCATGTATACCGCATACTGGTCTGGTGTAGACGAGATTGCGCGGGCATGCCAGGGAGTAGGTATCATTCTTTCAGAAAGAATGGGCCAATGTGTGAAAGAGTATGAATGTGTAAGCCCAAGACTGCTATGGATACGAATGAAAGCGGGCTTAAAGAAGTTGTTTGTGTTAGGGGTCTACGCCCCAGACATGTCTAAGCCCACTTATATCCGAGAGCAGTTTTGGGAAATGGTAAGGATGGTGTTAATGAAGGGTAAGGAAAATGAAAATATTATTTTGCTAGGAGATTGTAATGGAAGGGTTGGGGTGAGGAGGCTTGGTTATGAAAGGATATTGGGAACGTTTGGTGATGAAAGTATAAATGAGAATGGTGAAAGTCTCCTCACCGTATGTATGGAAAACAATCTTTTTGTGACGAACACTTGCTTTCGCCACAAGAGGATTCACATGTATACTTGGGAAAGAAGTGACGATAGAAGCATGATAGATTTCATAATTGTGGATGAAAGATTGAGGGGCGCAGTGGTAGATACAAGGGTTTACCGGGGTTCTAACGTAGGAACGGATCATTATTTGGTTTTATGCCGAATTAATGGTCTATTCAGGCGTTGGCGCTATCGGTCATCTTTTTTTTTTATAGAATAGGGGGCAAACGAGCATGCGGCTCACCTGATGTTAAGTGACTACCGCCTCCCATGATCAACCGCAACACCAGGAGAATTGCGGGTGCGTTGCCGGCCCTAGAGAAAGGAGTAAGCTCTTTTCTAAAGGGCCGGCAACGCTACCACTGCGTTACAGCGTATTAGAACAGACAGGTTACAAGATGAAGGTGAGAAAAACAAGTTCAAATGTAGACCGAAAGAAAATATAAGTGGTTTGGATGAATTATGTATGAAAGAGTTAGACGTGGAGAATGTATGGCAAAATGTTAGGAAAGGTTTAGTGGATGCAGCTACCGAAGTATGTGGTGTTAGTAAAAGAAAGAACGAAAGGAAAAATAATACGTTATGGCGGGATGATGAGATACGTATGGAAGTTGAAGCAAAGAAGGGAGCATGGCTAGATTTACTAGCAACAAAGGCTGATAATTCTAGCGGTACGAATGACGATATTGAAAGAAAAAAGCAGTCTTTAGACGTCTTAATAAGAGAGTAAAAGAAGTAGTTGAAAGAAAAAAGCAAGAAAGAACGTATAAGAATGATAGAAGAATATCGGATAATTTCCAGGCAAATATTAAAATGTTCTGGAAACTTGTAAGAACTGCCAGGGGACATTCAAAACAGCCTATGATGAATGCTATAAGAGACGAGAATGGCTATATTCTGAATATACCAGAATTTGAATATACCATTGCTAGAATGTGAGCGAACTCCGAATTATAAGACTTGCTAGCTAAGAGCTCATGTAGTTCTGATAGAATACGTTTTGCACCGACGTAGTTCGTACCGTTATCCGAATATAATTTACTTACAGGGCCTCTGCGGGATAGAAATCTTTTAAATGCACCCATAAAGCCTGCTGTGCTTAGATCACCAACGAGTTCTATATACACCGCTCGAGTAGTTAGACATACGAAAATGCAGACGTAAGCCTTTGTGGATCTTATACCACGCCCGCGAGTGAGCGTGACCTTAAACGGACCAGCGAAATCAGACCCGGTGTGCGTGAAGGGCTTTACTGATTGTATTACTCTACAAGATCTAAGTTCCGCCATTTCCGGAAATGACGGCTTGGGGCGTGCCCGAAGGCAAGCTATACATCTATGCACCCGATTGCGTATTAAACTACGTGCAGAAAGAATCCAATAATTCTGACGCAAAATCGACATCAACAAGTCGGGGCCAGCGTGCGAGTTCAATTTATGATGGTAATCGACTAATAAGTTCATGATATGGTCTTTACGCGGTAAAACAATAGGGTGCCGTTGGTCGAAACTCAATTGCGAGTTGGACAAGCGTCCACCTACCCTTGCAATCCCATCCTGTAAAAATGGCTTAAGGCGTTGAAAGGCGCGACTACAAGCTCTATTCGATTGTAATCTTCTAATTTCTTCAGAGAAGTGCGCACGTTGAAGTTCACGTAATACTAGCGACTCGGCATAGTTGTAATCGGACGCTAAGACACACGAACGTTGCGGTAAAAGCTTCGCGAATCGACAAACGTAAATTACGCTACGCAATAATTTCGACAAAGAGGACAAGCGGTTCGCCAAAGCAATGATTGGAAAAACCTCGCTCGAAACGTTCGCCACTAGAGCGTGTCTCTTCTCTTCCGGCGGTTGTGACACTGACGAAGGTTCAAAATCGGTTATTGGCCATTGCGAGGGATCCAAGTGAACCCAAGCAGGTCCGTGGAACCAAAGCGGGTGGTCCATTATTTGCATCGGGGTGAGTCCACGGGATAGACAATCGGCGGGGTTTTCCGTAGCGGACACGTGATAAAAGTTCCGCGTTTCTAACTCGTCTTGTATCTTGGCCACTCGGTTCGCGACAAACGTATCCCAACGGTGGGGTGAAGAATGAACCCAGCATAAGGCGACGGTGGAGTCGGAAAAGGCAAATATCCTTTCTATGTGAACTCTATCTTTACATGCGCTGATAACTGCGGTAATAAGCTTGGTGAGTACTAATATTGCGCAAAGCTCCAAGCGCGCCAGAGAGACAACCTAACGGGGGGAGACTCTCGACTTAGAACTAATGAGGCTAATCGAATTTCTACCGTTATTCTGGACGTGGAAATATACAACGCCCCCGTAAGCCTTCTCGCTGGCGTCTGCAAACCCAACGACCGTTATGACGCTATTTCTATCTACGTTTATATGACTCGGTATTTTAATTTCTCTTAATAAAGGAAGTTCCTCTCTAAAACGCTGCCACAACCGAACAATGCTGTCAGGCGGCGAGTCATCCCAATCGCATTCCAATAACCAAAGTTGTTTAATCAAAAGCTTAGCGTATAATACCACCGGAGCTACGAAACCCATGAAGTCCCATAATCTAGCAACGCATGACAGTATAATGCGCTTTGTGCATTTTTCTACGGGCGGATTTACCTTAAGGCTAAACACGTCGGACTCTGGTGACCAACACAGACCGAGCACCTTGTGTGTATCAGAATCGTCGAATTCCTTTATCGCCGAAAGACGGTGTGATAGTGGGATTTTATCTAAAACCGTACGCGAATTACTAGTCCACTTCACAAGATCGAATTGACCCGATTTCATGAGCCTTATAACCTCGGCGGTGGTTAGGGTTGCCTCCTCCACGCTATCGACCGAGTACACAAAATCATCCATATATAATCCGCTCTCAATTGCCCTCTTAGCTTTAGGATAAGAGGGACCTTCATCGTGAGCGAGCTGTCTCACCGTGCGTAACGCATGAAATGGGCTCGACTTTAAACCAAAACAAACGCGGTTAAATTCAAACACCATTAGAGGTTCCTTTGGGTTGAAACGATATAAAATGCGTTGGAATCTACGGTCGCATTCACGGACCCCTATGCAAAGAAACATTTGGCGAATATCGGCGGATAGTGCTATACTAAACAAACGAAAATTGGCTATTATATTAAATAAACTGCCCTGTAAATTTTGCCCACTATAGAGGATATCGTTAAGCGACAGGTGAGTGCTAGTTTAAGCACTAGCGTCGAGCACTACACGTAACTTAGATGTAAGTTTGTCCTCTCTAATGACCCCGTGGTGTGGTATGAAATACGACGGTGTGTCTTCGTAGTTATCTAATTTCGAAGCCACAAGTGATATGTAACCTTCTCTTATATATTCTTTAATGACGCCGTCGTAAGCTTCCTTTAACTGGGGTGAAGCGAGCATCCTACGCTCCAAGCTGTAGAAACGTTTTTCCGCCATTTGACGCGAATCGCCGAGAGATAAAACATCTCCTTTAAAGGGTAGCGCTACACTATATCTACCGTCGCGATCACGAACGGTCGTGCGGACGTAAATATCCTCGCATAACCTGTCATCTGAGCTAGCTATGGGTGTGACGTTCACCTCCTCCATCTCCCAAAATTTGCGGACTAACGACTCAAGCGGTTCGACAGCCATACCACAATAAGAGGTTGCCGAAATACTATCTATGATGGGGGCGGAGCCAAGGATCACATAGCCCAATACGGTTTCCAGTGCGTAAGGCGTGGTATGCGAGGAGTTGCCCCTGACCTTATTGTCTAACAAAAGATGAGGGAAAAGTTATGCTCCAATGAGCATGACTATGCTTCCGGGAACGGCGTAAGTGTCGTCTGCTAGAGTCAAATTCTTAAATTCAATCATTGCCGAGGTGTCAACCGAAACGGTTGGCCACCGTTCAGTGACCCTATCTACTACTAGTGCATTTATATCAAAGTTAACATTACGATCTATCCGAGAATAAAATTTTAAATTTATATATCCCTGTGTCGCTTTACTAGTACCTCCGATGCCTTTAACTACAGGACATGAAAGTGACCTATTTATTACTAAGCCTAAGCGCTGACAACATTGTCGCGTTATAAAGCTATTTTGGGCTCCGCTGTCCAGCAGTGCACGGACGCTTTGTTCGTTTCCACGCGAATCCCTAACCAAAATACGTGCCGTACTCAGTAACACGGTTGAAGGAGGTTGTGCTCCCATATTTACCAATGAGCACAGAGCGACATCACCAGGTCGACCGCTAGAATCGTTGACCTTAGTAGGGGTGAATTCTTTGTCCGCTTTACTTGACGCCGCTATGTTGCTATTTTCAAAATGTAATAGCGTGTGATGTTTCCTGGCACACTTGCTACATACGGAACTCGAATTGCATTTTGCAATTAAATGCTTATCGCTTAAGCAGTTCAAACATAGGTTGTTTGTCTTTACTAATTTATAACGTTCGCTTGGTGAATATTTACGAAAAGTCGCACAATTATATAAATTACCGTGTTTATCTTTACATACGATACAAGTATGCTGGAGTGATGTTGACGTAGCGGTTACGTAATTTAACGACCCTGCTATTTTAGATGGTTGAGTCTGTCTACGGTCGACGCACCTTTTAATCTCCTGTTTAACGTTCGGAGAGCGCTGCATCACCTTTATTTGATCTCGCACGAACGATGCTAATGAATGAAAGGAAGGCATCTCCGAGCTACGATGCTCCATTTCAAACGCACGCACGGTGTCGGGGTCTAATTTCTTTAGTGCAATATGGAGAAACACCACGTCCATAAGGTCATTAAATTTCAAATTCTTAAGTGCAGCCACCGATGCCACAAATTTATCTAGAAACTGCTCTAAGCCGTTGATGTTCGCGGATGATATAGGTTTAAGATCGAATATCTGGTTCAAATATTCGGAAGCTAACATTCTCCTATCTTCATATTTAGTTTTAAGCGTTTCGAATATTAATAAGTAATTGTTTGCTGTAGGTGTAAAACCAGAGCAGATCGACTGTGCCCTGCCACTAAGTTTACTAATTAAGTAATATAATTTTACTGAAGAAGAAGGGCTACGTCTTAATATCACCATTGAATACCGGAATATCTATTGGCGGCAACCTAATTGAGTCACGTAGACGTACCTGTATTTCCGGCTTTGCTTCGTTTTGAGATTGTAGGGATTTCGCAGTTCTTTTCACGCGACACAACATATCTTCGAATGCTAGCAGCGGTTGGTAGTTCACTATGTATTTCGGGTCGATTTGCAATTCCAAATGATTAATTTGGTCTAATATTCTTTCGTAATCTGTTCGCAAAGAATCTACCGTTTCGATTTCATTTAAAAAGGTTTCCCGCACTGCTTTTATATTAATGTTCTTTATATGATCACTTATATTCTGCATACGTGAAAAGAGTATATCCCTCTTGGCATAAAGCGTTTTAATTTTGATTTCACTTCCACTAACTGCCATTTTAAATTATTATAATGAAGTTATATTAATCACAATTAATCTCACAACGCACAAACAATGAAGGATGGACTTTCGGTATGCCGTATTACGTAATTAAATCGAACACCTGCACAGCGAGTCGAGGCGACGCGTCGTTCGCTAAACTCAATATTTTTATCAAAATTGTGGGGTAAGCGTATCAAACGGTTCCTATTACACTGTTTGAATTATTTAATAAGCTTTAAATTTAACCAAATACGAGCGCTATAAAACGAATAATTCTGTTTGCGAGTACCTAATCAAAATTTAAATTTAAACGAACGCTATTTAAGTCTATTCCATAAATTAGAGTGCATTATCTAAATAATTAATTTAATAATTCGACCAGAAATAGTTGGGCGACCACTAAACCCAGTCCAAATCCTGCCGAAGTGACCATAAAATGGTGGAGCCACGTGTCTAAGGCTGCCGAAAATCTAATTCCCCGGTCGAACCTTAAACCTATTACGCGAGATGTTAACTAAAGTGGACTGTATATGCGATTGCTTCTACGCTTACGTAAAAGCGACTACTATAGCATGCGGTACAATGCACTCGCTCTTCCCTAAAACTAAACTATTATTGTGCCAAATCGATGAAAAGGAATCCTGCCTGATTAGGAGAACACAGAATTGGAGCGGGTTAAAACAATTATATTAATCAGGCAGTAATTAAAGGAGTATTGGCTCACCGGGGTTTCTTCTATTCTGTAGAGCACTATAGCGGCGACTTCCGGAACTTCTTCTGGACAGACACTCTGGGGCCCCAGGGGTACGTCGGGAGAGAAGCGTTGTAGTTTTAACGACGAGCGCGGCGGGAAGAGAGGCGTGTGGTTCCAATGACTGGCGCGGCGGGAAGAGGCTGTGTGGTTTCAACGACGACTGCGAGGGGAAGAGGCCCGCGTCGGTCGCGCGTGCCTTATATATATCCTCGGTTCCGATGATTACGTGACATTCTAGAATCATCTTCTTTCCCCTCCCACCCCACCACCCCGATGTGTCGATAGGAGGGTATGAGTGATATCGTTTTGGGAAGGAATAAACGACTTGACACCTACCGTCAAATATAATAATACGAATGGTTTTTCCGCGCAACCAGTATCATTTTTTTTAATGAGGATACGTTTACTACCATGAAAAACGTTTAAGTAAAACAATGATCAAAGTTCAAAAACTTTATGAAACGAAGTTTAAAATATTTATATATATTTAAGTTTAGATTATTACGATATTAAGGAATTGAATATAACCCCCGGGAATGAGGCGATCACTATCAAGCTATTTCTAATTTGTTTTGTTTTGTTAATTGTGTAACATTCATGATTGTAAGCTGTTATTTTTCTTATAAAAGTCCCGCTGGGTATTTTCTTAGTGGTTCTTCTCAAGACAGAAGTTTTTTCTCGAACCAGTGGTCATTAAACAAAAGAATGATTGTCAGTAAGTATTATTTATAATCTATAGCTATCTATTGAACAAAAAGATTCTGTTTCTGTTTCCGCGTTAATATTATAAAGATGGTTATAAAATCAATTAATATGACAAGAAATTATATTGATTTAGGTTAATTTGCAATAATATTAAATTATAAATTATTAATCCGATAAACTAATATTACACATATAGACTACGGCAAATATCTCCCCTTTGAGCAATCTATGTGAGAGGCCTATATAAAGGTTCTAGAACCCTTTCAAAACCTTTCTAAAACCTAAAACGTTACTTGGGTATGTATGTAACCATTCATACATCGCTGGAATAAATTTTAGCCTGTTTTCGATACCGATACACGAATACCTTAAATTGAAAAGGGTAGCTAATATTTCATTTATATACAATTGGTACATATAACAGTGTTAGCATTTAAAAAAGTATTCGCTTTCACCAAAATAACGGATAAGCACCGAACATTGTTCTAACAAGTAAGTCAATTGAAGGACAAACTGAAGTTTGAATTGGAAAAACATTCTCTTTTACATTATATGTCACTGTCGATGCTTCAACTGCAAACATAAGTTTGTAATAGCAAAAAATTTTTTCATTTGTTAAAACCACAAGTTAACGGTTTTAGATTTTTGTTCTTTATTTACGTTAAGTGCCATTTACCTTGCTTCTTGTCTTATTTCTGTCTTCTTGTCTTATTTATTCTGAATGATGAAGTTTTGAGTTTAAAGAGATGGAAGGAATATTTTGAAAGCGTGTTTATGAGTGAGGAGACAACGTGTGTACTAAGTGAAGTAGAAACTCCGAAAGAAGAGGAAAGAGGTAGCGAGATAAGTATAGATGAAATAACGAAAGCAATGAAAAGCATGAAAGCAGGTAAGGCTGCCGGATATGATAGAGTTTCACTCGAAATGCTAAGGGCTGGAGAGGAAGTGGTGGCAGGCCTGCTGCACACCTTGTTTAATTTATGCTGGGAACTGAAGCGTGTACCGGTAGACTGGTGCAAAGCCGTGATAGTCCCAGTATAAAAAGGAAAAGGGTCGCAGCAGGACTGTAAAAACTACCGGGGCATCAGCCTTCTTAGCATTGTGGGAAAACTATATGCTAAAGTACTGATTGAAAGGGTCGTGAAAGAAACTGATGGAAAAATTTGGGATGTGCAAGCGGGATTTAGAAAGGGAATGGGATGTACAGATCAAGTCTTTTCCATGCGCATGATCGCGGAGTAGTTTTTGGCCAAAAACCATCAGGTTTTTTGTGGACACATGGACTTGGAAAAAGCCTATGACAGAGTTGATAGGGATGTGCTATGGCAAACACTGAAATCATTTGGGTTGAGCGCAGGCTTGATACAGGCATTGGAGTCTCTTCATAGGGACTATAGTGCTTGTGTTAGGATCAACGGGGTCTACTCGGACTGGTTTGATATCCATAAAGGCGTCAGACAGGGCTGTGTGGCTTCCCTGTGGCTGTTCAAATTATTTATGGACAGTTGTTTGCAAAATTTGAAAGTTGATGAATGCGGATTAAGAATGGGTGAGTAAACCGTCAAATGCCTTTTGTACGCCGATGATCAAGTTATCCTTGCGTCGTCGGCGGCCGAGTTGCAAATGATGGGTTACATTAATGAACAGATCATTCAAAGAAAGGGGTATGAAAGTGAGCGCAAGTAAGACGAAGGTTACGGTTTTTGAAAGAGAAGAAAGTAAAACGATTTGTGAAATAAGAATAGAAGGGGAGTTGATCGAGCAAGTAGATGAATTTCTATATTTGGGCTGCGTATTTAGCAGGGATGGGAGATATGATAAGGATATAGAACGACGAGTGAATGCGGGAAATAGAGTAAATGGGGCCTTGCACTCTATTGTGAAGAGTCAAAATGTGTCGAAAAGGGCGCGTAGGGCAATTCACAATGCTGTGTTGGTCCCTTCTTTAACGTATGGTAGTGAAAGTTGTGTGTGGCAAAAGAAGCACGAGAGTAGAATGAACGCAGTAGAAATGCGGTCGTTAAGGAGTATGTTAGGGCTGAATCTGAATGACAGGGTAAAAAATTGTGTAATAAGAGAAGAGTGTGGTTTGCAAGATGATGTTGTGACCAGGATTAAGAAAGGAATGCTTCGGTGGTTTGGTCATGTGGAAAGAATGGATGAGGAAAGACCGACAAAGAAAATTTATGTTGCAGAAGTGAATGGCAGAGTCGGAAAGGGACGTCCTAGGCGAAAATTTATCGACCAAATTGGCGATTTATTAAAAACGGGCCAAATTAGGAGTACCCTTAACCGAAGAGCATGTATGCGTAAGTGTATGGATGTGAAGGAGGCGAGAGAGGTGTGTCAGGATCGTGCCAAATGGAAGTCTGTAGTCTCTGCCTACCCCTCTGGGTGACAGGCGTGAGTGTTTATGTATATACATATATCGTCGATATTTATAAATCGCGATATATTGATATTCAATATTTATGGTGGAGTATCGAATTCGTATTAATTTCGATATATTTTAAAATGTATTAATCGACAAAACATTAAGAAACGAAAGAAGCTACAAAAACATTCATGTGTCGTTGTCGTTTTTTTTTCGTCATCGTCATCGTCAAGCGTTATGCAAAACATGACGATATATCGATATTCATCACGTGAACATATTGATACGATATATATCGATATAGTTTTTCACTTGCTCATCCCTACTCGTCGCTAATGCCACATGAGTGGATAAACGGAATATTGCTAGCAGCTAGCCGGACACGCGAGGGACCGATCGCCCCCGTTTGAGCGCCGATCGCCCGCCTGCGTCTGCCCCCCTCCTCCTTAATACCTACGTGAACACGATACCATTTCATCTTAACCTATTATTTTACGGTGGTATTCTGTGAGAGCGTGGTCCTTTCCCAGTCGAGCCGAACCACTCGTGCTACAACTATACAACTAATAGGTACAACTGCAGCGTAGCTCTACTACGTATAAACATGTCTCATCATCGCGTAGGTAACTACTCAAACTTATGTATGACATCAGCATTGGTCTTCTCTCGGCTTGTGAAAATCTATATTTTTTTGCCAGGATTAATTCTTTGTATGATGTCTTTTAGATAGAATCCTCGTTATTATCCAATTTTGTTAACATAACTTATAGAATCAATCTCTTCTTGTTCATTTTGACTAATGGAAAGACTTTTGTGGTTTGTCCATTTTTTTCGGTAAAAAGGTTTTAATATAAGATAATTGGTGACATTGGGGAAGACTGACTTTCATCATCTGAAGGATTTTACTAGGACATGCCATAGAATCATCATCATCAGAGTTTGTCACTGTTTCTGGTAATATTTTATTATTATGGATGTGGTAGTTTGTGTTTCTAATACTAGGTCTTAACAATGGCCCGCACATAGGGGATTAGTGTAGAAAGTGGTGTAAGTTCTTTACTTTGAACTAAAGAAGCTCTACAAGTGGTATTTAGTTGGTTATTTTATACTGACATTGATGTCAAACGTGATGCTAATGAAACATCTTTAGTACTATTAGAATAGAATATTTTTATTCAATATGAGTTACAAGTAAATAAGTCATTTCTTATTTTACCACTGGTTCGGAAAAAAGCCCCTGCCCTGGGTAGAATCAGCAGGATAGACCAGACCCAGCTGGACTTTATTTTTTTCAAAATATATCGTACAATAATTTGTACTTTGTTGTACAAAATCTACTGAAGAAACAGCTAGGAGCAATCGCCTTATTTTCAGGGGTTATTATCAACCAGGTATTCATTTATATTATAACTAGCTTCTGCCCGCGACTTCGTACGTTAATCCTGTTGCTTATGCCAGTGAAAACGGGGTCATCAAAATCGAAGATCTGAAACGTCTGATGTTGAATTCTAAGAGCCCGGGGATGGGAAAACAACGTGATTCGCGAGACGATTCAAAACGTTCTAGATCTTTCATTTTTGGAAGTCAACAGGAAATGCCCATCAGACTAAACAACTTTTGCTAAAACGTCATTCCTATATGTTATAATGTCACTGGGCTTTGGATGGAGTGTAACTCCTTGTGTGTTATTAAGTTAATATATTGGTAATATTATTTAGACCACAGTTCACATGAGGCTTAAGTACTTATAGAACAAAAGTACTTTAGCGCAAAGCTTCCGAACAAAAGTACTTTAGCGTAAACAATGTTGAAAGTTGACCCGTCCAACACGTGAACATAAAGATTTCTAGAACTGCTAACCCAAGAAAGAGGGAAAGAGCATTCCTGGTCGACCAATACTACAGCAACTTCATTCGTGGATGGAACGTTATAACGCCCGGAGTGTTCCTGAGTTGGACGCCTATCGGCGTTTATAACAATTTTATAATTGTTATCACCATCTTGAGGAAGAGCTTCTACTGCCGATTTAAAACTGCATACATACGAATTAATCTGATGCAACATGTTCTGAAGTTGTGAAATAAGTTCAGTATTTAAATTCGGGAAATATTGATTTCTTATATTCGACTGTTCGTTGTAGTCGGATACAAAATATATTTAAAGAAACTTAGGTTGGTCTTCAGACAAAAGGGATCCTATCAAATGGTAAACCTGTCCTTGTAAAAGTAGGCATGAAAGGACCTTCTGAGATTTGTTGAGCACCATAGATGTCAGTTGAAACGCATTATTGTAAGTGCGAATATTGTCTAAGAACTGTTTAGATTGCACATGCTCCCTTAAATGTAGTGACTTCAAAGGTTCCGGTGGATCTTCGAACGAAGGCAAATTTATTTTACCTCCAGAACAACAGAAACCAGTCGACTCCTTACTCCACTTTGAAGCATTACAAAAAGAACATACAACGTTCATATCGCCTATTACAGAAGATGATATGTCAATTGTGAGGTTATAAGCAAACCCACTTTTATATTTGTCGGGCCACGCCAAAGAATTTGTAGATTGATTTTCTATTTGTACATCTAAGTCATTAAGACTATGTCGAAATCTGTCTGCAGTAAGACGGGCCTCACGCTGTTCGTTCGTTTCAAGATACCGAAAATGTCAATTCTTAATCTTTCAGTAGACAAACTTATTAATCGTTCTTGTCTCAAAGAATTGTAATATTCGCGTCCCAACTCTAGTCGTTGTGCATGCTCATGTTCATCTTCAAGAGATCGAATAATATTATGGTGCATCATATCATTTGTCAAACGGTCTTCATATTGAGTAAAAGTTTCAGATTCTCGAGATAAATTATGACGTTCGCGATCAGCTGTGAGACGTAATTCCCTCTCAGTGTAGGTTTCAGACTCACGGGATAGTACATGCCGTTCGCGATCAGCTTTGAGACGAAATTCCCTCTCAATGAAGGTTTCGGACTCATGGAATAGTACATGCCGTTCGTGATCAGCTGTGAGACGTAATTCACTCTCAGTGTAGGTTTCGGACTCGCGAGATAATGTATGCCGTTCGCGGTCAGCTGTTAGACGTAATTCCCTCTCAGTGTAGGTTTCAGACTCGCGAGATAATGTATGCCGTTCGCGGTCATCTGTGAGCCGCAATTCCCGTTGTGAAGCAGTTTAAGCTTCTCGGGATAACACATGTTGTTCTCGGTCAATGGTAAGCCTTAGCTCTCGTTGAGAAGAACTTTGAGACACCCGTGATGTAGCTCGTCTCGCTCTGTCAGCTGCTAATTGCATCTCTCTTTCTGGGAAGCTTTCATTGGCTCGAGAAGTTGAGGCACTAAGTCTCATAGAGTTTAACCGATGTGCTCTTTCCTCTACCGATTCTTGAGAACGCACATTTCTCATTCTCTTAGATTCTCTCGAATTTCGAGATAAAGATAATGGTTTTTTAGGTGGCATTGTGTATTTTATTTTTAATCGACGGCATTCAGTTACATAACAAAATAATCTACGTTAGAGGTCTTAACTATAACTAACATACACTTAAAATAATCTAAATACCTACCTAAATAATAAAACGGATCCTAAATATATCCTTAAATCCAAAATTAAATTCTTAAAAATATATAAGTAGGTACCTAAACTACGTCTAATAGAATGAAATAACCTATTTGATACCTAGGTACATATTTAAAACTACAGCTAAATAAAAAAAAAAGTTTAATTTATAATTAAGCTAATACTAAGAAATATTTAAACACTACCAAAATAACTAATACCTATTTTATAAAATAACAACCAACGAAATCTAAAAATAAATTATTAAACGTAAGAGTAGACTAAAAGTTGCGCTGATAAGCACGGTTTGTTAAAATCAATTATTGTCTGTCAATAAGGTCGAACACTCTGAACGTCTATTCGCATCAACAGGCAAATATTGTATGAAACCCGCACTCTTTTTTTTGTGCCCGAAGCAAATATGGGCAACCCTCCGGATGGCGGGGGAGGGAGGTGGTAAATGCTCATAGCATTCCACGCAGCCGGCTGCGTGGTTATGTGGAGACTTTTACCCACTAAACACCGCATTTATGGATTGGCTTACCGATCTGACGAGAGATCTCTAAGCCGTATACGGACGCGACTCTGCAGTTCAGGTCAGCCGAAAGCTTGTTAGGGGGGGGGGGGTCCAAGAGAGAGTTTTTCGGTCTACGCACACTATAGCAAGTGTGGATAGGGGCTGCATAGGCAGCTGTCTCACGAATGAGATGATTTGGGTGGGACTCTAAGGCTTTGAAAAATCTCTCAAAGAGTGATTTAAGGAACTGCTGGATTGTTGGGAGCTCTAAGTCTTGGTGTAGGTCGGCATTACGGACATATTAGGGCGAGTTAGTGGCCCTACGACAGAATAGATTTTGAACTATTTGAAGTTCATTTATAACTTTGGGTTTAGCATGTGCGAAAATGGGGGCCGCGTAGGTCATAACAGGTCCTATACAGACCTTATATAGGGTTCGCTTGTTGCGGGGAGACATTTTACTGTATCTGCCCAAAATGCTGTTAAGCCTATCCATGTAAAATCGCGCGATGCGAGTTACCTTCTTGATATGGGGCTCGAAAGTAAGCCTTGCATCAAGTGTGATGCCTAAGTATTTAGCTTTTGTTTGCCATGGGACAGGGGTTCCTAACATCCTGATTGACGGAGTGGCGATGAGACGGCGTCATTTATATTCAAAGCAAACGGTTTAGCTCTTGTCCAGGTTTACGTCGATACGCCATTTTCGGAACCAAGCTCCTAAGTCGTTAATTGACTTTTGGATCTTGTTCCGAATCTGTGACAGTGAGTTGCCTTTAGAGTAAAGGACTGTGTCATCTGCGAAGAGGGCTAGTTTAACACCATTCGACGGGATAGGGATGTCGTTGGTGAATAGTATATATAGGAGGGGGGCAACCACAGAGCCTTGAGGGACACCGGCTTTGATTTAACGAGTAGAGGATAGCGTGCCTTCGTATCTAAAACGAAAGGTACGATCCTTGTCGAGGTTTGCCTGGCTTGGGAATGTCAATGACAGTTGCCTCTTTCCAAGAGGTGGGAAAGTAGCTGAATTCGAAGCAGGCGTTGAAGATTATGGCCAATAAGGCGATCACCTGCTCCGAAAAGTGTTTGAGGGCTTGGTTGGAGATGCCATCCGCACCCGGTGCTTTTTTGGGCTTTAGTCCTTTGATGGTAGATGAAATCTCATATTAGGACACAGTGATAGGGTCTGAGGCGGTGGGGGGCGAGTTCCGGCGACGGACCTCGTCCTCCACTAGTTGGATATGTAGGGGGTCAGTGGGTTGTGAGCTGGGAGAGCATTGAGCGGCGACGCTGTCGGCGAAGCACTCAACCTTTTCTTCGTCCTCGAAGGCAATAGAGCCGTCGGGACGAGACAGAGGGGAGTGTGCGTGATAGCGTCTATCCAGAGGGCTCTCGCCATCTGGTAGTACGCTGTGTGAGAGGGGGAGATTTTCTCCATGAGATTGCCCCTTTCGAGGTCTCTGAAATCTTTGAGGCGATAACGGAGTTTACGTTTTTTTTTTTTGTTTTTTTTATAGAAGAGGGGGCAAACGAGCATGCGGCTCACCTGATGTTAAGTGACTACCGCCGCCCATGATCAACCGCAACACCAGGAGAATTGCGGGTGCGTTGCCGGCCCTTTAGAAAGGAGTAAGCTCTTTTCTTGAAGGTCCCCAGGTCGTATCGGTCCGGAAAAATCTCCGGTGATAAACTATTCCACAGAGAGGTTGTACGTGGAAGAAAACTCCTTGTGAAACGTACAGTGGTGGACCGCCAAGCATCCAGATGGTGTGGATGGTATCGGGACGTTTGCCGTGTCGTGCGTTCACGAAATTTGGCGGCTGGGATTAATCCGAACAATTCCTCAGAGCACTCCCCGTGATAGATGCGATAAAATACGCAAAGATATGCAACATCTCTTCGCAACGCCAGTGAATCGAGCCGATCGGAAAGCACTCGGTCGTCGACGATTCGAGCCGCTCTGCGCTGGATGAGGTCAAGTGGAAGGAGCTGGTACTGGGGAGCCCCAGCCCAGAGATGGGAACAGTATTCCATGTGCGGCCGAACCTGCGCCTTGTAAAGTTGCAGGCGGTGTGCCGGCATGAAATACTGTCCCGCTCTGCTGAGCACGCCAAGCTTTTCAGAGGCCAATTTGGCCTTCCCTTCCAAGTGACCACGAAACTGCACGTCACTCGATATGTCGACGCCGAGGATTCCGATACTGGCTGTGGCAACAAAGGGAGTGCCTTGAAACTGAGGGGATACGACAAAGGGGTTCTTTTTAGTGGTTAACGCGCAAACTTGTGTCTTCTGGGGGTTAAACTGGACTAGATTTAGTCATCCCCAATCCGAGACTCTGTTTAGCAAAGACACGACTTCAGACACAAGTTTGTCCTGGCACTCGGAGACGTTTGCGTTGAAGGCGGTGGGCCGCGAGTCTATACTCGGGAGTGGGATAGCCTGCAGCTCTACGGAGGGCAGCTTTTTTGGCTTTGAGCAGGTTGCTAATATCTAGGGGAAGACTAGTTTTAGCAACCGGGACAACCTTTTCATTCTCTTTAAGAGAGGATGTTATAAGAGAGGTGAGATTTTCGACCGCGGTGTCTATTTTCCCCGTACTGTCGAGGACGTCGGAAGAAAGGGTTATGGGAGGGTCCGGAGAGTCTATAGCCGAGGCTAGAGATTTCTTGAAGCCCTTCCAGTTAGTAGTAGTAGGTTTTGGAAGTGGGAGTTGGAGGTGGCTGATGGCCAAGAAGGAGGGATACAGGACGGTGGTCGGATCCTAGATCATCGGGAGACTCGATTGCTCCAAGGTTAAGGAAGACTCCTTTAACTAGAGCAAAGTCTAGCACGTCAGGAGCGTAGTTAACGTTGTCGGGATAGTGGGTGACAGCGAGGGGGCTGTAGACAGTCAGGTCGAGACTGAGTGATATTGAGCAGCACCCTGCCACTACTAGTAGTAGTGCGGCAGGTCCATTCAGTATGCTTGGAGTTAAAGTCTCCAAACATAATGACTGAGTCGCCTAATGCAAGGATGGCTTCGAAATTACTCTTAACGGGGAGGGTTCCGCTAGGCATATAGTAAGAGGCTATAATGATAGACTGGTGTCCAGTCATGGCTAATCTAGTGATAGTGGCTTCCATACTGGTAAGCGTTGGAGTGGAGAGCAATGAAGGGACTTTTTGTAATAAATGGCAGTACCGCCGCCTTTGCGGTCGGGTCTGTCATTACGAAGAAGCGAATAATTTTTAATAGAGAGGCCTTTAGAGACCTTAGGGCTGAGGTGGGTCTCCTGAAGAAGGAGGAGGTCGGCTTCGCTATCTCGAAGAAAGAGCCTAAGCTCTGGGAGGTTATTTCGCAAACCGCGGATATTGAACGAAACAAGCGACAAACCCTTTGGTTTGATACGACCGTGCGATATTGCGGAAGCAGAGGGCTCCAGCATAGTGTTTTTGCAACGACCTTAGTAGATCGATGTGCTCAGCAGGAGCAAGGAGACGGTCCTGAGGGGACTGAGCAGTGCGCAGTTTACGCGCAAGGAAACAAGCGACAAACCCTTTGGTTTGATACGACCGTGCGATATTGCGGGAGCAGAGGGCTCCGGCATAGTGTTTTTGCAACGACCTTAGTAGATTGATGTGCTCAGCAGGAGCAAGGAGACGGTCCTGAGGGGACTGAGCAGTGCGCAGTTTACGCGCAAGGATTCCCCTACATTGATCTTATTCATAGTGTTAGACACTAGGCTTAGATCATCTACTATAGGGTCTGCCTGTTTTTGTGGGGCGGCAGAGAGCCGCGGGATATTTGTTGCCTTTGGGAACCAAGGGTTTATTGGGAGCGGCGCCGGCTGGGAGAGCGGAAGGCTCATAAGGGGCCGAGGAGGGCCCTGAGGGGGCCGGTAGATGCCCTGTGTGGGCTGAGATGAGCCCTGGGGAGGCTGTGGTAGGGGCTGGTCCTGGTGGGGTATGCGAATTCCAAGAGCCGAGAAAGTTCGGTCATTGACCTGAGGTGGAGCTTTGTAGCTCAGAAGTGGGCGAGGAGCGCGAGGGCAGCCTTTAAAGTTGGCCGGGTGGCCTGTTTGTCCTCATAGGGCACATGCGAGTGGGGAATCGGCATTTCGGGCAGAGGGCACTCCTTCGAGTGATGGGGTTCTAGGCACTTAACGTACCTGGGTGAGGCTGAGCAGTTTGCTGCCACGTGCCCATATAGTTGGCAGCGGTGGCACTGCGCTGGGTAACCGCACCGATGTGGGGCTTCGACCCTTACACGCGACAGGCCGCACACAGTGCGTACCTCGCGGAAGATGGCCTTCGCCTCCGGCACATTGGTGAGAACGAGGAGGGCGAGGTTAAATCTCTCGCCCTTGCTGCTGTGCATCTTGTGCACAGCCTCTATGGGGAAGCCTTGGGATTTAAGGTCTTCCAGAATGTCCTCGTTTGCGAGTTCATAAGGAACTCCGCCAACGACCACCTTGACTTTCCTTTCTTCGGCGAGAGCGTATGTGTGATAGGACACACGCTCGGCCTTAAAGAAACGGGTTATATTCCGGAAATCTTCTATAGATGCTGGCATGATTTTGATGGCCTCGCCGACATTGGTGGCTTGGTCATATTTGCAACCCTTATCGTAGAGGGTTTTGGATAGCTGTGTGAATTTCGCCTTGTCTCTGAGAAAGACAGGGGGCAGGACTTGGCTTTTAGCCAATTTGGGAGCTCAGTGGGTTGCTGGCTTGGCGGTGGTGTTTTGCGACTGAGCGGCGGCAGCGTTTGGGGATGCGGAGGTAGGGGCCACGATGGGGGCTGTGGAAGTTGAGGCAGCGACAGGGGGTGCGCGGGCGGCGGTAGCGGCCGCCGGGGCGGGGGGAGTGCGGGAAGTCACGGCGCGCTTCGGGCCGCGCTTGGATTTCACTAGCGTGAATTGGGCTCTATCGGTGACCGTTCCTTCGGAGTCGGATGACTCCAAGGAGCCGGTGGAGCTGTGAGTGGTCCTCTTCCGGGAGGAGGAGGTACCGGACGTGGTGTCCGAGTGCTCCATATCGGAGTCGGGGTACGCGGGCGAGTCGGTCTGCGGGGCAGCCGCTTGGGTCGCGAGGAAAGCCGCTACGGCGGGCGGGGGACGGCTGCCTTAGGGGCAGGGGGAGCGAAGAAATTAGAGACTTGGCTGATAGTGTTCTCGTTGACATCGTAGGATATGCCTTGGGATTGATAATACAGAGCGATCGCGGCCGAAATGGTGCGTGCAACACCATGTTTCATGTCTATGGTAGACATGTTGGTTTGGAAGGGGAGGGGGACGTTTATTCAGGGGAGCACTTGCTCCGGGAAGAACGACGCCTTGTCCTAAGAAGGACAAGGAACGTTTTTCCAGAACACTATGTGCAGGTAACAAATTATAACAATAAACAATAACAATAATAGAAAAATAACAAAAAAACAGTAAGAGAATAGTAACAAAAGAACAATAGAGACACAGCGTGCTCAGACCTCCCCGCCGAAGCAAGGGGGCAAGAACGGCGCGATAAAAAACAAGTGACTCACCTACGCCGACTGCTCGGCCAGTGTGAGCCGGGGAGAGAGGGAGCGGCACGCAAACGGAACTGCTCGCACTTTTTTTTTTTTTGCGCCCGAAGCAAATATGGGCAACCCTCCGGAAAGCGGGGGAGGGAGGTTGAGAATGCTCATAGCATACCACGCAGCCGGCTGCGTGGTTATGTGGCGACTTTTACCCACTAAACCCAACCTTTTAGGAATTGGCTTAACGATCTGACTAGAGATCTCTAAGCCGTATACGAACGCGACCCTCCTTGGCAGAAAGGAGGGCGCAACTGCTCGCACTTTTTTTTTTGCGCCCGAAGCAAATATGGGCAACCCTCCGGAAAGCGGAGGAGGGAGGTTGGGAATGCTCATAGCATACCACGCAGCCGGCTGCGTGGTTATGTGGAGACTTTTACCCACTAAACCCAACCTTTTAGGGACCGGCTTAACAATCTAACTAGAGATTTTTAAGCCTTATCGAACGCGACCCTCCTTGGGTGAAAGGAGGGCGCTAGCGGCGAGTAGCCGCTGGAAAAAGTTGCTGCCTAAGCAGCTTAAGAATGGGATGACTACTTATATTGAGTTTAAAAAGTGTTGGTGCTCGGTAAGTGCGAGCAGACGGTCTTGAGGGGACTGAGAAGCGCGCAGTTTGCGTGCTAAAATTGCGAGCTTTCTTACGTCGATATTGCGGATAGCAGTGTATACTGTATCAACGTTATCGGCATAGGAGGGTTCCGCCTGAAGTCAGGGCCCTGGTGGGCGAGGGTGAGGAGGCCTGTAGGTTCCCTGAGGGGGCTGATATAGGTCCTGAGGTAACTGAGAGTTGCCCTGAAGGGGTATTTTGGATGGGAGAGCCGGGAATGTACGGTCATTTACCGGTGGCGGAGCTTTTTTGGCAGCTTTGTTGCCGATGTTAGGGCGATGCTCGCACTCGGACCCCCCGCCTTTTTATACTTCCCGCCGCGAGCCGCGTCGAGCGTGGCGAAAGCTACACAAAAAAAATCCTTATAGCATGATTCAGTATTCACGCGCGATGGCTTATTAGCGTATTTTAGGTATAACTTTGGTGTTTCTATACCGATTTCTATGATTCTTTTTTATTGAATAGATAATAATGTTAACTTTTTTTTAATTAGGGATAAGTGAGAGTGTTATAAACGTAAGAGTAGGCAAATATAATAAGAAAGCTCCGAACTGCTAAGCTATCGGGAGTTACACGTGTTATTGTGAGTCAACCATAAAAGATAGACATATGCTGTTGTGGGATATTCTTTAAATAATTTCAAGGAGAACATTTCCGTTATACATGATTTCTGTGTAGCTTTAACCATTAAGGCTGCTGTGACACGCGACGAAAGCTTAAAAATGGAGTAATTTCTCCCACTTCCCCAACATTTCCCTTCACTGCTCTGCTCCTATTTAACGTAGCGTGATGAAAAGTATACTATAACCTGCCCAGGAGTATGAAGAATGATTGTACCAAGTTTCGTTAAAATCCGTCGAGTAGTTTTTGTTTCTATAACGAACATACAGACAGACAGACAAAATTTTTACTGTTTGCGTTTTTGGCATCAGTATCGATCACTAATCACCCCTGATGGTTATTTTGGAAATATATTTCATGTACAAAATTGACCTACAGATTTATTATAAGTATAGATAACCATTTTCTACAAATTTTGTTTATTATTTTTTTTATATTTGGTTATAGGGAGACCTTGTATATTTTCCGGGACTTTGTTGTTTTATTAACGGACTGTGAGTTTATATATTGGGTGTTGTTGAGATGACTACGCGTCCGCGTTTCGATGAAAACTTGACACAGCAATACTAAAATATTTGGATGTATGTACATAAATCTGCTGTATTGACTTAATATCCTCAGGATTATATAAACATTGACGGTCGTATACGCATACGTCTTTCTAGCACGTCAAATCTACCTCAATATGCAACAGTATTGCCGTTACGTCCACTATACGCCTATATGACATAAAAATTATTTCAGACTCTCTAGCTTACGACAAATGGCACTTTGTAATTTATTCAAGAAGTGGTTCATATTAAATTATAAGAAAAATTGAGGTTACGTATTGCTTATAGTAGAATTCAATGGCATTAAAACCAAAATCGCATTTTTGCATATACGCCACTATGGTTTGAGACCCGCGATATGTATATCTATAGATGTATATCTGTAGATATATATGTATATGTATATCTACAGCCTTGGTTATGCGTCTCCGGCAGCTCCCTTATATAAGTAATCTCTACACGAACACGCACCATGTATACAAAAACACGCTGCTACTCTACATGAACACGCTCAATAACTTGGACAATTTGCAACCAATTTTCCAATATTTTTTTTTTGTAAAGGAAGGGGCAAACGAGCATGCGGCTCACCTGATATTAGGTGACTGTCGCCGTCCATGAACAATCACAACAGCAGGGGAATAGCAGGTGCGTTGCCGGCCTTTTAAAAAGGAGTAAGCTCTTTTTTTGAAAGTCCCTAAATCGTATCAGCCCGGAAAAATTTCCGGTGGTAAACAATTCCACAGAGAAGTTGTACGAGGAAGAAAAGTCCTAGTAAAACGCACAGTGATGGACCGCCGAGCATCCAGATTATGAGGATGGTATCGTGATTTTTGACGCGTTGTGCGTTAGTGATATTTGCCAGCTGCAATAAATCCTAACAATTCCTCAGACAACTCCTCGTCGTAGATGCGATAGTAAATGCAAAGGGATGCAATATCCCTACGCAGCGCCAGTGAATCGAGCCGATCAGAAAGAACTCGGTCGTCGATGATTGAAAACGCTCTGCGCTGGTTTGCAGGTGGATTGAGGATAAAAGGGAACTCATCATCATTAAAGCCTCCCTCGTAAATTGCTTGGTAGAGTAAATTTTATCATAGTAGCAACGCTTAACCTGGGTTGGTAACCAAAAGGTTTTATAATCTTGATTACGAAGATTATTCGTTTTCCTTCTTCACCTCTTACAAAAAACCTTGAGGTTAAATTATTAATTGCAATTTTAAGTTCTGATTTACCACATCCTCTCTAGCATACACTGAAGCAGCTTGGTGGACTAATCTCTTCACAACTCTCTTATAAATTAAGGGAATTCTAAAAGGAAAAATAAATACCTCTTCGGTTAAGAAAAAAATGAAATTAACGTGTTTAAAATGGACATGACAGAATAAAATAAAGATATATTATAAAAGCTAAAAATAAGAATCATACCAACTTAAGGCCGTCTTGTAATACGATGACTAGGCTTTTTATACGCGGTAGAGCCATGCTGCAGTTATATTAGTAGTATAGTTGTAGCACGAATGGGTCGACTCAACCTGGGAAGGATTACGCTCTCACAGAATATAAGCGTAAAATGGAAAAGAACCGGAGACCCTTTTTACTGGAAACGAGGCATTCCATCTTAGTCCTCACGGGTGACAACGCATCTGTATTTTGATTTATAATCGAGGATGAATGTAGCTGTCTATAGGCCGCAGCAACCACTTACCATCATGCGGACTGTGTGCTAGTTTGTCAACCTATCCTTTAAAAAAAGCATGAGTACATTTTTGTAGATGTTTGGATGGACACTGACTAATATGTCTAAAACATGGTAGTGTTTGGCACTGACCATGGCTGGCACGACCGGTTGAACTTTTCGATTTTGTTTATTTCTTTTAGACAAAAATGAAAACAAATTTTTGAATGTGTTCTCATTTTAACCTAAAAGTAAAAATTATTTCCATTTTATATAACTCTTACATCTGACTAGCGTGGGCTCCTGCCTCATACAATATCTAAATTGGCCTCAGATATATAAGATAGAAATGTACCTAAAATATGAGGCAGAAGTAAGTTATCATTATTACTCTGCAATATACAAGCTTAAATGGTATTTTAGTGTCACATTAATGTTTTTTACTAATTCAATTATTATTACCCCTGTTTTTGAGTTTGAGTTCAAACATCAAAAGTCAGTACCTACATTCAATTTTCATAAAACTATTTTGTTGCTGTGAAATAATTTGGTCTTAAATTATCATTTGTTAAACAAACAGAGCTTCCAAAAAGTTTAAATGTATTGCAACCTCGCCTTAAGTTATAAAGGCATTTTGCCCCATAAAAGAAATTGGATTCAAAGCCAATGATCCGATATTATCAATTTTGTCAGATCAATGAAATCCCAAGAAATATGATTTGCAGATTTTTTAACCTCGTAATACTTGGCGTTTTTTCAATATAGTGCGTTCATAAGATTGATGTTTCACATGCCTTCATATGTATTTAATAAAAATATGATCGTCTCGAAATCATAAGTAATAAGTGTTATAATATTTCGTGAGTAGCTCATATCTTTCTATTATCCTATATATGAAGGATGCCTAAGTTTCACACTGAACTTTGATAGACTTTAATTTAATGATTAGAAGATTAGAAGTAGTTGAAAAAAAATTAAAATTACCTTAATAACTTGCTCACGTTTCCCTGTAGTAATATTTTTTTATTTTTCCTATAGTATGACTTTAAACATGCTTGGAGTTTCTTTTTAGTAGTTAAGATTTATAAAGAGGCACAAAACCAAACAACGTTGCCGTTCGGCCGTTGGTTTCGACACACGTTACCGTCGCGTCGGTCGAATGTTATATCGGTTGGAGGTCGTCATAAATCTTAAATGGTGCAAAATAACTTACCACTGCTAATTAGTTTGTGAACCTAAATTAGTTCTAATTTTTTAACGGAGCACAAGCTAAATAATAGAAAAAAAAATCGACATACAGATATAGTCACAATTAATTTTGTATTGTTTTTGAGATTTGTGTGACCTAACATACCCATTTAAAATATTAGATTCCAAGCATTTACGGGATATCATTGCTATTAGACGATTTCATATAGTTTACTACCGCTAATTATTTCGTTAACTTTAATCTGTTAATTTTTTTTTACCGTTACTGTTACATCCTATTAAAGAACACAGCTGAGCGTAGACCTCTAGTATAGACTACCTCATGGAGGGGATATTTGCCATAGTTGCCACGATTGGCAAGCTGGTTGGCAACTGCAGTTTATTTTTATTTTTAGTCGTTATTAGGAAGCCCATCTCTAATTTGTTTTGCTCTGTCGCCTCTTACGACACTCACGGGGTACGGATGTACGGATAGTAGATATTCTTAGGGTCGATCCTCATTTAACTTTCACAGTTCGTTCTCGGTCCGATCTCGGTCTGATTTATTATAATGAAATGGGATTCGACCGAAACTTGACTGTTACCGGATAGTATGAATGCACACGCATATTTCTTACTTGATAATATTTTATCAGACCGAGATCGGACCGAGAACGGACTGTGAACGGCATCATAATGAGAATCAGCCCCTACACTGCCACTACACGGCTTTTAAGTTCAAGCTAAATAGCGAAAAAAATGACATCCAGATAAAGCGGCAATCCTGTGTACATTTATTTTTAAAATAGAATTAAATTCGTTTCAGTTTCAAAAGAATACATACGGGTCGATTTTATTGTATATTTTTTGGTTATGCATCTAAAGGCGAGAAAATGCTGAACCTATATAGGATCACTTTGTTATTCATCTGTCCGCCCGTACGTAAGTCAAGTAATGATATTACAGATACGCTATATGATACCCTCAAAATCACCGAAAAAATGTTTTGTATCCAGCCGTCTCGGCAGCAGAATTCACACATTTTACAATGTTTTACTTACAATTCACTCCATTCTCTTACGATCTTCGTGCTTTAATCGCACCAGTTCCGGAACGTTTGTTATCATTTTTTTTAAGCTTACATAATCCGACGAGAACACTTTCCCACACTTTTGCGCACTTGTAACGTACCTAACTTTTTTGTATATAAGTATTATTGCTGTCAAGTGTCTTTTCTCAAGATCGGATGAAGGTATCAAGTCGATACCAGTATAAAATATTAAAGGTTCGAAATCAACGTTGTCAAAAGATACGGTCATTTATGTCACATATATTTAGTCTCGCGCAAACTTATTCATCAAACCTATAGAGTACTTCCCATTGACCTAGAATCATGAAATAAGACAAGAAGCAAGGTAAATGGCACTTAACGTAAATAAAGAACCAAAATCTAAAACCGTTAACTTGTGGTTTTAACAAATGAAAAAATTTTTTGCTATTACAAACTTATGTTTGCAGTTGAAGCATCGACAGTGACATATAATGTAAAAGAGAATGTTTTTCCAATTCAAACTTCAGTTTGTCCTTCAATTGACTTACTTGTTAGAACAATGTTCGGTGCTTATCCGTTATTTTGGTGAAAGCGAATACTTTTTTAAATGCTAACACTGTTATATGTACCAATTGTATATAAATGAAATATTAGCTACCCTTTTCAATTTAAGGTATTCGTGTATCGGTATCGAAAACAGGCTAAAATTTATTCCAGCGATGTATGAATGGTTACATACATACCCAAGTAACGTTTTAGGTTTTAGAAAGGTTTTGAAAGGGTTCTAGAACCTTTATATAGGCCTCTCACATAGATTGCTCAAAGGGGAGATATTTGCCGTAGTCTATATGTGTAATATTAGTTTATCGGATTAATAATTTATAATTTAATATTATTGCAAATTAACCTAAATCAATATAATTTCTTGTCATATTAATTGATTTTATAACCATCTTTATAATATTAACGCGGAAACAGAAACGGAATCTTTTTATTCAATAGACAGCTATAGATTATAAATAATACTTACTGACAATCACTCTTTTGTTTAATGACCACTGGTTCGAGAAAAAACTTCTGTCTTGAGAAGAACCACTAAGAAAATACCCAGCGGGACTTTTATAAGAAAAATAACAGCTTACAATCATGAATTTTACACAATTAACAAAACAAAACAAATTAGAAATAGCTTGATAGTGATCGCCTCATTCCCGGGGGTTATATTCAATTCCTTAATATCGTAATAATCTAAACTTAAATATATATAAATATTTTAAACTTCGTTTCATAAAGTTTTTGAACTTTGATCATTGTTTTACTTAAACGTTTTTCATGGTAGTAAACGTATCCTCATTAAAAAAAATGATACTGGTTGCGCGGAAAAACCATTCGTATTATTATATTTGACGGTAGGTGTCAAGTCGTTTATTCCTTCCCAAAACGATATCACTCATACCCTCCTATCGACACATCGGGGTGGTGGGGTGGGAGGGGAAAGAAGATGATTCTAGAATGTCACGTAATCATCGGAACCGAGGATATATATAAGGCACGCGCGACCGACGCGGGCCTCTTCCCCTCGCAGTCGTCGTTGAAACCACACAGCCTCTTCCCGCCGCGCCAGTCATTGGAACCACACGCCTCTCTTCCCGCCGCGCTCGTCGTTAAAACTACAACGCTTCTCTCCCGACGTACCCCTGGGGCCCCAGAGTGTCTGTCCAGAAGAAGTTCCGGAAGTCGCCGCTATAGTGCTCTACAGAATAGAAGAAACCCCGGTGAGCCAATACTCCTTTAATTACTGCCTGATTAATATAATTGTTTTAACCCGCTCCAATTCTGTGTTCTCCTAATCAGGCAGGATTCCTTTTCATCGATTTGGCACAATAATAGTTTAGTTTTAGGGAAGAGCGAGTGCATTGTACCGCATGCTATAGTAGTCGCTTTTACGTAAGCGTAGAAGCAATCGCATATACAGTCCACTTTAGTTAACATCTCGCGTAATAGGTTTAAGGTTCGACCGGGGAATTAGATTTTCGGCAGCCTTAGACACGTGGCTCCACCATTTTATGGTCACTTCGGCAGGATTTGGACTGGGTTTAGTGGTCGCCCAACTATTCCTGGTCGAATTATTAAATTAATTATTTAGATAATGCACTCTAATTTATGCAATAGACTTAAATAGCGTTCGTTTAAATTTAAATTTTGATTAGGTACCCGCAAACAGAATTATTCGTTTTATAGCGCTCGTATTTGGTTAAATTTAAAGCTTATTAAATAATTGAAACAGTGTAATAGGAACCGTTTGATACGCTTACCCCACAATTTTGATAAAAATATTGAGTTTAGCGAACGACGCGTCGCCTAGACTCGCTGTGCAGGTGTTCGATTTAATTACGTAATACGGCATACCGAAAGTCCATCCTTCATTGTTTGTGCGTTGTTAGATTAATTGTGATTAATATAACTTCATTATAATAATTTAAAATGGCAGTTAGTGGAAGTGAAATCAAAATTAAAACGCTTTATGCCAAGAGGGACATACTCTTTTCACGTATGCAGAATATAAGTGATCATATAAAGAACATTAATATAGAAGCAGTGCGGGAAACCTTTTTAAATGAAATCGAAACGGTAGATTCTTTGCGAACAGATTACGAAAGAATATTAGACCAAATTAATCATTTGGAATTGCAAATCGACCCGAAATACATAGCGAACTACCAACCGCTGCTGGCATTCGAAGATATGTTGTGTCGCGTGAAAAGAACTGCGAAATCCCTACAATCTCAAAACGAAGCAAAGCCGGAAACACAGGTACGTCCACGTGACTCAATTAGGTTGCCGCCAATAGATATTCCGGTATTCAATGGTGATATATTAGTAAACTTAGTGGCAGGGCACAGTCGATCTGCTCTGGTTTTACACCTACAGCAAACAATTACTTATTAATATTCGAAACGCTTAAAACTAAATATGAAGATAGGAGAATGTTAGCTTCCGAATATTTGAACCAGATATTCGATCTTAAACCTATATCATCCGCGAACATCAACGGCTTAGAGCAGTTTCTAGATAAATTTGTGGCATCGGTGGCTGCACTTAAGAATTTGAAATTTAATGACCTTATGGACGTGGTGTTTCTCCATATTGCACTAAAGAAATTAGACCCCGACACCGTGCGTGCGTTTGAAATGGAGCATCGTAGCTCGGAGATGCCTTCCTTTCATTCATTAGCATCGTTCGTGCGAGATCAAATAAAGGTGATGCAGCGCTCTCCGAACGTTAAACAGGAGATTAAAAGGTGCGTCGACCGTAGACAGACTCAACCATCTAAAATAGCAGGGTCGTTAAATTACGTAACCGCTACGTCAACATCACTCCAGCATACTTGTATCGTATGTAAAGATAAACACGGTAATTTATATAATTGTGCGACTTTTCGTAAATATTCACCAAGCGAACGTTATAAATTAGTAAAGACAAACAACCTATGTTTGAACTGCTTAAGCGATAAGCATTTAATTGCAAAATGCAATTCGAGTTCCGTATGTAGCAAGTGTGCCAGGAAACATCACACGCTATTACATTTTGAAAATAGCAACATAGCGGCGTCAAGTAAAGCGGACAAGGAATTCACCCCTACTAAGGTCAACGATTCTAGCGGTCGACCTGGTGATGTCGCTCTGTGCTCATTGGCAAATATGGGAGCACAACCTCCTTCAACCGTGTTGCTGGGCACGGCACGTATTTTGGTTAGGGATTCGCGTGGAAACGAACAAAGCGTCCGTGCACTGCTGGACAGCGGAGCCCAAAATAGCTTTATAACGCGACAATGTTGTCAGCGCTTAGGCTTAGTAATAAATAGGTCACTTTCATGTCCTGTAGTTAAAGGCATCGGAGGTACTAGTAAAGCGACACAGGGATATATAAATTTAAAATTTTATTCTCGGATAGATCGTAATGTTAACTTTGATATAAATGCACTAGTAGTAGATAGGGTCACTGAACGGTTGCCAACCGTTTCGGTTGACACCTCGGCAATGATTGAATTTAAGAATTTGACTCTAGCAGACGACACTTACGCCGTTCCCGGAAGCATAGACATGCTCATTGGAGCATAACTTTTCCCTCATCTTTTGTTAGACAATAAGGTCAGGGGCAACTCCTCGCATACCACGCCTTACGCACTGGAAACCGTATTGGGCTATGTGATCCTTGGCTCCGCCCCCATCATAGATAGTATTTCGGCAACCTCTTATTGTGGTATGGCTGTCGAACCGCTTGAGTCGTTAGTCCGCAAATTTTGGAAGATGGAGGAGGTGAACGTCACACCCATAGCTAGCTCAGATGACAGGTTATGCGAGGAAATTTACGTCCGCACGACAGTTCGTGATCGCGACGGTAGATATAGTGTAGCGCTACCCTTTAAAGGAGATGTTTTATCTCTCGGCGATTCGCGTCAAATGGCGGAAAAACGTTTCTACAGCTTGGAGCGTAGGATGCTCGCTTCACCCCAGTTAAAGGAAGCTTACGACGGCGTCATTAAAGAATATATAAGAGAAGGTTACATATCACTTGTGGCTTCGAAATTAGATAACTACGAAGACACACCGTCGTATTTCATACCACACCACGGGGTCATTAGAGAGGACAAACTTACATCTAAGTTACGTGTAGTGCTCGACGCTAGTGCTTAAACTAGCACTCACCTGTCGCTTAACGATATCCTCTATAGTGGGCAAAATTTACAGGGCAGTTTATTTAATATAATAGCCAATTTTCGTTTGTTTAGTATAGCACTATCCGCCGATATTCGCCAAATGTTTCTTTGCATAGGGGTCCGTGAATGCGACCGTAGATTCCAACGCATTTTATATCGTTTCAACCCAAAGGAACCTCTAATGGTGTTTGAATTTAACCGCGTTTGTTTTGGTTTAAAGTCGAGCCCATTTCATGCGTTACGCACGGTGAGACAGCTCGCTCACGATGAAGGTCCCTCTTATCCTAAAGCTAAGAGGGCAATTGAGAGCGGATTATATATGGATGATTTTGTGTACTCGGTCGATAGCGTGGAGGAGGCAACCCTAACCACCGCCGAGGTTATAAGGCTCATGAAATCGGGTCAATTCGATCTTGTGAAGTGGACTAGTAATTCGCGTACGGTTTTAGATAAAATCCCACTATCACACCGTCTTTCGGCGATAAAGGAATTCGACGATTCTGATACACACAAGGTGCTCGGTCTGTGTTGGTCACCAGAGTCCGACGTGTTTAGCCTTAAGGTAAATCCGCCCGTAGAAAAATGCACAAAGCGCATTATACTGTCATGCGTTGCTAGATTATGGGACGTCATGGGTTTCGTAGCTCCGGTGGTATTATACGCTAAGCTTTTGATTAAACAACTTTGGGTTGAAGCTTTTGATTAAACAACTGACAGCATTGTTCGGATGTGGCAGCGTTTTAGAGAGGAACTTCCTTTATTAAGAGAAATTAAAATACCGCGTCATATAAACGTAGATAGAAATAGCGTCATAACGGTCGTTGGGTTTGCAGACGCCAGCGAGAAGGCTTACGGGGGCGTTGTATATTTCCACGTCCAGAATAACGGTAGAAATTCGATTAGCCTCATTAGTTCTAAGTCGAGAGTCTCCCCCCGTTAGGTTGTCTCTCTGGCGCGCTTGGAGCTTTGCGCAATATTAGTACTCACCAAGCTTATTACCGCAGTTATCAGCGCATGTAAAGATAGAGTTCACATAGAAAGGATATTTGCCTTTTCCGACTCCACCGTCGCCTTATGCTGGGTTCATTCTTCACCCCACCGTTGGGATACGTTTGTCGCGAACCGAGTGGCCAAGATACAAGACGAGTTAGAAACGCGGAACTTTTATCACGTGTCCGCTACGGAAAACCCCGCCGATTGTCTATCCCGTGGACTCACCCCGATGCAAATAATGGACCACCCGCTTTAGTTCCACGGACCTGCTTGGGTTCACTTGGATCCCTCGCAATGGCCAATAACCGATTTTGAACCTTCGTCAGTGTCACAACCGCCGGAAGGGAAGAGACACGCTCTAGTGGCGAACGTTTCGAGCGAGGTTTTTCCAATCATTGCTTTGGCGAACCGCTTGTCCTCTTGGTCGAAATTATTGCGTAGCGTAATTTACGTTTGTCGATTCGCGAAGCTTTTACCGCAACGTTCGTGTGTCTTAGCGTCCGATTACAACTATGCCGAGTCGCTAGTATTACGTGAACTTCAACGTGCGCACTTCTCTGAAGAAATTAGAAGATTACAATCGAATAGAGCTTGTAGTCGCGCCTTTCAACGCCTTAAGCCATTTTTACAGGATGGGATTGCAAGGGTAGGTGGACGCTTGTCCAACTCGCAATTGAGTTTCGACCAACGGCACCCTATTGTTTTACCGCGTAAAGACCACATCATGAACTTATTAGTCGATTACCATCATAAATTGAACTCGCACGCTGGCCCCGACTTGTTGATGTCGATTTTGCGTCAGAATTATTGGATTCTTTCTGCACGTAGTTTAATACGCAATCGGGTGCATAGATGTATAGCTTGCCTTCGGGCACGCCCCAAGCCGTCATTTCCGGAAATGGCGGAACTTAGATCTTGTAGAGTAATACAATCAGTAAAGCCCTTCACGCACACCGGGTCTGATTTCGCTGGTCCGTTTAAGGTCACGCTCACTCGCGGGCGTGGTATAAGATCCACAAAGGCTTACGTCTGCATTTTCGTATGTCTAACTACTCGAGCGGTGCATATAGAACTCGTTGGTGATCTAAGCACAGCAGGCTTTATGGGTGCATTTAAAAGATTTCTATCCCGCAGAGGCCCTGTAAGTAAATTATATTCGGATAACGGTACGAACTACGTCGGTGCAAAACGTATTCTATCAGAACTACATGAGCTCTTAGCTAGCAAGTCTTATAATTCGGAGTTCGCTCACATTCTAGCCGAGAACCGCATTGAGTGGTCTCTGAACGTCCCAGCCGCGAGTCATTTTGGAGGCAATTGGGAGACTAATATTAAGAGTCTAAAGAGTCACTTATACCGAGTAATAGGAGATCAAATTTTGTCCTTCGAAGAGCTAAGTACGGTGCTCGCTCAAATTGAATGCGTAATGAATAGTCGCCCACTTTGTCGTACGTTGTCTAGTGACCCCTCGGAGCCGCTGGCTCTAACTCCAGCACACTTTTTGAATTTAACGCCTTTAAAGTATTTGCCCGCCGCAGATATGTATGAGAACAGACTTAACATTTCCGCACGCCACAAATTATTAGATCGGTTAGTGCAATCGTCTTGGAAACGATGGAGGATGGAATACTTGTATACTTTGCAGTCTCGGCAAAAATGGAACACAGCAACCGAGCCTTTAGCTGTAAGAACTGTAGTTGTGCTCACCAAAGAGAATACGCGGCTCTCCACTGGCCGTTAGGAATTGTCGAAGAGGTCTTTCCCGGTTCCGACGGAGTAATTAGGATAGCTCGCGTTAAGACCACGGTTGGGTCTTACCTGCGTCCGGTTGTCCGTTTGTGCCCCCTACCTCTTCCATAATTTAAATTAGCTTTCTAGATTAAAATTGTAGTTGAATTTAGGTAATCTTAGCGTTAGTTAGTTATTTTGTTAGTTGATCTTAGCTCTAGTTGTTTTAGTTAATTTTGAAGGAAACCCTTAAAGGGCGGGGGAGATGGTTGCGCGGAAAAACCATTCGTATTATTATATTTGACGGTAGGTGCCAAGTCGTTTATTCCTTCCCAAAACGATATCACTCATACCCTCCTATCGACACATCGGGGTGGTGGGGTGGGAGGGGAAAGAAGATGATTCTAGAATGTCATGTAATCATCGGAACCGAGGATATATATAAGGCACGCGCGACCGACGCGGGCCTCTTCCCCTCGCAGTCGTCGTTGAAACCACACAGCCTCTTCCCGCCGCGCCAGTCATTGGAACCACACGCCTCTCTTCCCGCCGCGCTCGTCGTTAAAACTACAACGCTTCTCTCCCGACGTACCCCTGGGGCCCCAGAGTGTCTGTCCATAAGAAGTTCCGGAAGTCGCCACTATAGTGCTCTACAGGATAAAAGAAACCCCGGTGAGTCAATATTCCTTTAATTACTGCCTGATTAATATAATTGTTTTAACCCGCTCCAATTCTGTGTTCTCCTAATCAGGCAGGATTCCTTTTCATCGATTTGGCACAATAATAGTTTAGTTTTAGGGAAGAGCGAGTGCATTGTACCACATGCTATAGTAGTCGCTTTTACGTATGCGTAGAAGCAATCGCATATACAGTCCACTTTAGTTAATATCTCGCGTAATAGGTTTAAGGTTCGACCGGGGAATTAGATTTTCGGCAGCCTTAGACACGTGGCTCCACCAGATACTATTGCAAAATTAGATTTATTTTGGTAAACTTTTATCTAGACAACATTTTAAATATTATATTATTTCATGGATTACTAGAACTGATATGTTCAGGTTACCTGTTAAAATAAGGAGATTCTTAATTTAACTGTGTGTATATAACTATGTATGTTATGTTACGCGATATCTTCTTCAGGTGTCCAAATAAGTTTGGAGAAGAAAAAGAAATCAATTGATAGAATCAGGCGTTACTTTGCGGAAATCCATTATAATATAGATATTAATAGTTACTTTGCAACCATCCGCTAAATTAAATAAAATGATGTGTCTTCCATAGTTTAAGAGCACCTCCCGCCCATCCTCGATTGTGTACACTACGGTACGATTTAGCGGTCAGCCGCCGTAGTGTCAATATCTCCTGAAGATGCCTCGTGTAGAGGCGAAACACGTGTCGTGTTATCGTCGATGGTGTGTCTTTCCTATAACAGTGGTGTTGGGAGTAGTGGTGCTGGGATTAGTGGTGAAGGGGATTAGTGCACGCGATTGAGGGAGGGCGGGAGGTGGTCTTCAAACTAAAGAAGACTCATCATTTTATTTAATTTGGCGGATGGTTGCAAAGTAACTACATATACATACATAAACACTCACGCCTGTCACCCAGAGGGGTAGGCAGAGACTACGGACTTCCATTTGGCACGATCCTGACATACCTCTTTCGCCTCCTTTACATCCATATATCTACGCATACATGCTCGTCGGTTAAGGGTACTTCTAACGTGGCCCATTTTCAAAATATCGCCAATTTGGTCGATAAACTTTTTTCTAGGGCGTCCCTTTCCGACTCGGCCATTCACATCTGCCATATAAATTTGCTTTGTCACTCTTTCCTCATTCATTCTTTCTACGTGACCAAACCACCGAAGCATTCCTTTCTTAATCCTGGTCACAACATCATCTTGCATACCACATTTATCTCTTATCACGCAATTTCTCACCCTGTCATTCAGATTAAACCCTAGCATATTCCTTAAAGACCGCATTTCTACAGCATTTATTCTACTTTCGTGCTTCTTCTGCCACACCCAGCTTTCACTACCATACATTAAAGTAGGGACTAACACAGCATTATGAATTACCATACGTGCCTGTTTTGACACATTCTGGTTCTTCATAATAGAGTGGAGTGCCCCATTCACTCTATTCCCTGCATTTACTCGTCGTTCTATTTCCCTATCATATCTACCATCCCTGCTAAATACACATCCCAAATACACAAACTCATCCACTTGCTCAATTAACTCTCCTTCTATTCTTATTTCACATACCGTTTTGCTTTCTTCTCTTTCAAAAACCATCACTTTCGTCTTACATACGTTCACTTTCATTCCCCTTTCTTTCAATTCCCAGTTCATTAATGTAACCATCATCTGCAACTCTGCCGCCGATGACGCAAGTATGACTTGATCATCGGCATACAAAAGGCATTTGACGGTTAACTCGCTCATTCTTAACCCACATTCTTCATCTTTCAAAGTTTGCAAACACGGGTCCATAAATAGGTTGAACAGCCAAGGGGAAGCTACACAGCCCTTTCTGACACCTTTTTGGATGCCAAACCAGTCCGAGTAGACCCCATTGATCCTGACACAAGCACTAGAGTCCCTATAAAGAGACCTTAATGCCTGTATCAAACCAGCGCTCAACCCATATGAGTTCAGTGTTTGCCATAACACATTCCTGTCCACTCTGTCATAAGCCTTTTCCAAGTCCATGAACGCACAAAAAACTTTCTGGTTTTTGGCCAAAAACTTCTCCGCAATCATGCGCATGGAAAAGACTTGATCTGTACACCCCATTCCCTTTCTAAAACCCGCTTGCACATCCCAAATTTTTCCATCAGTTTCTTTCATAACTCTTTCAATTAACACCTTAGCATACAGTTTACCCACAATACTAAGCAAGCTGATACCGCGGTAGTTTTTGCAGTCCTGCTGTGACCCTTTTCCTTTATATATTGGTACTATAACTGCTTTACACCAGTCATCCGGTACCCGTTTTAATTCCCAACATAAATTAAACAAGTTGTACAGCAGGCCTGCCACCACTCCCTCTCCAGCCCTTAGCATCTCGAGTGATACTCTATCATATCCAGCTGCCTTACCTGCTTTCATGCTTTTCATTGCTTTCATTATTTCATCTACACTTATCTCCATACCCCTTTCCACTTCTTTCGGAATTTCTAGTTCATTTAATTCATACGACTCTTCACTCATAAACACGCTTTCAAAGTATTCCTTCCATCTGTTTAAATTCGAAACTTCATCATTCAGAATACATCCATTCTCGTCTCTTATAGCATTTATTATAGGCTGTTTTGTATTTCCCCTGGCAGTTCTTACGAGTTTCCAGAACATTTTTATGTTAGCCTGGAAATTATCAGATATCCTTCTATCATTCTTATCCGTTCTTTCTTTCTTTTTCCTTTCAACGCAAAAAGCAAAGTAACTACTAATATCTTTTTTTTAAAAGAAATGAAGTTTAATAATTTAACTTATTAGACGATAACTACCTATATCCATCGATAACTTAAGTCAAAAAAATGATGAAAATCGTCCTGGAGTTCTTCAATGGAGCGTTGTCGCCTTTCTTGAAGAATTAAACCACCACAATTCTGCTCCACGCCTCCGAAGTAATTTATTCATGGAAGACGGAATTGAAGAGCTTCTGAAGGACTTCAAGTACCAGTTTTGCACCCGCTTTCAGAAGCTCCTCTTAAATTCCATTCACGCCCGATGACTTGTCTTTTTTAAGGTGCTGAAGAGCCATTCTGTTATAATAAATAAATTTATTATTATTATTCTGATCTAGCTCAGACTGACGTCTTTGATATCATTGTAATAGTGTCGGATAAAACTTGCTCCTGGATCATTACTCACACCTGCGTGTGGCTCCAACGATAACGTGAACTGCTGCCCATAGAAACTCTCAATCTCACTCAGAATCTTAGGTGTTCCGGTAACTATGCTACCACATTTGATCTTCAGCTTCAACAGTTGACTCTTTCTGGTAGACAGATCTCTGACAAAGACTTTAGAGCCCTTTCTACGCTAAATCATCTCTTACATACGAGCTGTATTGAAGTTGCGTAAGTCTCGCCACACGCATTTGGAGATCTGTCTATTCAATTGCCTGTATGCTATCAAATCTGTTAAAGACTCCCGCTTTATTTCCCTTCTAACAGAAATGAGATTAAGAGTGTGATCGGAAAATATTTGTGTTCTTCTGGGGCAGGTCTTGCAGTACTTAGATTTTGGTATAACTCTATATCTCGGAATATATCTACGGTAGTCGTAATAGATGTTTTGAGACGTTGACGTCACCTTTTCAGTTCTTATTAGGAAAATGTCGCTGCCCATTTCCTGGTTTGTTTCCCCGTATCGCCTCTTACGACACCTATGGGATGGAACGGGGCTGTGAACATTTCTCACCCTTGGGCCGTTTTTATTTTTCACATACAGGTATGTTTATTGTATACAACATGTAACAAAAACTCTGTGGTTCCCGTTAAGTGTGTTATCAGAATCAGTATCCAAGCGTATAGAAATAATTTTTTTTCAAAACAACACATTTAAAAAAATTTAATTTTAATGAAAAAAAAAATAATTTGTAAATTGTATGTGGTTTTATTTCCTCTAACTCAGACGAGTGTCTGTAATGCGGGGTCTTTGAAAATTCTCTTACTCCTCGGCCAATGCTGAGATAATAAAACCACATACAATTTGCAAAAAAAATTTTAATGTGTTTTTTTTTGAAAAAAAAAAATATTTCTATATGCTTGAATACTGACTCTGATAACGCAGTTAACGAGAAACACAGGGTTTTTGTTACATGTTGTATATAGTAAATATAATACTATACCTGAGCGGCATTTTATTTGTCTGCATCGGTCATAAGAACATAATTCAGCTGTAATAGATCTAACAACTCTTTCTCAAATATCTTGCCCCCTACATTTCCTCTTATAGAGCATAATAATCTTCAACACTGCTTGTTCACCTAGTGAATAACAATTATAAGCTAACCTTGTAAATTGATAAATGAATATGCAAAATATTGTGTTTGTTTTGTAAGCAGATTGCGCATTTTTTCGCTATCAATTTACAAAAGGGTATGAAAGGTTTTACATATTTGTAAACATATCCTCATTAAAAATAATTGACCATTGCACATTTAAAAATAATATTTTGGTAATTCTGATATCTACAACATTTTAAATGTTCCTATTTTATATTTTGTAACTGATATATTTAGCTGACCTTGTAAAATGAGAATTATCTCAATTTGACTGTAATATGTTTATGTGATTTCAAGGTGGTCGCGAGGTGGTCAAGCCATCTGAATTTGACAAAATAAAAAAATAAGTTCTTACGTAATCACATGCACAATATTCTAGTTATTATGTTCTTATATTAGTTTTTGATATTTATTAGTCAACTAAAATGGTCAAAATTAAGTTTTCATCAAATTAAAAGCCAACTTCAATGAACAAAAAAGAATAATAGCAATAATAGTATTAATTTGCTTGCAAGAAATATAGTAGTTACAGAATTTTTAATTTGGTATGGTACAATCATATTTCGCCAGTGACATGCAAATAACATAATGTTTTATAATTGTAGGTCTAGTGCTATATAAATGTTCTATGAATACGAGTATCTATGGTTAATTATAATTTCGTGAAAAATTTAAGAATAAAATGTCACATCATAAATAATACACATAAATAGCTGTTATCCATAAACAAAAATAACACAAAATGCGATCCAGTTTTAAATTGAAAAATTAAATAAATAAAAAATTGTCAAGTTAAAGTGCACATGTCAACAGTTATCAAGTCAAGTCAAGATTATATGAAATACCACTTTGATCTATTACAATAAGAATTGTCTAGGAAATAAAAACAATTTTGGACAAGCCATTGCTCCACTTTGAAAAAAGTTAAATGGAAATTTTCGAATATCACTGGGGATGTTATCATATACTTTTATACACGTATTGGGACAACCTTTCTTATAAAAGACAGTTTTTCATTTTCTAAAATTTCATCTTGTTACATATCTAGGCGTAAATATTTAAGCTGTACAATTATCAATACTTCTCTGAAAAAAATGTAAATATTTTTTACATACGTTCCAATTCCATACACGTACATGCAAAAGAGTGTCATAAGTTTTAACTGCTTGAAAGGAGATTTACGAGAATCAAAAGATCCCCATCCACAGATCGCCCGTACACCTTTCTTTTAACTTATACCGTAACACGGACTTTAACATAGTAAGATGTTATAGCAGCTTCTTTACTCATTGAATTGATTAGTGTTTTAAGTGCCTGAACGAATTTATCCAATTAATACACATTAAAATTATATGATTTTTTCAACGACAGCGCTGGTCCAAAAGGCTGAGGAATTTTATTTCAGCAACCTTTTCAATTTCATGATTATGACTCATGACTTTTATATAATACATTTGTCCAATTAGTGCAAATGTAATACATTTAGTTTTAAGTAGATTGGGACATAAATCATTACTTTCGAACCAATTTGCTGTAAATGTGATAGTATTGTTTGGCTTTTCTTGACCTGTTATTATAACTGATATATGGCGGCATATAGAGTACAATGTTGATCGATTGCCAGTGGAAGATCATTAATGTACAAAATAAAAAGTAAAGGACCGAGAATTGTATCCTGTGGCACAACTTTTGTAGTGAATTGGAATTTAGAGCTATGTCTTAATATGTTCATTCAATAAATAAAGTTATTTAAATGCATTAAGTTCTGTTTTTTAAATAAGGTCGTCAATAATGATTTCTTAAATTTACGCGAACACTACACATTGAATAAAACTATTATTTACGGATTTTATCGCGTTTAATTACTTTAATTTGTTTTTATTATTATCCCGACGTTTCGGGTGCTTTACAGCGCCCATGGTCACGGGGGGGACTGAGATGTTTGACGTCCCAATGTCATAGTTAGTCCGGCTACCTTCAGTTTTTTAATATTAATTTTTGGTCCGATTTACGCAAAACGAGCTTATAGTATCATGAAGTCTTGCAGTGGTATGCTTGGGTTTGGGTTTAATTTTGTTAATTATAGGATCCCAAGCAGATGGTAGCACCCAACCATCTTCTCTATTGAAATTTGGATGTTTTTTAATTTCAATAGCCTCGCGTATCATCCTTGGTAGGAATCGGTGTTCTTTTGCGAGAATTTGTGGTTTATCAAATCTAATGTAATAGTGGGGACGATCTTGAACATGTTCGCAGACTGCAGACTTCCCGGAGCGTCGGTGCTTCACATCAGCTATATGTTCCTTCACGCGGGTTTTTATAGACCTCTTTGTTTGACCTATGTAAGAGAGACCACATTCACAATCTAGCTTGTACACACCTGCATCTTGTAGAGGAATATTACATTTAATGGATGGTAAAAATTGACTAATCTTCTTCAGCGGCTTGTAGTATGTCTTAATGGACGCTCGCTTCAAGATGTAGCCAATCTTGTCCGTGACTCCTCTAACATATGGTAGTAGAGCAGGCGCGCGCTCGACTGTGGCCGGCTTCACTCGTTCACTGTGACGTAGGCGCGGGACCCGAAGCTTGTTGTCTTGCAATACTTGCTTGACGTGCTGAAGCTCCGCGGCCAGATGTTTTCTGTCACATAGCCTCGTGCTCTCTGAAACAAAGATTTACCCACGGTAGCTAACTGTGAAGGATGATGATGAGATTCACCATTTAGATATCGGTTGGTATGGGTCTTTTTCCTATACACAGTGTGACCAATAGTGTTATCAGGATTTCGGATGACTAAAACATCTAGGAAAGCTAAAGAGTTATTTGCCTCTAACTCCATTGTGAATTGTATTTTAGAGTTTATGGAGTTAAGGCGGTCTAAAAATGCAGTTACTTTGTCAGATGGTAAAATTGTGAAAGTGTCGTCTACGTACCGCTTGTAGAACCTCTGATTTACAGGAGCAGTAAGAAGGGCTTTCTCCTCAAAGTCCTCCATGAATATGTCGGCGACTATGGGAGACACAGGTGAGCCCATCGCCACACCATCTACTTGCTTGTAGAACTCCTCCTTCCACAATAGATAGCCAGATGTGAGGCAATGTTCAAGTAGTATTGCATATTCTTGAGGCATGTTATTTTCTTCTAGCTTCCTAGTTACAATTGAGATGCAGTCCACAATAGGTAGGCAAGTAAATAGTGACTGAACATCAAAACTGACCATAGTTTCATTGTTAGCGAGATGTAGGTCTTTTATCTCACTCACAAAATGGTATGAATCCTTTGTGTGTGCTCTGGTATGTCCTCTTAGTGGTGATAGTATTTTTGCTAAGTATTGTGCCAGCTTATAAGTTGGTGAATCGATCTGGCTCACTATGGGACGTAGTGGAGCGTTTGGTTTGTGTATCTTCGGTAACCCATACAACCTCGGTGGTTTGGCACATGATGGTATTAGCGAATTCACGTCGAGATTTAATTTTTCGGAGTATTTCTTTATTAAATCGCTAGTTGTTTTCAGCGTGTTAGTTGTAGGGTCTGTTTTGACCTTTTTATATGTACTTTCGTCCGATAAAAGTTGTTGTATTTTAAAATTATATTCCGACGCGTCCATTACTACCGTAGCATTTCCTTTATCCGCGCGGAGAATCGTGAGTTCTGGTCTGTTCCGTAAGTTATTTAGCGCTGTAAATTCGTCTTTGGGAAGGTTTGGTTTCGGCACTGAACTACGACGTAACAAGGACGAAATATCTTGACGTATGGCCTCCAAATCTTCCTTACCGATATTATTCTTAAACAGACAATCCTCAACACTGCAGATAATTTCTTCGTACGGGATTTTTTGCGGAGTTAATGCGAAGTTTATTCCCTTCGCTAATACTTTCATTGTCGGTTCGTCCAGTGTATGTTTTGACAAATTATAGACAGTGCGTTGTTTATAGTTTGTGTCTATGGTCAACGGTTGTTTATTGTTCTGGCGTTGACTTGGATGTTTGGCATTTGATTTGATCGTTAATTTTTGGTATTTTTCTATTTGTTTATTTTTGCATTCATTGTATTTTGATGTTTCTCGTTTGTTCAAAGTTTCGATGCAATTATTAAAATCAAATGTCGTTAAAATTAATAAAGACAATTTTGTCTATGAATCTATGAATGTGGTCTCTCTTACATAGGTCAAACAAAGAGGTCTATAAAAACCCGCGTGAAGGAACATATAGCTGATGTGAAGCACCGACGCTCCGGGAAGTCTGCAGTCTGCGAACATGTTCAAGATCGTCCCCACCATTACATTAGATTTGATAAACCACAAATTCTCGCAAAAGAACACCGATTCCTACCAAGGATGATACGCGAGGCTATTGAAATTAAAAAACATCCAAATTTCAATAGAGAAGATGGTTGGGTGCTACCATCTGCTTGGGATCCTATAATTAACAAAATTAAACCCAAACCCAAGCATACCACTGCAAGACTTCATGATACTATAAGCTCGTTTTGCGTAAATCGGACCAAAAATTAATATTAAAAAACTGAAGGTAGCCGGACTAACTATGACATTGGGACGTCAAACATCTCAGTCCCCCCCGTGACCATGGGCGCTGTAAAGCACCCGAAACGTCGGGATAATAATAAAAACAAATTAAAGTAATTAAACGCGATAAAATCCGTAAATAGTAGTTTTATTCAAGGTCGTCAATGTTTTCTGTCATGTGCCGAATTAGTGTATCATTAGCGAGTAATGTTGATTTTTGAAAACCGTTTTGTTCTTTCCGTAAAACCTTACGTTTAATTAGAAAACTATTCAGTCTAGTATGCATTATCTTTTCTAATATATTAGCTAATATTAGGATAAGATCAATGAGTCTCCATTTATTAATTTCTTTCTTATTGCCCGCTTTAAGTGTTGGCTTAATCACAGAAATTTTAAGTTTGTTTGGAAAGATTCCATATTCAAATGATATATTAGATTCGATTCGATTCGATTCGAATGATATATTAGATATTAATAATATATGAAAGAATTGGAATTATCAAATTATCACAAGACTTTAAGATTTTCGTGGAGATTCCGTCATAACCCATCGAATTTTTATCTTTTAAACCTCGTATAATTTTTTAAATTTCTTCTACAGAGCAGTGCAGTTCGTTTTTTTTTGAACAAATTTGTAAAGGGACTGTTAAATTTATTTACTATTTATTCAAAATCCACCAGTATTTCATTTTTGTGAATCGTAGTAATATCTTTATTTTCCCCTTAATCGTTTGATGAATCTTTGATGAATTGCCAGGTAGCTTTAAAATTATTTTTAAGCATGAAGCATTAATGAAGTTATTAATTGTGTTGCGTTTTGCTTAAATGATACAAGATTTTAAAGTTTTACTATATGTCCTGAAATGTATCTTTTTACTATATGTTTAGTTTAAAAAAACGAAGACAATAATTTTCTTTTTGCATTATGTTTTTTTTAATTTCTTTGTGATTCATTTTGTGGCGAAATTGTACCTATTGATATCAATTCTTAAAGTAGGAAAGCAGCGATCACAGAACATTATTAAAGTTTCGTGAAAATTATTAAATGTGGAGTTAACATCATCGGCTTCAATTACATCTTAAGTAAGGCACTTTCTGAATTTCGTAATTTACTTTTTAATAATTTATTTATTTATAATTTATTTCATATTAATAAATGTAAAGTAATGTGATTTAAATTTATGTGTAAAAGTTGTTGGTGTAAATTCTAACTTTGTGGTGTGTCGTGGTCAGATAAATGAATGTGTTTTACCTACTGCATTAATTATATTACTTACATTGTGTTCTAAGCCATTGATTTATATATTACACTAGATCAGTAATAACCGCGCCAAAGCGTTCCCACTGCACATACGGCCACAGCCATATGCCAATTCAGTGTTCAATGTGACGCCGACAGAGTTGAGCCGCGACAAAAATGGGTAAATTCGTAGTGAAAGAATGCTATTCAAGGTCACAAAAACGTAATAAATCAAGCGGAATCACTTTCAAAACATAATTTTTAGTTCTTGTTTTCATACAAACGTAAAAACCTCAAATAATTAAATAAAATTATCGAATATTGCCATTTAGGTTCAATGTTACCACTTTTCCGCATTTGTGATTATCCTACAGTAATGGGAGACTATATAATTAATGGAGTAAGTTAATTTGTTACCTCTGATTTTAAATATTTTGGAAATTATAATAAAAACTACGTTTTAACTTTCATACAAAATAATTAATTATTCTTATTTTAGTTTATTCATGAATTATCTATTAAATATATTTTGTTACCTGTTTTATATTAATAATTTTATATTAATTACAATTTCATATAAATTTTATATCAATTATATTTTATAACCTATTTTATATTGTTTGATTTATTAGTACAATAAAAATACTTATAAAAATATGTTTTATTTCATCATTATGTTTATTTCTATTCATCTGATTAACTTTGTATCCTTTTTTTTCTAAGGGGACGCAATAAAGATTTTAAAATAAAATATACTTTTTTAATATAAAAACAATTAATTGCAGCTTAAAAAACTAATTTTTATTGCGTATTTTAGGTAAAATTTTATATAGTAAGCCACACCAACCCGCCATTGCATGTTTGTGTGTCTATCTTTATCTAATCTTAAGCGCTTATTAAGCGCTTATTACACTATACAATTTTTAGTAAATCTAATTAGGAAATAGGAAGGTGTAATCGTAGTTAGAACAGTTAGGATCCGATTTAGTCAAATTGGAGGTCCCAATCGCTCTACTTCCTAAATTGTTTACAATTTAGGACAGTGTAATCGCAACGTTACGATTTAGAACAACCAGTCGGCGCCCGCGCTTTGATACAAGTGGATGTTTTGAAGTTTTGATAGAAGTCTGATATCAGAGAGCAGTACTTTAAATCTTAATATTAATTTCCGGTGGCTATAAAACGTAATGTCGCCATCAAACATTTTTTGGTACTCACACTTTATCGAAATATCGTGACTTCTTTTTCAATATGTTTGGATACCAAACTTAACAAATATTCAAACTGTTTTATAGGTGGTAGAGCCATGCTGCAGTTATATTAGTAGTATAGTTGTAGCACGAATGGGTCGGCTCGACCGAGGAAGCACCACGCTCCCACAGAATACCAGCGTAAAATAGTAGCTTAATGTTGCTGTGTTTCGTATGGCGAGTGTAGAGAACCGGAGACCCTTTTTACTGGAAACGAGGCATTTCATCTTAGTCGTCACAGGTGACAACGCATCTGCATTTTGATTTGTAATCGGAGATGGATGTAGATGTCAACCACTTACCATCAGGTGGACTGTGTGCTAGTTTGTCACCCTATCCTATAAAAAACTGCTTAGAATCTAAAAATATATAATTGTATTCATATTGGACAGTTTTTTTTCAATGACAAGTACTTTTTCCTCTTTTTTTAATATCCATTGTTCCCACCATGGCTAAGGCAAGTCCTATTTTCTGCTGTTTTGATAAATACGGCGCCATCGATCAAACGTCCAACCCCGTCGATACTTCTTTACGAATGCGGTTCGTCACGATTTATAATTCAATTTAGTGTAGTGTGATCACTAGCCTCCAATTTAGGTTCCTAATTAGATTTCCTAAAAATTGTATAGTGTAATAAGCGCTTTACACTATACAATTTTTAGGAAATCTAATTAGGAACCTAAATTGGAAGCTAGTGATCACACTACACTAAATTGAATTCTAAATCGTGACGAACCGCATTCGTAAAGAAGTATCGACGGGGTTGCACGTTTGATCGATGGCGCTGTATTATTTTATATATATTGTAAAAAACTGTCCAATATAAGCAGTTTTTTTATAGGATAGGGTGACAAACTAGCACACAGTCCACCTGATGGTAAGTGGTTGCTGCGGCCCATAGACATCCACATCTATCTCCGATTAGAAATCAAAATGCAGATGCGTTGTCACCTGTGACGACTAAGATGGAATGCCTCATTTCCAGCAAAAAGGGTCTCCGGTTCTCTACACTCGCCATACGAAATACAGCAACATTAAGCTACTATTTTACGCTGGTATTCTGTGGGAGCATGGTGCTTCTTCGGTCGAGCCGACCCATTCGTGCTACAACTATACTACTAATATAACTGCAGCGTGGCTCTACCACCTATAAACAGTTTGAATATTTGTTAAGTTTGGTATCTAAACGTATTGAAAAAGAAGTCACGATATTTCGATAAAGTGTGAGTACCAAAGAATGTTTGATGGTGACATTACGTTTTATAGCCACCGAAAATTAATATTAAGATTTAAAGTACTGCTCTCTGATATCAGACTTCTATCAATACTTCAAGACATCCGCTTGTATCAAAGTGCGGGCGCCGACAGGTTGTTCTAAATCGTAACGTTGCGATTACACTGTCCTAAATTGTAAACAATTTAGGAAGTAGAGCGATTGGGACCTCCAATTTGACTAAATCGGATCCTAAGCGTTCTAACTACGATTACACCTTCCTATTTCCTAATTAGATTTCCTAAAAATTGTATAGTGTAATAAGCGCTTTAGCGACAATATTGTTTTCGAAACTTGTGTAAGTGAGATAAATATATGTTTATTTAAAATTGTTATTAGTTTTAAAGCTACGTCGTCGCGTTTGGATAGTGGTAAAGCGCTTATTACACTATACAATTTTTAGGAAATCTAATTAGGAAATAGGAAGGTGTAATCGTAGTTAGAACAGTTAGGATCCGATTTAGTCAAATTGGAGGTCCCAATCGCTCTACTTCCTAAATTGTTTACAATTTAGGACAGTGCAATCGCAACGTTACGATTTAGAAGAACCAGTCGGCGCCCGCACTTTGATACAAGCGGATGTCTTGAAGTATTGATAGAAGTCTGATATCAGAGAGCAGTACTTTAAATCTTAATATTAATTTCCGGTGGCTATAAAACGTAATGTCACCATCAAACATTCTTTGGTACTCACACTTTATCGAAATATCGTGACTTCTTTTTCAATATGTTTGGATACCAAACTTAACAAATATTCAAACTATTTATAAGTGGTAGAGCCATGCTGCAGTTATATTAGTAGTATAGTTGTAGCACGAATGGGTCGGCTCGACCGAGGAAGCACCACGCTCCCACAGAATACCAGCGTAAAATAGTAGCTTAATGTTGCTGTGTTTCGTATGGCAAGTGTAGAGAACCGGAGACCCTTTTTACTGGAAACGAGGCATTCCATCTTAGTCGTCACAGGTGACAACGCATCTGCATTTTGATTTGTAATCGGAGATAGATGTGGATGTCTATGGGCCGCAGCAACCACTTACCATCAGGTGGACTGTGAGCTAGTTTGTCACCCTATCCTATAAAAAACTGCTTAGAATCTAAAAATATATAATTATATTCATATTGGACAGTTTTTTACAATATATATAAAATAATACAGCGCCATCGATCAAACGTGCAACCCCGTCGATACTTCTTTACGAATGCGGTTCGACACGATTTAGAATTCAATTTAGTGTAGTGTGAACACTAGCTTCCAATTTAGGTTCCTAATTAGATTTCCTAAAAATTGTATAGTGTAATAAGCGCTTAACACTTTTTTTGACGCGCGGTAGTGTGGTTTGCTCCTCTAGTGTTGTATAACTCAAAGTTCTAAGCACGATGTTTTGCGAGTTGGGCGTAATATATGTGATTTTAAATTATAATTTGCTTAATTTACCTTCAATTATATCGAAAATTTATTATTTAGAAGAGTATTAATGCTAAAATTACGTGCTGTTACATTTTCTTAATTTTTGATTTCATTGTTTATTTAATAGTAGTTGTGATTTCTTAACGAAAATGAATGCATTCGAATTTGGCATTCCATAAAGACATATTATAATACAATTCCAATATAGTATTTGTTCACTACAACAATCAAATCATTCTACCGATCAAAAAAATTCAAAATACAAACACATAGCCATGCTGCAGTTATATTAGTAGTATAGTTGTAGCACGAATGGGTCGGCTCGACCGGGGAAGGACCACGCTCTCACAGAATACCAGCGTAAAGTAGTACCTTAATGCTGCTGTGTTTCGTATGGTGAGTGTAGAGAACCGAAGACCCTTTTTACGGGAAACGAGGCATTCCATCTTAGTCCTCACGGGTGACAACGCATCTGAATTTTGATTCTTGATCAAGGATAGATGTAGATGTCTATGGGCCACAGCAACCACTTACCATCAGGTGGACTGTGTGCTCGTTTGTCACCCCATACTATAAAAAAAAACCGCCACGGCATTCACAGTTTTAAATTTTTTTATTTCTCCTCCTCTTTATAGCTATTTCGTGCGTCTTTAGTACCAGCCAATCTTTGCGTCATATCGATGACAGATTACAAAAATAGTCAAAAATACTTCTCATTTGTTACAGAATCACAATCATTGCCACTTTTCTTTCCTGGTCATTAGATAGGTTTTATTTCTTGAGCAGATATTTCAGTCCCATCTTGCGTAGTGTGTATGCTTGACCAGATTGCTTTAGAATACTTCGCTCTTTCTTTTTTTTGTGTGTGTTTGTGGTGGTGTGTCTTCATTCTCAGTTGTTAATTGATTACTAGACTACCCTAGACAAATAACTTTGTTGTTGTTGAACAAAGCATAGCTTTAATTTTCTTTATCGAAACTGTGATCAAATGGCTTTGCATTTGTTATTTCTGTTATATTTATAAGTGGGCTCTGCTTCTTTATTTACCTTTACTAACAATATCTTTTTATCAATATGTTGATATCCAGAAATTGAATTCTATTCGTGGACATTCAGTTCTGCGTAGACTGTTTAACAAGAGCAGAGCACGGTGAAATGTTTTTATTCCATAGATATATTTCCTAGAAAGAAATAAAAACAACAGTTTTGTTAACGAAATGGCTCACGTGCTCGCGTGGCGTTTGTACCGCTGTGGTCTGAGTACTTAATATTCACTGTGTGCCCGTGACCTCGATTGTTTCAAACAAATGAAAAAAATACCCGACGTTTTTAGTTTTTGTTGCACTAGGTAAACGACAAATGCCGCGATTTTGGATTAATGTAAGTATAAATTTTAGTTTTATCTACGTATCTATCTACGAGATTCGTTCAAATATCGGGAGGTAAAAAGGATAAGCGATAATTTATGTTAAGTGAGTTTCGAACAATTTTTATTAGCTCCTCCATTAATTGGTACTGTAACAGGGATAATAACTGTAAACGACAAAAAGTCATGGAAATAATGGCTTTAATATCTTTAATCACAATAATATTTTTCAAACAAACTGACATAATGTAAACGGAGTTTTAGAAAAAAAAGTCTAAGCATAATGTAATAAATGTAACTTTATACATAAATTATTTCTATCCATAACTGGTTAATGTACATACAAAAATTTTTTTTAAAAAAGCCTTAATAATATAAGTCTTAGTTTCAAAATACAATTTTTCAGCTAATCGTCAAATGCCTAACAGACAAAAAGTATGTCGTAGAATCATAAGACAGACCAAATGACGCTGAAAAAAACGACTATTCCAACCATAATTTGGCGGTTATCCCTTTTTGGCTGTGAAGCGTCAATATATATATATATATATATATATATATATATATATATATATATATATATATATATATATATAATTACTTCGTTAAAGTTGGTTTTTACCATATTTTAAATGTTACAATTTTTTAACCCCTTTGTGATTAAGGAATATTGCAAGCTAAATTGTATTCTAAGTAGTAACAGTAAAAATTTCATTTCCTATTGCTGTACGCCATAATTAATGTCTGGTACATGACCACTAGCGCCATTTAATATCGAGTAGCAGAACTAGGAGAGCTTTCTAGGAAATACCATACTAGAAATTTATACAACTAGTCATTCGGGATCGGTATGTACTCGAACATTCTAGGTGTTTCAGTAGAATGGACTCTCTAAAATGACAGTACGAATACTTCAAAATGGTATAACTGCGAACTAACCTGATCAGTGTGAGCGATAACTGGGGTTATGTGATTAAAGTGTTAATTTCGGTAGTTCATTCGGCAGTTTTCTCTGCTCGTAAGCTAAAGTTAAAGCTCGTAACACTATTTTATTCTAAGGTAAAAAGTAAACAAAAAAGTATTTTTTTTTGTACTGCAACACTTTGCATTCTAATTGCTAACTGGTTTGACTTTGTTTACTTCTACATTCAAGTATGTTTAATAATTAAAATCAATTGCATTAGGGGAGCGAGGGAGGCTTTTTATAGAAGAAGGGATTTAATATGCAAACGAGCATACGGTTCGCCTGATGTTAAGTGACTACCGCAGCCCATGAATAACTGTAACACCAGGGGAATTGAAGGTGCGTTGCCTACCGTTTAGAAAGGAGTAAGCTCTTTTCTTGAAAGTTTCTAGGTCGTATCGATCCGGAAAAATCGCCGATGGTAAACTATTTCACTGAGAGTTCGTACACGGAAGAAAACTCGTAGTGAAACGTACAATGGTGGACCGCCAAGCATACAGATGGTGCAGATGGTATCGGGAGCTTTGCCGCGTAGTGCGTTCATCAAATTTCGTGGCTGGGATTAATTCGAAAAATTCCTCAGAGCACCCCCCGTGGTAGATGCGAAAGAGAATACAAAGAGATGCAACATCTCTTCGCCAGTGAATCGAGCCGATCGGAAAGTAAATCATTAATTATTATTAAATAAAGCTTTTGATAGGCTTTAATTAATAATAATTATTGATCTAAATAATAAAATAAATAAAAATGTCTGTATTTACAACGCTAAAAAATAATGTCGTTTTATTTGTATAGTGGGTTTTCTTAAAATTTGTTAAAATATATTTCAAAGGCAAGTAAAAATCTTTCGTTGATTCTAATAAGCGAAACGGCAGAACTTGTGTCTTTTTGATTTAATCTGAACCTTACTTCAATTATCCTACTGAATCCCAATTTATTTTCGCTCAGCCATTCCAGTTCCATTAAATGAAATAAAACAATTAAGAAGATAATTATTTACAAAGCCCGATGACAGAATCCATCAAATAAAGAAAACTAAAGACAATTCGTTGTTACGATATCTTATCTTAATCCAAAATTCAGCAGATGTGAAATAAATCTCTTAATTTATTTACTTCCAACGTTATTGATTATTCCAGAAATTTCAAAAGAAAAATTATATATGCAAAGTCAAAGTAATAATATTTATTTCAAATTTTGCCAAGCTAATAAGCTTAAATTTAAAATAATATGCTTTACTTTTATTTATTTATTCTTTATTGCATTCGTTTACAAGGTAATAATTAAACAGATAATATTAATATATTATATACATACACATATATATATATATATATATATATATATATATATATATATATATATATATACATATATATATATATATATATATATATATATATATATATACTCATACAGTATATATAGGTATGGTACTACCTACTCAGTATATACATATATACACACATATACACATATAAATATATATATATATACTGTTTGAGGGGATCCCTGGATGGTTTAGATTCACACAATTAGACCCGGTTGCTTTCCAAATCCAGAAGTCAATCATGCGTAGCTGGAGCGGGTCGTTGGGCACGTATTTATTATTTTATATATATATATATATATATATATATATATATATATATATATATATATATATATATATATATATATATATATATATATATATATTTGATTTTGTCGCATATAATTTACTTTTTTTTAATTCTTGAAGTTTCGGGTGTTTCACAGCACCCATGAACACGGGAGGAACTGAGATGTTAGTAAATTTTTACCATCTGTCAAATGTAATATCCCTCTTCAAGATGCAGGAAGATTCATGCTTGATTTTGAGTATGGTCCCGCTTAAATAAAACAAACAAAATTATCTGTAAAAACCGGTGTGAAACAATATATAGCTGACGTGAAACACCGACGCTCCAGGAAGTTTGCAGTCCGTGATCATGTTTAAGATCATCCCCATCCTACCAAGGATTTTATGCGAAGCTATTGCAATTAATATCTCTTAGATAAGACGAGAAATGTGTCTAACTGTAACGTATAAAGTCTGTTACTTGTGACTTTAACTGAATGAAAGTAATAGCTTTATTGCAAAACTTATCCAGTGGCCTTTCTATGTTGTTTGTTTTCCGTCAGTGATCGCTCGAAATAAATAAATGCGTTGTAAATAATAGCTAAAGCGTCGACTTAATAAGAGGTGTAGTAATTCGATTGATGTATGTGACTTGTGACTTATCCAAGGAATGCTTTATTCTTACACCGCTACTACACTTCGCTAAAAGGCATTTTAAGCTTACGTTTGACAATTAAGAAATTAACCCACATTGTAAAATTATACGACAAAGAGCTTTTATAAAAGTGGCCTATTTCACTAATGGCCGATTTTTCAATCGTCAGATAAAAAATTTCCTTTTAGTTATGAATATATTATTTTATACGTGGTGGAGCCATGCTGCAGTTATATTAGTAGTATAGTTGTAGCACGAATGGGTCGGCTCAACCGGGGAAGGACCACGCTCTCACAGAATACCAGCGTAAAATAGTAGCTTAATGCAGCTGTTTTTCGTACGGTGAGTGTAGAGAACCGGAGAGCCTTTTTACTGGAAACAAGGCATTCAATCTTAGTCCTCTCGGGTGACAACGCATCTGTATTTTGATTTCTAATCGAGGATAGATGTAGATGTCCATGGCCGCAGCAACCACTTACCATCAGGTAGACTGCGTGCTCGTTTATCACCGTATCCTGTAAAAAATATAAAAGTGAAACGATATATATTATTAATACAACAGTAATTTTAAATTTGTATTTCAGTATACAAATTTAAAATTACTGTTGTAATGAGTCGGCCATATAGCTCGAAGAACCGACAACCGTTGGATAAAAAAGGTTCTTCAGTGGCAGCCTCGTACTGGTAGGTGAAATGTAGGGCGACCTCCCAAATAGATGGAGTAACGACCTGATATAAGACATGCAGGAAGTCGATGAATGCAGGTGACTCAGGACCGTGCTTTGTGACATACCTTGGGGGAGGCCTATGTTCAGCAGTGGAATGCCCTTCACATTGTATTTTACTTTATTTAATTTAACTGTCCCCGGTTACATTTACATTTTTAAGTAGTTCAAAGTCCTAATGAAATACTAGCCGTCATAGAAATTATGAATTATTTATATTATTGATTAAAACTACTTTTACGGATTTTTTCGCGTTTTATTTATTTTATTTTTAATACCCGACGTTTCGGGTGCTTTCCAGCACCCATGGTAACGGGGGACTGAGGTGACTGACGTCCCAATGTCAAAGTTAACCCGGAGTACCTTCAGCTTTTTTAATTATTGTTTATGGTCCGATCTATGCAAAATGAACTAACTGTGGTTTGAAGTCTTGCAGTGGTATGCTTGGGTTTAGTTTTAATTTTATTAATTATAGGATCCCAAGCAGGTGGTAATACCAAGCCTCCTTCTCTATTGAAATTAGGATGTTTTTTAATTTCAATAGCCTCACGTATCATCCTTGGTAGGAATCGATGTTCTTTCGCGAGGATTTGTGGTCTATCAAATCTTATGTAATGGTTGGGGCCATCTAGGATATGATCGCAAACTGCAGACTTCCCGGAACGTTGATGCTTCACGTCAGCTATGTGTTCTTTTACGCGGGTTCTAATTGATCTCGTTGTTTGCCCTATATATGAGAGACCACAATCACAATCAAGCTTGTACACTCCTGCATCGTGTAGAGGAATATGACACTTGACGGATGTTAAGAACTGACTAATCTTCTTCGGCGGCTTGTAGAATGTTCTAATAGAAGCTCGCTTCAAGATGTAGCCAATCTTGTCTGTGACACCTCTGACATAAGTTAGTACAGCAGGCACACGCTCGACTGTGGCCGGTTTCACTCGGTCACTGTGACGGAGGCGCGGGACCCGAAGCTTGTCGTGCAGAACCTGCTTGACGTGCTGAAGCTCGGTGGCCACGTGTTTGCTGTCACAGATTCCTCGTGTTCTCTGTAACAAAGATTTGCCCACGGTAGCTAACTGTGAAGGATGGTGGTGAGATTCATCATTGAAGTATCGGTTTGTATGGGTCTTTTTCTATACACAGTATGACCTATGGTGTTGTTAGGATTTCGGATGACTAACACATCTAGGAAAGCTAAGGAATTATTTGCCTCTAACTCCATAGTAAATTGAATTTTAGAGTTTATGGAATTAAGATGTTCTAAAAATGCAGTTACTTTGTCTGATGGTAAAATAGTGAAAGTATCGTCTACGTACCGCTTGTAGAACCTTGGGGTGACAGGTGCAGTAAGGAGGGCTTTCTCCTCGAAATCTTCCATGAATATATCGGCGACAATGGGAGATACAGGTGAGCACATCGCAACACCATCTACTTGCTTGTAGAACTCTTCCTTCCACAATAGATAGCCCGATGTAAGGCAATGTCTTAGTAGTTCTGCATATTCTGGTGGCATGTTATTTTTCATATAGTTTCCTAGTTATAATTGAGATGCAGTCTTCAACAGGTAGGCATGTAAATAGAGACTGAACATCAAAACTGACCATGGTTTCATTGTCAGCAAGACGTAGGTCTTTTATCTTACTGACAAAATGGTATGAATCCTTAGTATGTGCTCTTGTGTGTCATCGGAGTGGTGATAATATTTTGGCTAAGTGTTGCGCCAATCTGTAAGTTGGCGAATCGATTTGACTCACTATTGGACGTAATGGAGCGTTAGGTTTGTGTATTTTTGGTAACCCATACAACTTGGGAGGTTTTGCACACGAAGGTATCATCGAATTGACGTCTAGATTCAATTTCTCGGAGTATTTCTTAATTAGATCGCTAGTTGTTTTAAGCGTATTAGTTGTAGGGTCTGTTTTGACCTTACGGTATGTACTTTCATCCGACAAAAGTTGATGTATTTTAAAATTGTAATCCGACGTATCCATTACAACCGTAGCATTTCCTTTATCTGCGCGGGGAATCGTAGGCTCTGGTCTGTTGCGTAAGGTTTTTAACGCGTTAAATTCATTTTTGGGAAGATTTAATTTCGGCACTGTACTTCGACGTAACATAGACGAAATGTCTTGGCGTATGGCCTCTAAATCTTCTTTACCAATATTATTTTTATACAGACAATCCTCAACACTACAGATAATGTCTTCATACGGGATTCTTCGCGGTGTAATTGCATAATTAAAACCTCTTCCTAAAACTTTTATTGTAGCGTCGTCCAGAGTTTGTTTTGACAGGTTATAGACCACGCCTTGTTTACTATTCGTGTCTGTGGTCGTTTCGTTCTTACGTTGCCATTGATGTTGGACATTTGATTTAGTTGTTAATTTTTGGTATTTATCAATACGTTTATTTTTGCGAGTTGTTTTTAAATCAGGCGAGTAAAAAGTTGTTAATAACGGTGATTCAGCAAAAATGTACCGATCTATGTTTCATAAACAAAACCATAGACAATTCGTCCAGTAAATTAAAGACAGTTTTATCGACATTTGATTATAAGAATTGCATGGAAACTTTAGATAAATGCGAAACAACTAAATCCTATGAATGCAAAAATAATAGATAAAGATAAAGATAATAGATAAAGATAAAGGAAATGCTACGGTTGTAATGGATACGTCGGATTACAATTTTAAAATACAACAACTTTTGTCGGATGAAAGTACATACCGTAAGGTCAAAACAGACCCTACAACTAATACGCTTAAAACAACTAGCGATCTAATTAAGAAATACTCCGAGAAATTGAATCTAGACGTCAATTCGATGATACCTTCGTGTGCAAAACCTCCCAAGTTGTATGGGTTACCAAAAATACACAAACCTTACGCTCCATTACGTCCAATAGTGAGTCAAATCGATTCGCCAACTTACAGATTGGCGCAACACTTAGCCAAAATATTATCTCCACTCAGAGGACACACAAGAGAACATACTAAGGATTCATACCATTTTGTCAGTAAGATAAAAGACCTACGTCTTGCTGACAATGAAACCATGGTCAGTTTTGATGTTCAGTCTCTATTTACATGCCTACCTGTTGAAGACTGCATCTCAATTATAACTAGGAAACTAGATGAAAATAACATGCCATCAGAATATGCAGAACTACTAAGACATTGCCTTACATCTGGCTATCTATTGTGGAAGGAAGAGTTCTACAAGCAAGTAGATGGTGTTGCGATGGGCTCACCTGTATCTCCCATTGTCGCCGATATATTCATGGAAGACTTCGAGGAGAAAGCCCTCCTTACTGCACCTGTCAACCCAAGGTTCTACAAGCGGTACGTAGACGATACTTTCACTATTTTACCATCAGACAAAGTAACTGCATTTTTAGAACATCTTAATTCCATAAACTCTAATATTCAATTTACTATGGAGTTAGAGGCAAATAATTCCTTAGCTTTCCTAGATGTGTTAGTCATCCGAAATCCTAACAACACCATAGGTCATACTGTGTATAGAAAAAAGACCCATACAAACCGATACTTAAATGGTGAATCTCACCACCATCCTTCACAGTTAGCTACCGTGGGAAAATCTTTGTTACAGAGAGCACGAGGAATCTGTGACAGCAAACACGTGGCCACCGAGCTTCAGCACGCCAGGCAGGTTCTGCACGACAACAAGCTTCGGGTCCCGCGCCTCCGTCACACTGACCGAGTGAAACCGGCCACAGTCGAGCGTGTGCCTGCTGTAACTACCTTATGTCAGAGGTGTCACAGACAAGATTGGCTACATCTTGAAGCGAGCTTCTATTAGAACATTCTACAAGCCACCGAAGAAGATTAGTCAGTTCTTACCATCCGTCAAGTGTCATATTCCTCTACAAGATGCAGGAGTGTACAAGTTTGATTGTGATTGTGGTCTCTCATATATAGGGCAAACAAAGAGATCAATTAGAACCCGCGTAAAAGAACACATAGCTGACGTGAAGCATCAACGTTCCGGGAAGTCTGCAGTTTGCAATCATATCCTAGATGGCCCCAACCATTACATCAGATTTGATAGACCACAAATCCTCGCGAAAGAACACCGATTCCTACCAAGGATGATACGTGAGGCTATTGAAATTAAAAAACATCCTAATTTCAATAGAGAAGGAGGCTTGGTATTACCACCTGCTTGGGATCCTATAATTAATAAAATTAAAATTAAACCCAAGCATACCACTGCAAGACTTCAAACCACAGTTAGTTCATTCTGCGTAGATCGGACCAAAGACAATAATTAAAAAAGCTGAAGGTACTCCGGGTTAACTTTGACATCGGGACGTCAGTCACCTCAGTCCCCCGTGACCATGGGTGCTGGAAAGCACCCGAAACGTCGGGTATTAAAAATAAAATAAATAAAACGCGAAAAAATCTGTAAAAGTAGTTTTAATCAATGTACAGTGTTCGCGTAAATATAAGAAATCATTATATTTATATTATGAAAAATGGTTGATACTTGGAACTATAGATTAAGCTGATATTTATATAACGGGCCTAAAAGACACAAATATAATACACCATAGTCTATTATGTAATTATAAAATCTACTGGCCTACAAAATCTACTGGACTACATTAACCGATTTCCTGCCATCGTCCCTTTGTTACTAGTGAATGGAAGCTTTTCAAAATAAATGGATACGCGTTCATTTCCTTTCATAAATGTGTCAATAAGGTTAATAATACTGATCAAAAATATCCTTATTACAAAGCAAACCTTATAATGATAACTTCAATTTCTTAGATAAGCAGTTTTTTCACAGAAATAGGAATGTAGATAACCGTTTATGTCTGAAGTTAGAACAAATCACATGCTGCAAACACTAAGTACTTACTATTGATACCCGTTTTGTATGGAATATACATGTTGAATAAATCTGTAACTATGTAGCTAGAGCGGGGTTTTTTTTTCAGAAGAGGGGGCAAACGAGCATGCGGCTCACTGATGTTAAGTGACTACCGCCGCCCATGATCAACCGCAACACCAGGGGAATTGCAGGTGTTTTGCCGGCCCTTTAGAATGGAGTAAGATCTTTTCTTGAAGGTCCCTAGGTCATATTGGTCCGGAAAAATTGCCGGTGGTAAACTATTCCACAGAGAAGGCGTACGCTGAAGAAAACTCCTTCTGAAACGTACAGTGGTGGACCGCGAAGCATCCAGATAGTGTGGATGGTATCGGGACGTTTGCCGCGCAATGCTTTCACGGAGTTTGGCGGCTGGTATTAATTCGAACAATTCCTCAGAGCACTACCCGTGGTATATGCGAAAGAAAATGCAAAGAGTTGCAACATCTCTCCGTAGCGCCAGTGAATCGAGCCGATCGAAAAGCACTCGGTCATCGACGAATCGAGCCCCTCTGCACTGGATGCGGTCAAGTGGAAGGAGCTGACACTGGGGAGTCCCAGAGATGGCAACAGTATTCTATGTGCGGCCGAACCTGCGCTTTGTAAAGTTGCAGGCGGTGTGTATGCATGAAATACTGTCCCGCCCTGCTGAGCACGCCAAGCTTTTTTGAGGCCAATTTGGCCTTCTCTTCCAAGTGGCTACGAAACTATACGACACTCGATATGTCGACGTCAAGGATTCCAATACTGGCTGAAGCAACAAGGGAAGTGCCTTGAAACTGAGGAAATATGACAAAGGGCGGCTAACGCGCAAACTTGTGTCTTCTGAGGGTAAAACTGTTTTTTTTCCTTATTGATCACAGAACCAAAAGTACGTTATAAATATTAACAGAACTTCTCAGATAATACATAATGCCAATAACAGGTTCTTACTTTATATAAATGTACATACTATCGCTTGTTATAGTTTACAATTAATAATATTACAATCAACAAAATTACAAATTAATAATATGTTATTTCTTGTATGTATGTACGTTATGTAGTTTGGTTTCAACACAACACTACAATATTCCAGGACGCTACGGACATAAGAATAGTATAAAATCTTTATACATTCTATGTCTAAAAAAGGTTGACAAACTCGTAATACAAAACCTAGATTTTTATAAGCCTTTGCTACCATTGCCGAGATATGATCAGTCATCATCTTTTTCGAATCAAATACTACTCCGAGGTCTTTGGTTTTGTTAGTTTTTTCTAATGGAACATTGTTAAAGTAGTATTGCGATATAAATTTTCATCATCAAAAAAGATCTCAAAAAAGGCCTACACCACATTTACTGCATTCGGATCTTGTTTGACTTTTACATGTAGGATACCCAAATATTCGGTGTTGTCCTTGTAGATTAGGAATTAGTAAATTTCCAATTCAATCGTACCGGATATCGTCTGACACTCGGTTTCCACTTACGGAAAATTTTGATGTTGCGGGTCGGCCAGTATTAGACGGCGCAGTTCTAAATTTTATCAAATATGTTTTGACAATGTGTCTTCGGAAGTTGAAATAGGAAATGTTATTTCCGGCTTGCCTCGATAATGTCCAAGCATTACAAATCGTAACATCAATGATATATGTGAAAATTGGCCACCACCATTTTTTACCTCTTATGCCAATACGATAATTGTTGATGTTTTGATCCATAGGGTCTGTACCTCCCATAAATTTATTATAGTTTGTGAACACTGCAGGAGCGTGGCACCTGATTTTTTTTCTTTTCTGTGGCCGAGTAGCGATATATAATTATAAACTAACATTTATCAGTGGCTGCACACCATGTAATGTGGACATTGCCTTCACCACTGAATTGTATTTCCATCTAACAACTACTATCCCCTCTTTTTTACTTTTGCTGTTATTATATTGATCGCGCTGCTTTTTCAGCATTTGCTTCTTGTTAGGAAGAGGTGTGTTTTTTGGAGGATGATTTTCTCGTACTGTACTGTTGTGTACCTGTAGCATCGTAGCCACGATTTTTAGTTCATTCAGCAAAGGAAAAAGTGCCAATACGAGGCTGTCACTCGAGAACCTTTTTTTCCCATCGGTTATCGGTTCTTCGAGTTAAATAAAATTACGTAATTACCAAAGATAATTAATAATTTTTGTATATAATGATTTCTTATATATACGCGAACACTACACATTTAAATAAAACTAGTTTTAGACTTCAAAATACTACAACTTCATACTGTGTAGATCGGAACAAAAATTAAATGGTTTAATCTGTGAGTAACCGTACTGCTTTTAACTATGACATCTTCGTTGAACACCTCAGTTCCCCCCGCGCCCATGGGTACTGTAAGGTGCTTGAAACGCCAAGAATATAAAACGGTAAAAAAAAATATACGCGATAAAATCTGTAAAGAACTAGTTTTATACACATTTTTATAATTTTTTTTATATATACTAATACAAGTTCATATTACCATGATAGTACACCGAAAGCGATCTCCCGCAGGCATGGTTAACCGGGGATCGGCCAACACGGTATTCTGGCAGCGTAAGACAATCCACTACCACATATTATCATCTCGAGGATATCGTAAGAGGTGATAGAAAGGAAATAAAACAGAAGACTTACGGCAACATTTTCCTGATAAAAACTCATTATAATAAAGAACTGCGGTTGCCCACTCGCTTGCCATGAAATTATGGCATATCTTCCCTATGACGCAATTTATAGGGGAGGCCTATAGTTAGCAGTAAACTTTCATATACTGTAATAGATGGATGGATTTCATTATGTTGTAATTGTATAATCTGAGTAGATTTTATTTTGTAAAACTTTATTTTCTTTAAAAAAACGTTACCCCCACACTAGGAATTTCTCCTGTTTCGTGGAGGCAGTTTACAAACACAAATTGGACAAGGATAAACATCGAGACCTGACACAATCATTTGTAGGCCATGTAAATATTTGTTCCATGCGGGATTCAAACTCGCGGTTCCCAGCGCAGCCACTCATTCAAGCCACAAGCCACTGCGCCACGGAGCCGTCAATAAACTGAAGTAACCAATGCACTACCAGTACACCTGGTGGTAAATGGCTCTTATAGCCCAAGGACACCTGCAACCAACTTTAAACAAGGAATGCTAGAAATATTTTGTCACATCTGAAGACTAAAATAAAATGTCTCACAGTCCTGTAATCAATATTGGCACTCGTAACCCTTTAGTTCGGAACACATCAGTTCAGTCATTGATATTTGTCGGCGGGAAAAGGTAAGAGGGTGATACCTACTTAAACAGTATACTCATATATATATACTGTTTGAGTGGATCCCTGGATGGCCCAGATTCACACAATTAGACCCGTTTGCTTTCGAAATCCAGAAGTCAATCATGCGAAGCCGGAGCGGATCGTTGGGCACGTATTTGTCATTTTTCAATGTATTATGCAAATATTGGACAATCACCAACTTTTTAGGAATATTATTATTTATAATTGTTATTTCATACCTTGTAGTGGCAGTTAAGAATATCCACTACCCCATATCTTCCCGTGGGTGTCGTAAGAGGCGACAGAGGGAGACAGGCAGGAGATGGGCAGCAGCATCTTCCTGATGACAACTGTGACGTAATAAAAAACTGCGGTTGCCAACCCGCTCGCCAAGCGTGGCAACTATGGCAAATACCCCCCAATGAACAAATACACAAAAAGACGGCCCCCAGTCCCCGGCGGCCCCGCTATTCTTGGCTACGGTGGCGACCATGGTAACGGCGGGGCAGGGGGTGCTAAGAATCTCCGGTGGAGGTTCGGTTGCCACCTACGACGACTCGACCTGGCAACATATAACGCACGCACCCTGAGGACTGACGAGAAGATACTGGAGCTGGAAGAAGAGGTAGACAAGTTGCGCTGGCATATTATTGGATTATCCGAGGTCCGAAGAGAGGGGGAGGACACGGCAATCCTCGAGTCCGGCAACTTGTTCTGTCACCGGGAGGGCGACCATCTGTCCCAAGGAGGTGTCGGATTTATCGTCCACAAGTCTCTCGTCAACAACGTTGTAAAGATTGGGAGTGTGTCGACGAGGGTCGCGTACCTGATACTCAGAATCACCAAACGGTATTCGCTGAAGGTCATTCAGGTTTACGCACCAACCTCGGCACACCCCGATGAGGAGGTGGAGGAAATGTATGAGGATATTTCCAGAGCCATACATTCCTCCAAAACCCACTACACGGTGTTGATGGGAGACTTCAACGCAAAACTAGGCACAAGAGAAAGCGGTGAGCTGAAGGTAGGGAAATTTGGAGTAGGGCAACGGAACCGAAGGGGCCAGCAGCTGGCCGACTTTATGGAGAAAGAGGGACTCTTTATGATGAACTCTTTCTTCCAGAAGCGGCCCCACAGGAAGTGGACCTGGTCGAGCCCCGACGGTTCGACAAAAAATGAGATTGACTTCATTATGACGACCAGACGCCAACTGTTCAGTGATGTCTCAGTGATCGCAAGGGTGAAAACTGGCAGCGATCACCGAATGGTTAGAGGCACACTGAACCTGAACGTTAAGTTGGAGAGGTCTCGTCTAATGAAGTCAACGCTCCGTCCCCCTCGTGCTCTAATCCAGAATCCCGAAACCTTTCAGCTCGAGTTACGTAACCGCTTCCAGTGCCTAGAAGATTGCAATGCAGTGGACGATATGAACGACAAGCTCGTGGAAACTGTCCATGCGGTCGGAGCTAAGTTCTGCAAGACCCGCCGCAGAAGAACACAAAAACTCTCCGATCACACTCTTAATCTCATGGCTGTTAGACGGGAGATGAGGCTGCAATCGTCAACAGATTTGACAGCATACAGGCAACTGAACAGACAGATCTCCAAATGCATGCGGCAAGACTTACGCAACTTTAATACTTCTCGTATTAAAGAAGCGATCGAGCGGAACCAGGGCTCTAAAGTCTTTGCCAGAGATCTGTCTGCCAGAAAGAGCCAACTGTCAAAGCTGAAGACTGAGTGTGGCTACATCGTTTCCGGGACACCTGAGATTTTGTGTGAGATTGAGAGGTTCTATGGGCAGCTGTACACATCATCGTTGGAGCCACACGCAAGTGTGAGTAACGATCCAAGAGCAAGTCTTATCCGACACTATTCCGATGATATCCCGGACGTCAGTCTAAGCGAGATTAGAATGGCTCTCCAGCACCTTAAAAACGGCAGGGCCCCAGGCGAGGATGGAATTACAGCGGAGCTTCTGAAAGCGGGTGGAACACCGGTACTTGTAGTCCTTCAGAAGCTCTTCAATTCCGTCCTACATGGTGGCACTACTCCAGAGGCGTGGAGCAGAAGTGCGGTGGTCTTGTTCTTTAAGAAAGGCGACAACGCTCTCTTAAAGAACTACAGACCGATTTCCCTTCTGAGCCGCGTCTACGTGCTGTTTTCGAGAGTCATTACGAATCGTCTCGCACGCAGACTTGACGACTTCCAGCCTCCCGAACAAGCCGGTTTCCGAAAAGGCTTCAGTACCATAGACCACATACATACCCTGCGGCAGATTGTACAGAAGACTGAAGAGTACAATCTGCCACTTTGCCTGGCGTATGTGGACTATGAGAAAGCCTTTGATTCCGTCGAAATTTGGGCGGTGCTACAGTCCCTTCAGCGGTGCCAAGTTGACTGTCGGTATATCGAAGTGCTGAAGTGTTTGTACAGTAGGGCTACGATGGCTATCCGAGTACAGAACCAGAGCTCGAAACCTATCCAACTGCAGAGAGGTGTAAGACAGGGTGACGTTATATCCCCGAAACTCTTCACCGCTGCATTGGAAGACGTTTTCGAGCTACTGGACTGGAAAGGATACGGTATTGACATCAATGGCGAGTACATCACTCACCTTCGATTTGCCGACGATATAGTCCTTATGGCAGAATCGCTGGAGGACTTAAGCACTATGCTCAATGACCTCAATAGTGCCTCCCAACGGATAGGTCTTAAGATGAACATGGACAAAACAAAGATCATGTTCAATGTCCATGTCACACCTATGCCGGTAGTTGTTGGGAGCACTATGCTCGAAGTTGTTGACGAGTACGTTTGCCTGGGACAAATAGTCCGACTAGTTAAGTCCAACTTCGACCGAGAGGTCAATCGACGGATTCAACTCGGCTGGGCAGCGTTCGGGAAATTACGACATATCTTTTCGTCAGGTATACCTCAATCTCTAAAAACTAGATTGTACAACCAGTGCGTGTTGCCAGTGATGACTTATGGATCTGAGAAGTGGTCCTTCACTGCTGGCCGTATGAGGACGCTTAAGGTCGCTCAGCGAGCTATGGAGAGGGCTATGCTCGGAGTTTCTCTGCGTGATAGACTCAGAAATGAGGATATCCGCAGTAAAACCAGAGTGACCGACATAGCCCAACGGATTAGTAAGCTGAAGTGGCAATGGGCCGGCCATATAGCTCGAAGAACCGATAACCGATGGGGAAGAAAGTTTCTCGAGTGGCAGCCTCGTACCGGTAGGCGTAGTGTAGGGCGACCCCCCACTAGATGGAGTGACGACCTGGTAAGACATGCAGGAAGTCGATGGATGCAGGTGGCTCGCCATTTAATATCGAGTAGCAGAACTAGGAGAGCTTTCTAGGAAATACCATACTAGAAATTTATACAACTAGTCATTCGGGATCGGTATGTACTCGAACATTCTAGGTGTTTCAGTAGAATGGACTCTCTAAAATGACAGTACGAATACTTCAAAATGGTATAACTGCGAACTAACCTGATCAGTGTGAGCGATAACTGGGGTTATGTGATTAAAGTGTTAATTTCGGTAGTTCATTCGGCAGTTTTCTCTGCTCGTAAGCTAAAGTTAAAGCTCGTAACACTATTTTATTCTAAGGTAAAAAGTAAACAAAAAAGTATTTTTTTTTGTACTGCAACACTTTGCATTCTAATTGCTAACTGGTTTGACTTTGTTTACTTCTACATTCAAGTATGTTTAATAATTAAAATCAATTGCATTAGGGGAGCGAGGGAGGCTTTTTATAGAAGAAGGGATTTAATATGCAAACGAGCATACGGTTCGCCTGATGTTAAGTGACTACCGCAGCCCATGAATAACTGTAACACCAGGGGAATTGAAGGTGCGTTGCCTACCGTTTAGAAAGGAGTAAGCTCTTTTCTTGAAAGTTTCTAGGTCGTATCGATCCGGAAAAATCGCCGATGGTAAACTATTTCACTGAGAGTTCGTACACGGAAGAAAACTCGTAGTGAAACGTACAATGGTGGACCGCCAAGCATACAGATGGTGCAGATGGTATCGGGAGCTTTGCCGCGTAGTGCGTTCATCAAATTTCGTGGCTGGGATTAATTCGAAAAATTCCTCAGAGCACCCCCCGTGGTAGATGCGAAAGAGAATACAAAGAGATGCAACATCTCTTCGCCAGTGAATCGAGCCGATCGGAAAGTAAATCATTAATTATTATTAAATAAAGCTTTTGATAGGCTTTAATTAATAATAATTATTGATCTAAATAATAAAATAAATAAAAATGTCTGTATTTACAACGCTAAAAAATAATGTCGTTTTATTTGTATAGTGGGTTTTCTTAAAATTTGTTAAAATATATTTCAAAGGCAAGTAAAAATCTTTCGTTGATTCTAATAAGCGAAACGGCAGAACTTGTGTCTTTTTGATTTAATCTGAACCTTACTTCAATTATCCTACTGAATCCCAATTTATTTTCGCTCAGCCATTCCAGTTCCATTAAATGAAATAAAACAATTAAGAAGATAATTATTTACAAAGCCCGATGACAGAATCCATCAAATAAAGAAAACTAAAGACAATTCGTTGTTACGATATCTTATCTTAATCCAAAATTCAGCAGATGTGAAATAAATCTCTTAATTTATTTACTTCCAACGTTATTGATTATTCCAGAAATTTCAAAAGAAAAATTATATATGCAAAGTCAAAGTAATAATATTTATTTCAAATTTTGCCAAGCTAATAAGCTTAAATTTAAAATAATATGCTTTACTTTTATTTATTTATTCTTTATTGCATTCGTTTACAAGGTAATAATTAAACAGATAATATTAATATATTATATACATACACATATATATATATATATATATATATATATATATATATATATACATATATATATATATATATATATATATATATATATATACTCATACAGTATATATAGGTATGGTACTACCTACTCAGTATATACATATATACACACATATACACATATAAATATATATATATATACTGTTTGAGGGGATCCCTGGATGGTTTAGATTCACACAATTAGACCCGGTTGCTTTCCAAATCCAGAAGTCAATCATGCGTAGCTGGAGCGGGTCGTTGGGCACGTATTTATTATTTTATATATATATATATATATATATATATATATATATATATATATATATATATATATATATATATATATATATATATATATATATATATATATTTGATTTTGTCGCATATAATTTACTTTTTTTTAATTCTTGAAGTTTCGGGTGTTTCACAGCACCCATGAACACGGGAGGAACTGAGATGTTAGTAAATTTTTACCATCTGTCAAATGTAATATCCCTCTTCAAGATGCAGGAAGATTCATGCTTGATTTTGAGTATGGTCCCGCTTAAATAAAACAAACAAAATTATCTGTAAAAACCGGTGTGAAACAATATATAGCTGACGTGAAACACCGACGCTCCAGGAAGTTTGCAGTCCGTGATCATGTTTAAGATCATCCCCATCCTACCAAGGATTTTATGCGAAGCTATTGCAATTAATATCTCTTAGATAAGACGAGAAATGTGTCTAACTGTAACGTATAAAGTCTGTTACTTGTGACTTTAACTGAATGAAAGTAATAGCTTTATTGCAAAACTTATCCAGTGGCCTTTCTATGTTGTTTGTTTTCCGTCAGTGATCGCTCGAAATAAATAAATGCGTTGTAAATAATAGCTAAAGCGTCGACTTAATAAGAGGTGTAGTAATTCGATTGATGTATGTGACTTGTGACTTATCCAAGGAATGCTTTATTCTTACACCGCTACTACACTTCGCTAAAAGGCATTTTAAGCTTACGTTTGACAATTAAGAAATTAACCCACATTGTAAAATTATACGACAAAGAGCTTTTATAAAAGTGGCCTATTTCACTAATGGCCGATTTTTCAATCGTCAGATAAAAAATTTCCTTTTAGTTATGAATATATTATTTTATACGTGGTGGAGCCATGCTGCAGTTATATTAGTAGTATAGTTGTAGCACGAATGGGTCGGCTCAACCGGGGAAGGACCACGCTCTCACAGAATACCAGCGTAAAATAGTAGCTTAATGCAGCTGTTTTTCGTACGGTGAGTGTAGAGAACCGGAGAGCCTTTTTACTGGAAACAAGGCATTCAATCTTAGTCCTCTCGGGTGACAACGCATCTGTATTTTGATTTCTAATCGAGGATAGATGTAGATGTCCATGGCCGCAGCAACCACTTACCATCAGGTAGACTGCGTGCTCGTTTATCACCGTATCCTGTAAAAAATATAAAAGTGAAACGATATATATTATTAATACAACAGTAATTTTAAATTTGTATTTCAGTATACAAATTTAAAATTACTGTTGTAATGAGTCGGCCATATAGCTCGAAGAACCGACAACCGTTGGATAAAAAAGGTTCTTCAGTGGCAGCCTCGTACTGGTAGGTGAAATGTAGGGCGACCTCCCAAATAGATGGAGTAACGACCTGATATAAGACATGCAGGAAGTCGATGAATGCAGGTGACTCAGGACCGTGCTTTGTGACATACCTTGGGGGAGGCCTATGTTCAGCAGTGGAATGCCCTTCACATTGTATTTTACTTTATTTAATTTAACTGTCCCCGGTTACATTTACATTTTTAAGTAGTTCAAAGTCCTAATGAAATACTAGCCGTCATAGAAATTATGAATTATTTATATTATTGATTAAAACTACTTTTACGGATTTTTTCGCGTTTTATTTATTTTATTTTTAATACCCGACGTTTCGGGTGCTTTCCAGCACCCATGGTAACGGGGGACTGAGGTGACTGACGTCCCAATGTCAAAGTTAACCCGGAGTACCTTCAGCTTTTTTAATTATTGTTTATGGTCCGATCTATGCAAAATGAACTAACTGTGGTTTGAAGTCTTGCAGTGGTATGCTTGGGTTTAGTTTTAATTTTATTAATTATAGGATCCCAAGCAGGTGGTAATACCAAGCCTCCTTCTCTATTGAAATTAGGATGTTTTTTAATTTCAATAGCCTCACGTATCATCCTTGGTAGGAATCGATGTTCTTTCGCGAGGATTTGTGGTCTATCAAATCTTATGTAATGGTTGGGGCCATCTAGGATATGATCGCAAACTGCAGACTTCCCGGAACGTTGATGCTTCACGTCAGCTATGTGTTCTTTTACGCGGGTTCTAATTGATCTCGTTGTTTGCCCTATATATGAGAGACCACAATCACAATCAAGCTTGTACACTCCTGCATCGTGTAGAGGAATATGACACTTGACGGATGTTAAGAACTGACTAATCTTCTTCGGCGGCTTGTAGAATGTTCTAATAGAAGCTCGCTTCAAGATGTAGCCAATCTTGTCTGTGACACCTCTGACATAAGTTAGTACAGCAGGCACACGCTCGACTGTGGCCGGTTTCACTCGGTCACTGTGACGGAGGCGCGGGACCCGAAGCTTGTCGTGCAGAACCTGCTTGACGTGCTGAAGCTCGGTGGCCACGTGTTTGCTGTCACAGATTCCTCGTGTTCTCTGTAACAAAGATTTGCCCACGGTAGCTAACTGTGAAGGATGGTGGTGAGATTCATCATTGAAGTATCGGTTTGTATGGGTCTTTTTCTATACACAGTATGACCTATGGTGTTGTTAGGATTTCGGATGACTAACACATCTAGGAAAGCTAAGGAATTATTTGCCTCTAACTCCATAGTAAATTGAATTTTAGAGTTTATGGAATTAAGATGTTCTAAAAATGCAGTTACTTTGTCTGATGGTAAAATAGTGAAAGTATCGTCTACGTACCGCTTGTAGAACCTTGGGGTGACAGGTGCAGTAAGGAGGGCTTTCTCCTCGAAATCTTCCATGAATATATCGGCGACAATGGGAGATACAGGTGAGCACATCGCAACACCATCTACTTGCTTGTAGAACTCTTCCTTCCACAATAGATAGCCCGATGTAAGGCAATGTCTTAGTAGTTCTGCATATTCTGGTGGCATGTTATTTTTCATATAGTTTCCTAGTTATAATTGAGATGCAGTCTTCAACAGGTAGGCATGTAAATAGAGACTGAACATCAAAACTGACCATGGTTTCATTGTCAGCAAGACGTAGGTCTTTTATCTTACTGACAAAATGGTATGAATCCTTAGTATGTGCTCTTGTGTGTCATCGGAGTGGTGATAATATTTTGGCTAAGTGTTGCGCCAATCTGTAAGTTGGCGAATCGATTTGACTCACTATTGGACGTAATGGAGCGTTAGGTTTGTGTATTTTTGGTAACCCATACAACTTGGGAGGTTTTGCACACGAAGGTATCATCGAATTGACGTCTAGATTCAATTTCTCGGAGTATTTCTTAATTAGATCGCTAGTTGTTTTAAGCGTATTAGTTGTAGGGTCTGTTTTGACCTTACGGTATGTACTTTCATCCGACAAAAGTTGATGTATTTTAAAATTGTAATCCGACGTATCCATTACAACCGTAGCATTTCCTTTATCTGCGCGGGGAATCGTAGGCTCTGGTCTGTTGCGTAAGGTTTTTAACGCGTTAAATTCATTTTTGGGAAGATTTAATTTCGGCACTGTACTTCGACGTAACATAGACGAAATGTCTTGGCGTATGGCCTCTAAATCTTCTTTACCAATATTATTTTTATACAGACAATCCTCAACACTACAGATAATGTCTTCATACGGGATTCTTCGCGGTGTAATTGCATAATTAAAACCTCTTCCTAAAACTTTTATTGTAGCGTCGTCCAGAGTTTGTTTTGACAGGTTATAGACCACGCCTTGTTTACTATTCGTGTCTGTGGTCGTTTCGTTCTTACGTTGCCATTGATGTTGGACATTTGATTTAGTTGTTAATTTTTGGTATTTATCAATACGTTTATTTTTGCGAGTTGTTTTTAAATCAGGCGAGTAAAAAGTTGTTAATAACGGTGATTCAGCAAAAATGTACCGATCTATGTTTCATAAACAAAACCATAGACAATTCGTCCAGTAAATTAAAGACAGTTTTATCGACATTTGATTATAAGAATTGCATGGAAACTTTAGATAAATGCGAAACAACTAAATCCTATGAATGCAAAAATAATAGATAAAGATAAAGATAATAGATAAAGATAAAGGAAATGCTACGGTTGTAATGGATACGTCGGATTACAATTTTAAAATACAACAACTTTTGTCGGATGAAAGTACATACCGTAAGGTCAAAACAGACCCTACAACTAATACGCTTAAAACAACTAGCGATCTAATTAAGAAATACTCCGAGAAATTGAATCTAGACGTCAATTCGATGATACCTTCGTGTGCAAAACCTCCCAAGTTGTATGGGTTACCAAAAATACACAAACCTTACGCTCCATTACGTCCAATAGTGAGTCAAATCGATTCGCCAACTTACAGATTGGCGCAACACTTAGCCAAAATATTATCTCCACTCAGAGGACACACAAGAGAACATACTAAGGATTCATACCATTTTGTCAGTAAGATAAAAGACCTACGTCTTGCTGACAATGAAACCATGGTCAGTTTTGATGTTCAGTCTCTATTTACATGCCTACCTGTTGAAGACTGCATCTCAATTATAACTAGGAAACTAGATGAAAATAACATGCCATCAGAATATGCAGAACTACTAAGACATTGCCTTACATCTGGCTATCTATTGTGGAAGGAAGAGTTCTACAAGCAAGTAGATGGTGTTGCGATGGGCTCACCTGTATCTCCCATTGTCGCCGATATATTCATGGAAGACTTCGAGGAGAAAGCCCTCCTTACTGCACCTGTCAACCCAAGGTTCTACAAGCGGTACGTAGACGATACTTTCACTATTTTACCATCAGACAAAGTAACTGCATTTTTAGAACATCTTAATTCCATAAACTCTAATATTCAATTTACTATGGAGTTAGAGGCAAATAATTCCTTAGCTTTCCTAGATGTGTTAGTCATCCGAAATCCTAACAACACCATAGGTCATACTGTGTATAGAAAAAAGACCCATACAAACCGATACTTAAATGGTGAATCTCACCACCATCCTTCACAGTTAGCTACCGTGGGAAAATCTTTGTTACAGAGAGCACGAGGAATCTGTGACAGCAAACACGTGGCCACCGAGCTTCAGCACGCCAGGCAGGTTCTGCACGACAACAAGCTTCGGGTCCCGCGCCTCCGTCACACTGACCGAGTGAAACCGGCCACAGTCGAGCGTGTGCCTGCTGTAACTACCTTATGTCAGAGGTGTCACAGACAAGATTGGCTACATCTTGAAGCGAGCTTCTATTAGAACATTCTACAAGCCACCGAAGAAGATTAGTCAGTTCTTACCATCCGTCAAGTGTCATATTCCTCTACAAGATGCAGGAGTGTACAAGTTTGATTGTGATTGTGGTCTCTCATATATAGGGCAAACAAAGAGATCAATTAGAACCCGCGTAAAAGAACACATAGCTGACGTGAAGCATCAACGTTCCGGGAAGTCTGCAGTTTGCAATCATATCCTAGATGGCCCCAACCATTACATCAGATTTGATAGACCACAAATCCTCGCGAAAGAACACCGATTCCTACCAAGGATGATACGTGAGGCTATTGAAATTAAAAAACATCCTAATTTCAATAGAGAAGGAGGCTTGGTATTACCACCTGCTTGGGATCCTATAATTAATAAAATTAAAATTAAACCCAAGCATACCACTGCAAGACTTCAAACCACAGTTAGTTCATTCTGCGTAGATCGGACCAAAGACAATAATTAAAAAAGCTGAAGGTACTCCGGGTTAACTTTGACATCGGGACGTCAGTCACCTCAGTCCCCCGTGACCATGGGTGCTGGAAAGCACCCGAAACGTCGGGTATTAAAAATAAAATAAATAAAACGCGAAAAAATCTGTAAAAGTAGTTTTAATCAATGTACAGTGTTCGCGTAAATATAAGAAATCATTATATTTATATTATGAAAAATGGTTGATACTTGGAACTATAGATTAAGCTGATATTTATATAACGGGCCTAAAAGACACAAATATAATACACCATAGTCTATTATGTAATTATAAAATCTACTGGCCTACAAAATCTACTGGACTACATTAACCGATTTCCTGCCATCGTCCCTTTGTTACTAGTGAATGGAAGCTTTTCAAAATAAATGGATACGCGTTCATTTCCTTTCATAAATGTGTCAATAAGGTTAATAATACTGATCAAAAATATCCTTATTACAAAGCAAACCTTATAATGATAACTTCAATTTCTTAGATAAGCAGTTTTTTCACAGAAATAGGAATGTAGATAACCGTTTATGTCTGAAGTTAGAACAAATCACATGCTGCAAACACTAAGTACTTACTATTGATACCCGTTTTGTATGGAATATACATGTTGAATAAATCTGTAACTATGTAGCTAGAGCGGGGTTTTTTTTTCAGAAGAGGGGGCAAACGAGCATGCGGCTCACTGATGTTAAGTGACTACCGCCGCCCATGATCAACCGCAACACCAGGGGAATTGCAGGTGTTTTGCCGGCCCTTTAGAATGGAGTAAGATCTTTTCTTGAAGGTCCCTAGGTCATATTGGTCCGGAAAAATTGCCGGTGGTAAACTATTCCACAGAGAAGGCGTACGCTGAAGAAAACTCCTTCTGAAACGTACAGTGGTGGACCGCGAAGCATCCAGATAGTGTGGATGGTATCGGGACGTTTGCCGCGCAATGCTTTCACGGAGTTTGGCGGCTGGTATTAATTCGAACAATTCCTCAGAGCACTACCCGTGGTATATGCGAAAGAAAATGCAAAGAGTTGCAACATCTCTCCGTAGCGCCAGTGAATCGAGCCGATCGAAAAGCACTCGGTCATCGACGAATCGAGCCCCTCTGCACTGGATGCGGTCAAGTGGAAGGAGCTGACACTGGGGAGTCCCAGAGATGGCAACAGTATTCTATGTGCGGCCGAACCTGCGCTTTGTAAAGTTGCAGGCGGTGTGTATGCATGAAATACTGTCCCGCCCTGCTGAGCACGCCAAGCTTTTTTGAGGCCAATTTGGCCTTCTCTTCCAAGTGGCTACGAAACTATACGACACTCGATATGTCGACGTCAAGGATTCCAATACTGGCTGAAGCAACAAGGGAAGTGCCTTGAAACTGAGGAAATATGACAAAGGGCGGCTAACGCGCAAACTTGTGTCTTCTGAGGGTAAAACTGTTTTTTTTCCTTATTGATCACAGAACCAAAAGTACGTTATAAATATTAACAGAACTTCTCAGATAATACATAATGCCAATAACAGGTTCTTACTTTATATAAATGTACATACTATCGCTTGTTATAGTTTACAATTAATAATATTACAATCAACAAAATTACAAATTAATAATATGTTATTTCTTGTATGTATGTACGTTATGTAGTTTGGTTTCAACACAACACTACAATATTCCAGGACGCTACGGACATAAGAATAGTATAAAATCTTTATACATTCTATGTCTAAAAAAGGTTGACAAACTCGTAATACAAAACCTAGATTTTTATAAGCCTTTGCTACCATTGCCGAGATATGATCAGTCATCATCTTTTTCGAATCAAATACTACTCCGAGGTCTTTGGTTTTGTTAGTTTTTTCTAATGGAACATTGTTAAAGTAGTATTGCGATATAAATTTTCATCATCAAAAAAGATCTCAAAAAAGGCCTACACCACATTTACTGCATTCGGATCTTGTTTGACTTTTACATGTAGGATACCCAAATATTCGGTGTTGTCCTTGTAGATTAGGAATTAGTAAATTTCCAATTCAATCGTACCGGATATCGTCTGACACTCGGTTTCCACTTACGGAAAATTTTGATGTTGCGGGTCGGCCAGTATTAGACGGCGCAGTTCTAAATTTTATCAAATATGTTTTGACAATGTGTCTTCGGAAGTTGAAATAGGAAATGTTATTTCCGGCTTGCCTCGATAATGTCCAAGCATTACAAATCGTAACATCAATGATATATGTGAAAATTGGCCACCACCATTTTTTACCTCTTATGCCAATACGATAATTGTTGATGTTTTGATCCATAGGGTCTGTACCTCCCATAAATTTATTATAGTTTGTGAACACTGCAGGAGCGTGGCACCTGATTTTTTTTCTTTTCTGTGGCCGAGTAGCGATATATAATTATAAACTAACATTTATCAGTGGCTGCACACCATGTAATGTGGACATTGCCTTCACCACTGAATTGTATTTCCATCTAACAACTACTATCCCCTCTTTTTTACTTTTGCTGTTATTATATTGATCGCGCTGCTTTTTCAGCATTTGCTTCTTGTTAGGAAGAGGTGTGTTTTTTGGAGGATGATTTTCTCGTACTGTACTGTTGTGTACCTGTAGCATCGTAGCCACGATTTTTAGTTCATTCAGCAAAGGAAAAAGTGCCAATACGAGGCTGTCACTCGAGAACCTTTTTTTCCCATCGGTTATCGGTTCTTCGAGTTAAATAAAATTACGTAATTACCAAAGATAATTAATAATTTTTGTATATAATGATTTCTTATATATACGCGAACACTACACATTTAAATAAAACTAGTTTTAGACTTCAAAATACTACAACTTCATACTGTGTAGATCGGAACAAAAATTAAATGGTTTAATCTGTGAGTAACCGTACTGCTTTTAACTATGACATCTTCGTTGAACACCTCAGTTCCCCCCGCGCCCATGGGTACTGTAAGGTGCTTGAAACGCCAAGAATATAAAACGGTAAAAAAAAATATACGCGATAAAATCTGTAAAGAACTAGTTTTATACACATTTTTATAATTTTTTTTATATATACTAATACAAGTTCATATTACCATGATAGTACACCGAAAGCGATCTCCCGCAGGCATGGTTAACCGGGGATCGGCCAACACGGTATTCTGGCAGCGTAAGACAATCCACTACCACATATTATCATCTCGAGGATATCGTAAGAGGTGATAGAAAGGAAATAAAACAGAAGACTTACGGCAACATTTTCCTGATAAAAACTCATTATAATAAAGAACTGCGGTTGCCCACTCGCTTGCCATGAAATTATGGCATATCTTCCCTATGACGCAATTTATAGGGGAGGCCTATAGTTAGCAGTAAACTTTCATATACTGTAATAGATGGATGGATTTCATTATGTTGTAATTGTATAATCTGAGTAGATTTTATTTTGTAAAACTTTATTTTCTTTAAAAAAACGTTACCCCCACACTAGGAATTTCTCCTGTTTCGTGGAGGCAGTTTACAAACACAAATTGGACAAGGATAAACATCGAGACCTGACACAATCATTTGTAGGCCATGTAAATATTTGTTCCATGCGGGATTCAAACTCGCGGTTCCCAGCGCAGCCACTCATTCAAGCCACAAGCCACTGCGCCACGGAGCCGTCAATAAACTGAAGTAACCAATGCACTACCAGTACACCTGGTGGTAAATGGCTCTTATAGCCCAAGGACACCTGCAACCAACTTTAAACAAGGAATGCTAGAAATATTTTGTCACATCTGAAGACTAAAATAAAATGTCTCACAGTCCTGTAATCAATATTGGCACTCGTAACCCTTTAGTTCGGAACACATCAGTTCAGTCATTGATATTTGTCGGCGGGAAAAGGTAAGAGGGTGATACCTACTTAAACAGTATACTCATATATATATACTGTTTGAGTGGATCCCTGGATGGCCCAGATTCACACAATTAGACCCGTTTGCTTTCGAAATCCAGAAGTCAATCATGCGAAGCCGGAGCGGATCGTTGGGCACGTATTTGTCATTTTTCAATGTATTATGCAAATATTGGACAATCACCAACTTTTTAGGAATATTATTATTTATAATTGTTATTTCATACCTTGTAGTGGCAGTTAAGAATATCCACTACCCCATATCTTCCCGTGGGTGTCGTAAGAGGCGACAGAGGGAGACAGGCAGGAGATGGGCAGCAGCATCTTCCTGATGACAACTGTGACGTAATAAAAAACTGCGGTTGCCAACCCGCTCGCCAAGCGTGGCAACTATGGCAAATACCCCCCAATGAACAAATACACAAAAAGACGGCCCCCAGTCCCCGGCGGCCCCGCTATTCTTGGCTACGGTGGCGACCATGGTAACGGCGGGGCAGGGGGTGCTAAGAATCTCCGGTGGAGGTTCGGTTGCCACCTACGACGACTCGACCTGGCAACATATAACGCACGCACCCTGAGGACTGACGAGAAGATACTGGAGCTGGAAGAAGAGGTAGACAAGTTGCGCTGGCATATTATTGGATTATCCGAGGTCCGAAGAGAGGGGGAGGACACGGCAATCCTCGAGTCCGGCAACTTGTTCTGTCACCGGGAGGGCGACCATCTGTCCCAAGGAGGTGTCGGATTTATCGTCCACAAGTCTCTCGTCAACAACGTTGTAAAGATTGGGAGTGTGTCGACGAGGGTCGCGTACCTGATACTCAGAATCACCAAACGGTATTCGCTGAAGGTCATTCAGGTTTACGCACCAACCTCGGCACACCCCGATGAGGAGGTGGAGGAAATGTATGAGGATATTTCCAGAGCCATACATTCCTCCAAAACCCACTACACGGTGTTGATGGGAGACTTCAACGCAAAACTAGGCACAAGAGAAAGCGGTGAGCTGAAGGTAGGGAAATTTGGAGTAGGGCAACGGAACCGAAGGGGCCAGCAGCTGGCCGACTTTATGGAGAAAGAGGGACTCTTTATGATGAACTCTTTCTTCCAGAAGCGGCCCCACAGGAAGTGGACCTGGTCGAGCCCCGACGGTTCGACAAAAAATGAGATTGACTTCATTATGACGACCAGACGCCAACTGTTCAGTGATGTCTCAGTGATCGCAAGGGTGAAAACTGGCAGCGATCACCGAATGGTTAGAGGCACACTGAACCTGAACGTTAAGTTGGAGAGGTCTCGTCTAATGAAGTCAACGCTCCGTCCCCCTCGTGCTCTAATCCAGAATCCCGAAACCTTTCAGCTCGAGTTACGTAACCGCTTCCAGTGCCTAGAAGATTGCAATGCAGTGGACGATATGAACGACAAGCTCGTGGAAACTGTCCATGCGGTCGGAGCTAAGTTCTGCAAGACCCGCCGCAGAAGAACACAAAAACTCTCCGATCACACTCTTAATCTCATGGCTGTTAGACGGGAGATGAGGCTGCAATCGTCAACAGATTTGACAGCATACAGGCAACTGAACAGACAGATCTCCAAATGCATGCGGCAAGACTTACGCAACTTTAATACTTCTCGTATTAAAGAAGCGATCGAGCGGAACCAGGGCTCTAAAGTCTTTGCCAGAGATCTGTCTGCCAGAAAGAGCCAACTGTCAAAGCTGAAGACTGAGTGTGGCTACATCGTTTCCGGGACACCTGAGATTTTGTGTGAGATTGAGAGGTTCTATGGGCAGCTGTACACATCATCGTTGGAGCCACACGCAAGTGTGAGTAACGATCCAAGAGCAAGTCTTATCCGACACTATTCCGATGATATCCCGGACGTCAGTCTAAGCGAGATTAGAATGGCTCTCCAGCACCTTAAAAACGGCAGGGCCCCAGGCGAGGATGGAATTACAGCGGAGCTTCTGAAAGCGGGTGGAACACCGGTACTTGTAGTCCTTCAGAAGCTCTTCAATTCCGTCCTACATGGTGGCACTACTCCAGAGGCGTGGAGCAGAAGTGCGGTGGTCTTGTTCTTTAAGAAAGGCGACAACGCTCTCTTAAAGAACTACAGACCGATTTCCCTTCTGAGCCGCGTCTACGTGCTGTTTTCGAGAGTCATTACGAATCGTCTCGCACGCAGACTTGACGACTTCCAGCCTCCCGAACAAGCCGGTTTCCGAAAAGGCTTCAGTACCATAGACCACATACATACCCTGCGGCAGATTGTACAGAAGACTGAAGAGTACAATCTGCCACTTTGCCTGGCGTATGTGGACTATGAGAAAGCCTTTGATTCCGTCGAAATTTGGGCGGTGCTACAGTCCCTTCAGCGGTGCCAAGTTGACTGTCGGTATATCGAAGTGCTGAAGTGTTTGTACAGTAGGGCTACGATGGCTATCCGAGTACAGAACCAGAGCTCGAAACCTATCCAACTGCAGAGAGGTGTAAGACAGGGTGACGTTATATCCCCGAAACTCTTCACCGCTGCATTGGAAGACGTTTTCGAGCTACTGGACTGGAAAGGATACGGTATTGACATCAATGGCGAGTACATCACTCACCTTCGATTTGCCGACGATATAGTCCTTATGGCAGAATCGCTGGAGGACTTAAGCACTATGCTCAATGACCTCAATAGTGCCTCCCAACGGATAGGTCTTAAGATGAACATGGACAAAACAAAGATCATGTTCAATGTCCATGTCACACCTATGCCGGTAGTTGTTGGGAGCACTATGCTCGAAGTTGTTGACGAGTACGTTTGCCTGGGACAAATAGTCCGACTAGTTAAGTCCAACTTCGACCGAGAGGTCAATCGACGGATTCAACTCGGCTGGGCAGCGTTCGGGAAATTACGACATATCTTTTCGTCAGGTATACCTCAATCTCTAAAAACTAGATTGTACAACCAGTGCGTGTTGCCAGTGATGACTTATGGATCTGAGAAGTGGTCCTTCACTGCTGGCCGTATGAGGACGCTTAAGGTCGCTCAGCGAGCTATGGAGAGGGCTATGCTCGGAGTTTCTCTGCGTGATAGACTCAGAAATGAGGATATCCGCAGTAAAACCAGAGTGACCGACATAGCCCAACGGATTAGTAAGCTGAAGTGGCAATGGGCCGGCCATATAGCTCGAAGAACCGATAACCGATGGGGAAGAAAGTTTCTCGAGTGGCAGCCTCGTACCGGTAGGCGTAGTGTAGGGCGACCCCCCACTAGATGGAGTGACGACCTGGTAAGACATGCAGGAAGTCGATGGATGCAGGTGGCTCAGGACCGTGCTTTGTGGCATTACTTGGGGGGGGGGGCCTATGTTCAGCAGTGGACTTGTGAAAGGCTGTAATGATAATGATGATGATGATTTCATACCTTGAACTTGTAATAATTCATAGCAGTGTCAGTTCAAACTTACTTTATTAAATAACTAGCATTCTGCTCAAGTTTCGTCTAGATCTATTGAAATGGCGTCATTTAGATTTAAGATATTCGTCAAAGACCATTTATTTTGTCTATTATACGATTTGACAAATAAAATCTCCAAAATTTTCGGATGAAATATGGCCTTGATCATTTCTGGTATTACTGTCTATCTCTTTCTGTTTACCAAGTTTCCTTACAATAACTTCCCCATTTCAAACATTGTCCAGGCAGACAGGTAATAAAAATTAAAAAAAAACAAGTTAATTCGGTACTAAAGACAGACAAATAAGTTAATTTTATTTATATGTATAGATTTTACTTGTAACAACGTTTCCTTGTAGTTTTTGGTCTGGCCTATAAGATATTTCTTTTTATTCAAACGAAAATATGTTACAATAAATGATCACATTACGATCACATGATACATTAAGTTAAGCAAACTTTTTCGAGCTTACATGTCTTATCAAGAAACCTAATTAATGAAAGTATCCGATTAAGAGATTAACTAAGTATGTACAACTTCGTATATTACACTTTATTTTGGAGCTTACGTCTAATAATGTAAAGTAGTTTTTATATATTTTATGCCAGTGCTTGACTACAGTACCGTCTGTGGTGATTAAACCTAAGCTAAATGGTAAATCACACTGTCTTAATGTAATGAAAACCTTTACACTCCTGCCTTGAAGATGCCCAGATCGTAATCGGATGGAAAAACAGACGTCAGTAGAATAATCTACTCCTTTTCTGTACGCATTACAAAAATAATTAATAAAATAATTAATATGTACATATTACGTATGTATATATATTTATATATATATATATATATATATATATATATATATATATATATATATATATATATATATATATATATATATATATATATATAATCGGGATCTCGGTAACGGCTCCAACGATTTTCATAAAATTTAGTGTCCAGGGAGTTTCGGGGATAAAAAATCGATCTAGCTAGGATTTATTTTTAGAAAATGTCTTTTTGTCCGTGTTTTTAGGCAATGAAAAACTGCTACTATATCGTTAGAATAAGAAGGTAAATTTTGAGAGATTGTTAATGATTATATATAGCTTAAATGGTATAATGGGCGGTCACAGAATCGTAAAACCCCGGTTCGAGCCCAAATCGACCGACCGACTTTTTTTAACTTTTTTTTCAAGTTCCTTTCTTTTTTGAGAAAATCTATTTTTTCGAGCCCTTTTTTTAGAATTTTTCAAAAACACGAATTCTTTTTTCGCTAAGATCAAAAAATATTATTTGTATTTCATCAGTATGTAATTTGATTAAAAGTACTTTTACAGATTTTATCGCGTTTATTTTTGCTTTTAATTACTTTTATTTTTAATTCCCGACGTTTCGGGCGATTTCCAGCACCCGTGGTCACGGGGGACTGATGAGTTGAGTATGTAATTTGTATCTAAATATAACCTGTTACAGTAACCTATATAGTACCTGGTTGACCGAGCTTTGTATGCATGTGTGCATATGTATATTTTTTATTCTTTTTTATCCTTTCTATTTGATTATTGCTGCACCGCCTCAAAAATGTTTATCTCTGTTTAGCCTAATGGTTGACTGGGAGAGAATGTCCTATGGCATTAAGTCCGCAATATGTACTACTTTGTGAATGAAAGGATAAATAAATAAATAAATAAAATAAATTAATGCATATAATTCCTTCGCACTTTCTGGGAGGCTGGCTGTTCTTAGACCATGTAACAATAGAAGCAGATTAACCGACATAGCTCGAAGGATCACTAAGCTATAGTTATACCAAAAATTCAAAGGGAAGTATAGGGAGGCCATCCACTAGAAAACGGCAGAAAGTTTATACGTAAAGGTAGCTCGAGACCATGATTTACATAAATAAAACAATGTATTTGTTTATACACGTTTACTTATTTTATAGGAAATATAGACAAAAAAGACTAAGTGGTTAAGTTGTGAAAACTTAAAAAATTGATTTGATCCACACCACCAAAACATCAACCATTAATGCCAATATTTCTTCAACAACTTACGAGAGATAACAGGTCAGCGTCTCTACACAAAAACACACCAAAACGAAAGTTTTTTTATAGGAGAGGGGGCAAACGAGCATATGGCTCACCTGTTGACAAGTGATTACCGCTGCCCATGAACAATTGCAACACCACGGGAATTGCAGATGCGTTTCCGATCTATTAAAAAGGAGTAAACTCTCTTCTTGAACTATTTCTTGAATTTCCTATATCGTATCGGTCCGAAAAAATCTTTGATGGTAGTGTATTCCACAAGGAAGCGATGAAGAAAACTTGTTTTAAACCACGGTGGTGAACCGCCAGTCATACAGACGGTATGGATGGTATCGAGAGTCTGGTTGCGATGTGCAATGAATTGTGCAGCTGAAATTAGTCCGTACAATTATTCAGAGCACTCCCCTTGGTAATGCGATAAAATAAGCAATAAGATGCAACATCTCCTCGCAGTGCCAAAAAGTCAAGCCGATCGGAAAGAGCTCGGTCGCCGACGATTAAAACAGTTCTGCGCTGGATGTAATCAAATGGAATGAGCTGGCACTGGGGTGCCCCGGCCCAGAGATTGAAACAGTATTGCATGTGCGGCCGAACCTGCGCCTTGTAAAGTTGCAGGTGGTGGGCAAATTTTTTCGAGAAGCCCAAAGGCTTTCGCTATGTCCAAATTAACGGTAAACGAAGAATCACCAACCGAGCCACCGCGACGGAAACCGTACTTGCGGTCACTAATTAGCTGGTGATCCTCAAGGTACCTCATAGGCCGGCTGTTAATAATGAACTTTATTATTTTAGCGAACAAGGAGATGATGGCGATAGGCCTCTAGTTTGACCGATCAGAGTGGTTACCTTTTTTAGGGATCGGATGCACGAAGACTGTTTTCCATCATTTCGGGATTGTGCCTAGGGAGTAGGAGTACTGGAAAAGACGCGTTAAAACCGGTTCCAACTCCGTAGCACACGTCTTCAGTACAATAGGAGGGACGCCATCAGGCCCACTCGACTTGTTGACGTCAGGGGAGAAGAGTGTTTATTTTGTGCACTGAGCGTTGGGTAAGCAGGACATCCTGCAAGAAGCACTCGCTCCCCGGGATGGTCAGCCGAGTGTTCCCCCCGTCATCAAGAGTAGAGTTCATGCAAAGAGAGAGCCCAGCAGATCGGCTTTTTCCTTTGCGGCATGGGTCAGTGAGTCATCCTCCCTGTGCAGAGATGGGAGAGATGGCTGGCAGAAATTCCTTTGGACAGTCTTAGCGGGACTTTTAAAGCAAAAGTAAGTTATTGTATGGGAGTATTGTATTATGAGAGACTTAATAAGTTTAGTACGAGTTTCACCGTATTATTGCCGACAAATTATGCGTTGGATACCTAACCGGGAGTGGCATTTTTTAAATTATTTTAATTATTGTATTAAAAATTTAATTTCGGCTACCCAATTCATATCAGTTCAATATCACAAGTTGTTATCAAATACGATAAAATGCTGCTGTGTTTCTAACATTCTAACGATTACTTGTCACCACGAAATATAGCGGTGTAATAATATCCACTACCCCCTTTCATACCCTAGGAGTTGTATAAGGTGACAAAAGTAAACTGAACCAGGAGATGGGCAGCAGTATCTTATTAATAACAGGAGAACTTCCTAGTAACAGGTGAAAAACATAGAAACTGCGTTTGGCAACTATGTTATAGTTAAATACCGTATATATATTTAGTTCATACGCATTTAGTTAAATCTGTTTTTTTTTTTTTTTTTTATTAAAAGCTGGCACTTCGATTATATTTATTTGTATAAATTACGACTTTTACGAGATTTTACGACCGAATTGGAGCAAATAAAGAGATAAAGAACGCATTTGGGTAGTGCGGTGGACTCTGGTCCGCCTCATAAAACCCTCTTAGTTATGAGAGGAGCCTAATTGCCCGGCGAAGGACTTATAATGTTTATAACTTAATATGAAGTCTGCAATATGTGAACATATTTAGGATCGTCTCAAAAATTAAATTGTATTTGATATACCGCAAAACCCTCACAATATATTTTTTAAACATTGTATAATCGTAGTTTATATACGGCTTCAAAGGCTTACGAATCATTTCTAGAGTACGTGGTACGATTAATGTAGTAAGTATATACGTGGTATGTCGTGGTACGTCGTATAGTGCCCAAGTGTATGCGCAAGCACAGGTGCACTCTCTGTTCCCTCACTCTCGTAATCCGATGGGACGGTAAACAGACATGACCGGGAGAGAGATCGGACGTAGTACCAACGGCTTTACGTGCTTTCCGAGGCACGGGTGTGAGATACCGCCAACTTCCTGACTCCAGGCAGCTACTGAGAATTTCTTGACGGAAAAACTCAATAATTGATTCTGTTGGCCCCACCCGGGATTCGAACCCAGGACCTCATGATCAGCAGTCGCACACAGCACAACCACTAGACCAAGGAGGTAGTGCACTTATACTATAAGTGTATAAGTGTATATATGTATTAACTAACATATACATAATATTATATAATACGTTTTGAATAGTATGAATAAATAAGTTAGTTTTTTTCTCCCTCGCGGCTCTACCCATCGCGGCTCTCACTACACTACAAAAGGTTAGCTGGCAGAGAATGCCTTTACGGCATTAAGTTCGCCTTTGTACTAAATTGTTTTGTTTCAGTGCAATAAAGAATTTTCTACCTATCTATCTATACTATTGTCCGGATGAAAAGCGCCTCGCTCCTAAGACGTGTGCGCGATACCTTGAACTGCATTCTAGGCACGTTGGCAGATAGGTGGGATTCCACTGCTAGCTCACTGGATTTGTCTGCACGCATCTGGATCTTAGCCAGGGGCAATATTAAATTAATTATATGATCATTGAAATAATTAACACCAGGAAGGAATTTAATTATTACTAACACCTATGGATAAATAATCCGAAATTAATGACTTTGGATTAAATTAAATTATTAGAATATGATGCATCATCTTTTCATTTCACATTACATACGCAAATCAGTGGTTCAAAAAACATCTGGAACATTGAGATAAACGTTGTATGTTATCTTTCAAAAAATAACTTTCTGTACCATTTTGTACAACGCCTCAACGCTGAGCTGTAGGACGCCGTCTGATCACTCAAGTCGATGCTAGATTTTCCTGTGTTGAAATGCCGCCGGCTTTAGGATAATTTGATTCTTGCGAGTGGAAAAAGAAAATAATTTAACATGATTTTACTATAGGAATAGTATTACAATGAAAATGAAGACAAAAAAGGCAGGTTCAAAAAGTGAAAAAACATAGTTTTTGGGTATGGCGGTCAACGTGTTAAAGCTCATTTTAATAGAGCTTTAGCAGCTCAGATGGTTAGCGTTCGCTGTATATTCCACAGTACGTGAGATACTCGGGTTCGATCGCCGCCGGAACCGATGAAATTGTTAATTTAAATTTTAAGTGCTGATTTGTCAAGTGCTTAGCGATGAATGAAAACATCGTAAGAAAATCTGTATGTCTGATAAATAATAAAAAAATATAATTCGAAGATATTTTATGTTTTCCTACACGCATTAGGACATCGTAGTAGACATTTAGTTGTCCTAAAGAATCCTCTCCGAAATTAGAGGAAGCCGGTGTCCAGCAGTGATATACATACATACATGGGCATACATGTAACCATTCACAATAAAAAAACCCATTGTAACTTTAACTTTTCTTTCTCAACTGAATCTTTATCAACTGAACTTACTGAAATATGGATAATAAAATTAATACAAGAACGATGAACTATAATTTTTTTTGTTGGATTACCACCTGAAACTAAATGAAATATTGGTACAAATGAGTAATACTTATCTTTTAGTTCACAGCTCGCGGCGTGCGTTTCTCGTTTTACTACACTCGGTAACTGTATGGATTCTGACGAGGTAACACTAGTGTTATAAAATGGCGTCGACGGCGATATTCCTGCTTCATCTTCGCGCACTCCCTAGCTGCGCACCCACCTCGCTTTGTGCTCGCTTGCAAATCGCCAGTGTGATAAGTCCCAAAAGGTACGATGCGTTTTGCTTGTGTCGAGCAAACCGCTTCTACTTAAAAAGTTGATCTGGTAAGAATATTTACATAACTTTATAGCAATTTTCTGAAGTAGCCAATATCCAGTGAATTTGTGAGGGAATGGTAATGGAAATGAGATACAAAATATGTTTAATACATACATGTTCAGAAGAAACACAACTGCAATTTTGGAAAATCGTAGTTTCGAATCCCCCATTCAATTAAAGTCGTAAAGTCGAAATAATATCAAAAGTATTGTTCTTATAAACTCTAAGAAAATTAAAAAAAATCTTATTTGCTTTTTATGTCTATATACTCTTATGTCAAAAACTTACATTCAGAACAGATGCATAGGTGTAATAAAATAGCGTGGCCCGTTCTTTAGTATTCCTTCGACAAGTAAATGCTATTAGCTAGAGCTTTTGAAGTTATTTCACTGATTTAAATGTATTTTGGATGTATCCGAGGGCGGCTTTGTAGCAATTCATTGATTATTTTTCTACTCTGAACTTTATAATATAAGATACAGTGTTGAGTTTACATAGGATAGAAACGAGAATAGACAGAGCGCTAAAATTCCTTCCGAGGAAATAAACCTTTCTCACTTAATGCGATAAAGACATTTTATAACAAGACGAAAAATCGATATAAAGCCAATGATCCTGTAAGAGTCAATTATCCTAGACAGACAAAAATCCGGTATTTTTTGATAGAATAAAGGTGATAAACGAGAAAATAATATATACGATGGTACATGGAAGCTATGTCCCATAAATATCTACATCTGTCATCGATTGAGAACCACAATGTGGATGCGTTGTCACCCCTGTGGTTTTAGGTTAAATATCTCGTTATCAGTAAAAAAGTACCTCTGGTCATTCACACTCACCATACGAAGCACAGCAGCAATATTCTGATGTTTCACGCGAGTAATCAGTGAGAGCGTGGTCCTACCCATGTCGAGTTGACCCACTCGTGCTACAACTATGTATAGCTATAAATGTGTATGGTTGAAGCTGCATTTGGTAGTGCCTAGAACCCCATCAGTGCCTAGAACCCCATCACTCGAAAGAGTGCCCACGGCCCAAAAACGCCGAATCCCCACCCTCATGTGTCCTCTGCGGACAAACAGGCCATCCGGCCAATTTTAGAGGTTGCCCTCGCGCCCCTCGCCCACCTCCGAGCCGCAAAGCTCCACCACAGGTCAATGACCGAACCTTCTCGGCTCTTGTAAGCCGCAAGCCCAGCCAGGGCCAGCCCCTACCTCAGCCCCCTCAGGGCTCATCTCAGCCCACACAGGGCATCTATCGGCCCCCCACAGGGCCCCTATCGGCCACCTCAGGGCCCTCCTCGGCCCCTTATGAGCCTTCCGCTCAACCCCTGGTTCCAAAAGGAATCAAATATCCCGCGGCCCTCCGCCGACCCAAAAAAACAGACAGACTCTGTAGTAGAGTCTCTAAACCTAGTGTATAACACACTCAATAGGATCAATTTAGACGAAATCCTTATTCTTGCGGGCAAACTGAGCACAGCTCAGTCCCCTCAGGGCCGTCTCCTTGCTCTTACTGAGCACATCAACCTTCTAAGGTCCTTGTAATTAAACTATGCCGGAGCCCTCTGCTCCCGCAATATCTCACGGTCGTATCAAACCAAAGGGTTTGTCGCTTGTTTCATTCAATATCCGCGGTCTGCGAAATAACCTCCCAGAGCTTAGGCTTTTTCTACGAGATCACGAAGCCGATCTCTTACTCCTACAGGAGACCCATCTCAGCCCCGAGGTCTCTAAAGGCCTTACTATTAAAAATTATTCACTTATACGTAACGATAGACCCGACCGCAAAGGCGGCGGCACTGCCATCTATCACAAAATGTCCCTTCATTGCTCCCACATATCTACTCCATCGCTTACCAGTATGGAAGCCACTATCACTAGACTAGCCATGACTGGACACCAGTCAATCATTATAGCCTCTTGCTATATCCCTAGCGGAACCCTCCCCGTCAAGAGTGACTTCGAAGCCATCCTTGCATTAGGCGACTCAGTCATTATGTTTGGAGACTTTAACTCCAAGCATACTGAATGGGCCTGCCGCACTACTACCAGTAGTGGCAGGGTGCTGCTCAATATCACTCAGTATCTCGACCTGACTGTCTACAGCCCCCTCACTGCCACCCACTATCCCGACATTGTTACCTACGCTCCTGATGTGCTAGATTTTGCTCTAGTTAAAGGAGTTTCCCTTAACCTTAGAGCAATCGAGCCTCTCGACGATCTAGGATCCGACCACCGTCCTGTATCCCTCCTTCTTGGCCATCAGCCATCTCCAACTCCCACTTCCAAAACCTACACCGACTGGAAGGGCTTCAAGAAGTCTCTAGCCTCGGCTATAGACTCTCCGGACCCTCCCATAACCCTTTCTTCCGACGCCCTCGACAGTGCGGGGAAAATAGAACCGCGGTCGAAAATCTCACCTCACTTATAACATCCTCTCTTAAAGAGAATGAAAAAGTTGTCCCGGTTGCTAAAACTAGTCTTCCCCTAGATATTAGCAACCTGTTAAAAGCCAAAAAAGCTGCCCTCCGTAGAGCTGCACGCTATCCCACTCCCGAATATGGACTCGCGGCCCACCGCCTTCAACGCAAACTGCGTTACCGCCTCCAAGACTACAGAGACCACGAAAAGGGCAATCTCATGGAGAAAATCTCTCCCTCTCACACAGCGTACTACCGGATGGCGAAAGCCCTCCGGATAGACGCTATACGCCTCTGTCTCGTCCCGACGGCTCCATTGCCTTCGAAGACGAAGAAAAGGCTGAGTGCTTCGCGGACAGCGTTGCCGCTCAATGCTCTCCCAGCTCACAACCCACTGACCCCTTACACATCCAACTAGTGGAGGACGAGGTCCGACGCAGGAACTCGCCCCCTACCGCCTCTGACCCTATCACTGTATCCAAAGATGAGATTTCATCTACCATCAAAGGACTTAAGTCAAAAAAGCACCGGGTGCGGATGGTATCTCCAACCAAGCCCTCAAACACTTCCCGGAGCAGGTAATCGCCTTACTGGCCATTATCTTTAACGCCTGCTTCGAATTCAGTTACTTTCCCACCTCTTGGAAAGAGGCAACTGTCATTGGCATTCCCAAGCCAGGCAAACCTCTCCACCTCCCCTCCAATCACCGTCCCATCAGCCTCCTCAAGGCCATGGGCAAACTTTTCGAACGAGTCGTTCTCGTGCGCTTGAGGCGCCATTTGTCTCCCACAGACGGCGACCCTCTTGTCATCCCACAACAATTCGGGTTTCGAGCCAAACACTCGTGCCCCCAACAAGTTCACCGCATAGTGGAATACATCCTCAGCGGTTTTTACCCTCGCCGTCAAAAAACCATCGCGGTCTTCTTTGACATTGCCAAGGCATTCGACAGAGTCTGGCACGAGGGCCTTATCTACAAACTGTACGACTTAGGCCTCCCAGATCGTCTCGTTCGCCTTGTAGCCTCCTATCTGAAGGATCGTACCTTTCGTTTTAGACACGAAGGCACGCTATCCTCTACCCGTCAAATAAAAGCCGGTGTCCCTCAAGGCTCTGTGCTTGCTCCCCTCCTATACATACTATTCACCAACGACATCCCTATCCCGTCGAATGGTGTCAAACTAGCCCTCTTTGCAGATGACACAGCCCTTTACTCCAAAGGCAACTCACTACCACAGATTCGGAACAAGATTCAAAAGTCAGTAAGCGACTTAGGAGCTTGGTTCCAAAAATGGCGTATCGACGTAAACCCGGAGAAAAGCTCCGTCGTTTGCTTCGAATATAAACGACGTCGTCTCACCACCACTCCGCCAATCAGGATGTTAGGAACTCCTGTCCCATGGCAAACTAAAGCCAAATACCTAGGCGTCACCCTTGATGCAAGGCTCACTTTCGAGCCCCATATCAAGAAGGTTACTCGCACCGCACGTTTTTACATGGGTAGGCTCAACAGCATGCTGGGCAGACACAGTAAAATGTCCCTCCGCAACAAGCGAACCCTATATAAGGTCTGCATATGACCTGTCATGATCTACGCGGCCCCCATTTTTGCACATGCTAAGCCCAAAGCTATAAATGAACTTCAAATAGTTCAAAATCTATTCTGTCGTAGGGCCACCAACTCGCCCTTATGTCCGTGATGACGACCTACATCGAGACTTAGAGCTCCCAACAATCCAGCAATTCCTTAAATCACTATCTGAGAGATTTTTCAAAGCCTCAGAGTCCCACCCAAATCATCTCATTCGTGAGACAGCTGCCTATGCAGCCCCTATTCACACTCGCTATACTGCGCGCAGACCGAGAAACTCTCTCTCGGACCCCCCCCCCCCCCCCAACAAGCTTTCGGCTGACCTGAACTGCCTCCTGGCGGCTCAGGCCGAGCCTCCATAACACATCCATTAATCTGCCTTAGTTAGGCACTCTTCTAAGCGGCTTTTCGCCGCTTGCGCCCTCCTTTCTGCCAAGGAGGGTCGCGTTCGTATACGGCTTAGAGATCTCTAGTCAGATCGTTAAGCCATTTCCTAAAAGGCGGCGTTTAGTGGGTAAAAGTCTCCACATAACCACGCTGCCGGCTGCGTGGTATGCTATGAGCATTCACCGCCTCCCTCCCCCGCTTTCCGGAGGGTTGCCCATATTTGCTTCGGGCGCAAAAAAAAAAGCTGCATTTGGAATTGTGAGTGTAGAGAAACGGAGATTCCTGTAAATCGGTAAATATTAATAAGTTAAAATCCTTAACACAATAAAAATCCATTTAAAAAATTAATTAGCTTTCCTCACGTCAAATAATTTAAACGTTAATTTGCATGAACAATATTCAACAAGCATTTTGTCGAGATAAGTGGGAGCAATTATATAGTTATTCTCATAATGCAAAATTTATAACCGCAAAGCTAAGGCTTTAGAATAATTTGCATCGGTTAATGGTTTAAATTTATTTAATTATAGGACCTCTATATATTTCTTGGACAGAGGAATATAGTATACGGCTCCGTGGATGAGTTGCGGTGGTGAGGGCCGCGAGTTCGATTCCCGCACGTATAACGATAAGTATTTGTATGGCCTACGATAATTTTTCGGATCTGTATGTTTGTGTGTCCGTAATGCCGACCTACATCGAGACTTAGAGCTCCCAACAATCCAGCAATTCCTTAAATCACTATCTGAGAGATTTTTCAAAGCCTCAGAGTCCCACCCAAATCATCTCATTCGTGAGACAGCTGCCTATGCAGCCCCTATTCACACTCGCTATACTGCGCGCAGACCGAGAAACTCTCTCTCGGACCCCCCCCTCCAACAAGCTTTCGGCTGACCTGAACTGCCTCCTGGCGGCTCAGGCCGAGCCTCCATAACACATCCATTAATCTGCCTTAGTTAGGCACTCTTCTAAGCGGCTTTTCGCCGCTTGCGCCCTCCTTTCTGCCAAGGAGGGTCGCGTTCGTATACGGCTTAGAGATCTCTAGTCAGATCGTTAAGCCATTTCCTAAAAGGCGGTGTTTAGTGGGTAAAAGTCTCCACATAACCACGCTGCCGGCTGCGTGGTATGCTATGAGCATTCACCGCCTCCCTCCCCCGCTTTCCGGAGGGTTTCCCATATTTGCTTCGGGCGCAAAAAAAAAAAGCTGCATTTGGAATTGTGAGTGTAGAGAAACGGAGATTCCTATTACCGGAAACGAGGCATTCTATCTTAGTTCTAGTAGTATTCTTAGTAGTAGTCTATTCTTAGTAGATGTATATGGCCTACAGCATCCACTTACCATCAGGTGCACAGTTTGCACGTATAAAACTTTTTTTTTAATAGAAGAGGGCACAAACAAGCATGCAGCTCGCCTGACGTACGTGTCGTCCGCCGCCCATGAACAACTGAAATACCGGATGAGTCATAGAATACTATAATACACAATAGAATGCCTGCCAACCTTATTGTATAAGAGGACCGATGTTGCCGGGAGTACACATACAAGCAGTTAAGTTGTATTATTACCACTAGAAACACAAGTCACTCATAGGTCATACAAATTTCGATAAATAATGCTTATTTTTCACTTTTGATCGATGTTCACGATGATCAAAAATAAATGATATCCTTTAAATTAAATACATATTTATTTGTACTAAGTGTGCTAACTAATTGATAAAATTGTTGTTGAATACGTATAAGATACGTAACATCATACTAGTGTGTGTGTTTAAGCAAACTGTAGTATATATACTGGTATCACAGCTAGAGATTGTAGTCTTGTTTAATGGTATACCTAGTGGATTATTTCTTATAGAATATTATATTTGGTTAAATATAATATCAGGTAACAGTTATTACAGCTTATGAGTGATTACCACGTTTCGAGCCGCGTTTTTTCGAGCCATCATATTCTCAGATGTAGAATTAATACTTTTCACGGGATCACACTTACGGATGCTAATGTTATGTTTACAATTTCTTTACGTGGAACTGTATTGTCCTTCAAATATCTTTTAAGATGTATGGAAAAGAAGTCAGTCCGAAAAAAATATCTGACCGAATGTAACTATTTTTCGTAGGCTTCTATTGATATTCTTTATGTTCAGATCTCGGAGAAAATTGCAAAAATGGTTTATGTAAATAAAAATATACCTAATATATAATTAATACAGTATTGGGAAGCCAACACCAAGCAAGAGCAAAATTTGAAGAAAAAGTATGAAGTTATATATTATGAATATATTTTCCTACTTTTCACACAAAATGAGTGTATCCAACCTGAATTTTGGGGGATTAGGCGTAAAGTGAACATACAATATGTAGAAGTGATAAGTAAACAGAAAATTTAATCTAAAAACTTTATTAAAATAAAAATGTTTGAATCTAAAAACTTTATTAAAATAACAAGTTTTCGGCTTGACGTCAACTTCTGGAATATTCTGTATACTATGAAACAAAAAAAAAATATATTAAAACAACGCATACTGAGAATGTCGATTCAATGAGCTGTGTATCACCCCGAATGGTTTTAATTTAGTACTAAAAATTGTTATTAGACATAATATGTTTGGAACCCTAAAAAAACAAGGCTCGACTCGCACATGTCATCTGTTAATTACTGACGGAAACATCGAAAAGTGCTGGCAGAGAGTAACTTTAAATTTAAGATATTAATGATAAACTTCACTAAAGTTATGTCAGATTCTATTAATTGATAAAAACTTTGTACTCATTTGTGTTAACGGAGGAGAATAAGTTGAATAATATGTTAGCTGACATTTGTTTACTAAGTAACTACGTAAAGTCATTCTCTTTTACTGTCCGACTGTTTCGACATTAGCTTTAAAATATGTCATATAAAATATTGCATATAAGTATTTCTGCCCAATCACCCAATCAAGTATGTTATCATCAATTAGGGAAATCTCCAGTGACTTTGGTAATAACTTAATTAAAGATCAATTGGATATTATTACAGCTGTGTTTTTCTTAAATAAAGAAATAAATCTGATATAGCGCAGTGACTCAAAATGGGTGTTAGTCTCGCCACGCCCAAGTACGCTCGCCGCACAGCATCATCGTTTATCTCTCCGAACTTTCGGATATTTGATGGCTCCGTGGCACAGTGGCTTGACAATGAGCTACGACGCTAAGCGTCGCGAGTTCGAGCCCGGCATTGAATAAATATTTGCGTGACCCACAAGTAATTATTCCGGGTGTGGATGTTTGTTCTTGTACAATTTATATATATCAATTTTTTTAAAGAAACAAGAATAAATAATGAAGGAAAAATTATATTTAAATATCCCAGCACAACTTCTTCCAGACCTAAGGTGTTTTCGTAAGTCTATAGGTTTTCGTAATGTGGTAAGCAAAACTCCACTAGAGACTCTTGCAACTTCTGCTTTCACTATTACCATGGTCGTCACCTTACCATTCGCTGGTTGACCCTTTCTTCATGGTAATGGTGGAGTGGTATCATCATATTTGCCATGACTGGCAAGCTGGTTGGCAATCGCGACATTTTCGTTATTTCGTATATATCAGAAATATACAATTGGCCATCACTCGTTCAATTTCTATCTAACGCCTGTTGTAATATGACATCCACTGGATTATATAAGGGAGAATACTCTTATACACGGTAAATATTAATAAGTTAAAATCCTTAACACAATAAAATCCATTTAAAAAATTAATTAGTTTTCCTCACGTCAAGTAATTTAAACGTTAATTTGCATGAACAATATTCAACAAGCATTTTGTCGAGATAAGTGGGAGCAATTATATAGTTATTCTCATAATGCAAAATTTATAACCGCAAAGCTAAGGCTTTAGAATAATTTGCATCGGTTAATGGTTTAAATTTATTTAATTATAGGACCTCTATATATTTCTTGGACAGAGGAATATAGTATACGGCTCCGTGGATGAGTTGCGGTGCTGAGGGCCGCGAGTTCGATTCCCGCACGTATAACGATAAGTATTTGTATGGCCTACGATAATTTTTCGGATCTGTATGTTTGTGCTTGTGAAATTTATGTCTGTAAATTGCATCAACAATACAGGATAAAATCCTACTGTTGAGGTTTTTAAAAGAAAAAAATCTGAAATTCAATGCTATATTGTTATGTTATTATTATAAAGTATGAATAAAATATCTTCTATCATAAAAAATCTATCATAAAAATATACTATCTATCATAAAAAGCCACTGCTGGACATGGGCCACGTACATTGTAGGGAAATGCGCTCTTAGCAGGTGAAATGACGGTCACAATACTATACGTACCATAAACTCGCGATACCATCCATCATTTTCACACGTGATAGAGCCACGCTGCAGTTATATTAAGGTTGTAGCTAGAATAGGTTGGCTCGACCAGGGTAAGACCATGCTTTCATAAATTATTAGCGTAAAATAGCAGCTTAATGCATCTGTGTTTTGTATGGTGAATGTAGAACGGTATGAACCGGAGACTTTTTTTATCAGAAACGAGACATTCCATCTTAGTCAGCCTAGTCCCTGTCAGCCACTCGTCCATCATCACGGTACGCTTAACACCTTGTATTGGTTTAGACAAAGAAAAGGAGGGTGGGATAAAAATAAAGAAAAAGGGGATCATCTGAATGTTTCTGTTCTGTCTGTTTCCTATTGAACCAGACCAAATAACAGGCGGCAAACACGCAAAGGAAGAACTCCTTAGACTTGCCGTCCCACTAAACCATTAGGAGAATTGCTTGCCGGAGTGGAGAGCAGAATACATACAATATACGTGGTAGAGCCATGCTACAGTTATATTAGTAGTATAGTTGTAGCACGAATGGGTCGGCTCGACCGGGGAAGGACCACGCTCTCACAGAATACCAGCGTGAAATAGTAGCTTAATGCTGCTGTATTTCGTATGGTGAGTGTAGAGAACCGGAGACCCTTTTTACTGGAAACGAGGCATTCCATCTTAGTCCTCACGGGTGACAACGTATCTGCATTTTGATTAGTAATCGAGGATAGATGTAGATGTCTATGGGCCACAGTAACCACTTACCATCAGGTGGACTGTGTGCTCGTTTGTCACCCTATCCTATAAAAAAAAAGAATAGGTGTAAATCTAGTCCTACTGATAATGTCAAAATGTGAGAGTTAGGAGTAGATTAACCCCCGCCCTTCATACCGTTACAACCAATTTGATTCCACTACTGTATATATGTAGCTTACCTTATTGGGGGAAATTGGCCTCTTACGATACCCACATACGTCATACAAATATTTATTTATTTAATAACACAATAACAAAATTAACATTAAATAAACACAAATAAATTACGAGTCCTAAATTAAACGCAGTTTGCATCGTAGGATCCTGGCATGCGATTTTAAAATTGATTGGAGTGCGTGTGTGAGTGCACGTGTATGTGTATGCGCGCGTGCGTGCTTTTGTGCTATTTAATTAGATCTTCAATTTCATTATATGTGGATTGTAGAACATGTTCTTTAATAATATTTCACAGTTGGAAAATAGATTCTTAAAATTCATTTGCTTCTTAATCAACGTAATCTGGGCGAGACCTAACAATTTTGTGTACATGAATGTGACTAAAAAGGCAGTTGTCGCACCGGTTATATTTATAAATAGGCAGACATTAGAATAGAAGGAATTAAAGGTTATTAAGTAATTATTCAAGGTTAATTCAATTAGTATGCGTTAAGTGCTTTCCAATGTCATAAGCAATAAATTAATTTTTATATTAATAGACCTAGTTTGCTGTATGTAATGAGGGTTTTGCCTGTTTGATTTTCTAAGGTAACGCCAAATGGCGTTATTTATATTTTTATCTTTTATCGATTTTTTATATGTCATCATCATCATCTTCATCATCATCATTACAGCCCTTCACAAATCCACTGCTGAACATAGGCCTCCCCCAAGTAATGCCACAAAGCGCGGTCCCGAGCCACCTGCATCCATCGACATCCTGCATGTCTTATCAGGTCATCACTCCATCTAATGGGGGGTCACTACGCCTACCGGTACGAGGCTGCCACTCGAAAACCTTTCTTCCCCATCGGTTATCGGTTCTTCGAGCTATATGGCCGGCCCATTGCCACTTCAGCTTACTAATCCGTTGGGCTATATCGGTCACTCTGGTTTTACTGCGGATATCCTCATTTCTGAGTCTATCACGCAGAGAAACTCCGAGCATAGCCCTCTCCATAGCTCGCTGAGCGACCTTGAGTGCCCTCATACGGCCAGCAGTGAAGGACCACTTCTCAGATCCGTAAGCCATCACTGGCAACACGCACTGGTTATATATACACTTTAGTTTTCAGAGATTGAGGTATACCTGACGAGAAGATGTGTCGTATTTTCCCGAACGCTGCCCAGCCGACTTGAATCCGTCGATTGACCTCTCGGTAGAAGTTGGACTTACCTAGTCGGACTATTGGTCCCAGGTAAACGTACTCGTCAACAACTTCGAGCATAGTGCTCCCAACAACTACCGGTATAGGTGTGACATGGACATTAAACATGATCTTTGTTTTGTCCATGTTCATCTTAAGACCTATCCGTTGGGAGACACCGTTGAGGTCATTGAGCATAGTGCTAAGATCCTCCAGCGATTCTGCCAACTTCGGCAAATCGAAGGTGAGTGATGTACTCGCCATTGCCATAAAATATAGCCCTTAAGACGGTTCCCCTAGCGAGAGACCTTGAGCGTTCGGTCCCATACAATCCACGCGCTCTCGCTACAATATATCACGGAAAAATACGCCCGAATATTTGGAATTATTTCAATTAAAAACGCAACTGTAGCGTGCCAAATGCTGTTTCACATAAAATAAAAATAATGGTTGCCTGCCCACTTACCACACGTGGCATTGCAAGCAAATTGTCATTCTTATGAGGCAATATACGGGAGGCATTTGTTCAGTAGTGGACTTAGATATACGAGGGTGGATTGAAAAGTACTCGGCCTAACACAGATGCATTCAATTCTAAAAATCAAATCTAGCCACATTATTTAGTTTAGTTCAGACTAGTTCATTGTGTGAAGTTCGAAACGTGTGCGATAATTAGTTCTAATTTTATAAATTTATTAACAAAGTAATCGGACATAATTTCCGCGAATGGAGCAAATCGAGCAGCGTGCCGTCATTAAGTACCTCCATAAGAAGGCGCTATCATCAAAAGCCATCCATGATGACGTGGTCAGTACATTAGGCGATTGTGCTCTGTCAAAAATGGATAGCAGAATTTAAGCGTGGTAGAGAGAGTGTGAAAGATGAACCCCGCTCTGGAAGGCCTTCGACGTCAACTACTGACGAAAATATTAAAAAAGTACTTGATTTAATAATGGGAGACCGCAGATTAAAAATTAGAGAGATAGCCGAGATTATAGGCATCTCTTATGAACGAACTCAAAACATCATTGTCAACGAGTTGGGTTTCCACAAGGTGTCTGCGAGGTGGGTTCCGCGACTGCTTTCAGTTGAACAAAGAAGGACGCGATTGACTATTTCACGCGACTGTTTGGAGTTATTTGAAGCCGATGCAGATGATTTTTTGAATCGTTTTGTTACTATGGACGAAACATGGGTTCATTACTGTACACCGGAAACAAAACAACAATCAAAACAGTGGACAAGACCTGGTTCACCACCCCCTAAATAGGCTAAGTCGATTTTGTCTGCAAATAACGTGATGGCTTCAGTATTCTGGGACTCGAAAGGTGTGATTATGATTGATTATCTTGAAAGGGGTCAGACTATAAACTCTGATTACTACTGCACCTTACTACGTCGTTTACGAGAGGAAGTAAAAGAAAAACGTCGAGGAATGCTCAGAAGAAAAGTCCTGTTTCATCAAGATAACGCCCGTGTTCACACGTCAGTACAGTCAATGGCTGAAATTCACAACTGTGGCTTTGAACTGTTACCGCATCCGTCGTATTCACCTGATCTGGCACCATCAGACTTCTTTCTGTTCCCTAACCTAAAAAAGCACTTGGGAGGTTAAAGATTTTCGACAAACGACAAGGTCAAAGCAGCTGTAGACGCATGTTTTGACTCTAAGGAAGAATCATTTTTTTTCAACGGTCTAAATGCTTGGAAGGGGAGGTGGCAAAAGTGTATTGAACTTGATTGTGGTGATGATGTAGAAAAATAAAAATATAACTGATTTAGTATGTGTTTATTTTCTTGATTAGGCCGAGTACTTTTCAATCCACCCTCGTACTGTAGCAGTAACGGTAACACAGGGGTGAGTAAGTGTCTGCATTTTGATTCTTAATCGAGATGTAGGTACTTCACGAGTATGTATGGAGGAATGTGCACAGCATGAACCTACCATCAGGAGGAATGTGTGCTTATTTTTAGCCACAGTTCAGTAAAATAATCAAATAGAGTAATGGTGATTTATAGTTAGATTAAAATAAATGTCTCTACTTTTTTAAACACGAATGAAATTTTTAACGTGTTATAGCCATTCTGCATCTAATGGATTGGCTCGACCAATATATATAATAAAAGACAATATAATAAAAGAGATAAGCGAACTTAAGAAATTAAATAAAACGTGTAGAATATAGATTTTTTAAATTATCTATCCGTTAGTGTAATTCTCAAATGATTATAGCATTTCGTTTAGCAACAGATGCATGTAATCAATAATTTTAGTCATTTTCTAAAAGTAGATTTTAAATGTATTCATAAAACATAAAAACAAATTAGAACGTGGAATGTGATGATAGGATATCGAAAATTAATAATGTGCTTTTAGATGTAGCTTATTTCTCATAACTAATGAGATAATAGTCTCTGAAAAACGCACTTTTGCCAGATTTTGGTCAGGGTACCGCCTTAAATATAGCCCTTATTGCCACGCTCTATTAGTTGATTTTTTTTAATATTATTGAAGCAAAATCTACAGATTGTACAGTTTACCAATATATATATATATATATATATATATATATTGTGGCAAAAAGAGCTATATTTAATATAAAATGTAACTAATATTACAGAAAGAAACATTAATTTCTAAACTTTTTTAACAAATTAATTTGCATCGCTATATAAATTTGAAGATTTAAATCTGTCAAATATTTCATCTCATTTCAAAGTGACGTTGGCCTGGTGGCAGGAAAATCCAAGGACCATGAATGTAGGGCTTGTGTACGTCGATTTGAAAAACATGTGTGTTTTCTTTTTCTGATTCAATATGACGATATTTACATTTCAGGACATAGCAATCTGAGATAAGCCGTGCTTCGTTCTGTTGTTTGATTCTATGTCGTATTGTGAAATAATATGGTTGTATCATCTGCATAGATTTGCTGCATAAGGTTATCGTTGAAGTACTGGGTGAAGAGACTACGAATCTGCGAAATATTTTATTAACTTAAAACGGTTTTACTGCTCCGGTATCAGAAATTTAATTTTAAGTAATTTAAAAAAAATATATTGAATACATTTGTAAATTTTAACTCCTCACGTTAATAATTATATTTACCGTGAAGTGAAATATCAATCAATTTTGTATAAGTACTAGAGTAGTTAATGTTTTTATTGAATATGGGTGACAAACCAGCACACATTCCACCTGATGATAAATGGATGCTGTGACCCATAGACATCCCTTTTCCCTATCCTGGATTTGGAATCATAATGCTTTGTCACCCTTTAGGATTAAGATGGAGTGCCTCGTTTATAATAAATAGGGTCTCCGGTTCTCTATATTCAACATACGAAGCACAGCAGCATTGAGCTGGTATTTTACGCCGTTATTCTGTGAGAACTGGTACTTCCCAGGTCGAGCCGATTCATTAGATGCAGAATGGCTATAACACGTTAAAAAGTTCATTCGTGTTTAAAAAAGTAGAGACATTTATTTTAATCTAACTATAAATCACCATTATTCTATTTGATTATTTTACTGAACTGTGACTAAAAATAAGCACACATTCCTCCTGGTAGGTTCATGCTGTGCACATTCCTCCGTACATACTCGTGAAGTACCTACATCTCGATTAAGAATCAAAATGCAGACACTTACTCACCCCCGTGTTACCGTTACTGCTACAGTATATCTAAGTCCACTACTGAACAAATGCCTCCCGTATATTGCCTCATAAGAATGACAATTTGCTTACAATGCTACGTTTGGTAAGTGGGCATGCAACCATTATTTTTATTTTATGTGAAACAGCATTTGGCACGCTACAGTTGCGTTTTTCTCTACGCTTGGCGTTATATGCCCCATTTACACTCAACCACTGCTACTGCTCCTGTCGCTGCCGGGAATATTTCCCTAAATACTTCTGCAGCAACAATGACGCGAGTGGGTGTTTACACTCAGCCTTCATACTTCTTTATTGATCAACTCGCAACAATCACTGACGTCGAGTTTGTTGGTGTGACAGCATTATGTCTGTTCAGTATAAGTCGCTAATACGTGCAATTTATGGTTTTTATCATGAGGATCTTATACTACCCGCTGCGCTTCATACAATTCTAAAAAAAACTGTTTTATCATTACTAAATATCATTAAAACATGAAGTTTTTAAATGTAGCACGTTCTTTCTCGTTCGAACTTCGCCGGCAAGTGAGCGGAATGTGAACACTCACTGCCGCTCGCATTGCCCGTCCTATGACTTCCGCGCGAAAAACCGACAATTGAGGGAGCGCCGGGCAGTGGCAGCGCCAGCGGCAGTGGCAGCGCGAGTAGCCTATTTACATACTGCCCTGCCCACTTCTCTGCCCCGCAAGGCTGAATGTAAATGGGGCAATACAGTCATGGCCTCTCTACGCGAACGTTCGCGATCTACGTTGTGAGAAATTTATTATAAATAATTAGAATTAAAAGAAAAATATATTGGTTTTACTACAGAAAGACTGTGTTTTTTTTAATTAAACTTACTCTATATTTCTATATAGATTTTCTTTATTTATTAATTCTACCAGGAATTATGATGTTTCACATATTCCGGGCGTCCCGAGATGACCAACGTTTTTTAAATATTATTAGAAGGCGCAGCTGCCCAACTCCTATTGTTATAAGTCGTTTGTTTAAATACGCATATAACGATATGGGGTAGAGTTTAAAAATGTTTATTTAAAATAAAAAGTTTTTAGTAATATTCTTATTTTCTAAATATAACATAATGCTATATTTGATAAACTGTGTTGCAATTAAATTAAAAAAGTGGGTTCATTTCGACTTACATATTCATTAGATCATGTCGTAAATTAGTCATTGGAAATTTTTCATACTTTAATTAAGTACCTTTGGTGTTTTCATTACTTACAGGGAATGAAGATTGATCGCAAATGATTTCCCTTTTTAATATAACGCGGAGATATTTTTGATATATTTTATTATTAATTTTGAGCTATCGCGAAATTTATATCAACGGGGTTTAATAAAGTTTCTGAACTTTGTGCAGGTCAAATTTAGAATATTTTTGTAAAATTTTATTATTTAAAAATTTTGTTGTAAAAGCGTATACATTGCTACAAGAATGAATTACTGACTCGGTGAAGTTAAGTAACTGGTACTAATTGTTTATGTCTATTCCTAGTATTTATGGAAAGAATATCACTTATTTTTGTAAAACTTCTTTTATTTTTGTTAACGTACATTTCATTTTCATAAATGTATTAAGAGGCCAATGCTACTTTATTAATTTATTGAAATTTTTGTCTGAGCATCTCTTGAGGTTTTAAATCCCTCTACTGTAAATCAAATATAATTTAGGTTATAGTCGCGTGTCCGAATAGAAAATTCCATACGAAATTGTGCTATGGAAATAGTTAAAATAAACTAGCCTAGCTGTTTCAACACTGGTAATACTTGTAATATTTTTTAGACATAGTTCTGCAGCATATGCTGTATATGCTGCAGAACTATGTCTGCGTGTTAGTTTTGATATATGGGGGCTCTATTCAAGCTTTACGTCTAGTATGATTCCAATAATAATGGTGGTATCGACAAGTCTCAGCTCCTCCCATTTAAAATTACATTAGTAGTACCATGTTTGACATTCGGTATTCCGAATTTGAAATATTTCGTTTCAGTGTAATTTAAATGCAAATTACATTAAACCAATTTGCTAATTTATATATAGCATTATTTACTTCCTTACAGTTTAATTACTGTAGTTTTAATTTTAAAATTGAAGAAGTATCATCAGCACATAACACTTTATCATGGTTATCCCCTACTATTAAAGGTAATTCATTAATAAATATATATATATATATATATATATATATATATATATATATATATATATATATATATATATATATATATATATATATATATATATATATAAAAGAAAGCGAAGGGGAAACAATAATATAGTAGAGTATGCATGTAGTGGTAGCGTAACTGAAACTGCCAGCCTACATACATTGGGTATCCCAAGAGGCGACAAAAGGAGGGGAGCATCTCATATAAAGGTGTGATTTTCATCCTCCTGCCAAACGTGGTAACTATGAGAAAATCTCAGGAGTAGGCATATGTTCGTAGGCATATGTTCAGGTGTGGACTTTTGATAGGCCTTAATGATGTTGATGATTAGAAATAGATTTGAATTGGTATCGAAAGTGAACCTAAGTGTTGTACGAATATGTTTGTATGGCATATTGTTATGTAGGTGTGGCATAGGAGCGTCCACAGCATACACCTACAATTAGTTGGCCCGTGTGCTCTTTTTTTATCTACACATAAGCTACGACTATTATTTAGAAATACACCTTTAGTTTATTTACTAAATAATAACGTTCTTATTATCCTTTATAACTTTCAATGCACGTTTGGTGATATAAACCTTATACCGAAAATTTCGTTCATATATTTTAACGCAGTAAGTTAAATATGCAAAACATTTTGATTTTATATTTTAAACTAGCAAGTTGTTGTAAAAATGTCATTAAAATCGTTTTATGTTAAAATGTTATTTATAAATTATGGTAAAATAGTAGCTTAATGCTGCTGTGTTTCGTATGGTGAGTGTAGAGAACCGGAGAACCTTTTTACTGGAAACGAGGGATTCTATCTTAGTCCTCACGGGTGACAACGCATCTGTATTTTGATTCGTAATCGAGGTTAGATGTAGATGTCTATGGGTGGTATGGTAAGCTCGTTTGTCACCCTATCTACTCACAGGTAGTACAGTCTCGTACCGGCAGGCGAAGTGTAGGGCGTCTCCCACTGGATGGAGTGAAGATCTGGTAAGAGATTAAGGAAGTCGATGAATGCAGATGGCTCTGGGCCGTGGTTTGTGGTTTTCCTTGGGGGAGCCCTTTGTTCAGCAATGAACTTGTAAAGGGTAAATTTTTTATTTGATTTTTTTATTTTATGTTTTTAATTTGATACCCACATTAAAGTGGTTGCTGTGGAAATTATAAATCACTATTTTGTAACTTCCGTCATATTGTTTCAAAAATGGCGGCATTTAAGTAATCGTGCATTGTCTCATGAACCAAACGCGTGTGCCAAATTTAAGCCCGACGGCTTCAGTAGAAGTATTTGAAATATTCATTGCAAAATACAAGTAAAGCATGGCATACGTACAAGTAAAGTTAAATAGAAGCTTTTGTCTTCAAAAAACCTATTTCAAGATTACTTTACAGATTTGTTTTATTTTTGGATCAAATTATACCATCTTGGTTATCTGATAACAGAAAAATTAAAGAATTATATTTGTCGGCTCCGTACCGCAGTAGCTTACTGTTTATTTGCATCGGTACATATTATTTGTGTGACATACAAATAATTGTTCCAAGTCTGACCTTGAAAACACCTCAACGACTTAGGATAAAACGATACTGTTGGAGAAAACGCTGTTTTCTTAAACTATCGTAACATCCATTAAACATCTACTAAAATATTTTCTGTTAAAAGAATCTATATGACCATACTGCTATACGAAAACTCCTTTTCATGAATAATACTTCATTCGTTTTTGTTATGCTTTGATCTTCGTTAAGTGATTTAACGTACCGTAACTTTTAATATAAAAATGAACTTAAAATAACTTCCAAACTTAAAATAATTTTGATCACTTTTTTGGAACTTTTTGATTCCATATCATCAGACAATTTAGTCCATTATTATTTTTTAGATACAGTGTCATCTTTTTTAGAATAATATTATATTATACGAATTAGTTAAAATAAATTATATTTTTGAGAGTCTTTTTGAAGTAAAAGCTTCGTTGGAATCGTGATCGTGAAGGTTTGACTTCTAGAACACTGCACGCATGGTTTTTATTTATAATAATTATATTTGAATAACTCTCTTATATTAAGATTAAATAATATATAATAATGACAATGCGAACTACGAAACAGGAGATCACAGCCTCGAAATACGATGCAGAATAGAGCAGGCACGCAACGCCTTTTCGAGAATGAAAAAAGTTCTTTGTGACCGGAACCTAAGTATTTCTCTTCGAACACACATAGCGCGGTGCTATGTCTTTTCTGTACTTCTCTATGGTGTAGAAGCTTGGACGCTGACAGAAGCCATGTCTAAAAAACTGAAAGCATTCGAGATGTGGGTGTACAGACGTATGCTAAGAATTTCTTGGAGAGACCGCGTACGAAACATCACAGTGCTACAAAGAATGGGGAAGGTGACAGAGATACTTACAACCATAAAGAGGAGGAAATTGGAATATTTTGGGCAGGTGATGCGTAACACCAAAAATATAAACTCCTTCAACTTATCATTCAGGGGAAAATGGCAGGCAGAAGGAAGCCTGGCCGCAGAAGGATATCGTGGCTGAAGAACTTGCAACAGTGGTTCGGGAAGAGCACAAGATCACTGTTTAGAGTAGCGGTATCAAAAGTTGAAATCGCCCTAATGATTGCCAACCTTCGCAAGGAGACGGCACCTTAAGAAGAAGAATGCGAACTACACAGACTATGCTATGTGCTATGCTCGGAATTTCTCCGCGTAATATGCGTAGGTCACCCAATAAGTTTTCAGATGCTCTATATTTAAATGTGGAACGCACCCGGGTTATATGTTTCTAAAAAGAAATTTATTTAAAAATAGAGCTCCTGCTCATTGCTAAAAAAGTTTTATTAATTTTCCTGCAGCGCTCACGCAATTTTCATTTAAAACGATAGATCTTAACCGTGAACATTGCGCGCTATGATCTATTATGATTTTAAATTTAGTTTAACTGAACAATTAAGTATACAACGGTTATAATCATCACTAAGGGACTCAGTTCCATCACGCGAAACCATTTATAGGTGGTTTGCTCAATTCAAAAGGGGTAAAATTAACCTTAAAGATGACCAAAGATCCAGGGCCCCGCAAATAGCAGTAACGGCAGAAAATGTATGGACTAATGAAATGTTGGTGCGAGAAGAGCCACGAAACATATACGGACATCAAAAAGATTGTAGACATTAGTTCGGGGAGCATTCATACTATCCTTCATTAACGTCTTGGAGTGAGGAAGCTTTGTTGTCGATGGATCCCTCATTTGCTCTCTGAAAGCGATAAACGAACTCGTGTGGATTCGTGCCATGAAATGCGCCTACGTTTTGAAAACGAGGCTTCTCGGCGTGTTTCAGAATTCATTACTGGTGACGAGAAATGGATCTATCTATTATCTATATATTATAAACTCTAAGTTAAATTCTAAGTCACCCACCCTACAGCCCTGACTTAGCTCCTTGTGATTTCTTTTTGTTCCCAAGAATCAAAGAAAAAATAAAAGGCAAGTTTTTTTTCAAGGGACGAGGAAGCCTTGGCTGCCTACGAACAAGCGATTTCCGACCTGTCAGATCAAGACTGGCAAAAGTGGTTTCAGATTCGGTTTAGGCAAATGGAACTTTGTATAGAGCATGATGGAGAATATTTTGAAAAGATGTAAAATAAATATTAATAGTATCTAGACTAATTTTTGTAAATCTCAAAACTTATTGAGTGTCCTACCTACTTCGAAATGAGGATATCAAGAGTAGAATAAGAGTAACCGACATAGTGGAACGGATCAGTAAGATGAAGTGCTAATGGGGCTGCCATTTAGCTCAAAGAACCGACAATCGATAAGAAGAGAAGGTTCTGCAGTGGCACTTCCGTGCTGGTAATCGAATCTCTACACGACCCTCCCCTAAAAGAAAGCGGCTAATATTTATCATTCAACTTTTATTGGGTTATGAGGATGATAACGAATTTCATGATAAAACTGATGATACTTAAACAAATATGTCTATTGACTACTTCAAAAACTTGTATAATAATAAGTTTTGTTGACATTCACATACAGAATACAGTAGAGTATCTTCTTCATTAACTTGTAAAAATCTAGGGAGAATTTTATATTCGTTACGCTTGGTATAGGCGAATTGACCACAGCAGTACCAGACTTCTGGCACCTGTTGCCCGCTGGCAATAGCAATAAATAATGAACCATATTATTTCAATAAGAATATACAGAAAACATCCTATCCTAGGTGGTTTATTGAGATTATTTTCTATCTAGGAGTTGATTTCTTTCTTAACTACACACCGGAACCACCATCGAACATCCAGGGTGTCGGCTGTTCATATTCCCTTCGTTGTCGATATTCCACGCATTATACCGTATGGTTTGCTACGTTTGTCGAAATTCGTAAAACAAAGGAATGGAATAATTTACCGGCGTCTGTTTTTTCCGTTGGATTACGAAATGAACGTATTCAAGGCTAGAGTGTATAGGCATTTGTTACGCTATGTCAGAGCACTTTAACGTCTTCGGCTGCATCACAACTTACCATCAGGTGAGATTGTAGTCAAGCATTGGCTTATAATAGGTAATCATTATCGTTAGCGGTACGGCTTATTAAAGTTCAATGCTGAACGTAAGAATCCCCAAGGGATTGTCTCGTAGGGCGAATATTTGCTGTTGTTGCTTCGCTTGTGAAAAATGCTGTTGCTCATCTTCTGATTTGTCAGGGGGAACCCTGTCGCCTCTTACGACACCCAGGGTATGATATGGGGTGGTGGATATTTTTACACCACCATTATACAGTAAGAATAATAGGTAAAAATATGTTTCCGTAAAATTAGTTTCATTTTCATATGTTTGGTGTTCGTGTAAACATATGAAATGGCTTTTATGTATGTATACACATAAAAATAAATTTACAGTTATTAAATACATTATCATTGTCAAACAAATTTTGTGTTAAATAAAATTAATTGTCAATGATAGTTTGTGAGGGGTCATGACTTCTTCATAATAAAAGGACTAGAAATCTAATACTGTTTTAAACAACTAACTTCTGAGCTACATAGATCAGAACAGAAAAATATAAGAAATTATTTTCTCCGATCCAAAATTTTTCTGTTGTAGGAACATCTGTACCGGAAGTTAAATGGAAACCGTAGTTTTTGCTCGCTCTGCTGCTACGATAGGAATTTTTAACGTGATTTACTGTCAGTTTTGTTCACAGTTTCCAACATGAAAGAGTGTTTCCATGTTCCAACTTTGCATGTTGTAGGGTGTCATGAATTTGAGTCCTAATAAAAAAAAACAATTTTCATAGGAAATTAAACTAGGAAATAATAAAGGCTTCATAATGTAAGTAAATTATTTTATAGAAATAAAAAAGTTTTTATACATAGTAGCTATAGCAGAAATGAGTCGGTTTGACCGGGAAAGGACCACGCTCTCATAGAATACCAATGTACGAGTATGCTGTGTATGCAATGTGTGCTGTGTTTTCAATGGTGAATATAAAGAACCAAAGACCGTTTTACTAGAAACGAAGCATTCGATCTTACTCTTTAGGGTTGACAACATATCCATTACATAGCATCCACTTACCACCGGGTGGACTTTTTGTTCATTTATCACCCTTATTCTACATAAATAAGGGTTTAACACTTACTCTCATGGACAAGTATACGAAAGCAATCTTGATTCGACCACCGATAGCACCAATGAATTAAAATTTTGTGTTGTATCCGCGTCTGGTCGCCGTCGTTGGTGATATAGGCTACGTATAGCTATTTAGTGAGGAAACACAGCCAGTGTTCTTGGCCTTATACCACGGGGAGTAGGTCTGTATAATAATTTAAGTTCTTAGTGTTAGCTCTTTATTGTAGTTTTTTTTTAATATTGCATATATTTCATTAGATGTTAATAAATCATAGCTAGCTAATAATGTGATTTAAATTTATAATTGAAATTTTAAATGCCGATTTACGACTTGTGTAGTATTTCTTTTATTTATAAAACTGAAAAGACAATTAAATTTACAGTTCAACTCATGATAAGTGACTACTGGTTTAGGGAACCTGCAGTTTTCAAACAAGGATTCTACAGATGCATCGTAGTTGCAGGAACTAAGGTGGAATGCTTCATAGCCTTGTTACAATTTGGTACATGTCGGAGGTAATTAATAGAACCAGGCGTTACTTTTCGGAAATCAATTATATTAAAGTTCAACATTATCATCATTACAGCCCTTCACAAGTCCACTGCTGAACATAGGCCTCCCCAAGGAGTGCCACAATGCCCGGTCCTGGGCCACCTGCATCTATCGACTTCCTGCATCTTACCCGGTCGTCACTCCATCTATTGGGAGTTCACCCTACACTACGTCTTCCGGTACGAGGATGATATTCAAGAACCTTTTTTCCCTATCGGTATCGTCAACCTACATGGCCGGCCCATTGCCACTTCATCTTACTAATCTATTGAGAAATGTCGGTTACTCTGGTTCTGCTGCGGATATCCTCATTGCTAAGTTTAACGAAATAAATTATTATTATTATTATTATTAACGGGTAGAAAAACGAGCGTAGCCCTCTACATTGCTCGCTGAGCGACCTTGAGCGTCCTCATTCGGCCGGCAGTGAAGGACCACGTCTCAGATCCATAAGTCTTCACCGGCAACGCGCACTAATTGTACAGACTAGTTTTCAGGTTTTGAGGTATATCTGACGAGAAGATGTGTCGTAATTTCCCGAACGCTGCCCAGCCGAGTTGAATCCGTCGATTTACATCTCGGTCGAAATTGGAATTACTTTATCGGACTATTTGTCACAGGTAAACGTACTCGACAACAGCTTCGAGCTTAGTGCTCCCAACAACTACCGGTATATATGTGACATGGACATTAAACATGATCTTTGTTTTGTCCATTTGTTTTGTCCATGATCTTTGTTTTGAACATTGGAAGACTTTAAGTGTAGTGTTAATCAAAGTTATAAACTATTAATTTTCCTATATCCGCGTAATGAAATAAAATGATGTGTCTAAATTAGTTTAAAAACCACCTCATAGGTTGTACCTTTTTTCTTACTTCTTTATTTAAAAAAAGAAATACATCATCCTCACTTCCGCGGAATCGTAACACTGACCTAGTTTTACTCAGTCCTTGGTTTTTGTACCTTATGTGGGACAAAAAAACCTAACTCCACCATCAACTAAATCTTGTGCCGTACTACTTTCGATGAAAAGTTATCATTGGAGGCATTGATTCCTCAAGTTATGACTACCGTTATTCACGTCTCATCAACTTTGAATAGTCTATATGGAGAAAAGTTTATTAAGTCCTAACTAAAACTACTCACTCAGCTGAACTGGCTGAAACTAAGTCAAAGCTCATCCTGATCTAATGAACACAATAACTTGCCTCATTATTATACGGCTGAAGGCCCTGTCTATCTGTATTTGAAGCCTTGTAACCACTTCTTACCATCCATAGAAGCCTTTTACAAACTAAACAGGCGTTAAATTGACTAAAATCTTATAAGGTTTTGTCTTTAAAATGTAAGCCATAAAACCGTATATCCATTGAGAGTCGTTTTCAGTTTTTTTTTCTATGGCCTCCAACTGTGCAGGTGCACGACATCTGCCTAAACACGTATTTAATAACGTGGAAAGCTTACATTCTTTTCTGATGTAACTGCCCAATAGCCATATACTTTTGACGTCTTATAATATCCTATTTGTTTACGTCTGACCGGAACGTGAAGTAAACATTAATACTTTGCGTGGGCCTAAATTTCTTTTAATATATGACATCTGCAATAAATATGAAGTTAACGTGAATACTAAAGTTTGTAACTAAAGCCCAAAGTTGAGTACCTAATATGAGATATCATTTTAGGAGCCCACTATCTCGTATATCGAACTCACTATAAACTCAAGGTAACCAAACTTGTTTGTTATATGTAATATTAAATACAATTAAATGAATTAGAATATGAGAATTCAATCTATGATCAAATTGTTCTTGTTTTTAATGATTTTTCGTACCTTAAAACTCGACAAAACTTGAGGTGGTAGCATATTTTCTCGCCTGTTTGCCGGTGCCTAAATGTTGCACGTTTGAATACGACCGAATAACTTGGCCAACAATAATACTGTCGCTCACGACAAGTAAAAGAACTTTCAAATCTTGAACTATATACATAGTTTTAGGAACCTATCTATTATTAAGCATCTTTACCTAACAGTATAACAGTAATTTTTAAGTTTGGTTTTAAGTGTAAAGATTTATTAAGGTTTGTATTTAAAAATATAATTAATAAATTATGTTTTTTATGGTAGAGAAAGCAACCGATCATACAGCTTAACTGATGGGAAGTGATAGATAAGTTAGTCACCAGGGAATTACACCTGGCATTGCCGGCTTTTAGAAAGAATGTTAGCTACTTTGGAGCGACAGTCGCCTAATGGCAGGGCGCATATCGCGATCTCAAAAGGTCGTGGGTTCGAATCCGCAATTTGCCTACTGTCGTGAACCACTCCTAACACAAGCGTTTCAAGCTTACCTGGAGTGGTTAAAAGGAATATTAGTAATGTTAATTAAAAAGATTACTAATTTTTTTTAATACTTAATAATTAGTTAACTTGTTTATAAAATTTCATTTTGTTTAGTGAGTCCATTTAGTTTTAAAAATTAAATTTCTAAAACATGCAAAGTCCGTTAACATGCACGGCGGACTAATCGCTTCACAACTTTTTAGACTTGACTAAATGCCTACGTGGCGTCTCAGAAATGAGATGCCCTATATCACGTACGTTAACTGAAATGAATAAAAAAAGAGAAATTAATCACGCCTACTTCTGTGGGATTTTTGCTTCATTACTCCGACCCAGTTTCACGCAGTCCTCGCTTATTGTCCCTTGTATATTGTAGAAATCCGAGCCAACTTACGGCTTATGGCGCAACCCAGCCGCAAAATTAGTTTATATGAGCCTTTGTAGTCGTTGACCTAGCTATATTTTTCCCGGTAATCTAAAATCCAGGCTTTGATATGCGATATGGGTCAGAAGTTTATTGAACCGGTTTCAAAAATATTCCGATAGACCTTACGTATGAATTTTATTAATAAAATACAACTAAAAGAAAATTAACATGATTGAAAATCCTAGTAAGAATATTTTGGTCACACATAACAGATTATTGTATTCTCATTGATTCTTAATACGCCTGCAAACTTTATTAATAATTAGAGGTTTGGAAGTGGGTGTAAATTTAATAAATAATTACATTTTTTGTAGAAAATATATAGGTTCACATATTGGAATAAATTATCTAATAAAAATATTATTTAAAGGGTTCTATAGGTTTAGACCAAATAATCCCAAATGCCAATTCACTTGGAATGTATCAAAAGTGTTCAACGATCTTGAGCTTTATCAAAGGCATGCAAAAGATGCAATGTTGCTTGCTCTAGCAACTGAACAATGAGCACAAATCGCAGCATCAGTGGAAATTGTTAAATTCATCAGGACCGTATAGACAAAAACCATTGCTTATATTACCTATTTATGATTTAAAACTTAATTTTTTTTCACCTAGAGCAGTGATTAATTATTTGAAGTTAGAGGGTACAAATGAGAGGCAAGATAAACAAATTATTTACTTCATTTAAGAAACCTTATAGAGGGGTATTAGTAAGTACAATCAGCAGATAAAAGATATTTTAAAGGAAAGTTGTATAGATTTGTACGTTTTTTCTGCTCATAGCACATTCATCAGCATTCCATAAGGGTGTATCAATGATATTATAAGTAAATCGGCTGATTTAACTGAAAGTGTAATTCGTTTTGCTAGATTATATAATCACCCCATTTTGAACTATAAGTACACAATGCTAATGCTGTTTTTAGAAATATGAATATTGATGACTAATTGCAATTAGAATAATTTATAATAGGGTAACAACGTCTCTGCTCTTCAATTAAGATATGATTAATGTCTGATTCTGTTCAGAGAATCTAACACTTAGTATTATTTCAATCGTCGAGGAGCGACAACAAGGCAATTATTGAAGAATTAACGAGCTTAGCTCTAAGCGAAGTTGGATTGAGATTATACCTACTTTGTTGTCTCTCCGAAGACGATGGAACCTACCCGTGTCGTATGAGACCAGGTTCAGTCCCAAATAGAATCAGAGTTATGCTTTAAACTAAAATGAGTTGACAGATTGATGCGCGAATATGAGGATGCCCTTAGACATTTTAAAATTAATTTTAACCTATTTAACATCATCGAGTATAAGAAGCGATACTAACGTATAGTGTTATTTCCATCGTCTATGGAGAGACAACAAGGTATAGTTTCAATCGAACTTTGCTTACAGGTAAGCTCGTTTGATTGTTCAATTATAGCATAAGAAAAGAGTTAGTGAGAAAATGACGACTAATAGGAATGGGTAAGGAAAACGTGCTATGCTCCAAGAAACTTAGGATAAGGTCAGAAAAATAAGAGAAAAGCTATATTGTTATTTCACTTAGTATTTTAATTTTTAGGTGATTAAATATTAAATTCTTTTTATGTTCTTTGCCAACATGTGCAACTTGTTTCTTCAATTGCTAAAAGTATTATTTAGTAAATAAGTAGTTGACCGTGTAGTGGCGGTGTGTTACTGCGTAATAATAATGTAATAATAATAATAGTTTTATTATATAGTATATTAGTTATATAATATAATAATAATAAAACTAATAATAATAATAAAACCTAATCCTGTAGGTGTAAAAAGAAGCGATAGATGGAAGCAAACTAGGAGATGGGCAGAAGAGATTTCCTAATAACAAAAAATCTAAGAGAGAAGCCAATTTTCAGCAGTAAACCTTCCACGGACTGTAACAGCGACAGTAAGATAGTAACGAGGCTCGAAACCACTTCCTAAGATTAAAATGAGCCAATAAACTTTTAAATAGTGATAATTTTAACAAAGTAAGACATACTTTATTGAAATTATCTTTGTAATAAATAGTAATTAAATTTGTTTTAATTCCATCTGTGAAAAACAAGCCAAAGCTTTAAGCCAATGAATATATTACTAAGGAAAATATTTTGGTAAGCGTGTCCTCTATTCAAAATAAATTAAAACATTGCAATATTAAAATCCAAATTCCTCATAGAGCTTCTAAAGCATGTGGAGTTCGGAATACGCCATCTATAAAAAACACTGTGAACTAATGCCACTTACAACAACAATACTGAACAACATTATATAGAGACTCTGGTTCTGACCGCGTTTAATAGATGGCGGCTTTATTTATATTGATATATTTATACAGTGTAGAGAACCAGAGACAGTTTTTACTGCAAATGAGGTATATCATACGAAACACAGCAACATCATATGAAATACTGCAACATTAGTGATAAAGAGTATAGTAAATGTATAAGGAAAAAGAGAGCCCTCTTGCGAGTAAAGCTAGTGGTGCCCCTTGTAAAAAGCGCCACCTGATGATTGTTACGCTAACTATAATGTACATATATCTGTGTTTATATTCTAATTCACTCACACGAAAATGCTCTGTGAATGCGTATGTATTTGTATAATACTCATTGCTCAGCCTCGCATTCAATATTATATATTATATTTATTTATTACATAGGTACTATTTCCATTCCAATTTTCTATAAGTATCTGAATGTAGAAAATTGGAATGGAAATAGTAAAAATGAATATAATAGTAATAAATGAATTGAAACAGTAATAAATAAATAAACATTTCAGAATTTTTTAAAATTTAATTATCAAGAAATATGTGTAAGATTAAATTTCAAATAGCTAAGCATTGATGCGACTGGAACATAGAAATACATCTAAGTTTAGAAATAAAACTTATTTTCATAGAGGTTTAATTTATTATTGACAGCGATCCATACACAGAAATTAATACACATGGTCACTCAATTTCAGATAATTACGGAGGCATATTAGACTTAGAACACACCATTTTCAGCAATACTGACACTAGACTTCATTCGATTAAGTAAAACGACTAATAAATCACCATAAAGTACTGAATATTTTCTGGTTAGTACATAACACCGTACTTAAGTAGGTAGTCTAAGAAATACGAAATTAAACTAAATCGATATCAAACTCAAAGCATAGAAAAGTGAAACAAAACGAACTCCATTCAATTTGAAAATAATTTAAAACATTTCCGTTTATACTAATATCGCTTTGGAAATTAATAAATTGAAAATTAACTTTGAAACCTAAGATGTTTTTAAAGTTTTATACGTCTTTGTTAGAAACTTTTTAATTTCTTTTTCAAAATTCGTAACATCCACAGATATATTTTATTTTTGGCTACAGGGTGTAACAGCGACTACTCAATAATAATTTTAATCGGACATAAAAATAATCGGAACGTACGTAATATATACCGTATAAATCAGTACCTGGATGACCGAGCTTTGCTCGGTTTGAATTAAAAAATTTTATGCATTTAGTTTAATTAAAATTTTCGTATTTGTAAAAAATACTAAAAAAGGGCTCAAAATAATAGATTTTTCACAAAAGAAGGGAACTTGAAAAACAGGAAAAAAAGTCGGATGAGGACGGGACGCGAATGGAGGCATTACAATTCCACGACCGCTTGATATCCACTTGAGCTATTACAATCATTAAAGCAATATCAAAATTTACCTTCTTATATTGTAGCAGTTTTTCATTGCCTGAGAACACGGACAAAAAGACATTTTCTAAATATAAATCCTAGCTAGATCGATTTATTGCCCCCGAAACTCCCTGGTCACAAAATTTTACGAAAACCGTTGGAGTTAATTATAAATATATATAAGAATTGCTCGTTTAAAGGTAAAGGATAGATTAGCAAATAATAACAAATTTTATGTGTTCTTATGTTACAAAATTTATAGTTTATAATTTATAAGATAAATAAAAATAATTCTAATAGGAAAATCATAAAGATATTAAAATGCAAATATCAAAGTTCCTAAACTGCAATTGGAATATAATGCGTAACCTGGATGATTGCTCTCTTCTTAAATTCTGCCATCTATTGAGTATTTAACTAAATATTATTACATAAACTGAGGAAATTATGAACCGCACCATACACTTGATGGCGTTACTTTCTGCGGCCAAATGCCTTATTATAGAACTGTACCTCCCTGATTAGTCATACCTCACAACCTGTAACTATACGGATTATCTTCAGACTGAAACACAGCAGCTTACGAATGATTTACCATCAATAATAGATAAAACGATATTTTATGCCCAGGATTAAAAGGATTTATACAAGGATTCTACCACCTATTATTAGTCTGGTTTTGTTCTTGGTTTTCACAAAAACAAAGAAAGTGAAACAAATAAAAATTCTATATCGTGATTTGTATTTTATGTGATATAGTAAATCGATCCTTCCGTAAAAAAAATTACAGGGTAAAATTCAATGCACGTATAACAGAATTAATATTCTTTATATTTCATCTATACTGGGCTAAGGTTTTGAGTCCTTCTACCTGGCTACCCTACCGGCCTTCGAAGGGGTTTTTTTTAAAGAATTAGCGTAACAAACAAGAAAACAGTCCACCTAATGGTAAATGGTTGCTGTGGCCATATACATACATCTACATCTATCATTGATTATGAATCAAAATGCGGATGCGTTGTCACCCTTCACTACTGACATGGAACACCTCGTTGCCATTTATAAAGGAATCTCCGGTTCTTTACACCCACTATACGACCCATATCAGCAACCGGTAAGTAGCATTGTGAAATGAGCCAACATATTCGTGCTATAACCGTAATATAGCTGCAGCAAGTCTCTACCTCATATAAAAGGGTGACCCAAAAACTTAGCTAGTATTTTCTCTAGGAAATCCCTATTTTTGAACAACGAGTATATGTGAGTGTTTTCATTAAAAGACAGTAGCTCGTGGTGGCCCAGGTGCGGTCGCTTGTTTCTCACAGGATATAACACTACACTTCTATTAGAATCACTTTTAAGTATCTGGTGGTATGAAATTCGATATTAATGCTTCGTACACGTTTCGTGAATGCCATTTAAAGTCTATCGAATTATTCGTCCATCAAAAGAATGGTCCATTCTTTTGGATTTAGGTGGCATCGTAAAAGGTAGATCGCTGCAAAAATAGCTACCGGCGTAGACGGTCTAGGTATTTCAATATCAGTACTGCATCTAGTACGTCACTCACAGGTCGATTGACGATCGCAAAAGCAAGCATTACGATTATGGTGGTACGAGTATGGTGGTAAAAAAGTCGAAAAGACCCATATCCATAGTTGAAAAAGCATCAGTCTACTGCTTAGTATAGGCTTCTCCTTATAGGGTTATTTTTCAAAGAGTAGCCAAATTTTAAACTTAAGTTCAATTACATAAATAAAAACAAAATACATAATATATCGTTACTGCAGTTTTTTAAGAAAAAACGAGTAAAGTTTAGAAAAGTTAGTGAGTTCAGTAAAGTTTAAAAGCGAGTAAGACTTCCACGTTCATTTGAATCTATCCCAAATTGAATACGATTTATGAGCAACAACGTTTTTGCCTTCCGTTCAACCTTTACGAATATATGCGTGCGCAGTGAAATCAGTAAAAATATTGCATTACCACACGTTTTTGATTTAAAAGATAGAGAGGACATAATGTTTGCAATTTTTTTAATAATTTTTTTTTCACATTTGCCTATATTACTTATTCCAAACCTTCTTTCTTTCTGGCCGGTTATTGCAAAATAACCCTTTATAAAGCCTCATAGGGTGATACGTGCCAAGACGCCTATTCGCCATAGGTGGTTCTTGTTTATTTTTTATAAAGTAAGAGTGACAAACGAGCACAGCGTTCACCTGATGGTAAGGGCATGCTGTGGCCCATAAATATATACACCTATCGTCGATTAAAAATCTAAAGGCAGATGCGTTGCCACACCTGAGGACTAAGATGGAATGCCTCGTTTTTAGTAAAAATGGTCTCCGGTTCTCTCACCATAGAAAATTCATTCGTAATGAGTTGCAGGGTATACGGTTTGTTTCCCTCTCTTTTGCCTCCTACGACAAGACGATATTATCGGGTAGTGGATAGTATCCATTTGAACAACGTTGTTCCTAGTTACCAAGAAAGGAATCCTTCAAAATAAAAACTCAGTAGTAATATTCCTATTTTTAGTAGAATAAAATATGTTGTGTCAAGACGCTGTTGTCTATTTCCCGGTTTGTTTTCCTCAGTAGCCTTTTTCTTATACAAGACGATTTGTTGAAGTGGATATACTTACACTTTTACAGAAGAATTTACTGACATTACTTAGTTTTCGAACTTGCTTCTTTAAAATGTTCTCCAAATTCCGTCGTACAGGCCATCCGTCGTACAACTTTCAAACTACTTAACTTCGATAACAAGACTTATGTAGTTAAGTATAATATATAATACTGGAATTTGAACTCTATGTAAAGAAGAAGCAGCATAAGTGCCTCTTGCGATAATATCTAGAAAGTTGCATATATTGGGTTTCGAGTACAGTATTATATTACTATGGAATTTTGTTACCTAGACAGTATAATAAATCTGTAGAAAAGGCGAGTCTGTAATTCTAATACTTTCTGGAAAAAACGAGTACAAGTAGGTAGGAATTCTTTTCTGCCTAAAAGTGGGACTAAATAAAGGGCACTGAAGTAAATTTTGTGGTTTTTAGAATTTTTGTCCGTTTGTCCGTCTGTCTGTATGTCTGTGTATTCACGATTCACGATCACTTTGTTTGTAGGTATTTGTAGACCCGACGTAACTTATAAGCTAAGTAACTTATAGGCTAAAAAAATGTTTTATGAGGCGGTCACCGCACTGCATTGTTGTGAACCGGGGGTCAAAATTAAGGCACAAAATTATCAAAAAGACATTTTGACTGCGGTAGTGAAACCGCTTTCCACTACTCTTTTCGATAATAACCCTTGGATTTTTCAACAAGATTCAGCGCTGTCACGCAAAGACAAATCAACACAAAATTGGCTTAGGGAGAAGTTACCAGGCTTCATCACAACGGAGGAGTGGCCAATTTCAAGCCTGGACTTGAACACGCTATATAACGCTTTAGGAACAGAATTGGAGCTCAGGGACTGCCGAAAATCTCACCCCAACCTGGAGTCACTGAAGCACGCCTTGGTCAGAGAATCAAAATCGTTTCAAAAGGAGTTTTCTTCCACGTACAACCTCTCTGTGGAATAATTTACCACCGGCGATTTTTCCGGACCGATACGACCTGGGGACCTTCAAGAAAAGAGCTTACTCCTTTCTAAAGGGCCGGCAACGCACCTGCAATTCCCCTAGTGTTGCGGTTGATCATGGGCGGCGGTAGTCACTTAACATCAGGTGAGCCACATGCTCGTTTGCCCCCTCCTCTATAAAAAAAAAATAAAGGGGAATATCCATTGAACAAGTGCCGCGATAGATTACTGACCGCGCCGTCTTGGGACCGGTATTCAGAAACGAGGCGGGCATTTCGAATAATAATAATATCTTTAATATTGTGGACCCACATTTTGATAATTAACTAGCATTTAATTAAATTACTTTTATTTAATACATCATAATATTTGTTTTTATTCGTCTGAAAACTTATGAATACACAAGGTATAAATGAACTTTTAAAAATTGAAACTATTAAAAAACTGCTATTATTTTTATAGTTTAAATATAGAGAATTTTGTATATGTATTGATCAAAACTTAGAATTTATAGTCATGAATTAGTAGATTATTACGTGAAGTGGCTGTATTACATCAAATTTAACAGTGTTTGTTCACTATACCATGATATAGTTTGACCAAATCAATGAATAGAGATTGTTAGGTGATATTAACAACTAAATACGATATTTCATTTCTATATAATATTATTGTTACATCGTAAAATAATTTCATTACACACCGCTAGCAGCGCTGATTGCGTATATTTGACAGAAGCAATTTTTTAATAAATTTTACATAATTTTATGTCAAATTTATATATTATTTATAAAGATATTTGCTGCTTTATTTTGCGATTTTGAGTTTGTCATATATTAAGATGCCTTTGATATTTTCAGACATAACTATATTTTTTTTTGTGACAATGCCGGTTTCATAGCTCACATGAGTAAATAAACAGGCTCTCGCAAAAGAGTACTATAAATATCAAATAATGCAAATTTTATGCATAGTTCTATTTTTGTTTAACTATGAGTAGAACTTTATCAATAGAATCTTGAAAGTCATCTGTCGCCGGTAATCGAACCGATCTAAACGTAAAATTCGTAGTAGGTAGGTACGTAAGCGACACCAATTCGATCCGCGTCGACTACACTAATATTTTAATTACAATTTGAAGTTTCAGTTTACCACGTTCTCGTTGGTGAGGAAAAACGTTGCAAGGAAACCTACATATCTGAGGAGTAAAAAAATATTTCGAAAATTATTTTTGGCTATAGTGAAGTCGATTATCTCGCGTAGGAGTCAACTCAATCAAATCCTTTCTGTCCTAAAACTCGCGGCAGCATGTGCCTGGTAGTGAGATGTATCCAGGCTGCTACTTATTATTTACTTATAGATCTATCCACTGCTGATCATAGGCCCAATGTTTGTCAAATAGACCCGATGTTTGCAGTAGTAATCACGCTTGGAAAGCGACTTGGCTACAACAGCTTTTTATTACTTTGCGCTGTTATGAAGAAGATGCTGCCAACCGTCTCCTCTTTGAGTTTACCTCTGGACGAAATGAGGTAGTGGTTTCTTTTTCGTCAGATCTACATGGCTTATATATTTTTTGCCGTTAATCAATTTGATTCCCCCCACAGATTGCCGTATACGTTGGATATTGGCCGTAGTTGCCATATTGGACATGCGAGTTGGCAACTGCATACTTTTATTATTTTGAGTTATCGGGAATGATAATAGCTCACATCACATGCAGCTCTGCACTGATGCTATCTAACGTGCGTATTCTTTCACTCCTTTCAAAGTACCGCTTAAGTGGCTGGACTTAACCAACCGTTATCCGTCGTCTGACAACCTATTTAGTGTATCCGCAGGCACTATCCCTATGTCCGACGACGCTCAGTTGTAAACCCTTCATCTACCTTCTACAACCATCAGTAAATTATAAGTGCACTTCTATAGTGAGACGTAGACCTAAATCCACGACCTAGACATACTTATCTGTTTATTGTTGCCAATAAAACTATTACTCTGTGATATATAATTTAATTCCAGTTATCTACCTATTTCTACCTAAACGGCAACATCACATTTTAGGAAAAACTGTTGTACTGATCTTTTTTAAAATAGTATGAGAGTGGCAAACGGGCACACAGTCCAGCACACATAAGTGGTTGCTGTGGCTCATAGACATCTACATCTATCTTCGATAACGAATGAAAATTCAGATGGGTTGTCACCCGTGAGAACTAAAATGGAATGCCTCGTTTCCAGCAAAAAGTGTCTCCGGTTCTCTACATTCACCAAATGAGACACAACAGCGTTAAGCTGCTATACGACGCCGGTATTCTGTGAGAGCGTGGTACTTCCCCGGTCGAGCAGTAGCAGTAAGAAAGCTGCAGCAGTAAGAAAGCTGCAGCATGGCTCTACCACGTAAAAGATTGATGCCGTTGTATAAAAATGTATTTGTTAACTGCGTAGCGCATCAGCTTAATAATGGGTTGTAGCGTTGAGAGCCGCTAATTCAAATCCCGCACGGAAGCGGTATATGTTTGGCCTACAAGTAATTGTTCCGGGTCTGGATTTTTGTCCCCGTGAAAATAAACTGTCTCTGCGATAGATGGGAAAATCCCAGTAATAAATTTATTTATTAAAAAAAAAAGAAAGACGAACGAAAACGAGTAATAACAAGGAAGAGCCGTGGTTGCGTGGTAGCCATTGGTGTAAATTTTACAGTACGTGGGCAGCCCAGGTTCGATTCCCACCGAGGCCAATGAAATGTTTAATTACAATTTTTAACAATTCTTATTGATACACTCGGCGGCAAAGAAAAAAATTGTAAGAAGACACGCATGTCCGAGAAATTACATAAAATATATTTCGAAACGTTAAGTTTAAAATAAATTTTGAAGAGATCGGAAAACTACCAACATACAGCGCAACGAACCTTTCCTTCTCAAAAACCCTTTAAGAAATGAGAAGAAGCCTGTGATCAGCAGTGGGATGTATATAGGCTGTTACTTTATTTTTAAGTAATAACAGACCTTTGTGAAAAACACACAGTAATAAAATGTATGTCAAAGCAAGGGAAATGGATTTTTGAATAAACAACTTGTACGCATTTTATCGTATTTAATTTAACTTGCTTTTAACTTTTGACGTTTCAAGTGCATTGCAGCACTCATGGTCACTTGGATCTGAAGTATGTGACGTTCCGAGTTCGTAATCAATCCTAAAACTCCTTTTATTATTTAAAACAGTAAAACTCAGTTTGAAAACAAGCATCGGTGCTGGTACCTTTGCGGATTCATTTGAAATATATTTTAATATAACCTGCATGTCTGAAAATAATTGTTTCGAGCTCCTGTGAAGTTAGTCAGACTAATGGCATAAGTCTCTTAGAAATAATAAGAGGTCTGTACCAAACTGTGAGAGTATAACATAGTATATATACTGTAACTTTAACATTTTAACTTCCATGAAAAGGGTTTATATTTATTCAGGATATTCCCTGATTAAATAAAAATGCTACCGCATAATTAAAATTTAAAAAAATACGTTCAACATTTTACATTTACACACCGTTTTCATTTTGTTCTGTATTATAAAGTAAATATATTTAATTTAAAACATTTCAGTTCTAAAAGAGGTTCCATTTCAGACAAAGAAAAGGGTTTTTGAAAACGCTTTTCAGCATTTTTACAAGGGCACTAACTTCAAGCGACCTTTGAATGGTTCAAATATTGGAAAAGGATTTAGATATGAATACGAAATGGAAAAACTATTCAGCGCGAGAGGTCGAGTTACCATTTACTTATCGTATCTTCCACAACGATCTAGTTATTTGAAATAGTGTACGGACTATTATTATTACATGTTGGTATGGGCCTATAGGTTCCGTATACCTATATGTGGCAATTATAATATTAAAATTGTGTCAGCTGTGTTTCTTGCAAGGCATGTCGTAATGGAAACTAACTGGATATTGCGTTTGTGGTCATGTAGGCAAAACGGTAGCCATCTTTTACTTCTTAAGTAGCTTTCTGCCATTTAGACTCTGACAACCGCCTTGGGTATTACCGCTTTACGCTATGTCCTAAGTGGTAATAGCTTGAAATATCCCAAATAATACACCAAACGCGCTGCTGCATCACAGGTCCGTTAGAGCGTGTTATGGCTGCAATACGTATGTGTCAGACCAAGGAAAGACTACGATTGTACAGAATATGTGATATATAAGATAATATTGCCTAGTTCTGCTGGAAAACAGCAGTGTCTTCCTTGAAGTAGCCACTTTCTGTCATGTGGACTTTAAGTTTGCTTGTGCTTTGAAAACTTATATCTTTACCCATTCTAATGGAAAAACTACGATATGTCAAATTGTAGGCAAACTAAACCCTTCAAAAGTTTCTCAATAGGTACTTTTACTAACTTCTTATAAAGATTTATTTCCTTTCGAGATGAGTATCGTTATAACTGGTGTATGGAAGTGTATATATCGTGTGATGGTGGCGTGTTGGCGTCAATAATCACATAATTTTCTAAAAGATGGTTATGGAAAATGCCGGCTTTCGAATATGGAAATTCCCAGAAAAAAGTATTCATCACTTTCGTCGTCATCATTACAAACCATGGAAATAATCTGCAGAACACATGACTGCTTTATTACATTGCCTCAAACGAGCACACGGTAAACCTGATTGTTAGTGGATGATGTAGCTCATAGGTATATATATCCATTTGTCGATTAAGAATCAAAAAGTAGATGCATTGTGACATCTAAGAACTAAGATGGAATGCATCGTTTTCAGTAAAATGGGCCCCAGTTCTCTACACTCACCATACGAAACACGAAAGCATTAAGCTGCTATTTTACGATGGTATTCTGTGAAAGCGTGGTCCATATCAGTTCAAGCTGATGGATTCTCACAACTAAATCCAGAATATGACGCTATGACGTAAAAATAGCACAGTTGCCACGCTGGGCAGGTGGGTTGATGACCACAGTTTTTTTATTGTTTTGGGTTCTTATCGGGAAGTATTCTGCTGCCCATGTTTCGGTTTCTCTCTTTCGCCTCTTACGACGCCAATGGGATGATTAGCGGGCTCTTTTGTTCCGATACTATAAGGTAAAAAAGGCATAGAAAATGTCAAAAATTATTCACACCAGCGATAGGCAAATGTCCAAGGTGCACATGTCTGTACTTTGGAACTGTAGCCCTCTCAATTTGTAGTGGAATATATTAAGAGTTATTAATTTTAGTCTTTTGCTTGTGTTAAAATCGTTTTTGAGTGGTTATGTGCTACATAAACTAGGTTTATTCTTAATTGAGATATCTTTATTTCGTATAATTACTAAATAAAAATACATCAATTATGGAATAGAAAATGACAGCATAGGATATTCGCAATGTCAATTTTTAATTTTGTTATACATCAATTTTAATGCAAAATCGCTGTTTGACTTAGCCACTACTATTATTATTACTAGTAGAGTAAATTTGTTAGTAACGTCTACTACATCATTTCCATATCTGCCCCGTCCGTAAAAGTTATTGGGTAAAAAAACCGCAGAGCAGCTCCAATGTGTGTTAGCCGATTTCACATTATACTCTTAACGTTACTTTTAATTTCTAAGATATGCATAAATAAATCTCACCTAAGTATTTAATAATCTGCCCTTACATCAAAACAGCCTTTAATAATTGAATTCTGTTATCCCAAATAGGCATTAAGAACTAACTAACCATATTTTATAGCTACAAATTCAAAGGTTATTCAAAGGTTGGTCCACGTAGTTTCAACAGTTGTACTAAGCTTTATTAAATTATTGTTCTCTGAATATCAGCTTAGTTAACTTTAAATATTAAATTGGAATACACCAAAAGCAATTCCTTTTGAAGATAACAACTCGATACTAGAGTTATTAAACAAAGCTATTTTGTTACTAAAGTACGTAAGTTAATGAGAGCTCTCTCTACGAGTTATTGATATTATTGAAAATCTACTTAAAAAGCTGTTGATTGTTTATTTTGTGTTTACTTACAACATAAATAGAATATATGTGGTACGTATAAGGATTAACATGTGGTCCTATGGATTAGTTTAAGAATTTAAAAAAAATATACACAGTTAAGAAGAAATGAACAAAAATTAATTAACATTTTGAACATATAAAATTATTTAAATATTTATTTTATTATTATTAACTATTATATAGTAATAATAAAATAAATATTTAAATAAAAATAATCATTATTGTAGTGTGTACGATAATGGAGTAAATAATTTACAAATTTGCAATCCAGTGTAGTATTTTAAATGGAATTGGAACTCAGAATAATAATAATAATAAATAATAATAAATAGGTGCCAAACTTTCCACGGCTGGACGAACTACTGGACAAAGTAGTGCTATCCCAGCCTGGAGAACAAGAATTGAAGAACGTATCGCAAAGGCTAGGGCCCTCATCGGCAGACTGATATGCTTCAAGTCAGGCAATACCAGGCCAAGAATTGTGCGCACCGTCAGGATGGCGTTTGCTGGGACAAATGTTAGTTTGTCCCAGCCGGATATAATGCAAAAACTGACGGAGCGCATAGACGACCTGAAGCAGAGAATCGCTGCTTGGGGAAAGCGAATTCGGCGATATACCGAGAGGTCGACACGGTTCAACCAGAATCGTCTCTTCCAGAGTGATCAGAAGAGGCTCTATAAATCATTGGAGCGACCAATGGTAAGTGGAACGGGCCCAGTACCAAATCAGGCCGACACGGTCGCATTCTGGCGCGGCCTGTGGTCAGAGCCCGTAAACCACAACGAGGGCCCTTGGACGGAAGTTGTGGCGAGTCAGTGTGCGGGTATTACGCCCATGGACCCCGTCACCATAACGCCGGATGACGTAGCTGAGGCGGTCCGTAGGGCCCCGAACTGGAAAAGTCCGGGACTCGACGGGCTGCATCACTACTGGCTAAGGGGTTTGTGGTGTGTTACACTGTGCTCGCCCGACAGTTCCAAGAGGCTATCAACCAGAAGTCGCTCCCGAGCCTCTTCACTACTGGGATCACTCATTTGGTTCCTAAAGACCAGGTTACCACAGACCCGAGCAAATACCGCCCCATCACGTGTCTGCCGACCATACACAAGACACTAACATCCATTCCTCATTGACGCGGTCATTGGCAAAGTGGTGAAACGCAACCGTCGGAACTTCTCCGCCGCCTGGATAGACTACAGAAAGGCATTCGACTCGGTGCCCCATACATGGCTAAAGAGAGTCCTCGGACTGTACAAGATATAGACTGTACAGTTAGAGACTTCCTCGAGCAGTGTATGGGGCAGTGGAGTACAATACTTTGTCATCTGGGCGAGCGGATGATGGCTGCGGAGAACCACAAAAGGATAGGAAGGGGTATCTTCCAGGGCGATTGTCTGAGTCCAATATGGTTCTGCCTCTCTCTGAACCCTCTCAGTACCTTACTGGAGGGCTCCGGGAGGGGATTTCAGCTACGGAAAGGAGGGACAAAAGTGACCAATCTTTTCTATATGGATGACCTCAAGTTATTCGCCTCCAGTCGCTCCCATCTTATGGAATTGCTAAACATCACTTGTGAATTTAGCAATTCTATTGGAATGGAGCTGGGGACGGATAAGTGTGCGGTACTCCATGTTGAGAGGGGTAGGGTTACTAACTCTGAGGGCATAGACTTATCTATGCCCGTCAACTTAAGGACCCTTTCCGAGGCTGAAACATACCGATACCTGGGTATGTCACAGAACATCGGTATCGATGAGGCTGGTATGAAACAGTCAGTTTGCGACGTGTTTTATGCACGCTTGACCAAAGTGCTTAACAGCCTTTTGTCCGGTGTGAATCAGACACAAGCATATAACGGCTGGGTCATGCCTGTCCTCATGTATACCTTTGGCATACTCAGGTGGACTCAGACTGAACTTAACGCCCTGGATAGAAAAGTCCGCACTACCATGACGTCCCACAGGATGCATCATCCGAGATCGTCAGTAATGAGGCTGTACTTGCCGCGAAAGCATGGTGGGCTTGGTTTCTTGAGCGCGCTCACCATGCATAATCGCGAAGTGTGCAGCCTCCGTAATTACTTCCTGGCGAGATCGGATGATCCATTCTATAATGACGTCATTTCTTGTGATAAAGGACTTACCCCTCTATCCTTAGCCAACGAGCAATGGCAAGACCCGGCAGTGCAGACAATTTCCGACCGGGAGACCGTATGGAAGGAGAAGGAGCTCCACGGGAGGTTCTACAAGTCTCTACATGGGCCTTTCGTAGACACAGTAACCTCCCTCCACTGGCTACGCTTTGGTGATCTCTTCGGGGAAACCGAGGGTTTTGTCTGTGCAATACAGGATCAGGTTATTAAGACCAACAACTATCGGAGATACATCCTAAAGGATGGCACCATCGACATCTGTCGAGCTTGTCGCCATCCCGGTGAGTCACTTAGGCATGTCATCTCCGGTTGTTCGGCGCTTTCTAACTCTGAGTACTTGCACAGGCACAACCTAGTAGCCAGAATTCTACACCAGGAGCTCGCTCTGAAATACGGTCTCGTGGATCGGAAATTGCCGTATTACAAGTACTTGCCGGAAGCCGTGCTCGAAAACGATCACGCCAGGCTCTATTGGGACCGGGCCATCATCACAGACAGGACTATTCTTGCGAATAAGCCTGATATTGTGCTGATGGACCGGGCACAGTCAAGGATATTTTTGGTCGACATTACCATTCCGTGTGACGAAAACCTCGTGAAAGCCGAAACAGATAAGCAAACAAAATATCTGGACCTGGCTCACGAGGTGACCGACATGTGGGGTGGTCTGCCGACCGAAATTATTCCTGTAGTCGTCTCTGCAAACGGGCTAATCCCAGTCAGCCTCTCGGGTCATCTGAGGCGGCTGGGTCTACGTGGCGGACCGCTCCAGGCTCAAATGCAGAAGGCGGTGCTCCTCGATACCGCCCGCATCGTCCGCCGGTTTCTTTCCCTTTCCCCCTATCCCTCGGCCGTGTGGTCTCCCCTGCCGGGGGCCTCCATTTGGTTGGGCTTTTATTTATATATTTATTTTTATATTTAGTTTATGTTATTGATATTTATGTATATTTATCTTTTCATTTCCATTTATAATTATATATTTATAGAACCCAACCAGATGAGAAAACTATATTGATTGCCCACATAATAATAATATTCAAGATCCGAGGGAGGACGAGGTATAATAGATGTCCTCAACTTGCACAATAAACAAATCAAATCACTTCGTCAATATTTCCACCAACGCTCAGAACACTCACTTCTCCACGAAATAGTAACCTTAGCCGACAAACGCCTCACACCACTTAACCTCGCGGACCGAAACACACAACGCAGTGAACGGATCACTGACGTAAAAGAGAAGATGGCCTCATGGCAACAGAAGTCCCTACACGGAAGGCACTACCACGACCTGCAGCTGTCACATGTCGACAAAAAAGCGTCGAACGCCTGGCTGAGGCGCGGTGAACTCTTCCTAGAGACGGAGGCATTCATGTTAGCGATCCAGGACCAGGTTATCGATACCCAAAACTTCCAGAGACACATAATACGTGCACCTAACCTCCCCACTGATACTTGCAGACATTGCCACTCTAGCCCCGAAAACATACAACACATAGCATCCGCCTGTAGAGCCCTTGCACAAACCGACTATAAGCATCGGCATGACCAGGTTGCCTCCATAATATACCAATATCTTGCCCTTAAATTTAAATTCATACAAAAAATGACACCATATTACAAATATAATCCGGACGTCATATTAGAAAACAATAATCATAGAATCTACTGGGACAGGACCATTATCACGGATAAAACTATTCACTTCAATAGGCCCGATATCACAGTGTATGACGAAAATAACAAAACTACTTACCTTATTGACATTGCCATACCAAACACCCATAACATTCAATCCACCATAGCTGAAAAACTTACAAAATATCAAGATTTAGCTATAGAACTCAAGCGTCAATGGAGAGCAGAAACCATCCATATAGTCCCAATAGTTATCTCATCTACAGGAGTTATACCTAAGAGCCTACAACGCAGTTTGGATATTTTGCAAGTACCCCAACACACACTTCACACCCTGCAGAAAGCCGTCATTCTCAACACCTGCCGACTCACACGCAAATTCCTCACCACGTCATCCGTCACCTCTGCTTACACCATCACCTAGCACCTGCTCACGCTTGGCTTCGGTCCGTGTGATTAGGTTTTAAGTTACCTCTTTAATAGGGAGAATATAGATATGTACAAAATATAATAATAATAATAATAATAATAATAATGAATAATAAGAATGAGGTAATTATAATTCCGCTTATACTCTCAACTACGGATATTATACCAAAACAGCTAAGTAGCAACCTTGACAATTTGGGCTTAGCAAGAGCTGTGCTCGATAAAATTCAAAAGACTGTCATCTTGAGGACAACTGCCATTGTGAGGAGACATTTATCCTTGTAACCAAATAATTTCCTTAACATCTTGCCGTTAAGGCCGATTTGGGGATATCACCCCATAAAGAGGAGTAACCGATTAATAATAATAATAATAATAATAATAATAATAATAATAAATTTTGTGTAATGATTGTGGAAACGCGCAGTACGCCTCTCGAAAATCGACCGCGACTTCCCCGCATAGCCCTAAGCAAGCGGAATCGGGCTGTCGTGAGGGCTCTGAACCCAATGCTGGTTACCTATTTGGAAGCCAGCCGGGACCTTTGCGAGACGGACTCAATTCTTTTTGGCGCCGCGCTGGCAGTCTGCCGTATCATAGGCGCCAAGGTTTCCACGGCTGGACGCGCTACTGGCCATAGTAGCGCTATCCCAGCATGGAGAAGAAGAATTGAGGAACGTATCGCAAGGGCTAGAGCTCTCATCGGCAGACTGATATGCTTCAGATCAGGCAACAACAGGCCAAGAATTGTGCGCACCGTCAGGATGGCGTTTGCTGGGACAAATGTCAGTTTGTCCCAGCCGGATATAACGCAAAAACTGACGGAGCGCATAGATGATCTGAAGCAGAGAATCGCTGCTTGGGGAAAGCGGATTCGGCGATATACCGAGAGGTCGACACGGTTCAACCAGAATCGTCTCTTCCAGAGTGATCAGAAGAGGCTCTATGAATCATTGGAGCGACCAATGGTAAGTGGAACGGGTCCAGCACCGAATCAGGCCGACACTGTAGCATTCTGGCGCGGCCTGTGGTCAGAGCCCGTAAACCACAGCGAGGGCCCTTGGACGGAAGTTGTGGTGAGTCAGTGTGCGGGTATTACGCCCATGGACCCCGTCATCATAACGCCGGATGACGTAGCTGAGGCGGTCCGTAGGGCCCCGAACTGGAAAAGTCCGGGGCTTGACGGGCTGCATCACTACTGGCTGAAGGGGTTCATGGTGTGTCACTCTGTGCTCGCCCGACAGTTTCAAGAGGCTCTCAACCAGAAGTCGCTCCCAAGCCTCTTCACTACTGGGATCACTCATTTGGTTCCTAAAGACCAGGGTACCACAGACCCGAGCAAATACCGCCCCATCACTTGTCTACCGACCATATACAAGACACTAACATCCATTTTGAGCGCGAGAATCACTTGTCACCTGGACTCAAATCAGGTGATGTCGCGCGCTCAAAATGGATGTCGGGGCGGTGGTCGTGGAACCAAGGAACCACTCCTCATTGACGCGGTCATTGGCAAAGTGGTGAAACGCAACCGTCGGAACTTCTCCGCCGCCTGGATAGACTACAGAAAGGCATTCGACTCGGTGCCCCATACATGGCTGAAGAGAGTCCTCGAGCTGTACAAGATAGACTGTACAGTTAGAGACTTCCTCGAGCAGTGTATGGGGCAGTGGAGTACGATCCTTTGTCATCTGGGTGAGCGGATGATGGCTGCGGAGAACCACATAAGGATAAGAAGGGGTATCTTCCAGGGCGATTGTCTAAGTCCAATCTGGTTCTGCCTCTCTCTGAACCCTCTCAGTACCTTACTGGAGGGCTCCGGGAGGGGATTTCAGCTACGGAAAGGAGGGACAAAAGTGACCCACCTTTTCTATATGGATGACCTCAAGTTATTCGCCTCCAGTCGCTCCCATCTTATGGAATTGCTAAACATCACTTGTGAATTTAGCAATTCCATTGGAATGGAGCTTGGGACGGATAAGTGTGCGGTCCTCCATGTTGAAAGGGGAAGGGTTGCTAACTCTGAGGGCGCAGACTTATCTATGCCCGTCAACTTAAGGACCCTTTCCGAGGCTGAAACATACCGATACCTGGGTATGTCACAAAACATCGGTATCGATGAGACTGGTATGAAACAGTCAGTTTGCGACGTGTTTTATGCACGCTTGACCAAAGTGCTTAACAGCCTTTTGTCCGGTGTGAATAAGGCACACGCATATAACGGCTGGGTCATGCCTGTCCTCATGTATACCTTTGGCATACTCAGGTGGACTCAGACTGAACTTAACGCCCTGGATAGAAAAGTCCGCACTACCATGACGTCCCATAGGATGCATCATCCGAGATCGTCGGTAATGAGGCTGTACTTGCCGCGGAAGCATGGTGGTCGTGGCTTCTTGAGCGCGCTCACCATGCACAATCGCGAAGTGTGCAGCCTCCGTGATTACTTCCTGGCGAGATCGGATGATCCATTCTATAAGGACGTCATTTCTTGTGATAAAGGACTTACCCCTCTATCCTTAGCCAACGAGCAATGGCAAGACCCGGCAATGCAGAGCATTTCCGACCGGGAGACCGTATGGAAGGAGAAGGAGCTCCACGGGAGGTTCTACAAGGCTCTACATGAGCCTTTCGTAGACACAGTAGCCTCCCTCCACTGGCTACGCTTTGGTGATCTCTTCGGGGAAACCGAGGGTTTTGTCTGTGCAATACAGGATCGGGTTATTAAGACCAACAACTATCGGAGATACATCCTAAAGGATGGCACCGTCGACATCTGTCGAGCTTGTCGCCATCCCGGTGAGTCACTTAGGCATGTTATCTCCGGTTGTTCGGCGCTTTCTAACTCTGAGTACTTGCACAGGCACAACCTAGTAGCCAGAATTCTACACCAGGAGCTCGCTCTGAAATACGGTCTCGTGGATCGGAAATTGCCGTATTACAAGTACTTGCCGGAAGCCGTGCTCGAAAATGATCGCGCCAGGCTCTATTGGGACCGGGCCATCATCACAGACAGGACTATTCTTGCGAATAAGCCTGATATTTTGCTGATGGACCGGGCACAGTCAAGGATATTTTTGGTCGACATTACCATTCCGTATGACGAGAACCTCGTGAAAGCCGAAACAGACAAGCAAACAAAATATCTGGATCTGGCTCACGAGGTGACCGACATGTGGGGTGGTCTGCCGACCGAAATTATTCCTGTAGTCGTCTCTGCAAACGGGCTAATCCCAGTCAGCCTCTCGGGTCATCTGAGGCGGCTGGGACTACGTGGCGGACCGCTTCAGGTTCAAATGCAGAAGGCGGTGCTCCTCGATACCGCCCGCATCGTCCGCCGGTTTCTTTCCCTTTCCCCCTAACCCTCGGCCGTTTGGTCTCCCCTGCCGAGGGCCTCCATCTGGTTGGGCTTTTATTTATTTATGTACTTTTATATTTATTTTATGTTATTGATATTTATGTATATTTATCTTTTCATTTTCATTTATAATTATATATTTATAGCACCCAACCAGATGAGAAAACTATATAGATACCCCACAATAATAATAATAATTGACGCGGTCATTGGCAAAGTGGTGAAACGCAACCGTCAGAACTTCTCCGCCGCCTGGATAGACTACAGAAAGGCATTTGACTCGGTGCCCCATACATGGCTAAAGAGGATCCTCGAGCTGTACAAGATTGACCGTACAGTTCGAGACTTCCTCGAGCGGTGTATGGGGCAGTGGAGTACGATCCTCTGTCATCTAGGCCAGCGGATGACGGATGCGGAAAGCCGCATAAGGATAAGAAGGGGTATATTCCAGGGCGACTGTCTGAGTCCAATCTGGTTCTGCCTCTCTTTGAACCCTCTCAGTACTTTACTGGAGGGTTCCAGGAGGGGATTTCAGCTTCGGAAAGGAGGTACAAAAGTGACCCACCTCTTCTATATGGATGACCTCAAATTATTCGCCTCCAGTCGCTCCCATCTTATGGAATTGCTAAACATCACTTGTGAATTTAGCAATTCTATTGGAATGGAGCTGGGGACGGATAAGTGTGCGGTCCTCCATGTTGAGAGGGGTAGGGTTGCTAACTCTGAGGGCATAGACTTATCTATGCCCGTGAACTTAAGGACCCTTTCCGAGGCTGAAACATACCGATATCTGGGTATGTCACAGAACATGGGTATCGATGAGGCTGGTATGAAACAGTCAGTTTGCGACACGTTTTATGCACGCTTGACCAAAGTGCTTAACAGCCTTTTGTCCAGTGTGAATAAGGCACACGCATATAACGGCTGGGTCATGCCTGTCCTCATGTATACCTTTGGCATACTCAGGTGGACTCAGACCGAACTTAACGCCCCGGATAGAAAAGTCCGCACTACCATGACGTCCCATAGGATGCATCATCCGAGATCGTCGGTAGTGAGGCTGTACTTGCCGCGAAAGCATGGTGGGCGTGGCTTCCTGAGCGCGCTCACCATGCATAATCGCGAAGTGTGCAGCCTCCGTAATTACTTCCTGGTGAGATCGGATGATCCATTCTATAATGACGTCATTTCTAGTGATAAAGGACTTACCCCTCTATCCTTAGCCAACGAGCAATGGCAGGACCCGGCAGTGCTAAGCATTTCCGACCGGGAGACCGTATGGAAGGAGAAGGAGCTCCACGGGAGGTACTACAGGGTTCTACATGAGCCCTTCGTAGATACAGTTGCCTCCCTCAACTGGCTACGTTTCGGTGACCTCTTCGGGGAAACCGAGGGTTTTGTCTGTGCAATACAGGATCAGGTTATTAAGACCAACAACTATCGGAGATACATCCTAAAGGATGGCACCGTCGACGTCTGTCGAGCTTGTCGCCATCCCGGTGAGTCACTTAGGCATGTCATCTCCGGTTGTTCGGCGCTTTCTAGCTCTGAGTACTTGCACAGGCACAACCTAGTAGCCAGAATTCTACACCAGGAGCTCGCTCTGAAATACGGTCTCGTGGGCCGGAAAGTGCCGTATTACAAGTACTTGCCGGAAACCGTGCTCGAAAATGACCGCGCCAGGCTCTACTGGGACCGGGCCATCATCACAGACAGGACTATTCTTGCGAATAAGCCTGATATTGTGCTGATGGACCGGGCACAGTCAAGGATATTTTTGTTCGACATTACCATTCCATATGACGAGAACCTCGTGAAAGCCGAAACAGATAAACGAACAAAATATCTGGACCTGGCTCACGAGGTGACCGATATGTGGGGTGGTCTGCCGGCCGAAATTATTCCTGTAGTCGTCTCTGCGAATGGGCTAATCCCAGTCAGCCTCTCGGGTCATCTGAGGCGACTGGGACTCCGTGACGGACCGCTCCAGGCTCAAATGCAGAAGGCGGTGCTCCTCGATACCGCCCGCATCGTCCGCCGGTTTCTTTCCCTTTCCTCCCAACCCTCGGCCGTTTGGTCTCCCCTGCCGAGGGCTTCCATCTGGTTGGGCTTTTATTTATTTACGTATTTTTGTATTTATTTTATGTTATTAATATTTATGTATATTTCGTTTATTAATATTTATGTACGTTTCATTTTAATTTATAATTATATATTTATATAACCCAACCAGATGAGAAAACTGTATAGATACCCCAAATAATAATAATAATAATAATAAATATTTATTTCGTTTCCAATTATACATGTTTACATACAGGAATAAATATGATTACAATTAAATAAAGTAACAATAAGTCTAACAAAAATAACATACTATGATAAAATTAAAACTATGTGTAGCTAAATAATATAGAATATACAAAAGAAAGATAAAAAAAGTCAAATTTATAATATTATATTAGCTACCTGCCTGAACTAGGTTGAGTACCTGTGTTTCAGACATCACTTACACATAGGGTTTAATAATGTAGGACACTAGATATTTAAATAATTAAACTATATTATATAATAAATAAAATAACAAAATAACAATCAATTGTTACCTACAATTAATACAAACTATTTTAGAATTTCTAACAACTTCTCTGTGTCTTCGTAATTTAATTTATTTAGAAATTCCCTTACACTTATATTACAGTTCTTATAACTTAGACTATATACGTTTAGTGACTTGTTAAGCTTGTTATATAGAAAGGGTCCTAAAATATGTAAAATTTGTTCACAAATGCGTGTTTGGTTTGAGGGTTTACACAAACTAAGTCCATTCTTCTCCTGTCTATGGATTTTAAGTTAAATGGAAGTTCGGTGTGCTTTTTTAATATGATGTTCAGGATAAACACCTGACGGACAGTTAGTACATTACATGCCAAGTAAAGTTGATGTGTAGGACACATGAATGGACGGAAAGTGGCTACCTTTAAAACTGCTCTCTGAGCACGTTCTAATGGGAGCAATATTGTTTTGGAAGCTCCACCCCAGGAAGTAATGCCATAAGTGAGTATGGATTGACACAAAGCTAAATAGACCTGTCTTATCAATTTGAAGTCAGCGATGTTACGAAGATATTTAAAAATATATATTAATTTACGAACTCTAGCACAAAGGAAATCGAATTGCTTGCGGAAATTTAAATTTGTGTCAAGCGTGATACCTAGATATTTTATATTGTCTGTTTTGTTAATGCGGAACATGCACATGCAGTGTCATTATACGAGTTAAAATTATGAGCGTAAATATTTAGGTGAGTAGGTATGTTATTATTTCTCATTAAAAATAACATATATTGTGTTTTATCAGCGTTTAAACATAGGAGATTATTAAGAAGCCAATTAGATACTATGTTAAAACCTTGCTGAGCGTATTTATAAACCTCATCTCGTGATTTAGCTGAGAATAACAGAGCTGTGTCATCTGCATACGACATAATGACACCATTTTGAAGTTGAAGATTGCATAAATCATTTATATAAATTAGGAACAATGTTGGCCCCAGGATACTGCCCTGTGGGATTCCATAAGAGCTGTTTTTTAATTCAGTACTTGTATACTCACCGATTTTTACACATTGAAAGCGATCACTGAGGTAATCAGAAAAAATTTGTAGTTGAGTTCCCCTTATGCCAAGTGTTTCAAGCTTTTGCAATAGTATAGGGCAAGAAATAGTATCAAATGCTTTGGAAAGGTCCAAAAAGATCCCAATTGTGTGCATACCGTTGTCTAGATTACTTGTGACGTAATCTGTCAATTGGTGCAAGGCATCATTGCATGATCTCTTAGGCCTAAAACCAAATTGTCTATCTGATAGCAAGTTGTTAGTTTCCAGGTATTTTATTAATCTGGTATTTATGATCTTTTCTAAAATTTTAGATAAGCCAGATAAGACTGAAATCGGCCTATAGTTACTAACTAAGTTTTTATCACCAGCTTTGTAAATAGGAGAAACCACTGCTTTTTTAAGCACTTTCGGGAAAATACCATTTGCTAGGCATAATTGAAAGATATGTGTTAACGGGGCGGCCAGTAAATGTTTAAATCTTTTGAGTATGCGATTAGGTATATTGTCCTATCCAACTGCACAATCTTCTTTTAAGCCAGATTATATATATATTATACTTAAAATCTCATCAATATCGGTATTTAACAATACAAAAGAATTTAACTTAGAAAAGGGTGTGGGCATAAAAATTGAATTACGAGTGTTGCTTAATTTTAAAGTTGTCTCTGCTATTTTTTTGCAAACGTTAATAAAATAATTACTTACTTTATTAGTTGCTTCGTTTGGGCTTTTGTCTAATGACAGTAGATCAAGTGGGGGTCCAAGATTTTTTGAACTGAAGGTATTATTTTTAATGAACTTCACAAAGGCCGGTAAAAACAGTAAACTTGTATTTACTTTGTAAATACAAGTTTACTGTTTTTACCGGCCTTTTGTAAAACATTTTTATCATATTGTATTTTGAGGTTTTTTAATAGTTTATTGCAAAAATTCCTATATCTTTTATAAGTAGCAGAAAGTATTAAATTATCAGGAGAAAGTTTAGATTTTAAATGAAGTTTGTCTCTATTTCTTATACAGCGGACGAGACCAGGTGTTATCCAAGGTTTAATATTATAATACTTACGTGACAGTTTTATTGTTGATGTATTATTCATTATTGCGTATTGTAAGGAGTTTATAAAGTAACTCAAGGACGTATTTGCATCGTCAGAGCAATAAACAAAGTCAAAATTAATGCTGCGAATGTCATTTTCAAGGTTCGTCATATGAACTTTAGTGTAGTTGCGTATGCAGTTTTTCCTAGGTAAGGCTAATTGTAATATTAGTAAAATTGCTTGATGATCAGTAAGCGAGAAATTAGTAACTAACGTTAAAGAAGGGTTATTTGATTTAATCACAAAATGGTCTAAACAAGAGCCGTTTTGATGTGTAGGGTGGTAATGTGTTGGTAATAGCCCATGAAATGAGCAAATATTTAGGTAGTTATGTGCATGGTTATCTATTTTCCCAGGGGTAATGTTAATATTTATGTCACCGGTTAGGATTATATTTTTATATGAGCTAAATTTGCTTAAGGTAATATCAAGGGACTCTAGAAATCTATCAATATTTTGTGAAGGAGGTCTGTAAACTGCGATAACAATCGTCTCGGAATTAATTCGAATGATTAAGCAATTACTATCCTGGAATATAGGTTCTGTGACAGTTACTTTTAAATTATTTTTAACATAGATTACTAAACCGTCATTTTGATTAATGTTTTTCTCGGTTTTGTGTAAAGAATAGCCATTTAGAATCGGTAGGTGGGATGGGAGGTTTGACAGCCAACATTCTGTAAGGATAATAATATCACATTTTATATCCAGTCTATGCAACAAAACTTCAAACCCGGTTATATTCCGATTTATGCTTCTAATATTTTGTGTAAGTAAGATTAACTTATTTTCAGGACGTGGAAGGAAGTGTTTACAGTCATCAACATTACATGTTTTGGCGTCAGACACAGAAAAGTTGTCTAGGTCATTGAGTAATTGATTCGCCATACTTATGCTTAAAGATAAACTAAAGCTAATGTTTAAGAGCTAAGTAAATAATATGATACGCGGCGCTCTTAGGCGCCCTCATAATCTATGGAGTTGATGTATTTGTCCTCTGCGAATTTACGTGCTGGACAGCTTTCCTCACCAGTTTTGTGGTCGCATTTTCTTTTAAAACGTTTACACGTCGCGCAAACGGGGGCATGCGCTTTGTTATTACATTCCTTAAAGGGATGCCCGAGCTCTCCGCAGTAGTTACATGTAGGGCTACTTTCCCGACAAAATTTGGCTGGATGGCCAAACTGCTGGCAGTTGAAGCATCTTGTTACTATTGTAAAGTCTCTGACTGGGCATGAGGTCCAATTAATATAAATTCGTCCTTGATTGATAAGGGCCTTCCTGATGCTAGGTGACACTTCGACAATGCAATTACAGGTAGGAAGGTTTTTCTTACCTGATTTATGGCTCAGTTTGACTGTTGCCAGGAAGGACTCACGCGTGGCATTGGGAAATTTATCGGCAATATTTTGTTCGAAAATGCACTCGAACACTTCCTTATCCGTGAGGGCTACAGGGACACCAACAATTGCAAGCCTTGAACGTCGTTTAGTCGGTTCTTCCATAGTAAGGCCAGAAGATACAAGCTTCTCGGAGTTCTTTAATTTGTCGATATCTCCTTTTGTCTCAGCGCTAATTATAACTCCCCCATTTTTGACCTTCCTCATGCCTCGGACAGAATATTTTATATATATATATATATATATATATATATATATATATATATATATATATATATATATATATATATATATATGTATATATATATATATATATATATATATATATATATATATATATATATATATTAGATCTGATTAAAGTTTGTAGTGTTGTCTTTGTACAGCGGCAGAGCCACGCGGCAGCTTTCCTGTTGCACGTATGGGCCGGCTCAAACCGGGATTACCACAACCTTACAGAATACTGGTGTGTAGTGGAAGCTCAGCTTCGCGTTTCGTCTGGTGAGTGTAGGTCGCCGGAAGCCCAATTCTCTCCTCCTTGCATGGTAGCGGAATTAAGTGAAAATCTACCTCAGGAGGGTACCAGCACCCCTGGAGAATCCCTCGCTGAGCATCCACGACCAAGTTACTCCACTCCGGGGCGTGGGTGCTCAGGCTGCCCTGCGTAATCGGGGGGAGGGGGATTCCGCTCAAGACAACAGCTGCTCGGGGCCAGCTGAGCAACAAGACCAAGGCAACCATAATATATATATATATATATATATATATATATATATATATATATATATATATATATACTCACCACTCACTCACCATACGAAATATAACAGCCTCATGCTGTTATTTTATGTTGACACGCTGTGCAAGTATGTTCGTACAGTAGCTTTGATACGCTGCAATTTTCAGCGTATAACGCATAAATCTATAGATAAGTCCGTCATATTTGTATCCACGACGGACGAGTTGCATATAATGCTATCCATGAATTTCTGCAGTATTTGGAGACTTCATTCTAACCTAAACACTGTCCACTACCATCTCGATACGGCGAGGCCGGTTCTGCTCTTACTGACCGAGACGCAGGTGTCCTCTCCGGCTGATGCTTCGTATCTCTCTCGGGGTACAAACGGGAGCACTCCTTTGTGCCTTGGGCTGGAGTTTGCGTATACATCATAGAGGACATCTGTTCTCGACGCCTCGGCGGTCTTGAAGGTGTCCTGTCCTGTCCATCCTTTGGCTAAGCTTAAACAGCGACGGCCATCCGCATGTCCCATAGCGGTAATGCCGAAACAGACTTCACGTCTAAACTCTTCGTCCACGTCTAAATGGCTACAGATTCGTTGCTACGGCAAATCCGATCCGCAGAGTTCGTGATCCTCGGCAATTTTAACGCCCACCACGCCTAATGGCTTGTTATGCTATGTTCACGTTAAAGCGATCATGCGGGGAGATTCGTTCATGATTTTTTTCTTGGCATATGGTGTGACACAATTGGTTACTTTGCCTACGCGGATTACAGATGTGGAGGATCACGAACCTTCCCTGTTGGATCTTCTGCTGATCTCTCATTCGGTTGGATATCACATTTCCGCCGACGCCTCTTTAGGCTCCTCGGACCATTGTCTTGTCCGGAATGTGGTGCCACTCAAGCCGAAATCGCGTTTGCACTCTGCAGGTTGCTGTCAATGATAAGGTTGCAAACCTGAACATCATTGCTATGCAGATGACAGCACTGATAATGCTCTGTACACCGGCCGTGCCAATATTTCTCGGGAAAATGTCTCCGGTACCGGGAAAAACTTGTCTTTGCTGAACAAAGTCTCGAATTGGGGGCGACTAAATCTAGTCCAGTTTAACCCTCCGAAGATACAAGTTTGTGCGTTAACCGTTAAAAAGAACCCCTTTGTCGTATCTCCTCAGTTTAACTGGAAACTCCTATGGTACTTCCTTTTTTGCCTCAGCCAGTATTGGAATCCTCGGCGTCGACATATTGAGTAACGTGCATTGACGTATTATGTATAGACACGTCATGAACGAACATCGCGGCGCTTAAAAACGGCGAAAATACTAGAACTACTTATACGCGTGAAGAAAGAGAAAGAAAATATGACACTTAGGTACGGCGGGATGCCTGTTGCTTGACTACTAGCTGCATGCGCCGGCCCCCATTAGACAACGTCGTCGAATAAAATGAAATGAAAATAGGTAGTTTTGTGAACTTACGCATGAAATGACACATTTTTGTCTTTAACTTTTGGGATATAATTTGTACATCGTCTGAAAACACACGACGGCATGTTTTCTTTATGTTTTGCACAGGTTTACACACACGAATCAGGATATAATAAAATAAAAACAAACGTAGCGTCGCGCGACAGGTTGGTGCGTGACTAAGCGCGATGTGGCCAATTGGCTTCAATTCATGTTGCCATTTTAGAGTGCGGACAACGTATCATTGGTAACATTTGTAACGTGCAGCAAAGTTTTTACATCATTGGTAACGTGCAGTTTCGTGGTCACTTGGAAGAGAAGGTCAATTTGGCCTCTAAAAAAAGCTTGGCATGCTCAGCAGAGTGAGACAGTATTTTATGCCGGCACACCGCCTGCAACTTTACAAGTCGCTTTGTTCACACACCTGTTTGTTACAATCTATGGGGAAGTCTATTTCATCATTGGAAATCTGATTGATTAAATAAATAAAGTAGAAGACTCGTCATTATTTAATTTATTTGTAGTGTAATAGTGGAGTTGAACGGTCCACTATTAACAGACTCCGAGTGGTTTCAAGGTGGAGAAATGGAACGACTGTTTATGTAAGTCCGACTGGAGTACGAATATAGAATGGACTGTGGACTGGAATGCATATATTTTCATCTTGCCTATATTTATATGGCTGGCTCACAATTGATTTGCCAATGGTAATTATTTTTATTGTACATAGCCAATTATACTGCTTACATTATGACCAATGAAAATGAATCAAAAATGTATTACTATTATGTACGTTTCGTTTCCCGGCGTGAGACTTGTGTGTTGTTCACGAAGCTACGTCGCTGGATCGGGCTATATAAGACATGCGGGTCGGTGCGCGCGCGTAGTCGGCGAGCGGCCGCGGCGTGGGATACAGCTCCGGAACAGCAAGGAGAAGCGAGCTGCGGTGTTGAAGAAACTGCTCCCCATTGGTCGACGGATACGTGACGATAGCGGCGTGTGAAATCGATGTGGCGCTGAATAATATTTGCGGCTGCTTCTTGTTTCTTTATAAGAACGTCAAATTATCTATATGCAGTCCGTAGTATCTCAGTAGCCAGGGATAGTTAGAAAATAAATGTTTTTTTATCTTCACCTTCCGCGTTATGGTAGCAGCAGAGTATATATTATTTATTTCCGTTTAGGGCTGATTATTCTGGCTGCTACATCACTCTCCCCCTAGCGAAAGCGTACCGGAGGCTTGACGACTCGCCCGTATTTAGTAGTTTTTAAAATAGGTCTCAACTGGGTTGATGTAGATGATGGAGTTTCAAGCTTCCTCGCTGGTGGTTTTGATGATGATGATGAATCCTCTAAAGTATCCTCGTTAATAATATAGGCAGGCTTTAGTCGGTCGATCGAAATAATCGTAGATTTCCTTCCGGGTATTTGTAGTTTAAAAGTCTTGCTATTTCTCTCTAATACTTTATACGGTCCGTCGTAGGTAGGTTGAAATTGTTTTTTCATTGCGTCGTTTCTTACAAAAACTTGCTTGCATGTTTTCAAATCCTGGTGAATGAATAGTGATTTATTATTTCTGTGTGATTGCATTTCGGTGCATTTCGACGATAAGGCTTTGTTGATTGATTCTCGAAGTTGAGTTACGAAATCGTAATCCATTTCTTGTTTGTTTGACGCTGCTGAACTGAAGAAGTCACACGGCAGTCTTATGCTGCAGCCGTAGGTTAGCTGAGCGGCACTAAGACTAGTGTCTGCACGCGGTGTTGCTCGTAGTCCGAGTAGCACTGTAGGTAGCTCATCAATCCACTTTGTATGTTGAGATAAACGAGTTTTGAGTGCGGTCTTTAATGTACGATGCCATCGTTCGATTATTCCGTTTGCCTGAGGATGGTATGCTGTTGTACGTGTCTTCTGTATTCCCATAGTTTGAAGAAGTTTGAGGAATAGGTTGCTTTCGAAATTTCTTCCTTGATCCGTTGTGATGGTTTTAGGTGATCCGAAACGAGTAATACAATTTTCATAAATTATCTTCGCGACGGATTTGGCTGAAGTATCATCGGTAGGTATTGCTTCTGGCCATCTTGTTGCTCTGTCGATCATTGTTACGAGGTAACGATATCCTTGCGGTGAAGTAGGTAATGGTCCGACGATGTCAACGTGCAGGTGTTCGAATCTCTCCGTGGGTGGAAATGTAGCTAGGTTACTTGATGTATGCCTTTGAACTTTGCATTTCTGGCATTGAATGCATTGCTTCGCCCAGTTGCCAACATCCACTTGCATTGAAGGCCAAAAGAATTTTTCAGTGATGAGTTTTCTTGTTGTTCTAACACCTGGATGACTGATGTTGTGCAGTGCATTGAAGACTTCGCGACGACATTCTTCTGGTAGGTATGGTCGCATAGTTGTCGTTGAGGCTTCACAGTATATAGGTAGATGCGTCATTGGCATTGTAACTTGCTTGATGGACAAGTTACCTTGCTTCGATAGATGTTTTATGTTGTCACTATCTCTGTCTTGTGCTGCGGCGATCTTATGATAGTCGATTGATGTAGGGCACGTTACACTGTCGATTGGTACGCGACTGAGTGCGTCGGCGACTATGTTGTCCTTTCCACTGATGTGACGTATGTCGGTCGTGAATTCACTTATGAAAATAAGTTGTCTTTCTCTTCGTGGTGTTTCCGATAGTGATGGTTTCTTTGAAAGTACATATGTTAATGGCTTGTGGTCGGTAAAAACTATCAGGTTTCGACCCTCGAACGTTTTTCTGAAGTGCTTGATGGCTATGTAAATAGCGAGTAGCTCTCGGTCGAATGTACTGTAGTTACGTTGAGTATCGGAGAACTTCTTCGAAAAATAGCCAAGTGGTTGCCATTTCCCATTGCTGTACTGCTGGAGAACGGCTCCTGCTGAGAGATCGGATGCGTCGCTGAAGATAGCAAGGGTTGCTTCGTGTGATGGGTGAGCGAGTAAAGCTGCATTTTGGATCGCAACTTTACAAGCTTCAAATGCCTTCATGGCTTCATCGTTCCATTCGATTGACGTTTTATCTTTTTTCTTCGTGTTGTGAAGGTATGCGTGAAGTGGTGCTTGGATTTCAGCCGCTTTAGGTATGTGTTCCCTGTAAAAATTTATCATCCCAAGAAAACGCCTTAGCTCTTCGATAGTTTTAGGTTTCGCATAATCGATGATTGCTCTGACTTTTTCGGCAGGCGGTTTGATTCCTTCCTTGCTGACGGTGAAACCAAGAAATTGAACTTCTTGCTGTCCGAATATGCATTTCGAAGGGTTTATTGTGATTCCGTTGTCTTCTAATCGCTGTAGCACGGTGCGTAGATGGGTTTCATGCGTTTCTTTATCAGGGCTTGCAACAAGGAGATCATCAATAAATGCGAAAACGAAATCCAGTCCATGAAGTACTTCGTGTATGAATCTTTGGAAAGTTTGACCTCCGTTCTTTAATCCTGGGATCATTCTTGGGAATTCGAATAATCCCATTGGAGTAATTATTGCTGTCTTCTCTATGTCTTCATCGCGTACTCTTATTTGTTGGTAAGCTCGGTTGAGATCGATGGTGGAGAATATAGTCTTGTCTGATAGTTGATGAGTGAAATCCCTGACTCGCGGTATTGGGTAGCGGTCAGGAGTGGTAATAGAATTCAGTCTTCTGTAATCTCCACAAACTCGTAATTCTCCGTTCTTCTTCGGTACAATGTGAAGTGGTGATGACCAAGGGCTTTTGCTTGGACGGCATATTCCTTGCTCAATCATGTTTTCGAATTCCTTTCGAACTTGCTCGTATAGGTGTGGTGCAATTGGACGTGCACGGCAATGAAGTGGTGGTCCATTGGTTTCGATGAAATGCTCAACGTCGTTCTTCGGTGTTAATTTCATTGAAGTTATTCTTGTGATCCCAGGGTATTCTTCGAGGATCTTGTGATACGGTTGTTGAACATCTATGCTTCTTATTGTAGGCTGATTGGTTGCTTGGACAAAAGACTGAGATGCAAGATTGGTTTTCCCGTCGATGATTCTTCTATTTTTGATGTCGACGATCAACTGGTGATGTTGAAGAAAATCAGCACCGATGATTGGTTTGCTGACTTTAGCGACGATAAATTTCCATTTGAATGGTTGGCGTAGATTTAAATCAAGTTCCATTGTTTTTTCTCCATATGTAGGAATCACCGTATTGTTTGCTGCATAGAGTTGAAAATCCAGTGGCTTCAACTTCTGTCCTTGCTTCGGCGGTAACACTGAGATATTTTCTCCGGTGTCGATAAGGAAAGTAAGCTTGCTTTTTTTATCGGTGACGAAAAGACGGTAGGACTTTGCTGTTACGCTGGATCCCATCGCATTGAGCGTATTATTTAGTTCGAGCGCCTTCGCATTTTCATTTTTGAATGTACACGGTACTGTGCATTTTCTTGCGTCGAACCCGAAACGTCGATGATAGTAGCAGTAAGGGGATCTTGATGTTGAGCTTATTCAACTTCTACTTGCAGAGCGGTTGCGACGAAAAAGTGGTCTTCGTTGTTGCTGATTGCGCTGGTTGTACTGTTGCTGGTAACTGGTGTGATGCTGGGAAGCTTTGAGCGCAGCGACTTCGTATGATAGCTTCCGAATTTCCTCGAAAATTGATGTATATGTGTTCGCCTCTTGCTCCATAATAACGGCTTGATGACACTGCTTTTTTTATAAATACTGAAGTCTTCCTTCTCGGTGTTCGCCACGGGTTTCCTTCGCGGTGTTCGTACGGGATCTTCCCTCTCGGTGTTCGTACGGGGTCTTCCCTCTCGGTGTTCGTACGGGGTTTTCCCTCTCGGTGTTCGTACGGGGTCACCACTGTGATAGTGGAGTTGAACGGTCCACTATTAACAGACTCCGAGTGGTTTCAAGGTGGAGAAATGGAACGACTGTTTATGTAAGTCCGACTGGAGTACGAATATAGAATGGACTGTGGACTGGAATGCATATATTTTCATCTTGCCTATATTTATATGGCTGGCTCACAATTGATTTGCCAATGGTAATTATTTTTATTGTACATAGCCAATTATACTGCTTACATTATGACCAATGAAAATGAATCAAAAATGTATTACTATTATGTACGTTTCGTTTCCCGGCGTGAGACTTGTGTCTTGTTCACGAAGCTACGTCGCTGGATCGGGCTATATAAGACATGCGGGTCGGTGCGCGCGCGTAGTCGGCGAGCGGCCGCGGCGTGGGATACAGCTCCGGAACAGCAAGGAGAAGCGAGCTGCGGTGTTGAAGAAACGGCTCCCCATTGGTCGACGGATACGTGACGATAGCGGCGTGTGAAATCGATGTGGCGCTGAATAATATTTGCGGCTGCTTCTTGTTTCTTTATAAGAACGTCAAATTATCTATATGCAGTCCGTAGTATCTCAGTAGCCAGGGATAGTTAGAAAATAAATGTTTTTTTATCTTCACCTTCCGCGTTATGGTAGCAGCAGAGTATATATTGCTGGGCTGATTATTCTGGCTGCTACAGTAGTATATTTTTAAGATTTATATTGCATTAAGTTCGATCGTTTCAATCTTTAAAATGACATCTGAAGCACTTTCTACTGCTTAGTTCTATTTTTCTCGTTTGCACTTGTAACAATAGATTACTTTCATAACATATTTTTGTGAACATAAATTAATTATTAATAAAACAACTTCATCACGATCAGAAACGATTTCATCACGTGTAAGAAGGAATAGAGAAAGATATTAGCATTTTTTTATAGGATAGGGCGACAAACGAGCACACAGTCGACCTGATGGTAAGTGGTTGCTGCGGCCCATAGATATCTACATGTATCCTCGATTACAAAACAAAATGTAGATGCGTTGTTATCCATGAGGACTAAGATGGAATGCCTCGTTTCCAGTAAAAAGGGTCTCCGGTTCTCTACACTCACCATACGAAATACAGCAGCATTAAGCTATTATTTCACGCTGGTATTCTGTGAGAGCGTGGTCCTTCTCCGGTTGAGCCGACCCATTCGTGCTACAACCATACCACTAATATAACTGCAGCATGGCTCTACCATGTAAAAAAAGCATAAGTAATTGTAAATAGTAAATCTTTATTTTCAAGAATATATAATTTATATAGTGCAGTCGTGTTTCGCTAACAATAGTGCATGGCAAGCAATTCATAATTTTTAACTGTTCTTATAATATTATTAATTAATTAATATCTTAAAATATTTTAAGTTATAAAGGTATTCAGTTTTAAACCAATTTATAAAAATGTTTCTCAAGTAATCTTTCACTTAATAATTTAAATTATGTAAGTAGTTTATTATTTATTTTCATACTTATATTTACATAATTTAGGCAATTTTTATAATATTGCACTAGTCTACGAATCATAGAAACAGAAACAGAAATAGAATTTTTTTTTAGTATATACAATATGGATTATAACTAATACTAATTGAAAATCACTTTCTTTTCTAATTTACCACTGGTTTGGAATAAATTCCTCTGTCCTGAGAAGAATCAGCAAAAATCCCAGCGCGACTTCTTTAAAAAAATTTCTTAGTGTAGGGGTAACGTATAAAAAAAAAGCTTGGTAGTGGTTACCTTTCCAAGGGGTTACTATCATCCATAAATTTCCTAATGTTGTATTAATCCTTTTCATACAAGCTTAGTTTAAGGTGATACTTTGAAAATTTGGTGACTTTTCTATTACAAATATTTTCTCAAGTTTTATAGATTATAAACCAATTTTCGGTATATGATTTTCGACTATATGACCTTGGATTTCATACAAGGAAAACACGATAACATCAAATTTTCTTGATAGAAGTAGTTGCAAAGTAGGCTTTAATTAGTTACATTTTTAAATGACACCACAACATTTTTACGAATAAATTCATGGAATTATTTTTTACACATAAGTAAATAATCATAAGTGAGTTTTCATGAACCAGTTTTTATATCCATAACAATGTTTTTTTAAATGTTGTTTTGCGTTTATTTAGTTTTTTCCGAGTGCGTACTCGTATAGCTATCTCATAATTTACGTTTTATGAAGTCATTGTATTACTTACATTTTGACACCCCCTTAGTCATCCGTAAGCTTTACTAACAAAGTGATAAGCCTCGCCCCCAAAACAACGAATCATTTTCAAGGTATCCTCTTAATAATGTTTTTGAACTGTGTGCAGGAATTTTGTTGTAAAAGCGTAACATTCACCCCAAGATTTATTACTGTTTCGGTGGAGTCGAGTAACTGGTATTATATAGGACAAGTATGTCTTGGTTCCATACAATGACCGATATTAAATAGTCAGATTAGCAACGAGAAGTATTGTCAAAGGTACGTGACAACTGATACTACGTTTGCCAATCTGTCTGTCAAGCGTAGTGATTTCGACAAAATATCATTGTTACCGATCGAGTATCATCTGAACGAACTAACCGATAGAGTTTGATTCACACAATACATTTTTGTCGAGACGATAGTTTTCGATATCTGCTCAATTACTTTACAATATTGGTACGTGCCATAGTTGATGCCTGGTATATGGCACTAGCGCTATCTAGTATCGAGTTGCAGATATAGGAGCGTCAAGATCTCTCAAGAAGTTTCGATGCTAGAACTTTCGACATTCTACTACTATAAAGCCGTTCAGGACCGCGACCGAAGCAGTATTGAATTGGCTATACAAGTTTTAGTTATTAAGTGTGATAAATTATTTGTGTGTTTTAAGTTTTAATTGGTGTTCGGTAATTAAAGTGTCAATTTTGGTAATTCAATCGGCAGTTTTTTGTTGTCACAAACCCTAAGCTCAAAAAAATATCTTATTTTGGTATGAATGACAAAGAATGGTACGAAAACCGAAGAGAAAAAAGGTTCTTAAGTGGCAACCCAGTAACAGCGAGCGAAGTGTTGGGCAGACTTCCACTGTTTGGGAGTGTCAAACTCGTAAAAAATGATAGTCAGTGGATGCAGGTGGCTCAGGACCGTGTTATGTGACAAGTTTTGGAGTAATGCCCATGTACAGCAGTAGACTTGTGATGGGCTGCGATGATGACGATGATAAGGTGGCTGGCAGTAATTTCAAAATGAAACAAACGGTACTTGTGCAGGTATTCTTTCATTTTAATTTTCTCTGCTACTGCCTGTGTAAACCGTATAAATAAATAAGTCTTTTTATTAATAAATAGCCTGTCAAAAGTCAATACTGAGTTGGAGAGAGGGTTTGGCCTAAATAGATAGCTGCACTGAACACTGAACACACAAAATCGATATGTTTCTTAAAAAAATTTAAAATTTTAAGAGAATTTCAATTTGGGTTTGTATTAAATTATTATTATTATTATTATAAATTATTATTATAAATTAGCCCACTGCAGTACACACATCTCCCACTAACTTTCCGGTTGGCTGGTAGAAAATGCCATATGGCATTAAGTCCGCCGTTTGTACCTTTAGTACAATAAAGTGTAAATAAATAAACAAATAAATATAAGTACAATGGCCTTGATGGCCTTGGCAGCATTTTCATCATCATGCATCAGAGGAATCATGTATACGCCGTATTATAGCAGACGCAACGATTGGATGTGGCTTAGGTGCATAATTATGAACTAACATTAACAACTTATCTTAACAAAATAAAGTCTGTACATATAAGGTTTTTAAAGATATTAATTATAGATGAAAATTACACAATTTCATTTAAAACTTGCAAAATTATTCTCATAGACATCAAAGTAAATACCACCATCATATAGAACGGCATGGTATGGTAATATTTAAAAACCTAAGACATATATGTATAATGCCGAAGCGCCAAATTACACGAAGCAGGTAATATCTCATACCTTGGGTTGAAAATTGCTTTGGACGGCGTACAAGGCAATGGATAACGGATATATATGACGTTAGCACAGTAATATTAATTAAATTACCGTGACGCTAGCGTAACGAAGTCGCAGCTCAGATCCATCTTGAGGAATAAATATCTGTCGTTGTGTCCACAGTGGTGAATTATGCTTTAGTTATTTATATTATGGCAATTTAAGTATTTTTAGGTACCAAATATTGTTATTAAGGAGTATGAAACGAGAAACTGTTGCTTTGGCGACAAACTGGCTAACTGTTTGACAAAATTTAAGATGTAAATAATGTACACTCTTTCTGAGAATAAATAAAAAAATATCTTTCTATCACCAACATCTCATATTACCTTTTCTTTATCTTATCATTTCATTTTGTATGATCGTTAAATTTGGCCTAACAGGGGCCGTTAAATCGGGCATTTATAACATAATTTCAAAATGTTCTTTGTTTTAAACATAATCATAAAATATAATGTTCTTCCAATTTCCAATTCTCTCACTCTCATTACCCGTCGGGACGGCAGTCCGACACAACCAGATAGAGATCAGGTGCAGGATCAAAGGTTATACGCGCTTTTTGAGGCACGGGGGGAAACATCACCAACTTTCTTACTCCGAGCTGCTACTGCAAATATCTTGACAGAAATACCCATTTACTAACTTTGGTCCGAACCCGGGACCTAATTAGAGTAAATAATGATGGTGTTTTGAAAATTATTTGCTCTAGTGTTATTTTCCACGGAGAAAATAGAGAAAAACTTTTGTACGAACTAAACATCGCCCGGATATTCTGTTAATCGTCATGCTTGCAAGACAGATTTATGGACAGTGATATCGCCTTTTAACTTTGCTACCTTTCGTTTCTCTGAATATTTTACGTCTGTCGAAATGGAGATGATGTACCGCATTTAGTACATTGAAACATAAATAAATATTCAAAATATTCGAGACTACAACAAAATAAATTATTCTTCTTGTACGCGTAATAACTTCATATTAAGAAAAAATAACGCAATAACGAACAACTATTAATATTTACACGCAGTAGGTACAGTATTTTTACATTATTATAGAAAAAAATACACATATAGTGTGTTTTTTTTAGCATAAGCATTTTTAACATAGCAAAAGTCATTAAAAATTAAAATTTATTATATGACATTATAATTACGATTTTCGTTTTTATATTATTTAAAAAAAAACTGAAGCGACAAATGACCCCACAGTCCATCTGATGATGAGTAGCTACCACTGCCCATGGCCATCTAAGTCAAACTACTCACAACGAAGGCTACAGATGCGTAGTCACTTCTGAGACCTATGGTGGAATGTTTTACAGTTTTTAATATTACCAGATCTACAGTGACGAAGCTTCCACAGAAGCTGAAAAGCCAGGCTTGCCTTATCAATCTGCTCACTCAATAATATCAACTAATAAAATAACTCGTAAACTGTTTCAAACTATTTAAAATTTCCCGCGCGTTCCTCTGTTCTACACAGGTCATGAACTCGTAACACATAATATGTAACGTCAACACTTGGCAGTTTGCCAAGACGCGGCGTAAGTAAACAAGTTAAATAAAGCTCTCTGTAAATTTTATCTAATAAAAATAGTTAAAGTTAATTATCAGCTATATATTTAGTTTAATTAGTTAAAGTGAAATCTAAATTACTATAACAGCTAAAACAACAATAAACATTAAGTGATAAAGTGACTTGAATATCAATTCGAGATATTATAGCGACATTTACGGCGTGCGCTTACCATCTGACCTACCAGGGCTATATATGAGCTAACCCGCAATGATATTTTAAACATTTTGAGGAATTTGTTTTCTTTAGTATTTCTTATACATTATGAGTGACAAAAGAGCACAGAGTTCACCTGATGGTAAGTGGTTGCTGTGGCCTATGTACATTTACATCTATCGTCGATTAATAATGCATATGCGTTGTCACCTCTGAGAACTAATATGGATGGCCTCGTTTCCATTAAAAATAATCGCTGATTCCCTTAAATTACCGTAGGAAATGCATCAGCATTAAGCTGCTATTTTACACTGGTAATCCGCGAGAGCGTGGTCCTTCCCCAATTATTTAACATTTTTGCTTTTGTTAAGTAGGTTATTGTATTTTGCTATTCTTTGACGACTCATTATCATCGTTGAAATAATGAATTATTTGTAATGTGCCAACCTTTTGTGGGTAGATAAGTTTTAATAAATCAGTGTTTAATTATTTGAGTGCTCTAACCTAACGGCTTATTGTATCACCTGCAAACTTTAAGTCGTGGGTTTGACTGTTGTCCTGCACCAATCCTATCACGAACATTTTACATGCATGCATGCTGCTGCCTATTTGGACCAATATTACCCAGATTTTGTTTCCCTCCGTTGCCTCATACAACACTCATGAAATGTTATTTAAAATACTAGTTTTTTATTAAAATTTTACATTCCATACATTTTGTTTCGTAAGCTATAAAATCACTTTACGTATGCATCATTTGCGAAACAATTTGTGAAATTAAACCAAATCGAATTGCTCCGTTTTCAATTCCTCGCATCAATTCTGAACCGAATTCGGATAATTTATGAAAATTATTGCACCCAGTGCGAATTCATAATTAATCGTTCAATCATTTTAAATAACTTTTTCGAAACAAAAGAACATTATAACCTTGAATAATATAACTTGATAAATAATACGTTTTTTTATAGGATAGGGTGACAAACGAGCACACAGTCCACCTGATGGTAAGTGGTTGCTGCGGCCCATAGACGTCTATATCTATCCTCGATTACAAATCAAAATGCAGATGCGTTGTCACCCGTGAGGACTAAGATGGTATGCCTCGTTTCCAGTAAAAAGAGTCTCCGGTATTTTACACTCACCATACGAAACACAGCATCATTATACTACTATTTCACGCTGGTATTCTGTGAGAGCGTGGTCCTTCCCCGGTCGAGCCGACCCATTCGTGCTATAACTATACTACTAATACAACTGCAGCAAGGCTGTACAACGTATAAAACGGTTGATAAAAAGAAACCTACACGTTAAGAATCGAAATGGCGCTATGAACCAGTTGCTCCGTAACCCTTCCAAAAATATGTGAAGGCCAAAAAATGTGGAACTTTACCGTTACCGTTACGGCCTATTAGTGTCCACTGCTGAATATAGGCCTTCCCTATAGATTGCCTCATATGATATTTTCTATAGTTGCCAGGTTCAGCAAGCGGGACTGCAACCGCAGTTAGATTTAGTCGTTATTGGGAAGTCGCTACCGGCCCTCTCCTGTCTTATTTCCCTGTGAAGATGTGGGTATTTTTATACCGCCACTACACAGTAAGCATCTAGATGATTTCACTGTTTCTATGTAGCCTTTACAGACATTTAATTAAAACACAAACTATCTTGTGAAAGAGGAATTCATTCCATAGCGTTTCGTTTTGTGTTATTTCGAAAATGCTGTTCGATAAAATATACGTTCTGTGTACTAAATATCGGGAATTTGTCAATAAAACAAAAAATACAAATTATTCATCTAAATTTATTTCATCGCCTTCAAAGTAGGCCCCATCGCTTGCAATACAACATCTCCAACGCTTCACCCAGTCTTCCATACATTTTTCATAGGCTATTTGCGGTATGGCCTTTAGCTCATTCAGCGAATTTTTTGTTATGGCTTCTATCGACTCAAAACGTTTTCCTCGAAGTAGTAATTTTAACTTGGGAAATAAAAAAAAGTCAGACGGAGCCATATCAGGTGAATACGGTGCTTGGTCGAGAACTTTTGTTGAATTTTTCGCTAAAAACTCTTTCACTATAATGGCTGTGTGTGATGGTGCATTATCATGGTGCAGCATCCATGAGTTGTGTTGCCACAAATCTGGACGTTTTCGGCGGATACTCTCACGCAAACGCTTCATGACGCCTAAATAATATTCTTTATTCACTGTTTCTCCCTTTGGAAGGAATTTGGAGTGAACCACACCACGGTAGTCAAAAAAAAAACTGTCAGCATAACCTTGATTTTGGAGCGACTATGCCGCGGTTTTTTGGGTTTCGGCTCGTTTTCGAGACGCCATTCTGAAGACTGTTGGCTTGTTTGCATGTCGTACTCATAAACCCATGTCTCGTCACCAGTTATTATACGTTTCATAAAGGTCGGATCCGTAGAAGCTCGGGAAACCATGTCTTCAGCGACATGCTTTCGCTAGTCGAGCGGCGACGCGTTTTATGCCTAAAATGTCAATGAGAATGTTGTGGACGGACTTAAAAGATATGTTCACCTCGCTAGCCAACTCTCTTAGACTCATACGTCGATTTTCGAGCACTAGCTTCTTGATTTTGTCGATGTTTTCTTTGGTCGTAGCGGTTGAAGGTCTACCAGAACGAGGCAAGTCTACTACTGCTTCTCGGCCTTCTTTAAAAGCCTTATACCATTCATAAGCCCTTGTTTTCGATATACACGATTCGCCGTAGGTATTTCGCAACATTTTTAGTGATTCACCACATGAAATATCATTCGAAACACAAAATTTAAGGCACATCTTTGTTCAACAATATTTTCCATTGTAAAAATCGCCGAGAACTCAAAACTATGACCAACAAAAAGTGTAGTTTAAAACAAATTAAATGACAGATCCCGCTCAAACTACGCTAAATCAGTACAGTGCTACTAATATGCAGTAAAAAAATTAGAACGACCTCTTTTACGCGGGTCTTTTTATTGACATATTCCCGATATACTTTTTACACAGAGTAGTATAGTATGCAAAAATAAACGTGATTACAAAATTGCGTTGCACCCTAAAAGTATATTGTTATTCTATCTAATATTAAATTTAGGCTGCCAATTTTTTTCATGATTGCTCAAAATAGGGAGACAGTATTTTTCTTAGTAATGGAGTTGAAGTTTGTAACATTTATTCTACGGTGTGTCGCTATAAGTAACAAAAGTTGGAACGGCTGGAACGGTTTTGATGAAACCTCACGATCAGATCAAAAGCAATGCTAGGATCATTAATAAACTTAGAGTTCTTTTTTATATTAATCAGGGGCAGCTTGGGTCAGTGATAACTCAAAACAATAAAAAAAAACTGTGGTTGCCAACGAGCGTGGCAACTATGGCAAAGTCTTCAGGCAGTCTATTGAGGAGGCTTATATTCGGCAGTAGAACTTTACAGGCTGTAATGGATGGATTCAACCAGATGTGGTACAGAAATAGGCTGTCTCCTGTTACATAGCATAAAACATCAATTTAAATTTGTTTAAATTTCTTTAAAGTTACGGATCCTGTTATACACAAAAAAATAATCAAGTTACTTGATGATTAAAATCCAAGCTTCCTCAATGACGACTTTTTCTGCGACTAGGGCATCACGCGGCACCACTTACACTTGAGGTGTAATATTAGACAGATTTCATAGCGTGGAAGTTAATTTATCCAAAAATTTAACGTTTGATGTAGTTTAATGTTTCTATATGTACTATTAGTTTTATTTTATATTTGTTAGATTAAAAAAATAAACCAAACCAGAGATATTAATAAAAGTAAAAAAATAAAAAGAGCGTTAAAATGTGCAAAAAAATTAAAGAGCAAACCGCTGAGGCATTGTTTTGTGTATTAGTATAATACTCTAGAAACTGATAAACTTTTATTTAAAATTAACTTCTCAATTAAATGATATTGTGCAACAAAAAACTTCTGCTCAGTGTCGACTAGCGACATCTGGTGATCGGAAGGTTATTAGCCATCATTGTGAATTATTTCTATATCATTTGTCTAGGCAAAGCAATTGTTTCTTCGCGGAGTAGAACTGGAGCGAAGTGGGAAACTGTATGAAGCCATCCAGCACTACAAACGCTCAATGCAAATCATTCCCGATGTGGAGACGCGCCTGTACGAGAGCACGGAACAGAGAGCCGAAACACCAATTGGTAAGATAATAATGTTTAAATTAGTTAATTGACGACAAACCATAAAACTCTCAGATTGAGATCGGGAAAAATGTCTTTCGTATGCAGTGACGGATTAAGAGATTGCAAAATTATTATAGTGGTATATTTTTTTTCAGAGGAGTTGAAAGTGGAGGAAGTGAGACAAGTGGAAGATGTCGACAGCGATGAGGAAACGATCGAGGGTGAGGATTTGGTGACGCGTTTACAGAGGATCCTAGCAAAGAAAGGCACATTGTGTCAACCTGAATTTTCTACAAGGGTAAAGAGATATCACTTCTTTGCATTGTACATAGCTTGGAGGTGACTGACAGATACAATGTCCGGATAATTTCATAAAGAAAGTTCTGAATAATTGATTATTTTTGTTTCTATTTATAAAGATGGTAAAAATTACTTTGCCTATGTCTGCTCAATGAAATAAAATGATTTGTCTTACCTAGTTTGAAGAGCACCTCCCTTAATTGCTCTTTATTCTTTATTGTAATGGATTTTCGCAAAGTAACGCCTGATTTCATTAATTTTTAGCAGGGTTGGGTCACTAAAAATAAATAAAATGAGTGCATTCATGTTCATTTGATACATTTTTTATGTTTTTCGATAATTTTCTACAACATTATTGCGCCTAGTACATTCGTTGACAAGTCTCTTTCATATTGTGGTTCAGCAGTAAAATAATAAACTATAGTTATCGTTACTTCTCAGATCCAGCAATGACTTTGTTGCTGAAAAAGTTTCTTTGTATTTTATATACAAATTCAAGACTAAAAGTTTAATTACATTAACTATAATATATACATGTATCGTTTTATTCGATAGCTAGTTGCAATCATACTGGTAGTGACGTTATTCCGGTACTGTATATTGGGATTTTTCATAAAAATGCGACAAGTAGTTATGACAGTATTCTCTCGATGTAAACCTGACACTACCGAATGAATTCTGAAGAAACCGAAGTGAAAATCTGAGGTTGCAAGGTTATGATTATATGGCGGATGCATTAACACTACCCAATCAAGGTCTCTTAATTTTTGCTAAGTGGCCAAATATGTGTTTAGTCTGGCGTTATCATGATGAAACTATTTTTCTCTTACTCCTGTTCTGTTGATCAAATCCGGTCGTTTTTCATCATTGCGTTATACTTTCTTAGTATGAATGTATTACTCGTACAAAAAGAATAATTTATTTTGTTGTAGTCTTGAAAATTTTAAATATTTATTTATGGTTTAATGTGCTGAATGCGATACATCATCTCCATTACGACAGACGTAAAATATCAAGACAAACGAAAGGTAGTAAAGTTAAAAGGCGATATCGCTGTCCATAAATCTGCCTTGTAACCATGACCATTAACAAGATACCCCGGCGGAGTTTAGTTCATACAAAAGTTTTCTCTGTTTTCTCCGTAGAAAATAACACTATAATACATACTTTTCAAAACAACATCCTTATTTACTCCAATTAGGTCCTGGGTTCGGACCAAAATTAGTAAATGGGTTTTATCTGTCAATATATTTTCAGTAGCAGTTCGTAGTCAGGAATTTGGCGATGTTTCCCCTCGTGCCTCAAAAAGCCCGTATTACCTTTGAGCCTGCGCCTGATCTCTCTCTGGTTGTGTCGGACTGTCGTCCCATCGGGTAATGAGAGTTAGGGAATAAAGGATGCACCTGACCTAGCGCACACACTGGTGCATTATAATCCTTACTTGTGCAGATGGCTGGACTCCGTTGAGTCTAGCCGCTGTGATTGAAATTCAGTGCCCGGAGAAAATTATTATTTTATTATTTACCATTGCCATGATCTTATATTTTATAATTATGTTTAAAACAAAGAACATTTTGAAATTATGTTATAAATGTCCGGTTTCACCGCCCCTGTTAGGTATCTAGCAATCAAATTTAACGATCATACAAAATGAAATGACAGCATAAAGAAATGGTAATATGAGGTATTGATTATAGATAGATAATTTTTTTATTATTCTTAGAAAGAGTGTACATTATTTACATTTTAAATTTTGTCAAACTGTTAGCCAGTTTGTCGGCAAAGCAACAGTTTCTTGTTCCATACTCCTTAATAAAAATATTTGGTACCTATAAATACTTAAATTAACATATAAATAACTAAAGAATAATTCACCACTATGGACACAACGACAAATAATAATTTCTCAAGGTGGATCTGAGCTGCGACTAGATATATATATATATATATATATATATATATATATATATATATATATATATATATATATATATATATATACCGCCACCTCATTACACAAGATTGGAGTTATCCATTTCTTTGTAAGCCGTCCAAAGCAATTTTCAACCCAAGGTATGAAATATTACCTCCTTTGTGTAATTTGGCGCTTCGGAATTATACATGTCTTAGGTTTTTTTTAAATATTACCATACCATGCTGTTCTAATATGATGGTGCATTTTACTTTGATGTATAGGACAATAATTTTGCAAGATTTAAATAAAATTTCGTAATTTGCATCTATAATTAATATCTTTAAAAACTTATATGTCCAGACTTTATTTTGTTAAATATAAGTTGTTAATGTAAGTCCATATGCACCTAAGCCATATCCAATCGTTTCATCTGCCATAATACAGCATATGCACGATTCCTCGCTTCACAACATATTTTATATGATTCAGACTACCTAAAACTGCCCAGAGCCTGTTACACACTAATTCAACATGCAAGTCCCGTGAGAAACGATCATCTATAAACAATCCTAAATATTTGTAGTTCGTTACACATTGTAGCTTTTCGCAGCGACAGAGAGAGCTCAACTGATCAGTATGCAGGTAAGTGTGACCCATAAGAACTATTTCTACTGTTTTTCTAGAACGTTTATAGGGTGATGATTATACCATAAATTTGTTATTTTTTCAAGTTTATGATAATTTAATCGTCGTGGGACCAATTTACTAGTTTTCCACTATACACGAGGCAGGTATCGTCAGCATTTACACAATTCTTGATAACATTAACTATGCTGTTGACGTGCATTATATATCCTATCGGGCCAAATACAGAGCCAGTCGGTACACCAAATTTTGTTTTTCCTTTCCTACTCTCCATTTCGTTTACACGAATTCTTTATTGTTAGGTTAACATCAAAAGGTGACTATCAAAACTATTTCACATTTCTTAAATCCACTCCTAAGATTTCTATAACAACGAGATTGCGTCACTATCTACAAAATAGCAACAAGTTATTGACTATGGTTTAATATCAAATATCCTCCTATCTATGGATTATAAATATCTGCACTTATAATCAATATACCTGATTCAGAACACCCTAAACTAACAGACCATGTTTGTTTCGGAGAAAAATAGTTAATATAACTTAACAATTATTGAAGTTGTGGCCGTGGAAGGAAAAGGGGAGATCTCCCGCCGGGAAAAGTGTTCTGCCCGGGGAGCGGCCAGCACTCGGTGTGATAGTTCGGAGATATTCTATATATACTGTTTATGATTCGGAATTTCAAAAGCGTGATTTAGGCTTCGGTATGTTTCGCTTGCGGCGCGACGACAGCGCCGCCACAAAGATAAGGAGTTTTGGGAGCGGGTGAAGTCAGTAATCATAAAAAATAAACAATTTCACGTATCGTATCATCATCTCTCTAATCTCCATGGGATAAACAAATTTAACCGAAATCTATAGAAAAATGCGGATTGATAGTTAAGTAAGATGTGGATAGAGAAAACGTAGCGTTAAAATTGGATCCCGTTTTCTTGATATACTTTGGAATTGAGCCAAATGGACCAGTACTACTACCAGTGAAATGAGATATCACGAAAGAGACCGTACTTCAGATATATAGCTAGCTGAAAAGTGTTAAATTTTCGCGCTTAGACTTAAAATATTTTCCTTGAATATGTTTGATAAATCGTAAGCGTTGCACATGTATTATTTATTTAATTAAGTTATAAAAATAACTTTCGTTATAAAAAAAATCAAGTTACGGAGTGCGTGAATGATGAAAGGTATTGCGGGGCGAACGATCAAGTGGACTGTATTATCGTTTTTCAAAATGCACCATAACAAAATGGCGAACGTGGCGAACTTTGGACAATATACTTGCTATAAAATACTTAAAGCAGTAGCCGGCACGACGGAGCATTAGCTGCTGTAAAAAAGGAACAAAGAAATTAAAACAGCTCAAAATTAAGGAATGGGCACGTACCTGGGGAAGCTGTGAGCGGCCTCTCTTTACAGCCTTGCGGAGCCGACGAATCTGTATTGCATTGGGACGTGCGGTGGCAGCGCACGTCCTTTTACCGCTCCTACCGTCTCCAATTGCACCTAAGCGGAGAGCGGCTTTCATTGGAACCATATGTAATCGTCAAGCTGGGATCGGGTGATAGGTCCAGCCAAAAATGTCAACAGAAAAATATATAGAAAAATCTACGTTAAAGTTACAGTCATTTAAAACTAGGCAAAATATTATTTTTGTATACATGTTTGGGAAAAAATTACATTTCCTTCTGGACTGGAGCAGTTAGCTGAAAATTTTAAGCAAAATTTTTCAGAAACGTTATTCAGGAAAACGTAATAAAAAGAAAATTTAAAAAAGTTTTAACTTGTAACAACAAGAGTTAAAGGACTGCCATATGGTGTAGATTTTCTCGACTTTTATATAAATGATTGTAATTTTTAAAATAATTAACAAATACATACATACATAGACATAACATATTATCTTCAAGTGACCACAAACTACTGACAAATCGCAGGCTATATAAACCACCCATACCTTCTGTCAATATGAAATTAGCGCAACGTTTTGGCGACTTTATCAAAAGACGAATTTATAATAAAGTCGTCAAACACTGTAATATTATAAATAAAAAAATGCATCTGCAAAATTAATCATAAAGAAATGGTTAGTCACCCTATCATATGAGGAAACAGAAGAATTGTTAAAAGCCGACTTTTGCTAATTGATGGTATTTGTAAAATTTTTAGGTAAATATTGTTGTTGTTTTAATTTAATTTTATTTTTCTTTTTAAATGTAAATACATATATAGTTAATACATTCCAGTTATATAAAACTTGGCTTGGTTGTTAAAGGTTTCTTTGTTTTTTTATGTTTTTAGATTTTGAGCATTAAGCAGTTCTTTTATTGCTATTTTATGTATATCAAGACAGATTGTCTGATAAGTTATATAAAATAATGCCTAGTGAACTTTGGTCTCAGGCTTCCTTGATACAGGCTTGCCTAGTGAGGAAACCATGCGATATTACCTATTGTATATATTTGTCTGTTAATAAAACATTTTTCATTTTTCATTTTCATTTTCAATTTTATTTATATTTGTCTGTTTACAAATATGAGTATCACCCGATTTTGGTTTGACGTCGAATTCTGGGATGACCTGTATTAAAGCGTCGAGTAATTTTTTAAATTAACAAACACACGTAGACACAATAAGAACTTAATAGAATGTATAATATTTATTGTAATACTCCATAACATTATTGAGTAATATCGAGCTCAATTGTACATACGTATTTTATTATATTATTTAAATTTTTACTAACTAACAGTTGTTTTTTTACTTTTGTTGTGTCAATATTTGAAAGAATTTACGTATACTAAATATTTGAAACCCAAATAACAGTCAAAATGGAAAATTGAAAATTGTAGGGAGAAGTAAATTTATTCTCATCTTTCTTTTTTTAATACTTGATCCTATAGTTACAGTCTACTTAAATTACTACACACTCAGTGTTTATGTATTTATACGGACGGACGCTATATCTGTATTATCTGTATTATGGAAAGTGCTGGTGTAACCATAGCTACCTTGACCATGGGTACTGTAAAATACCCGAAATGTTGGGAATTAAAAATATGTAAATTAAACACGAATACATATTAATAGTTTTATTCTACGTGTAATGTTTGCGAAAATATAAGAAATCACTAAATTAATTGTTTACGTGTAAGCAAGTTGTGACTAAAATACCTTTTATTTTTTAGAGAAGAAGTTAATTATTTATAATATTTACGGAACTGTAATATAGCGACCAATTCGCATTTGTTCGGATTTTTACTTGACAGATGTAAGCTTTCCATAAGTTACGTGAATGTTATGTACGCCTATAACTGGTATGTATGTATGAAAATTGTATCTATTTCCAAAATTGTTTTTCTCACATGTTTATTATCGAACTCTTTTGTGCATATCTTTGTGAATGAAATAACTGATAGTGCTTCTGTCAGTGATTGTGTGACTTATCACCTTAGAGTAATTACATAAATACGTATGCATAAACAGAACCTACAATACTAAATAAATAGAGTCAACATTTTTGTTTTTCTAATTTAATTTTCAAATAAGGCAAAAATCCACTGTGGTTTTTAAGCCACTTATTAAGAGAAGGAACAATTTCTAATATTCCCTCCATGTTCAACAGTGGAATTTCGATTGGCCGTAATCAACGAATAAATGATGGTTAATATCTTTAGGGAGCAGAGAGAAAAACGGGTAATACGTTCGTAATTGATTTGTTGGTGGTTGTGACTTAGCGACAAAAGAGACCGCGGTCGTGTCGCTGTTATGGTTCTATCGTACCAGTGCCCTTTGTATATGTTCCACGAAGCAATCTTAGTGTCAATTAAAGAAACACGGTTGTTATACCCTGTGAAACCCAAAAAAGTCTAAGGATAATTTGGCAAAAATATGCAGGCTGAATTTAAGTGGATTTCATAGTGACATTTTCACGACATATTTTTAATTATACAACTATAGTAGGAAATTCCACAGTATTCGACTAGGTTTTTTTCATCAGATGTCAAATGAAGCTTCCATAAACTTTCATTGATATAAATAAGTATTACGAACCGTACTAATAAAAATCTCCAATTTTACTAAGTCATAGACTAAATGAATTTATCAACAGCGTTTTTGTTTAGCTAGTGGCAACATTAGAGGTGTATATGGAATGGAAAAACGGCAACAACCTTATAAAGGAACGAAGGTAAGAACAATATAACTATCTTAGTTTGTACCATGTTAATTTATATCGAAATCTTAACTTTTTGAAAAAGGCATAAGATACGAAAAACGATTATTAAACCAGAATTAAGAAACAAAAAGTGATGTGTGTTCAATCAGCGAGGTTTTCTGATACAGGATCACTTTTCCGTAGTACTATTTTTTCACGGTGTGCATTTTGGTAATGCTTCAAAATTTTTGGAAAAAATTAATTGCTCTTGAATTTTGATACACAGAGTCGTAATTGAACTTTTTTAGGGCTGATACATTATCTGATAATAATATAACACCGTTTTTTATTGTTTTATCATGTTTTTTTAATTACTCTAATTGTAAAAGAATTGGGCGTTTTGCTTAAAAAATATACATAACTTTTTGGACAGTTGAATTATGGCCATGATGTAGAAAGATTTTTTGTTGACAATGATTTGATGTTTTGCGAAACTGGGAAGAATTGAAACTCCCATTATAACTTCATAACGTCATCCAAGTGCCTCATAAACTTTATGTAATGAAATTCAGGAGTACATATCCATAGTAGAGTAGCTATCCATAGATGGCTGAAAAAGCTGTACTATACTTTGTAATAACCACCTTAATGTAACCTTTTTCAAAGCAAATAAATCTTCATTTCATTTCATACTCATGTAGCTTGAGGTAGTAAATAAAAATACAATTGTTAGGATATGCGATACTTAGAAGTTTGAATATATAAGCAAGCAAACTAAATTTTCTATTTTGTTAGTTTCGATAGAAAATAAAAGTGCAATGAGTTCTGAAATTAAACTTGGATACATTATTAGTTTTCATTTATATTTGTATTTATATTTCACCTAAAGACTGTGATAAATCAGTATTTAAAATTACAATTTTCAATTTCGTTGTAGCCGGCGGGAATCACCCCGGGAGAAGTTTATAGCGAGCGCTTAGCTACTAAGCTACCATGGCTTTGCTGAGTTATCACGGCTCATTTTATTTTATTTTTAATGGCTTTGGATCCTGGATCCGTGCAATCAATGAACTTCTGATTGACAGTCAAAACGGACCAAAACGGTTTTCAATAAGAATAACTTGTAAAGTAATCTAAACTTGCAAATAAAAATATTCTATTCCAAAAAGTGTGATTGTCCATCTAGACGAACTAAAGGAAGCCTTATCATCTAGTACTAACATATTATTTTATAAATACACATCAATATGTTACAAAACTAGTTTGAAGCCCCACTTTTAGTTTTACCTTATAATCCCAATTAAGTTAAAGCAAAGCAGCAATAAAGGCTAATTTATATTCAAAATTGAAATAATTACAGCACTTTTAAGCGAATAATAGCTAAACCTAGTCTGTTGCATGTTCAGTTTATCGTCAATTTGGTCAATATTTTTAATTCTATTATTATAATATATCTACATAATATTGTAAATATTATATTTAGTTTTTCGGTCCGCTACTGGTTCAATATAATAATTTCTTATGTTTATGCAAATATAAATTTAATCAAACTTATTTAATTCATATCATAACATCAGGACGTCAAACACCATAGTTCCTTCGTAAATATAGATGCAGTAGAGCGTCACGAGAGTATAAGAACGTCAAAATTGAAAATAAATAAAACTTGAACACAATAAAATCCAGAAAAAAATACAAATATAATATTCAGCAAATATATTTTTGGGCTTGGATCTATTGAAATAGGTTCTGATTCTAGCCCTTCTTGTAGGCATGTGTCAATCGTGAATGATTCGTTCATTTGACCCAGGTCGCATTAAAGTAATTTTGATTGCTACTGCATTTTGTGAACTTTCCGGATCAAACGATTAACAGGCCCTACGATCAAAGTCTAGGGATGACTGACGATTGACACTATCGAGCAGGTCTTACAGACCACAGAGTACTAAAACTCGTAACAATCCATTTCAATGATCGACCCTAATCACCCTTTTAACCCACATGAATTAATACTTGTATTATTAAGTCCCTATAAATGAATAAATTGCACATGTATGCCTTTTTGAATGATCTTTGATGGTGAAGTCCCCGTAACTAAAATAGGACAAGAAAGTTCATATTATTTTAGACTAAGAACGAATACGGTATAGTAAGTAGAAGATTTCAAAGAACTTTTTCAAAAAAATTCTTTATGAGCTGTGAGATAATATAATTAAATATCCAAACTCAAATTGCTTTTTATATGTCAAAAGCGTAGCTCACGAATTTTATGTTACCCGAATTCTTCTACGTATCATAAAGATAACTTTTAAAATATTCTACTAATGAGCAATTTCCCCTTCATATATTATTATGTATATATATTATGTATATATATTATGTATATAAGTGTGCAGCCTATAACGCTCTGAATTCCCTGTCCGGTAGCACCAAGATCCTATTAGTATAATAATTACTTAAAGAGACTAGTTTGAAAACACTAACTTAATAATAATTCTATCTGATTTATACAACTTTTTATCTCCCTCTTTCCCTATGTAAGTGACATTATGAAATGCCATATTATTTAATTCTAGGCCCAGAATAATATTTTTATTTTATTTTGACACTGTGTTCATAAGTTTACGTGAACGTATTTGTTATTTATAATAATTATACAAATTTAAAATTAAAAGCAATAAAATTTACATGTTTATTTAAAGTGTTATTTGAGTAAATAATAAAAGCGTTAATAATAAATACAATTTAATCAGTTTGATGATAATAATTACTACCTAAATAAATATGAAATACGTAAATATTTCATACTTATTTAAGTGACTTAAATTAATAATTTAATAAACTATAATTTTTACACATATATAATTGTTTAATAAATTTATCTATATTTAATATAATTATCTTAATTTTTAACTTAGCTTTCATTCTAATCTACCTCGTAATAATGATTTTTTTTCTTCGATCATTTTTAAAAGCCGAGTATTTTGGTGATATACTCGTTGAGAAGCTTTATTACATCAGGTCTAATTATAACATTATAAAGCACATCAGCACGCCGTGTAGTGACGGTGTGGGAATATGTACTACCCCATATCGTCACGTGGGAGTCAGAGGAGACAGCAGAGGGAAACTAAATTAGAAAATGAGCAGCAGATAACAACAACAAAGATAACAACTCAAAATAATAATAAAAATATGTGATTGCTAACCTGCCTGTCAAGCATAGGAAATATAACAAAGGTGGGGGGGGGGTCTTGTTATCATTGTTAAAGTAGTAGTAGTAGTAGTAGAAGTAGTAATAAGTATATAAGTCAATCTACTGGATTTATTAACGCTGTAACGCAAACGTAATGTAACATAAACGTGTGAGTTGCCGACTAGTATACTAATTTATAGCTTTACAAGTTATAAATATGTATATTTTATATTAACTACTTCATTTTATTTCAATTTGTCAGCGAGATTAAAGACCTACATCTGTCTGATAACGAAACTATGAACTGTTTTTACCTGCAGTCACTTTTCACATGTTTAACTGTTTAAGACTGCATCTCAATTGTAACTAAAAGGCTGGAAGAAAACAGCATGCCCGTAGAATATGCAGTATTACCCAGGCACTATCTTACATCTGGCTGCTTGATGTGGCCTACGTCACAATGTACGAGTGAAACCGGCCACAGTAATGCATATGCCTGCTTTACTGCTATATGTCAGAGGTGTCACTGACAAGATTAGCCACATTTTGGAGTGAGCTTCCATTAAAACGTACTTGAAGTCGCCGAAGAAAACTGGTCGATCTTTACCATTAGTCAAGTGAATAGATTTGTGAATTTAATCTGTCTTACACAAGACTAATTAAAGACCAAAAAACACGATTGCCCCAGTCAAAACATCAGATTTGATAGACCACAAATCCTCTTTTAAGAACACCGATTCCTTCCAAAAAGGCTACTGAAATCTAATAACATTCTAATTTCAATAGAAAAGATGGCTAGGTACTACCATCTGCTTAAGGCCCTATGATTAATAAAATTAAGTCCCAACCCAAGGATAAAAATGCAAAACTTCAGGCACACACTGCGTAGGTCAGAACTAAAATAAATAATTTAAACCGAAGGTAGCCGTGGTTCACTATAACAATGGGACGTCGATCACTTCAGTCCCTTCCGCGACCATGAGTGTTGTAAAGTGCTCCAAACGTCACAAATATAAGAAAATTGAATATACGCGATAAAATCCGTAAAACTAGTTTTATTTATTTACTGTTCCCATCTCCGGGCTTGAACTCCCCAGTGTCAGCTCCTTCCATTTGATCGCATCCAGCGCACAGCTTTTCGAATCATCGATGACAGAGCTTTTCCCAATCGGCTTAACTCACTGGCATTTGTGAATAGATGTTGGATCTCTTTGCGTATTTTATCGCATATATCACGGGGAGTGCTCTAAGGAATTGTTCGGACTAATTCCAGCCGCACAATTTCACCATCGGACATCGCGACAAAACTCGCGATACCATCCATATCATCTGGATGAGTGGCGGTGCATCACCGTGCGATAAAAAGGAATTTTCTTCCTCGCACAACTTCTTTGTGGATTCGACTACCAGCATAGATTTTTTCTGACAGATATGACTTAGGGACTTTCAAGACAAGAGCCTACTCCATTTTAAAATGCGTCTGCGATTTCCCTTGAGTTACAGTTGTTCATGGGCGGCGGAAATCACTTACAGGTGAGCCGTATGCTCGTTTGCTCCCTCTCCCATAAAAAAACTTTTGTAATGTTTATATTTGAATTTTTTATAGAATGAGAATAACATATGACCACGCTATTCACCTGGTAACATCAATCCTTAATTAATAATGAAATACAAATTCACTGTTACCTCTGAAGACTAAGATAAAATGGTTCGTTTTCAATAAAAAGGTTCTCCGATTCGCTACACTCACCATACGAAACAGCACACACAAACAGCAATTTCACACTGGTATTTTGTAAGAGCGTTGATCGACCCGTTCGTACCACAACTACATAGCTGTATATAATATAGCTGCACCGTGGCTCCACCACGTATACTACAAATCCAATTGTATTTGACGATTCCAGAAATATTTGATGAAGTGTTTTATAATACCACGATATTTGAATAAAACGTATAATTTGCCCACTGAACGCTTTGTGTACCTGGCACCTGCATTAGCCTTTGTTTTCTGTAATGCTACGTTTAATTGAATAAATGCTTCATCTCTGTACTGTGTAATTAACTTTGTTTCGCTAGTTTACAATATAGCGAACTTGATATTGGTGTGGTTTTTTTTTGCTGAAATTTTCCCAAACGTAACAAAGTTTACATAATGATTTCTTGTATTTATTACATTACACATTGATAAAAACTACTTTTACGGATTTTATCGAGTTTAATTTATATTATTTTTAATTCCTGCTTTCCAGCACCCATGGTTACGGGGGACTGAGGTGACTGACGACCCGATGTCAGTATTAACCTGGAGTACCTTCCGCCTTTTAATCATTATTTATGGTCCGATATACGCAGAATGAACTTACTGTATCTTGAAGTCTCGCAGTGGCACGCTTAGGTTTAATTTTAATTTTATTAATTACCGCGTCCCAAGCAGGTTGTTATCATCTTCCAATCCGGTTGGTCACCGTGGAAGAGTATGACCACTACCCTCCAAAGAATATACCCACGATTACTGAACAAAAAAATAATAACAAGAAGCTTTATGTGGCAACATACAATGTCAGGTCCCTATCTTCATACGAGCGACTGATTGAACTGCAGGAGGCCTTACTGGGGGTGAAGTACGATATCATTGGCATATCAGAGTTCAAACGCCTTGGCAGAAAAATAGAAGAATACGAGGACTTCATTCTATGCTATATGGGAGAGACTCCAGGAAAACACGACGTTGGTTTTCTGATAAATATATCTCTAAAACCTAACGTAGAAAGCTTTACTGCAGTTACAGAAAGAGTTGCATTATTGAATTTCAATATACACGGATAAAACACAAGCATAATACAAGTTTACGCGCCTACTGAGTCAGCGGATGAGGAGGGGTCAATGAATTTTACAAATCGGTAGATAAAGCCATGAAGTTTGCCCATAAAAACCTAAATAATATATAAAATATATATAAAATATTGTTATAGGTGATTTCAATGCAAAGATTGTTTAACCCCTAAAAGACGAATATTTAATGACAAAAAGATATGGTTATGGACAAAGAAATGAAAGAGGACTGAGACTAATAAACTTTGAGTTTGAAAAGAAACAATCGATTATCAACACATACTTTAAGAAAAAGCCAAGCCGTAGATGGACTTGGCGATCTCCAAACGGCCAGTATAAAAATGAAATAGATTACATAACAACTAACCAATCAAAAATATTTCAAAATATAGAAATTTTAAATTTCAATTATTCATCAGACCATGGACTAGTCAGAAGCACAATTACACTATAAAAACCTTATAAGAGCAGCGCGACATACATAAACAAACAAAATAGTACTCTAAATAGTTACGAAAATATAAATGAATACAAAAATAGTCTTGAAAACCATTTGTCAAACTGGATTAAAATAGATACCATACAAAGCTGTTATGATTCACTAATATATGCTATAATGCAAAGCTTGGAAACCAAAAAATCAACACGCCAACCCACAATTAATCATAAGGTTTTATCAGAAAGGACACTATTGCTTTTATAGAGAAGACAGAAACTACAAAAAACCAAAAATAAATCCCTTACCCAAAGAAACGAGCTTAGCGCTCTATATAGGTTAACGAGCAAATATATCAAATTTGACTACAAAATCCATAGGGCTAATACTATAGAAACACATTTCAAGCAAGAAGGGAGTATGAAAAAGGCCATTAAGGAAATTCGAACAAACAGAGCTTGGATCGTGAGTTTGAAACAGCTGGGGAGAGCATCACACAAACGCAAGGATATAATCGATATTGCAACAAACTTTTACCGGGACGTATACAGCGCCAAATCGGACACACAGCTTCTTACTACTGAAATCATCCAGAATAATGTAGAGATATTTAATACAAGTACTGAAAATAAAATCCTACCGATCGATGAAATAGAAATCCTTTAAACAATAAGGAGATTAAAATCAGATAAAAGTCCAGAGCCAGATAAAGTCACCAATGAGGCTTTAAAGTACGGAGGAACTCTACTGGCCACGCCATTGGCGCACCATTATACTTTACATTACATTACTCAACATTACTCAACATCTTAGAGACGGCGATTATACCTATGCAATGGACCGAATCAAACATAATTTTACTCTATAAAAAAGGAGACTCCCATGATATTGGCAACTACAGACCCATTAGCCTTTTACCGACTCTATACAAACTATTTTCTTCAATCATTAATATGAGAATAAGCGAAACATTAAACACATGTCAACCTTTAGAACAGGCAGGCTTTCGCAAAGGATTCTCTACAATAGATCACATACACTCCCCAGAACTAATTATTGAACGGTACCAGGAAAAACAGAGACCACTCTGCATCGCCTTTGTGGACTATCAAAAAGCATTTGATACAATATCTCATACGAGTATCTGGGAAGCCTTAAAGCTCAAAAAGTAGAAAATAAATACATAGAAGTGATAACAAACATTCATAGCAAAAGCACTAGCAAAGTAAAATTGGAAACGATTGGCCAAAGCTTTCCTATTAAGAGAGGAGTAAGGCAAGGCGATCCGTTATCACCAAATCTTTTTATAACTGTACTGGAAACCGTCATAAGAAAACTGAACTGGAATAAATGTGGTCTAAACATTAATGGAAAATACTTAAGCCATCTAAGATTCGCAGACGATATAGTGTTATTATCAGAAACTAGCTGTGGGCTGCAATATATGTTACAGTCCCTTAATAGAAGCAGCAGACAAGTGGGATTAGAGATAAACCTGTCAAAGACGAAAGCCATGACAAATAGCATCATAAAGTGTATCGGGTTATAAAATAGGCCGCTAGACTACGTGGATGAATATATCTATCTTGGAAAACTAATAAGTTTCTAAACAAACAGTAATGAAATGGAGATACAGCGTAGAATAAAAATCGCGTCGAACAAATATTGGAGCCTAAAAGAAGTATTTAATGGCAACATGTCGATAAAGCTCAAAAAGAAAACTATGAACTCATGCATTCTGCCCTCTCTAACGTATGGTTGCCAGACGTGGAAAATTACGAAGAAAATTAAAAACAAAATTAGTTCGTGTCAGAAAGGAATGGAACGCAGCATGTTAAATATAAAAAAAAATACAAAAAATACGACACACGAAAAGACGAAACTATACTGAAGCAATAGACGCGCTGGCTTACGCTCAAGCACTAAAATTCAGATGGGCTGGTCATATAGCCCGATACGATGACAACATGTGGATTACAATTGTAACCACATGGATGGGCCCGCCAGGCAAACGCCGAGCAGGGAGACCCTACATGAGATGGGAGGATGACATAAAAAAGATCGCAGGAACAAACTGGTTAAGATTAGCAAAAAACAGAGAAAAATGGAAATCCTAGAAGGAGGCCTTTACCTGAGAGGGGTCCATGCTATTTATAATATTTAAAATATTTATATCATTCTAGCATTAAATATTACTTTATTGATTACTCTATTGATTGAGTTGTATAAGTACGAGATTATAATTTTATTTTTAATTTTAATTTCGATTTTGATTTTATTTTGATTTTGATATTTGTATAATAATAATAATTAAAAAATTCAACATTAAAAAATACAAATGTTTTTATGTTAATAGTAAAGCTATATGTCATATATTTTAATATATTTTTTTAGGTTATATTTTTTATTTATTTAGGCTACAAGTGCATGTAAACAATAATTAATTAGTATGTTAATTTATGTTATCATTTAATTTAGGTAATCTGAACTGAATTGTTGCATAATAATTTCAATGCTCTAAAATCATTGTAATACATGGAATTAAAATGCTTTTTATTTTATTTATACCACTGCAAGACTTCAATACACAGTAAGTTTATTCTGCGCAGATCGGACCATAAATAATAATAAAAAGCTGAAGGTACTACGGGTTAACACTGATATTGTGCCGTCAGTCACATCAGTCTCCGTGACCATGGGTGCTGGAAAGCATCGGAAACGTTGGGAATTAAAAATAAAATAAATTAAAAGCGATAAAATCCGTAAAAGTAGTTTTAGTCAATGCTTAGCACAGCAGCTAAGCATTGGTCACGTCGCTGCAGTGTCGCGGGTTTGAATTCCGTTCGATGCTCAGAATAACTTTTAGAAATAAGTTTGAATTTTAAATAAAGTTTGATAAGACCCCGCAGTCCTTGCTTATACGTCACGGATGGACGCGGGAAGAAATAACATTTATAAAATAATTAGAAAATTGATCAAAAATTGCCTAAGTCTCTGAGTTCGTATAAGATAATTACCAAAGTCGTTGAGCGTGTTCGCGTATAAGGAAATTTCTTAAGTTATGGAGGGTGTTCGTGTATGCTAGCTATAGCTAGTATGGGGAACTGCCGGAGACGCATACCCAAGCTTGTACATATACATGTTGTTTAATGGGTGGTCGGGTGACCGACTACTTATAGTACAGTTGCACAATGTATAGTCTTATATTAGGGATTTATGATAGTAAGGTCTATTACACTAAAGCATTATTATAGAAGGCCTCTATGATGAATAAGCATTACAATAAAAGATTTATGGGTTGAAGTTTCAAATATTAAGGCACATAATAGTAAGATCTATGATACAAAAACATTATTATAGATAGTCTCATTGATATAATATAAGCATTATGATAGTAGATTTGTGGACTGAACTCCTATATATAGCAAATATGTGGAAGGTCTCAAATATGTATAAAAGCATTAGGACTTGAAAAAAATTATTACAGTGGTGTGTATACTGCATCACAATCGACCGGGACTGCGGTAAACTTGGACTCGCGAACCAATGTGTCCTAAACATATCCTAGTGTCAGTGGTAAGCGGATTTGTTGTAGCAATACGGCTTTCCCGTGGACATTGCACATCCATGCCGTTGAAGGGCCGCATCGAACCGCACTAGTACAAGCACACGCAACTTCATGTCTTAGTGCATTAGCGCTATGATACGTGGACTTTTTGTCCACTGGCGTCTTAGTAGCGTGCTACTATGATGCGTTGGTGTAATTTTAGTAAAAAACAATATAAATTTTGTTACCAACGTTAATAGGGATCATGTGAGCGTGTTATATGGGGGCGCCATCCGCATGATAGTAATGCTTACTGCTACTTGCGGTATTGCATCTTGTGATGGATATATACGGGTGTGTTGCGCCTGATTCGACGTATCTGGTGGTTATAGTCGATGGAGGTATGAGGGTAGTGATGTCTGCTGAGATTATATGGGGGACCTTGGCATGGTATAAGCCTGACGGTAGTCGTATTGATGCTTAATGCGTTCTGCAGCATTGTATCTCTGCGATGGTTGTTTAGCAAGTCGAGAGATATGAAAGACACATAAAAATATCTAAATAATTACATTGCTTTCTGCTTTAAACGCAATGTTTGTATTGGAACAGCACAAGCTTCCTAATATCTTTACGGTTATTTTGATATAAATCAGTACTTTATACGTAATACGTTAACAAACAAACAGATAATTCTAAAAATGATAGAAATATATTCAATTATTTACTTTTAGTTCCTCTCGATCAATGTTGTTACAATTCAAATGTCGAATTTTTTATTTTATTTTTCTGGCATGCAGGTTTCCTCATGATGTTTTTCTTCAACGCTGAGAAATTTGTAAATCAGCACTTAAAATTGCAATCAACAATTTTATTTGTGCCAGGGTTGCTCGCGTACTGTGAAATTTACAGCGACCTCTTAACTCTTGTATTACGATGGGTCATCATTCAATATATCAATAATTTTTTCTTATATTTACGTAAATATACAAAACAATAAAGTCAAATTGAGAACCTAATTATGAAGTTATTTATACAATAATTAAAATTACATAAATAAGTTATTATCTGTTATTGCACTGCACTGCAACTTACTAGGAATGTTAAGGGCTAAATTAAAAGAAGTTTTGTTTAAGTTTCATTTTACTGCCACATTGAAAAAACAAATATATATATATATATATTAAATAATGTTATGCTTACACGAGCTTCCGATTAAATGAAGCCCTGGTTTTCAGGCACTCTGTTTTTTCGCTTCCGCTCACATTTGAAATCGCATCAGTAGGATTGATATGATTAATACGTTGGATCTCTGCGAATATCTGTTCAAACAGCGTGACAAAGGTCCGTTTATATTTTGTTGTTTTAGTTCCTATTTGTATGAAGGCATTTAAATCGGTCACAATCTTCAATTATTCATGCAATATTTATGATTTTTATGAGAACTATTGATCTTATCAGTGATTATTATTGAATTTAGCGGTCAGCCAATGCCTCGTGTAGAGGCGAAACACGTGTCGTATTGTCTTCTATGGTGTGTCTTTCCTGGAATAGTGGTGTTGGGAGTAGTGGTGCCGGGATTAGTGGTGTTGGGAGTAGTGGTGCTGGGACAGGTGGTGACGGGATTAGTGCACGCAATGAGGGAGGGCGGGAAGTGCTCTTCAATCCAGGTAAGACACATCATTGTATTTAATTAAGCGGATGGTTGCGAATTAAATATTAATATCTTTATTATAATGAATTTCCGCAAAGTAACGCCTGATACTATCAATTAGCTGAGAACAATTGTCTGTTTGACAACTTGTATTTTTTTTGATGGTACTGTAGAGTAGTCATAAAAGTTTTTGTAAAGATGAAGAACATTTCCGGTTAATTTCTGTAAATAACACTTCTAATATTAAACGGTAGGCACCATTCAGGGATCAGTTTGGGGGCCCTTACATTATTTAACTTATGTTAATGATATGAATAACTGCTTTATTACTGCACACGCTATCATTTTGAAGATGACACATACCTTTCAGCAACGGATAAGGATCCACAAAAAGCCTCTGAAATCTGCAGACTGATGTAAATTCTCTATCAGGTGGTGTTATGATGCCGATCTAATACTATATACAAAAAACCAAACAGGTGGTTATCAAATCTCAGCAAATCAAGCGCTATCCTGTCACAAACATAATTGCACACAACCATAACTACTACTACTATTATTCATGCAAACGATAGGCACTAGATATATCTTGGTCTTCTTGGTCTTGTTAAAGGTAATAAATTAAATTTGGAGTACTTTTGTAATAAGCTAAGGCAATTTTTGCGAATATTATCTTTTTATAGAGCCACATACCCTTCAATGTTAAATTAATGCTTTATAACTCATTAGCTGAATCTTTTATACAATTTTATCATTAGCTATAAACGAACATATAAGAAGTATTAGCAAACATATAAGACATATCTGAATCAAATAGGCTCCTACAAAAAATTCTTAAACACATAGTATCTCCAAATATTAAGGACAGATTTCAAAGCGTTTACGTTAAATTATTTAAACATTGTAAAGTTTACCCATTTATACACAATTTAAATAAAGCCAATTCAAAGATTAATTCTTTAATGAAAACTTACTTAAAAAATTTAATATTCCTTATACACGCGAGCAGTTGAAAAGAATTGGTTTTACACTAACCGTGCTAATAACATTTAAGCCCGCGACATACATTTTGAATTTTCAATTTCAATTTTGAAATTTCAGAATTCCGTTTTGTAATTCCGATTCGGGATTCCGAACGCAGCAAGTCCATATAAAATTAATGTCCCGTCACACACGGTATTTTTCCGTACGGAATTTTCTCCGATTCGAGATTTCGTATGGCTGCTTTTTCGTTCGGAATCCCGAACGAAAAAATCCGTCTTAACAGATTTTGTATGAGTTGCAACACACATTCGTAAATTCCGTACGGAACACGCCCAGTGTGGGTCGCACAACCGAAGCGAATGGGTGTTCAAGTGTATGGATGATTATATTTTTCATCATGAAGAATGTTTTGTCCCGCATAGGGAAAGCAAGGAAAGCAATATTGATTTCATAATATATACATAGTTTTCCAAAGACTGCCATAGGACTCTAGTGGGAGAAAAATAAAGCAGTTCAGTTCATATGAACATGTTCAATGAACTGCAGAAGTTCTTACTTTTATTTTTCTGTCAGTTTATTACACAATGTCATTTAATTGAGAAGATATTTTAAATAAAATTTTATCAGTTTCTTGAGTATTATATTAATACAAAAAAACCATGCCTCAGTGATTTGGTTTATTTATTTTTAATCTAATTAGTATAAAATATAACTAATAGTACAAAAACAAACATTATCCTTTATATTTTTGATACAAATTAACTTTCCCGATACGAAGTCTGTAAAATACTTGTCATTTTTAAATGGCGCCGCCCTGGAGGCAGAAAAAGTGATTGATTCGTCTTGAGACTTAAGCACCATAGACTTGACATGATTCTTCCACTCCTGTTACTGTTCCCTCCAGCTCATCATTAAAAACGATGTAAGAAATGAAATAATTTGTCGAAAGAGTTTATAGATATCAAATAGTATTTAAAAAATTCTGGATAGGCTCGTAATTTGGCTCTTTTTACATAATACTGGCTATATTGTAATCTTAGGGTGTTAAGGAGATGCACCCAGTTACGGCGGCAATATGTTTTCTTCTTACCTAGATACGGCAACAATGCAATCCCAATATCATCGTCAATATTCACTGGCTTAATATCTGTACTCAACGTCTGACATCACTCTACTGAACCTTGATATTCCAAACGGAAAAAAATGTGTGTGATGTATGTACGGAATACCGAATCGAAATTCCGAAACGGAATTTTGAAAGGGACTTCCGTATTTACGTGACCGGCCTTATGGCGAACCAACAGCTATCTACTCGTTTAGTTCCCCGTTTAATAAACAACTTACCCTCTAATTCACGTCATAACTTTACATGAGAAAATGTTAATTTATATTAATATTTAATTACCTAAGTTATCAAGTTATGAATTAGTTAATCCTTGGTATTCCTACCAAGATGATTACTAGGAAGTCTGCAGTTTGTGATCATATCCTAGACGGCCCCAACCATTACATCAGATTTGATAGACCACAAATCCTCGCGAAAGAACACCGATTCCTACCAAGGATGATACGTGAGGCTATTGAAATTAAAAAACATCCTAATTTCAACAGAGAAGGAGGCTGGGTACTACCACCTGCTTGGGATCCTATAATCAATAAAATTAAAACTAAACCCAAGCATACCACTGCAAGACCTCAGGACATAGTCAGTTCATTTTGCATAGATCGGACCATAAACAATAATTAAAAAAGCTGAAGGTACTCCGGGTTTAACAATGACATCGGGACGTCAGTCATCTCAGTCCCCCGTGACCATGGGTGCTGGAAAGCGCCCGAAACGTCGGGAATTAAAAATAAAAAGTAAAAATAAACGCGATAAAATCCGTAAAAGTAGTTTTAATCATGTTAACTAAACATAGGCTTCTCCCGTTCATTGTTTTGTAGGGGAAATTTTGTCATAGTGGTCACGTTTGGCAGGCGGTTTGGCAACTGCTGATTTCGTGGCCAAGCCCTTAAACCCACAGGACGATATGGGGTATTGGATATTTTTGCACCGCCACTACACGGTAAATAGTTTTTAATTTGGTTACTTATAATATCAAATACAATAAAATATTTTTTATTCATTACGAATTGTAAGTAGAATTTATTGAAAAACATTTTGATTGGTCGGAAAACATCTCTTTATTTCAAAGCGTTAATAACAAAATTGAATTCTCTCAGTGCAAACACAACAATGTAGATAATAATTTACATCATTGTAAACAACACATAGTAAATAATAATTTTCAATATAAATAAGTAAAAAATTTAGAAACAGCATGATAATGAGATGATTCCCAGGGGTTATTAATATTTTCACTAATTTTAAAAAACCTTTTGTTAAGCTGAACATGTAAAATTAGTCAGTCAATCTGTAAAATTAGTGAAAATTTATGTTTGATATACATTTTGAAGTTCTACCTATTGTGCATAATCTATGTAGGTAGATGAATAATTTGCCAGCTTCTGTCTTTCAATCATATACTGTGTGTCTTTGAGGCAACAGTGAGTGAATTTTAGTAAAACTTAGTCTGTAACTGTTAGCTTTGTAATTGTAGCCATAGTTGAAAAGAAATATCCTTTTCAACTATGGCTACATCGCCACTTTCCGTTAATTTTAATGGAATTCTAGAAATGGTGTATTTTAATTGGTATAGTAAAGAGTAATTGTTAACAGTGTAAAAAATACAAACCTTCGATCCGATTCAATAATTTATAACCACAACTTAGTTTGGTTGAATCCCGACTTAATAACTCGTCAGCCATGTCACGTTCAGATTTGATCAATGCAATATCGGACACAAGTATCCTCATTGCCGATCACTCGCCTTTGATGAAAATCAATTTTTCCTTTTCTTTTTGTTATGATTTTACTAATGTTATTTGAACGACTCAATTTATATTTTTTACCACTATGAAATATTAGTCTAAGATTTAGAAGTTTAAATCAAATATGTTATCCTTAAATATAAGGCCTTTTTGCCGCATATAACTACTAAAACCGTATAGCACAGTTTTATAAATCAATTTCAAGAGTTTTGATTGCATTTTGTTATAAACTAACTAGAAGCAAGCAGATGTAAATATATATTTATAATACTAAACGGATATTCAAATAATTTTATTACACCCGCTTCCCAGCTTCTATGTTTTTATCTAATAATAAAAGGTCCTGTATGTCCCATGTTTGTAGATCCAATTTTTATATGGGACTTTAAACAAAACATAATGTAATAATAATAAAAAATGTGTTAAATGTGTTACTTGCTTGCATAAAAAACACGACTAATGTGTAATAGGTTTCTGATTGAATGTGGTATATAGCGACATAAATCCGCCGTATGTTTTGGTAACGTTGACATAGAAGCTTGAATTTTTACATATATTAACAATTTCATATTAATAATTTACACTTGACAACTTAACTCCTTGACCCTTTTCTAAGAAAAAAATCTTGACAGACGGAAGAATGACCGGCCCGACCCAATAACCGGCTGATGAGAAGGAAAATTATCGATCAAATTATTTAATATAGATATTGTTTTGTTTTGTAAAGTTATTGTTTTACAAAATGTATGAAATGTTGGCATTAATAGAGTTATTATTCAATTTGTTTCATAATTAACTCGCTTCCGCCCCTAGTTCACTCGTCCGTGGAAATAGGCTGATTGCCTGGAGAACGATATTGGTATAAATGAAATAAAGGAAATCAGACCAAGACGAAAACTCAGTAGTGGTAAGAGCTTACTGTAAGAGAAAGAAGAAAAGGAATGGAAAGAAGAGCCATTTTACAGCTTAGTTATTGTTGTTGTTCAAATGGGTTGGGCTCGACTGGGAAAGGATCACACTCTCATAGAATACCAGCACAAAATAGCAGCTAACTGCTGCTGTGTTTTGTGAGGTAAAGTGTAAAGAATCGAAAACAGTTAATAGAATCAAGCGTTAGTTTGCGGAAATCCATTATATAAAAGATGTTAAGAGTTACTTCGCCACAATCCGCTCAATAAAATAAAATGATGTGTCTTACCTAGTTTGACGAGCACCTCCCACCCTCCTACAATTTAAAATAAAAACCTTAATTTAACCATAACAACAAAAGAGTCGTTGCATGTTTTCCAAATTTATAGAAAGCCAACTCATACCGACTCGGTCATGCCCACGTCATCGTATCGTCCGTAGCAACATTTTTGCCGCTTTTTATTGTTACATTAATCGTTTGATCACTGCTCCATTAAGTAAAGAAAATCATTTAAAAGCTTAACCTCTTAGATAACAAGCGTCCACATTTGACCGCGGCGACATTCCGTCAAAATTCAAGAGGTCAAATGTGACCGCACCCACCTACAGCACTTTAACCGATAAATATTTATGTTTAGAGACTACGTTTTCTATCCTCTAGTGGAATAAGAAGTCAATTGTTCTGTTCTGTTAATAATAATATTCCACAACTATCACACAACGCCATCTAGTCCCAAGCTAAGCAGAGCTTGTGTACTAGACAACTGATAAACATACTTATATATTTCTAAATACATAAATATTATAGATAAATTACACCCAGACACAGAACAAATGATCGTGCTCATCACACAAATATTTGTCCTGGGTGGGAATCGAACCCACGATCTCCGGCATAGAAGTCAGGGTTACTAACCACTAGACCAACAGGCCTGTCAAAAACATGTCGTTCGTAAACGCGTGGCATTAAAAACAAACGATTCTCTTAGGAATATTTGTAATGATCCAGATAAGTTGAATATTAGTCAGAAATCTGGTATTCATAAACGTTGGTCAGACTGGTCGAATCTTCGCGACACGTTATTAAGAAAATTTAGCCGCGTACGGAAATTGCAATCCTGATAAATCCCATTTCGCTAAATGGGATCTCTTGGACACTGGAAACAAGCTAGTCAATGACCATTACTTTAAATCCTCGCATACTTGTAAAAAAGGGCTGCGACCACAGAAATCTAAATTATGAAGCAATAGAGGTCGTAAAATCACGTGACGTCGCGCATGTGACTCGTAGACCACAATCGCGCATGGAGCGTTCGTTTCGATCACCAGTGTTGTTTCGGACGCAGCGACGTGAAAATGGTGTATTGAAGCATATACAACTGCAATTCTTCCACAACTTGCAAATTTCAAATAAATGGATAAAATTTCACAAATAAGTACTAAGTGTTTTAAATAATGTTGTTTTAATGAAATACACTTAAATAAAATTATTTACCTCCAGTACTACGATTGTCTCCGAAAATGTAACTGTTTTCACATTTCAATATCCACTGATTCTTAAGCTAGTTCATGTCTACGAGTACGACTGCTAAAAGCAGCTATGAATTTATAGTACGGGTAATAAACAATATTGTCGTGTACGTAAGTTACATTTGACTGATCGTAAAAACTGACCAATCTTCTCCGGCGGCTTGAAGAATAGGTCACTAGTTATCGAAACGTGCGTTGCACTGAACTATGCCCAAGTGAGAGTAAACTCTCGATGTCATTCCCTGTTTTGCGCACAAGTTAGTTATTATACCAAGTTGCTACTGTTGAGATTTTACGTTTTAATAAAACATTTCTTAAAGCAATAGTTTTATACATTAATCTTTATTGCATTAATGCTAGAAATACGTGTAGGGGTAATTGTGTATTTATTGTTTATCTATATGTGATAGCTGCGATCCGGTGACACGCGTTCCGATATTAAAAGACAGTGGAAGACGTTTCTAGTGCCTTATTATTTAGATTTATATGGCTATGACAGTGCGAGCTGGAACAGTTAGAGATTTAAAAAAAAACGGTAATGGTAACGTTGCACTGCTGAATGAACAAACAAAATGTTTCTAACTCACCTCCTTTAAACATTTTAAAGTCTAATCTCTAACAAAAGACGGCCTCTCAATATGGTCGTTCATTATCCTAGCGGTGATCAGCGATTCGTTGCGTGGTTCGAGGGTAGGCGGACGTTTCTGGCGGTTGGTCGTTATTACTTAGCCTCATAGTCTACATCACCGGAGAATGCCTCATGTAGAGGCGATATACGTGTCGTATTAGCGTCGATGGTGTGTCTTTCCCAGAGAAGTAGTGTTGGGAGTAGTGGTGCCGGGAGGACGGGAGGATGGGAGGTGCTCTTCAAACTAGGTAATACACATAATTTTATTTATTGGGCGGATGGTTGCAAAGTTACTCTTAAATTATTTAAGAATCGAAGTAACTTTTTGCTGAAAACAAGACATTCCGTCTTAGTTCTCAGGAATGACGACGCATATGCATTTTGACTCTTCATCTATTAGACAAGATAGATAATATTATTGAAGAATATAAGATATAATGATTTCTTAAATTTACGCGAACACTACACATTGAATAAAACTAAATTTACGGATTATATCGCGTTTATTTCACTACTTTTACTTATTTTTAATTCCCGACGTTTCGGGTGCTTTACAGCAACCATGGTCACGGGGGGGACTGAGATGTTTGACGTCCCAATGTCATAGTTAGTCCGGCTACCTTCAGTTTTTGAATATTAATTTTTGGTCCGATTTACGCAAAACGAGCTTATAGTATCATGAAGTCTTACAGTGGTATGCTTAGGTTTGGGTTTAATTTTGTTAATTATAGGATCCCAAGCAGGTGGCAGCTCCCATCCATCTTCTCTATTGAAATTTGGATGTTTTTTAATTTCAATAGCCTCGCTTATCATCCTTGGTAGGAATCGGTGTTCTTTTGCGAGAATTTGTGGTTTATCAAATCGAATATAATGGTGGGGACGATCTTGAACATGTTCGCAGACTGCAGACTTCCCGGAGCGTCGGTGCTTCACGTCAGCTATATGTTCTTTCACGCGGGTTTTTATGGATCTTTTTGTTTGACCTATGTAAGAGAGACCACATTCACAATCTAACTTGTACACTCCTGCATCTTGTAGAGGGATATTACACTTGACGGATGGTAAAAATTGACTAATCTTCTTCGGCGGCTTGTAGTATGTTTTAATGGAAGCTCGCTTCAAGATGTAGCCAACCTTGTCTGTGACTCCTCTGACATATGGTAGTACAGCAGGTACACGCTCGACTGTGGCCGGCTTCACTCGGTCACTGTGACGCAGACGCGGGACCCGAAGCTTGTTGTCTTGCAATACTTGCTTGACGTGCTGAAGTTCGGCGGCCAGATGTTTTCTGTCACAGATCCTTCGTGCTCTCTGAAACAAAGATTTACCCACGGTAGCTAACTGTGAAGGATGATTCACCATTTAAATATCGGTTGGTATGTGTCTTTTTTCTATACACAGTGTGACCAATTGTGTTATTAGGATTTCGAATGACTAAAACATCTAAGAAAGCTAAAGAATTATTTGCCTCTAACTCCATTGTGAATTGTATTTTAGAGTTTATAGAGTTAAGGTGGTTTAAAAATGCAGTTACTTTGTCAGATGGTAAAATTGTGAAAGTGTCGTCTACGTACCGCTTGTAGAATCTTGGATTTACAGGAGCAGTAAGAAGGGCTTTCTCCTCGAAGTCCTCCATGAATATGTCAGCGACTATGGGAGATACAGGTGAGCCCATCGCCACACCATCTACTTGCTTGTAGAACTCTTCCTTCCACAATAGATAGCCAGATGTGAGGCAGTCTTTGAGTAATACTGCATATTCAGCAGGCATGTTATTATATTCTAGCTTCCTAGTTACAATTGATATGCAGTCTTCAATAGGTAGGCATGTGAATAGTGACTGAACATCAAAACTGACCATAGTTTCATTGTCAGCGAGATGTAGGTCTTTTATCTCACTGTTTTGACCTTATTGTATGTACTTTCGTCCGATAAAAGCTGTAGTATTTTAATATTATACTCTGACGTGTCCATTATTACCGTAGCATTTCCTTTATCCGCGCGGAGAATCGTTAGCTCTGGTCTGTTCCGTAAGTTAATCAACGCTGTAAGTTCGTCTTTAGGAAGGTTTGGTTTCGGCACTGAACTACGACGTAACAAGGACAAAATATCTTGACGTATAGCCTCCAAATCTTCCTTACCAATATTATTTTTTAAACAGACAATCCTCAACGCTGCAGATAATTTCTTCGTACGGGATTTTTCGCGGTGTTAATGCGAAATTCATTCCCTTCGCTAACACCTTTATTATTGGTTCGTCCAGTGTATGTTTTGATAGATTATAGACCGTGCGTTGTTTGTTGTTTGAGTCTGTGGTCAACGGTTGTGTTTCGTTCTGACGTTGACTTAGATGGTTGGTATTTGATTTGATCGTTAATTTTTGGTATTTTTCTATTTGTTTATTTTTGCATTCATTGTATTTTGCTGTTTCTCGTTTGTTTAAAGTTTCGATGCAATTATTAAAATAAAATGTCGTTAAAACTGTCTTTAGTTCACTGAACAAATTGTCTATGGTGTTGTTTATGAAATGTAAATCGAACCGTTTCTGCTGAATCACGGTTCGTAACAACTTTTTACTTGCCTGATTTAAGATCTTTGCGCTTCCTCGAATGTCCTTTTTTGTTGATATTTTGACACACATAGGAATGAGATTATGGTCTCTGCATCTCTTCAATAAATTTAAAGATGTTATATATCTTGCGCGCTTGGTTTTAAGATCTTCTAATCGGCGAATTTTATTTGCTATTACCAGTCCGTACTGGTTTACATAATGATTTCTTAAATTTACGCGAACACTACACATTGAATAAAACTAAATTAACGGATTATATCGCGTTTATTTCACTACTTTTACTTATTTTTAATACCAGAGAGAGGACATACCAGAGCACACACAAAGGATTCATACCATTTTGTTAGTGAGATAAATGAAACTATGGTCAGTTTTGATGTTCAGTCACTATTCACATGCCTACCTATTGAAGACTGCATATCAATTGTAATTAGGAACCTTGAATATAATAACATGCCTGCTGAATATGCAGTATTACTCAAACACTGCCTCACATCTGGCTATCTATTGTGGAAGGGAGAGTTCTACAAGCAAGTAGATGGTGTGGCGATGGGCTCACCTGTATCTCCCATAGTCGCTGACATATTCATGGAGGACTTCGAGGAGAAAGCCCTTCTTACTGCTCCTGTAAATCCAAGATTCTACAAGCGGTACGTAGACGACACTTTCACAATTTTACCATCTGACAAAGTAACTGCATTTTTAAACCACCTTAACTCTATAAACTCTAAAATACAATTCACAATGGAGTTAGAGGCAAATAATTCTTTAGCTTTCTTAGATGTATTAGTCATTCGAAATCCTAATAACACAATTGGTCACACTGTGTATAGAAAAAAGACCCATACCAACCGATGTTTAAATGGTGAATCATCCTTCACAGTTAGCTACCGTGGGTAAATCTTTGTTTCAGAGAGCACGAAGGATCTGTGACAGAAAACATCTGGCCACCGAACTTCAGCACGTCAAGCAAGTATTGCAAGACAACAAGCTTCGGGTCCCGCGCCTACGTCACAGTGACCGAGTGAAGTCGGCCACAGTCGAGCGTGTACCTGCTATACTACCATATGTCAGAGGAGTCACAGACAAGGTTGGCTACATCTTGAAGCGAGCTTCCATTAAAACATACTACAAGCCGCCGAAGAAGATTAGTCAATTTTTACCATCCGTCAAGTGTAATATCCCTCTACAAGAAGAAGATGGAGTGTACAAGTTAGATTGTGAATGTGGTCTCTCTTACATAGGTCAAACAAAAAGATCCATAAAAACCCGCGTGAAGGAACATATAGCTGACGTGAAGCACCGACGCTCCGGGAAGTCTGCAGTCTGCGAACATGTTCAAGATCGTCCCCACCATTATATTCGATTTGATAAACCACAAATTCTCGCAAAAGAACACCGATTCCTACCAAGGATGATACGCGAGGCTATTGAAATTAAAAAACATCCAAATTTCAATAGAGAAGATGGATGGGTGCTGCCACCTGCTTGGGATCCTATAATTAACAAAATTAAACCCAAACCTAAGCATACCACTGCAAGACTTCATGATACTATAAGCTCGTTTTGCGTAAATCGGACCAAAAATTAATATTCAAAAACTGAAGGTAGCCGGACTAACTATGACATTGGGACGTCAAACATCTCAGTCCCCCCTGTGACCATGGTTGCTGTAAAGCACCCGAAACGTCGGGAATTAAAAATAAGTAAAAGTAGTGAAATAAACGCGATATAATCCGTAAATTAATTTTATTCAAATATAAGATATTTCTATGAGCTATAGCATATACTTACCATCAGGTGGACTGTGTACTGGTTTGTCATCTTTCTTCAATATATTCTATACTCCACATCTGAAATGTAAGATTAAATACTTCACAACCTATAATTGACCTAAAATGGAAACACAGCAATAAATACGATAAAGTTTATAAAAATAAATAGGTCAAGCACCAGCACATAGAGATTTTTACGCACAAAAGAATCCATAACCCAAGAAAACAAATTGATTTCTCAATCGTAAACCTCGCCCTTATTGGGCAATATGTAGGGAGACCTACGGTCAGCAGTGGACCTTCAATCTGATTAGGTACGTCCCTCTCACCTATTTCTGTCGTCGCGTTACGTGCAAAATACGTGCTGCGGGTTAGTTCTAAAGTATATACAGAGCCAGTATAGCTACAGGCTGTGGGATATTTCATCTTGGTCCACAGACGTGACAAGACATCTGTAGTCTCGTTTGTTTAGGTTGGTTACAGGTTTCCAAGGCTGCAGTTGCTACTTATTAGTACGTAGAATAAAATTTAGTTTAAAATTCCAATTTTACAAATGGTGTCCTTTTCCACTCTTGCATTAACCTCTCAAACGCCAAGCGTCCAAATTTGACCGCACTTTAACCCATAAATACTTATCTTTAGAGATTTGCCATTATAGAATCAATATAAAATTTGCTATCCTCTAGTGGAATAAAAAAACGGTTAGTCTTTGGATATTATTTATATTCTACGTTCATTACGTACGCCATTTTCATTTGGATGTTGTTGCGTTGATTTTTGGATTTTTCTAGTGTTTTAAAATTTTAAAATTAAAATTGTTTTAAAAGTTTTTGTGTGAATATAATTTATCCTTTTACGTAAATAAATTCGAGTTATATATAGAAATAATTGTGATTTTCACGCTGCTAAAATCCGCTTGGTATGTATTTTTTGTTATCAAAATACAATAAAATCTTTCTGTAATGAAGTAAAACCAAGATTCTATAATGCCAAACTTATTCATAGAAAAGAAAAGTAGTCTCTAAATATAAGTTTTAATGGTTTTAAGTGCTGTGGGTGGGTGCGGTACTACGCGACCGCTCGGGATTTGCCAGGCTCATGCGACTGCATGGGAATTTTATGTGGATTGAAGGGTTAAGGAAAACATTATTATAAAACTTTCATACACATTTCTCTCGCAATACCGATCCTATAAAACGTTTATATTGTACATAATTAATGGAAGTTCGAGAATCATCTGGAAGTTTTCTTCTCGAGTTTACTTACGTACATTCCTCTGTAATTATCTCTTAATTTACGACTGTCACTTCGTTATATGAGCATCGTGTACTCTTAAACCACATTAAGAGTTGTTTATGAGGCATTAGAAACACCGTTATGAAGTTATAATGACGGTCGTAATGATCTCCGCTACTTTCTTATATATAATATATTTTAATTGAAACCACAAATGTTCATTAATGATTATAGTACCTGATTCTTAGGTTAATGTAGCCTAGTTTAGAATTCAAGATGGATTCCAAATTTTTACTATCCAAAATTGTTCGTTTTCGAATCTTAACAAGAAGTTTGACTTCAAAAAGTCTAAAATTTTACTTAACTTACGAAATACATACATAAAAAATTCTCACGTCTGCCACCCAGGGGGGTTAAAATCATACCTTCAACACAGCCTATTGGAAGTCCCCTTCTGAACATAGTTTTCCCCGTAGATTTCCATGCCATGCCTGGCAGGCAGGTTGGCAGCCGTAGTGATTTTTGTTTACTTTTAGTATTTATCATAAAGATGTTGCTTCACACCTTCTGTTACATTTCCCTCTCTCGCCTCTTAATGTTGTGTCACGTCGTGTTCATGTAGATAGTGAATTTATTACACCACCACACCACTACACGGCGAAAAATAAATAAATCTCACTCTTTAAGTATATTACTTTAATGTATTAATGAGTTTAATTTTAATTTCTTATGAACTTTTTAACTGTAATCTTATTCAGGAGTATGTCAAGATAACGATTTTCGAATAACATTTTGGCGGTTGACTTACTGCCGTTGTCGCCTACGTTGCAATTATTGGGCAATTGAACAATTAATATTATATCTTCAATTATCAACAATGATAACAATCTTATGATAATAAAAAACTGTGGCTGCCCAGCCACCGGCTAAGAATGGCTATTATGGCAATATCGCCTCTATGAGGCGTCTTTAATGAATAAAAAAAATAATGCTTTTACAGGTTAACAGTTCTATACAAATTTAGACAATTCATTACAGTTAGTTTACGTGTAAAACTTTGTGAAACTCTAGTTTTAAGCTAAATTAAATTATTGTATAACTGTTTACTGATCTTGTTTGCTTAAGAAATCTCAAAAATTAATCCAGAGGGTGTAGATTGCTTTTGCACGCTATTGTTTTTACATACCGAGACGATCTCATGTCGCGTCATATCTTAATGCTTCGAGGGCCGTCTCAAACTTTTTTATGCTTCTTAACTATTCGGCGTAATAAATACAAAGAATCCAGAATATTTATACAAAAAACTTAACTGAAGAAATGACCAACATTTATATAAAATCCGACTATTCTCTAAGGTTTTTTGCGTCCCTAAACACAAAACATCGGCTTTCCGGAGCAGTTTTAAGTTTATGGCAACTAAGTATTGGAATGATCTCCCACCACCTCTACGCACTATGACAAGTAAAACCAGTTTTAAAAAGAATTATAGACGTCACTTCTAAGCGAACAACTATTGTCATAATCGAATTATTTTTACTAAATTACAGGGCTGTCTTATAAATAAAATAAATAAACATTGCCAGTAGGCGGTAGTAGACTTGTAAGCTCAAATAAGTTTGGCTAAGTAAAATAAATATTATTTAATTCTTTGTTTGTTACTATTAGTTGTACTGTTGCAATAATTATTAAAAATATGAATTTTATGGAAAAAATTATGATAATTAAAAATATTTCTTAAGTACTAATTTGAACTGGCTAATACTCGCTTATACTTGGGAAACCGCGAGATGTACTCTAATATTTAACAGTTGTGATTAACAGGTGTGATTCTTCTGGGTTGTCTGGAAGAGAATGCTATGTAGCAATAAGACCGCCTTTTGTTTTCCCCTCATTGTTCGTTATTTGTTATATTTATGTTTTGTTGGTGTACTATAAAGAGTATTGTATTGTATTAAATTTAATGAGAGCAGGGATGCGCACGTACCGTACTCTTTATATGTTGGGCGCTGGCAGAATAACAGCGTTGTAGGGAACTGCAACATTTATGCTGAGCTAGAGCCCATTCATTACTACACTATGTAATTCTGGTTATTTCTGTGTGAACTGCTCACTGTAACTTAAATAATAAATAAATATTTTACTATTATTATTATTATTATAAGGTAAATGTGTGTAGCGGAATTAAATTAAGTCACATTGGTATAAGAATATAAATAAACTGTACCTAATGATTTCTTAAATTTACGCGAACACTACACATTGTATAAAACTAAATATAAGGATTCTATCGCATTTAATTAACTACTTTTACTTATTTTTAATTCCCGACGTTCGGGTGTTTTACAGCACCCATTGTCACGGGGGGACTGACAACAAATTGAATAAAACTAAATTTACGGATTTTATCGCGTTTAATTAACTACTTTTACTTATTTAGTTTCCCGACGTTTCAGGTGTTTTACATCACCCATGGTCATGAGGGGGCCAGTCCCCCGTTAAATAAACGCCGTAGAATCCGTAAATTTAGTTTTATTCAATAAACTGTACCTACTTAAATAAATCCTTCGAGTAATAACACGAGTATTATTAATAATTCAATTGTGTACTTAGAAAGCTTCTGAATCCCTCATCTGAATACGAAAATCTCTTAAAACCTGTTTATAATAATGTATACAACATCATTGTTTACAATAATGCACACAAAACTTGTTTATTGTAATGAATACAATATCATTGAGGTATTGCTACTACGTATAGAGAAGAAAACGCCTTGCATGATTTTGCGTCACCACCGAAGCATTCCATTTTTAATCCTGGTGTACTGCATCATCTTGCAAACCACACTCTTCTTTCATCACACAGTTTTTCAGCCTGTTACTCAGATTCAGCCCTAACATATTCCTTAGCAACCGTATTTCTACTGCATTTTTTCTAATCTCGTTCTTCTTCTGCCACACCCAACTATCAGTACCATACGTTAAAGTAGGGACTGATACAACATTGTGATTTGCCATACGTGCCTTGAGTTGCCAAAAATTATGTAGTGAATTAAAAGAAAATGAAGCTTTATATTCCAATGGGTTTACTCGTATTTTTAAACTTAATTTTACAGACAGGTTTACCTTAAACAACAAAATCAAACCATTTTTCAAGTATCCAATTAATACGATTTCCAGAGCGCCATTGCAGTGTTTGAATTTATTGAAACCACGCAAATAACGATTGAGAGCTTATTCAATTCATAGTTTTTTACTTTTGTAATATTGAAGCTGTTTTTTTTTTCAAATAAAAGTAAACCCTAAATTTATATTATCTATCTTCAATGGATCATACATGAGTTCTTGTAAAATTGCCGAGGAGAACAATGGGGTCACACACGTCAAACTTATAAATAGTAAACAACATGAACGTGAAAACATGAACTTAAAGTAAAAAAGTAAAGTTACAGCTTATATACGTCCCACTGCTGGGCTCAGTCCTCCCCTCATTTCTGAGAGGGTTTTAGGGCAAGGAAGTGTCCGCCGCGCTGCCCCAATGCGTGTTGGCGAACTTCACATGTCTTTCGAAATTTTTTTTCTTATTTCTCAGACATGCAGGTTTCCTCACGAAGTTTTCCTTCACCGCCGAGCACATGGTAAATTAGCACTTAAAATTTCAATTAACAATTTCATTGGTACCGGCGGGGATCGACCCCAGTTTACTCGCGTTCTGTTATAATTACAGCGAGCGTTAACCATCTGAGCTACCACGGCTCAGCATTTAAAATTAATTTTAAATTAGCATTTAAAAATCAAAAAACATTTACTGTTGCACAGATACTAGTAGGTGATAATTGAGGCTTCTGCGCAACTGGCTCTCGCTACTCTCGAGATACATGCCGCTGAAGGCGCTTCTCTCCAGAAGAGGTCCAAATTTTAGTCTAATCAAATAAGCGCCTATATGCTCGCAGTTCTATCCCGCGGAAATAAGTGTACTTCCATTTCTAGTTGAGTTATTGAGCTTTATATTCTGAGTGGTTGTGAGAAACTGCTGGTATTGCCGCATCGTAAAATAAGGTTTGTATGTATCTGTAGCAGCGCTGTCGTCCCGCCACAACTAGAACACTTCGAAGCCTTAATCGAGCTATCAAAGTTCCGAAGTAAAACAGTATTTAAGGAATAGCTTCAAACCATCGTACTGATCGTTGCCCGATCCCCAGGCAGAACTCCTTGTCCAGTAGATCCCCTTTGTCTTTGAGGTCTCCTTTTTCTTCCACAGACACAAATATTTATTACGGAATGATTTCATATTTATATAGGGAAAAATCAAATACTAATTGGGTAAGCAAGAAAATAGGTAGTTATACGTATGAATATTGGCGTATTCAATACTTTTATTTTTATTAAGACATATTGAATAAATGCAACAAGATGTGTAGAGATTTACGACGCCGCCACATCAGCCAATCAGTACAAAAGAAGATCCATGTCGTATTTGGAACTTCTTAAAGTCTATTGGAGTTGGTAAAACACGTTCATGTCCTATTCCAAATAACGAAGATTTAAATTTGCTTAGTCAGCATTTTTCTTCCGTTTCTTGCCTGAAAAATGTGGCAAAATCAGCAACACTTACTCAACTTTCATCGTTTCCTACTCCTGCTTTTCTCCATTTGTGTTTAGGCAATTTGCAGATTGTGATGTTAGGAAACACATACTCTCTATCCATTCCGACGCTGTTGGAAGTGATGATGTCAGTCGTAAAATGAGCATTCCCTTGTTAGACATTTTAACACCTATTATAACCCATGTCTCAAACTTTCCATATCCTCATCTTCTTTCCCTTCGCAATGGAAGGACGCCCAAATCATACCTTTGCCTAAAAAAGCAAATCCTTCAAGTTTTTCTGAATATCGTCCTATTTCAATTCTTCCTTTCCTTGCAAAGTTTTAGAACGCCTTGTCCAACAAAAAAAATTCCTTTTGTTTAAGAAATAACATCCTTAGTCCTCTCCAATTTGGCTTTAAATCTGGTCATAGTACGACTACGGCGTTATTAAAAATCATCAACGACATTCGTCACGGTATGGAGAATCATCAAGTTACACTATTGGTGTTGCTGGATTTCAGCAATGCCTTCAATACTGTTGATCATGATATCCTGTTAGGGAGTCTGCGTTCTCTTAACATATTTCCAACTGCAATTTCCCGGTTTCATAGTTATTTGCATGGGCATCGGCAACATATTCGTGTCCAAGATCGACTTTCTTCGTGGCTTGATACCGTAGCTGGCGTTCCACAAGGTGGTGTCTTATCTCCTCTTTTGTTCACAATCTTTATTAATACGATTACATCCCAAATATCTTCTCTCTACCACTTGTATGCGGATGACCTTCAAATATATTTACAAACAACCATCGAAGATCTTCCCAAAGCTGTCGAATATATCAACAAGGATCATGCTTTTACCCTCGACTGGATACGATCTTATGGGTTGACGGTTAACCCTTCACAATCGCAAGCTATAATTATTGGAAGTTCAAGAACTATTTCCAAAATTAAAAAATGTCAACTTCAACCCGTTGTATTTAATGGTATCCTCATTTCATATAATGAAGTAGTTAAAAATTTAGGTATCCTTTTGGATTCCAGTTTTTCTTGGACACCCCAAATTAATGCAGTGAACCGAAAAAATTTTGCGGATTATGCTTCACTCCGGAGGCTTAACTACTTTTTACCCATTTCCACCAAAATTACGTTGGCAAAATCTTTGCTTCTCCCTATCCTTGACTATGCTGACATTTGTTACCTTAATATCACCGAGGAGCGACTTAATAAACTTGAGCGACTCCAAAATCTCTGTATACGGTTCATATTTGGGCTTCGTAAATATGACCATGTCTCGGAATACCGCACTAAACTCAAGTGGCTCCCAATCCATCTTCGTCGGAATACTCATATACCATATACTTTCTGCGCTCTACTGCGTCTTCTTTAATGTATCAAGTCCTCCCTATCTAAAAGAACGTTTTAAATTTCTTAGCTCTTATCACGATTTTTCCCTACGGTCCAAAAAAAACCTTTCGCTCCAATGTCCTGTACATTCCTCGACATTTTATCATAAATCTTTTACTGTTCTTGGAGTAAGACTCTGGAACTCCTTACCCCAGTCCATTAAAAGTGCTCAATCTTTAAATGTGTTCAAGAAACAAATTATGGAACACTATTTGTCTCTTTAACTCCTCTCTCTTTCTCCTCTTAGTTATGGTCACTAATATACTTTAAGTATGTTGTCATTTTACAATATATAAGTTGTATTTTTTTTGTCTAATTCAGTGCACCCTACCCGTTAATCTTATTTTTATTTTTATTAATATCCTCTTCTGAGTTGTCTGGAAGAGATTGCTATGTAGCAATAACGGTCTTATTGCTTGCCTTTTGTTTTTTCCTCATTGTTCATTATTTGTTATATTTATGTTTTGTTGGTGTACAATAAAGAGTATTGTATTGTATTGTATTAAACAATTTCTAAAATCTTTATGTTAGATGGATACAAAATGGGTTAAATAATCTCGTATTCTTCCTTGGAAACCTCAAATAATTGCGTGACCGCTTTCCAGACTCTCGAGCCCTCAGTAGTAGCAGATCGTAACGTGACCAAGGCCCGTTTTCGTCGTTCCTTTTCCAAGGACTCCATTTTCTTGGCGTTATACACCATTGTCTTGTAGCGTCCGACGGCAGGGTATAGCAGGACCCCCTGCGCCGGAGCGCCAGTAGCTTTAGAACGGAACTGCACATACGGGTGCACGATGTAAGTCTTCGTCGTCCTGTAAAAATATGATATTTTTTCCATATGATAGAAAAAGTTAGAAAAATCATTATTTCTTATTTAAATAGTATCATATGGATTATATTTTTTCTGCTTTTACCAAAAAAACCATTAAAATTATTTTTTGAAAAATATATAACTTATAAACAAACTGCTATGCAGTTTGACGAATTAAAATTTAAAGGAAGAAACATAAGAAGACCTAAAGAAAGTATGTAATAAATTTAAAAAAAAATTTTTAAACTTTAACCTTACCTAAACCTAAACCTTACCTTTAACTTTACTTCTGACTTAATGAGTGCCCAGGATTTTTGTATCTCGGACGGTGCGAGTATCATCAGGATCCGATTCGCAATCGCTTCCAAAGAGGCTTTGAACGGTTTGTTTAGCTGTAAATGACTTCTTCTTGGGTTTTAACCGGCGGGGCTTCGAGTCGGTTTTCACCCGACTTGAGTCGCTCTTCTTGTTCAATGTGCAAAGAGCGGGTGTTTCCGGTGCTCCAGAGCCGACCTCTAAGTCCGAATAGAAAAGATTGGTCGACCTGTAAATAGACCGTTTTATTACCAAGACATATACCTACCTAATAAATAGTAAATTAAATATAATAAATAATATATTAGTAAAATAAAAAAGGCTAAAAGAGTAACCTAGCAAAACTGAAATATGTGACATTTTTTTCAAAAAGAGTTTATATAATAATGGTTAAACCATTTTTATCAACCAAGCTAGGAATCGAACCTAAACAAAATCGTCGATTGATAAACATCATATGAAAAAGATAAAACAATAATAAAAAAAAACCGGCCAAGAGCGTGTCGGGCCACGCTCAGTGTAGGGTTCCGTAGTTTCCCGTCCGTCACAATAAGTGTTCCCACTTATGAGTTTAAAGGTGGGTATCCATTATGTTCGCGCTCCAGCAGCGCTCCACGCTCTTGTAACTGCTCCCGGTAGTGGGTACGTGCGCGAACATGGAGCGTGCAACATTGCACACTCCGCGGCAGGCGATGCCAAGGAGAGACCAACCGAACAATTCGATAATACCCGACCCAATGTAATAAGTACCTACAGCGCCATCTCTCGGGGAATTGGGTTACAAATTAATACATAGACGTGCCAGAAGTTTTCGGTGGTAATTTTGGATTGCGAGAAGCGATTTTAATAATTCTTTTTTTATTTGAAAAAAGATACGTTCAGGATAATAAAATATGTAAACGAAGTTAAAAAAAATGCTTGCATATACGATTATCCTACAAACTTAGTCCAGAAATTATTTTGTACAACTTTTTGTCTTTTTGTACAAAAACAGTTTCCATCCAAGTTCAAAATAATTTTCCTAGAAAGTCCTTATAAAGTTCTACTTTTCATATTTTTTTCATATTTTCTAAACCTATGGTTTAAAAGTTAGAGGGGGGGGACACATTGTTTTTTACTTTTGGAGCGATTATTTCCGAAATTATTGACATTATCAAAAAATGTAAAAATTTTAGTAAACCCCTACTCATTTTTAAATACCTTTCCAACAATATATCACACGTTAGGGTTGAAATTAAAAAAAAAAATCACTTCCCACTTTACATATAGGAGGGCTACCCTAATAAAACATTTTTTTCCAATTTTTATTTTACCACTTTGTCGGCGTAATTGATACACATATTGGTACCAAATTTCAGCTTTCTAGTGCGAACGGTCACAAAGATTAAGCGAGGACGGACAGACGGACAGACAGACATGGCGAAACTATAAGGGTTCCTAGTTGACTACGGAACCCTAAAAATACCATAAAAAGAAGTACATAATAATAATCTAAACAATCAGGCTTCCACTGTCACAAAAACTCACTAATAATTTATTCACACACGAGATTGAAAGAAATACAGTAAAACGGGGAATACTGACTAGACCAATATATACACCCAAATTATAAAGATTTTTATCACATACATATGCATTGATTTTAAATTAAATTTCAATAATTGTTATACTAGACTGCACATACTTTATGAATACAGTACATAGAGTTCAACTTTTAGTATATGTGTTATTACTATTATTTAATTTATATTCCCAGTGAAGGGTTTCTATTACAAGTCGGCGCCATCATGTCGCGACATTCGTCACCAAATTCTACAAAGATGAGATTTATGCTATAGATATAAGGTAAGCTTGCCTATATTGGTTGCTATTGATATTGAATGCAAATTCTTTAGGAAAACCAAATAATATTGAACTTCAAGCAATATAATTTTGTCAGAGGTCATCACAATATGGATTCAGGATTAAAACTTATGATGTTCAGTTTAAAATTAATTAAGACCCACATCGCGTTTTCTAAGTTTCTCATTATTTTAGTATATAAGGATTTAAACTAATGTTAGACTGGTCATGTGTGAGATGTTTCAGTTGAATTAGCCCGATTCACTAACGCTCTCAAACTTGTCCCATTGTTAACCATGCACGTATGTTCTCTCATTGTAATGAGGGCTTGGGCAACCCGAAAGCAACTTTAGACATAATCGCATGAGGTTAACTACACAACTACGAACCTAGAAACCATATAACCAACCAAACTACAAAATAATAAAAATCACTCAATCACAAATTAGGCGTTGGGGAAATGTATAAAACAAAGTATTACATGCCACCGTATCACTTTACCAAGTAAAAGACATCTCCCATAATGCGCGAAGATTTTGCATTTTTTATACGATTCACAGTAAATTATTGACTAATATACTGTCGTATATAAGCTGTCTGTCTGATCAGGTGTAGCATTTCTTAATAAACAATATTAATATAGGATTCAGCATTTTTGAGCCGTCTTATCGAGTAATTAATAGTTGTTGTTCGAATACATAAATGTCAATTATTAAATTTTTAATCAAGTATCTAACTTAATGCCTATTATTATATGTATTGCCTAACTTGGTACCTATTGATTACTTATTAATAAATTGAACCAACTGACTTGTATTTTAATAGCATTCAAGGCTATAAATTTGAATCGGTGTGTCTGTCAGATTAGTGAGCGGAGCATCGCTCAGTAAACAATATTATAGGATTATGCATTTAGAGTTTCTGCAGCACTAAACGAACGCAGCTAGGTTATGGGATTTAGAACTTACAATTCTACCCCACTGACATGTAGTATAAGCATTTTAATATAGCGGACAGCTCCAGACTCCAGAGCGACTAACAGCCGCTCGGAAGCGCTCTGCACGCGTCTCATTCGCATTTTACGGCACAATTTCCCCGTCTAGACTATGCTATCGGCTTGTCACTCATTTAGCATCACCCGGAGGACACGTGTAGGGTGGGCCTAGGATTAGGTGGTAAAAGCCTACGGACGCGAGCGACTTATCCCCAGTCAGTCAGGTCTGTCAGGATCGTGCCAAATAAAATAGAAGTCTGTAGTCTCTGCCTATCCCTCTGGGTGACAGGCTTGAGTGTTTATGTATGTTATGTTTATCTCTCTTTGTTAAATTGAGCATCAATCAAGTAAATTAGACCTCTTTAACAGTCATAATCATTTTTCAATTGTAAAATGCGGGCGACGAACCTCGTAATTCTCTTCCAAATAATTTTATTTACTGTAGAAAAATATAGTCGAAATTTTGTAGAAAACTAGTTATACCTTATGTGTTAATATAAAATGAATTTTAAAACAGAATCTACTAGCATGTTTGTGAAAACTAACTTGCTTTTAACGAAAATGAACTTGACACTACAAAATTTATGTCGTATGAGGCACAAAATTAAATTTTCAGGCAATGGAAAAATAGTGGACATATTTTATACAGTCTCATAGACTTTTAGTAACATATCAAAGTAACAATTTCTTTTGGAATAAAGAACCCGCCGAGCTACCACAGAGATTTTAGATTTTTTCAATTTCTTTAACATGCCATAAATCAACACGATATTATTCTTTCTCGCCTAGCACATGGACAATCAGGCCACAAAAATGCAATTCACAATTTCATTGTGATGAAGTAGCTTGAAATTCGTTTTTTCGTGTATTATAAATCATAAAGCAAGCATACCCACTGAACCATCACTGAAGAAACATAGTTCACAAAAAGAAGCCATTTCAGAATAATACAACAGTGGAGTTTTTTACAGGAGAGGGGGCAAATGAGCATACGGTTCACCTGATGGTAAGTGATTACCGTCGCCCATGGACAACTGCAAAACCATGGGAATTACAGGTGCGTTACCGGCCTTTTATGAAGGGATAGGCTCTTTTATTGAAGGTACCTAAATGGTATTGGTCCGGAAAAATCTCTGGTGGTAAACTATTCCACAAGGAAGTCGTGCGAGGAAGAAAACTTCTCTTAAATGGTACAATGGTTGACTGCCAGTCCTCCAGATGGAATGGATGGTATCGCGAGTTTCGTCGATATATATATATATATATATATATATATATATATATATATATATATATATATATATACATCACACGTATAATGAATGCAGTTCATGCTATACTCATATCCGAAAGCTGGCTCAAGCCTGAACTCTCTTCCACGTCTTATAGTCTTTCAGGTTATATTTTACTCCGTAATGGCCGCACTGGTAAAAGAGGCGGAGGTGTTGCTATCTATCTGCGTAGTAATTTACCTTATAAAATATTAAACACATCTTCTTCTCTATATTCCGTTTTAATGGAATACATTTTTGTTGAAGTTAATGTCAAGAGTGTTAAAGTGTTTCTTGGAGTTGTCTACTGTCCGTCTCAAGTGGACTATTTCTCCGATTTGGAAGTAAATTTATTGCCTTACAGTTCTGCGTACACACATCACATTATCGTGGGAGACTTCAACACTGACCTATCTGGGGTTTCTCTTAAATCTTATAAACTGAGGTAGACCATGTTGTCGCATAATTTCACTATTTTGCCTCTAAATGCAACACATCACAACTTCCACTCTGCTGACACCTGGATTGACCTTATAGCCGTCTCCTCCGTTGATCACGTTGTCAATTATAGACAATTCCCTGCTTCTGGATTTTCACGGCATGACCTGCTTTATCTGTCATATAAATTAAAGTCTCTCAAGCCTTTATCTGTGTCCATCTCTATTCGTAGTCTTGCTAGAATAGATATGGACAGGCTTAAATGCGATGCAGATGCTATTAACTGGTCATTTGTATACATTGCTTCCACAGTTGATGAAAAAGTCGACTTCTTTAACAGCAACATATTAGGACTGTATAATAAACATACTCCTAAACGTGTTGTTCGACTGAAGCGTCCTCCTGTTCCATAGATCACGGCTGGGGTAAGATTGGCTATGGCTAAACGTGATAGAACTTTCCGTGCTTTCAGGAACAATCGCACTGAGGTAAAGTGGCAAGCATATTAAGCTGCAAGAAATCGATGCAATCAGATGGTGAAAGCTGCTAAACGCCGATATACCCACGAACAATTACTTAATTCATCTTCGGCTGATATATGCAAGTTTCTGAATACGCTTGGATATGGAAAATCGCAATTTGACTATAATAGCATCACCTTTTCTCCTGACGGTTTTAATCGTCATTTTCTGTCTTCTCAAATAGTTTCTGATGATTCTAGAGCTAATGCTATCTCTTCTATATCTTCCATGCCTCCTTATTACCATGAAACTTTCACTTTTACTCCTGTAGACGAAGACGAGGTAAGCAAATCACTTTCCTCTATTAAATCAAAAGCCGGTTGGATGTGATGATGTGAGTAGGGTAATTTTGCACGTGCTGGATTCTGTTTTACCCGTGATAACTCATATAGTTAACTTTTCGCTGATGAATGGTGCTTTTCCAACTCTCTGGCGTAAAGCCTTTATTATTCCCATCCCGAAAGCTACTGAATGCAGCGCTTTATCTAATTTTAGACCAATTTCTATTCTGCCTTTTCTTTCCAAGGTTCTGGAAGCTGTTGCTCATAAACAGATTTCTGCTTTTGTTTTCTCAAAGAATATTCTTTCCCCTTATCAGTCTGGTTTCCGCCCGGGTCATTCTAATACTACTGCTCTTCTCAAGGTTACGGAAGATATTCGTGAGGGGATGGAAAAATCAAAACTGACTGTTCTCATCCTAATTGATTTTTCTAATGCGTTTAATTCTGTCGATCATGGTATCTTGTTAGCTCTTCTTTCTTATTTGAATATCTCGTCTTCAGCTCAGGAATGGTTCTCAATATGTCTTCGAGGGCGCCAACAGGCTGTACGTACTGGTCATATACAATCTGACTGGCGTGATGTGTCAATTGGCGTCCCTCAAGGCGATATTATCTCTCGTCTTCTGATTTCCATTTTTATAAGTCTCATCACACTAAATCTCAAGAGTTCTTACCATTTGTTTGCTGATGATCTGCAGTTATATGTGCAAGTGGAGCCTTCAAATATCCTAAGTGCTATTTCACTATTAAATGATGATTGGAAATATATCTCAGAATGGTCTACTGTGTATGGCACAAACGTGAACCCGTCTAAATGCCAAACGATAATCTTAGGTAGTTCAAGATTATTATCTAAACTGGATATGCCCACTCTACCATCAATTATGTTTAATAATAATATCATACCGTTCTCTACTAACGTAAAGAACCTTGGTCTGTACATCGATGGTTGCTTAACATGGAACAAACATATACAGAAGGTGAGTCGCAAAACTACTGGAACTTTGCGATCTCTATATCGATTTAAAAATTTTCTTCCCACCAATACCAAGATTTTACTTGTTCAATCACTTATTGTACCGATTATTGATTATGTCGATGTGTGTTGCTCAGACCTGTCTAAACTTCGTCTTAATACATTGGATCGTCTGCTTAACAACTGCATCAGATACATTTATGGTCTTCGTAAATACGACCATGTATCTTCCTTTCGTACACAGTTAAACTGGCTGCCTATCCGTCAGCGCAGATATGTTGGAATACTCTGCACCCTTTTCTCAATTTCGAACGATCCATGTGCTCCCAAGTATCTGAAATCTAAATTTCAATACCTGGGAGATTCTCATAATTTTTCTCTCCGTTCCTCGGCCAATCTTAAGTTGCTCACTCCTTTACACCGTACTGGTTATTTATCTCACTCTTTCGCTCTCATGGCCATCAGAACGACATTCCTCTTGACATTAAAAAAGTTCCCAACAAATTCGTCTTTAAAAATCAAGTCCGTAAGTATATGATTAAATCGTTGCAAGTTTGAATTAACTCAGCTCTCTTTTTCGTATATATTTAATATTTGTTCTAACCTATTGTGTATGTATATATATATATACCTTCTTATTCTAACGATATTGTAGCAGTTTTTCATTGCCTAAAAACACGGACAAAAAGACATTTTCTAAAAATAAATCCTAGCGAGATCGATTTATTATCCCCGAAACTCCCTGGACACTAAATTTTATGAAAATCGTTGGAGCCGTTTCCGAGATCCCGATCATATATATATATATATATATATATATATATATATATATATATATATATATATATATATACACATGACGAATTATTACTAGTACTATTAGTACCGAGAGGTCAGTGGATGGATTGATTTCGACTTGGCAGAGTTTGGGAGATTACCACACATCATCTCTTCACGTATCATTAAAACTTAGAAACAAGAGTGTCTCAACAACAACAACTTCTTTGTTAAGCCAGAGATAACATACAGATTTGAAACGTGGTCCTTCACTGCCGGCGCTATGCGGACGCTCAAATTTACTCTGCGAGATGTGGAGAGAGCTACGCTTGGAGTGCCTCTACGTGATGGACTTTGTAATGAGTGTTATCACAGTATCGCTAGTTACTCACAGTGTCACGAGTTACTGACAACTGATAGGAATGAAAGATTCTTGAGTGGCAGCTCCTACTGGTAAATGAAGTAAAGTACAGTGGGTCCGTTAATTTGTAGCATAACGGAGAGGCCTACATTCCGCTATGGATTTGTAATTGCCTGCAACGATGAAGTTGATGACGTTCGTTATGATTTTGATTATTAAAAAAAACATACAAAGAAAAGAAAGTAGAAGAGTGGTCTAGTTATGTATGGATAGAACATAATAAAATGGACCACAATTAACTACGGTGCTACGGGAGTGACTACCGACGCTGCCATACAATATCAACAGCGCCGTCAGCAATTATCACATGAATATTATATGTGTGTGTTACTATAAATACATAGACAAACAAACAAAAAAAATTTAAAATCACTTATTTGGCATCAGAAAAATTAATATAGTACTAAAGACTTATCATTTTAAGAATTACAGAAACAACAATTCTACAGATCTATATAAATTAAATTTTTGTAAACAATGTTTTAAGAGAGTGTTCAGCATTTTGTTACCTGTCGATGAAATATTACAACATACTTACTAATTTACAAACAAAAGGGATAGGTCCCTATAATTTCAATAATTGTTGCTCGCTTTGAACTTTCATCCCGTTAACAAATTATTTAATGATGTTTTAAATTTCAGACGAGTAGGAGTCTCAAAATTTAATCATTAACAAGTTATGCGGCATAACGTGAAACTTACTTGTTAACTAATTTACGAACAAAAGGATAGGTCCCTATAATTTCCTTAATTTTTACTCGCTTTGAACTTTCGTGCGGTTAACAAATTTTTTAACGATGTTTTGAATTCGAGACTAGTAGTCTCAAAATTTAAATATGAACAAGTTACGCGGCATAACGTCAAACTTACTTCTAAACATCTATGCGAAATTTAGGGATTTTATTTATAATTTGAAAATCACTTTTTGTTAATAATATTAAATGCTGCGTTTAAAGTGTTTCAATATTAAAATTAAACAAATAATAAATAAAATATGTAAGTATAATATACATTTCGTCACCTTTTAAAAGATTTTCGTTACTTACTACTCAGAAGAGAATAATGAAAATTGTGAAACTTAACAAAATTGGGGATTTGATGGTAATTGAACCACTGACAGATTGCTGCTTCTGAGTAGTTTTTTCATTTTTTCGTTGGTAATGAACCTGTAATCCCGTTTAAAAAGTACTAGTTATGAAATGCCGATGTAGTAATAATTAGGCGGGTGGCGTGTACGCTAGGGTTCATGAGTCTACCGCTCACCTCAAGGGAATGAATGAATGTCCTACGTTGTGCGGTTTTCGACTGCAGCCTTGAGAGTCAGCTCAGATCCTCACTTCAGATCCACTCCGCATGAGGTCGACACATATGCTCCACCAACCAATATTGTGGCAGCTATAGCCAAAAGGCCAAAAGTTATAAGATAATAGTAATAATTTGCCATCGAAAAGGGTTTGTGTCACTGACGTTGAGTATATGCATTTTTCAATCATGTTTGTCTCACCCACCAACAAGTTGCCTTCAATCATTCAAAGGTGAGAAAGTTACAGAAATATATTATCATATTGTTATATAAAACATCATAAAAGTCAGACAGTCTGCAGCCGCATAATGAAGAGAACCGACTTGGGCAAAGCTACATAGGTGTCAGTCAAACCAAGATGCAGAAAGCGTCATTGACTAAAGCGACCTGCCAAAGAACCATCGCAGACACAATGCTGCAGAACGCAAAAAGCATCAATACAACTATCATCGGGCTTAAACTATCCCATGGTCTCCCATAAATCCCAGCAGACATCACCACCCGCATACATTCATCGACCAGAACCACTAGATGCGTCGAATTAGGCGCAGCACGCCCGCAGATTCATCACAAGATGCAATACCGCAAGTAGCTTTAAGTATCAATGCAACTATCGTACGGATGGCGCCTCCTCACAACAAGCACTCACATGATCACTATCTACTTTGGTAACAAAAATTGTATTGTTGTTAACTATAAACAGCACTGACGTATCATAGTGGCGCGCTACTAAGACTCCAGTGTACAGATCTTCACTTATCATAGCGCTATTGTACTAAGATATGAAGTTGAGTATGCTTATTACACTTAAAAGTATCACCAATCACACTCATCTCGATGTGAAAGATAGCCGACGTATCATAACGCTATGCGCTAAGACGACGCCCACAAACGGTATGGGTATGCTATCTCCACTGGCAAGCAGTATTTCTACAACAAAGCCGCTTATCATCGACACTAAGATAATATGTCTAAGAGACATCGGCTAGCGAGAAGTTTAACTCGGTCTCGGATGCGTTGTGTTAAAGTCTACACGCCACTTTAATAATCCCTTTCAAGTGCCATTATTATTAATATAACGTTTTTACATATTTGAGATATGCTTATTATATGTCTTTAATATAGAGGACTTCCGTCCACAACTCTACTATCATATGCTTTTGTATCATAGAACTTAATATCATAAGTCATTTATATATAGGACTCCAACCCACAACTCGATTATTGTAATGCTTATGCATCCTAGAGACCATCTATAATAATGCTTTAGTATCATAGACCTTACTGTTATATGTCTACAAAATATGGGGCTTCAACCCACAACTTTACTATTGTTACGAGCTTGAGGTTCGTGACAATAAAAATTGCCGATAAAATTACCTAAATTAACACTTTAATTTACTTTACACAAATTAAAGTTAAAACACTAATAATTAAACACACTAATTCACTTAATTCCGCTCCGAAGCTTCGCTTGTGTCGCCGAGTTCAACTCCGTCTCGATCGCATCTTGCGCCACCTATTTATTTAAATTAGCAAAATATCCGGAATGTTCAAGTAAACACGCGCAAGGTACCGAGAGTTCGAGTATAGATTTTCTAGAAACTTAGTTCTTCGGGTGGCGCTGTCGGTCGAAAGATTTGTGATGTCATAAACTGCAACGCTCCCCTCGCTCTCGTTCCTGACACTAGATGGCGCTAGTGTGTCGTCGACTGGAGCGCGTAACACTGCCCCCTCCTAAGACATGCTCGTCCCGAGCATTATCGGCCCCATAATAACGCGCTAGGCGATCCACATGGACGATCTTAGGAGTCCGCTTTGCGCCTTTCTGTAACGGCTCCGCAATGTCAAGGGATGTCCTATCCCGTGGTGCACCAACATTGTACAATTTCGATGCTCCTCTACTCCGTGTCTGAGGTCCCCTCACAGCCGCACAACTTGTACATGTACGACACCAATCCTCGACATCGTCACGATAATGGACCCAGTAAAATTGTTCTCGGACCTTCAGTAGAGTTCGTTTAACTCCCAGATGGACTCTTGAACGACCATTATGGCACAGCTGTAGAACATTCGGCACTTTAGCTTTAGGGACAACCATTTGTAAACGACAGCGGTCTCCTCGACCATTGTCCCATTTACGGCACAGGACTCCATCCTGAAGCAGCAAGCTGTCCCATTGGGCCCAATAGCTTTTCGTGGTTGAACTCATCGCTGAGACGTCCCTCCACTTAGGCTTGGTAGCACGGGCCTTCATCCATCCCAGAATCGGCTTGATGTCCGGATCTTCCTGCTGTGCATGTCGTAGGCTGTCCTTCTACCCGTTGCTGAGGTGGTCTGTCCTGAGCATCCTCACGGATACCACTTCCTTACTCTCTTGCCTACTACAATGGTTGCAATCTCCAGGACAAGGTCTTCTCGACAATGCATCTGCGTTGCCGTGAGATTTCCCCCTGCAGTGTCTGATAGTAAAGTCGTATTCCTGCTGCTGCTGGGCGGTGCTGTTAGCCGCACTTCCTTTCTGAGACCGTTCACCTTCCCTTCCTAGGGTGTGCTTAGGGCAGCTGGACCGAAGATGGCCCCTTTCCCCACAGCCATAGCACCTAGGGCTGTATCTTTTATTGTGGTCGTGAACCGTAACTGCTGTAACCTCCTAGCGTGAGGTGAACGATGATCCTGTCGCCGCCAGGCAGTGCCGTTAGCTGCACTACCCTCTCGAGATCGATCAACTCTCCTTTCCACGGTTCGCTTAGGGCAGCTGGATCGAAGATGGCCCTTTTCCCCACAGCCATAGCACCTAGGGCTGTATCCTTTGTTGCGGTCGCGAACTGTAGCTGCTGCAACCTCCCTGACGCGATGGGAACGATGATCCCGCCGCACGGCTTCCACTTCCAGTGCATGGGCCAAGGCGTCCTTAAGCGTCTCGTGGTGCCCGAGCCTCACAGCAGCTCTGACTTCCAGGTCACGGATGCCGTCGATGAATGTCTGCACCAGGTTCCCTTCAATGAGCACAGGTACAGACTGGTATGCTTTTCGAACCATCTTCTCCACCTCAAGGGCCCACTGCTGCAGGTTTTCATTGCTGCGTTGCACGCGATCTTTAAGCTGCGCGCGAAAGACGTGTTCCAGGTGAGCGTCGCCATACCTCGCCTCCAATGCCTCAAGGAGTTGCTCATAAGTCACTTCCTCACCGAGAGCTTCCAGAACTGTTAAGGCCTGGTCACGCAGGCCTAGTGTGAGAGCAGTCATGGCCTGATTTTTATTCCAGCCGTTCGCCTTCATAACAGCTTCGAACTGGATTTTGTAGGCTGACCAGGAAGAGGTACCGTCGAACGGTGGCACCTTGAACCCACGTAGCGAAGGTGTTGTAGCTACTACGGGAGCTGTAGCTCCATCTCCAAGTTTGAGCTCGTCCAGTGATTTCTTCATGTCAGCTATTACGTTGTCAACCCGATTGTTTACTTGGTCGATTCGGGTTTCAGCTTCCGACAATCGGTTGTCATGTTGAGCAACCTTATCCGTCACCTCCTTTATCTCCTTCCCGAAGGTAGCGTGAAGATCCTTCATGAGGAGCATTTGCTCTTCCAACCGACGGGCCTGTTCCTCTTGTTCGCCCCGCAGTTGATCTTCCAAACGACGGACCTGTTCTTCTAGTCCGCCCCGCAGCTGCTCTTCCAAACAACGGACCTGTTCCTCCTGTTGACGAGTTTGTTCCTCCTGCTGCTCCTTCAACCAACGGGCCTGTTCCTCCTGTCGGCGAGCCTGTTCCTCCTGTCGGCGAGCCTGTTCCTCCTGTCGGCGAGCCTGCTCCTGCAGCATCACCATCAGAGCATCTAAGTCAGGTGCAGCAGATGTAGGAGCTACCGACGGGCCTGCAGCCGGTGGCTGGCCCTCCGATGTCTGCGGCGTTGCACCACCAAATCTTCGTTGGTCCGTCTCCTGCTGGCGTTGACTTCGGGTACGGACACCCTCCGTTTCCTCCTTAGGTAAAATCGGCATTATTTTATCCCACTTCTGACACCAATTGTTACGAGCTTGAGGTTCGTGACAATAAAAATTGCCGATAAAATTACCTAAATTAACACTTTAATTTACTTTACACAAATTAAAGTTAAAACACTAATAATTAAACACACTAATTCACTTAATTCCGCTCCGAAGCTTCGCTTGTGTCGCCGAGTTCAACTACGTCTCGATCGCATCTTGCGCCACCTATTTATTTAAATTAGCAAAATATCCGGAATGTTCAAGTAAACACGCGCAAGGTACCGAGAGTTCGAGTATAGATTTTCTAGAAACTTAGTTCTTCGGGTGGCGCTGTCGGTCGAAAGATTTGTGATGTCATAAACTGCAACGCTCCCCTCGCTCTCGTTCCTGACACTAGATGGCGCTAGTGTTTCGTCAACTGGAGCGCGTAACACTATTGTAATGCTTATACATCAACATGCGACAGTAGCCTAATGGCAGGCCGCGGACCGCGAACTCAAAATATTATTAATGTTTTAATAGCATTGTTAATATTCCTTAAAAAAAATAGAAACCTTCTCTATTAATGCTCTAGTATCATAGCCCTTACTAACATAAGTCCCTAACATAAGACTTTACATTGTGCAACAGTACTATAAGTAGTCGGTCAGACGAACATCCCAAACGGTTATATTTGAAATGCTCCCGAAAACGAAGATAGGCGATAGTACAAAGGATACCTTTGTACATGGTACAAAAAGATAATCCATAAAAATCATTTTTTTTACAACGTTTAATTAGCTTTATTCACGCTATTTCATGTTATTAATACTAAATTAAAAAATAATTTCATTAAAAAATCGTGAAAATACCTAAACATAAAATAAACAAAACATAGAAACTTCATTACCTTAAAACTAGCCGACAAGGACACGCGACGCCTAATCCGCCCGGCCCGCAGTCACAAGTGTAGATAAATGGAATTATCTACTCATGTGCCTCCCACGATCGTAATAATAACAAATAATTTACAACACTTGTCTAAATACCTAAATGTTATACTTAATCTACTATTTTGCGACTATGCTCGTCTCCACCTAGCCACTTTAATTAGAATTCACAGGTTAAATAAACTAAATACCTGGTTCAATTCCCCGCTAATGTAAAATTTACTTAAAACATCCATCGTGTGTGTATGTTTATTATTCTGATGTATTCAGATATGTACCTTTTCATTCCGGATTCATCATCATCATCATCATTACAGCCCTTCACAAGTCCACTGCTGAACATAGGCCTCCCCCAAGTAATGCCACAAAGCACGGTCCTGACCCACCTGCATCCATCGACTTCCTGCATATCTTACCAGGTCGTCACTCCATCTAGTGGGGGGTCGCCCTACACTACGCCTACCGGTACGAGGCTGCCACTCAAGAACCTTTCTTTTCCATCGGTTATCGGTTCTTCGAGCTATATGGCCGGCCCATTGCCAATTCAGCTTACTAATCCGTTGGGCTATGTCGGTCACTCTAATTTTACTGCGGATATCCTCATTTCTGAGTCTATCACGCAGAGAAACTCCGAGCATAGCCCTCTCCATAGCTCGCTGAGCGACCTTGAGCGTCCTCATACGGCCAGCAGTGAAGGACCACGTCTCAGATCCGTAAGTCATCACTGGCAACACGCACTGGTTGTACAATCTAGTTTTTAGAGATTGAGGTATACCTGACGAGAATATATGTCGTAATTTCCCGAACGCTGCCCAGCCGAGTTGAATCCGTCGATTGACCTCTCGGTCGAAGTTGGACTTACCTAGTCGGACTATTTGTCCCAGGTAAACGTACTCGTCAACAACTTCGAGCATAGTGCTCCCAACAACTACCGGCATAGGTGTGACATGGACATTGAACATGATCTTTGTTTTGTCCATGTTCATCTTAAGACCTATCCGTTGGGAGGCACTATTGAGGTCATTGAGCATAGTGCTTAAGTCCTCCAGCGATTCTGCCATAAGGACTATATCGTCGGCAAATCGAAGGTGAGTGATGTACTCGCCATTGATGTCAATACCGTATCCTTTCCAGTCCAGTAGCTTGAAAACGTCTTCCAATGCAGCGGTGAAGAGTTTCGGGGATATAACGTCACCCTGTCTTACAACTCTCTGCAGTTGGATAGGTTTCGAGCTCTGGTTCTGTACTCGGATAGCCATCGTAGCCCTACTGTACAAACACTTCAGCACTTCGATATACCGGCAGTCAACTTGGCACCGCTGAAGGGACTGTAGCACCGCCCAAATTTCGACGGAATCAAAGGCTTTCTCATAGTCCACATACGCCAGGCAAAGTGGCAGATTGTACTCTTCAGTCTTCTGTACAATCTGCCACAGGGTATGTATGTGGTCTATGGTACCGAAGCCTTTTCGGAAACCGGCTTGTTCGGGAGGCTGGAAGTCGTCGAGTCTGCGTGCGAGACGATTCGTAATGACTCTCGAAAACAGCACGTGGACGCGGCTCAGAAGGGAAATCGGTCTGTAGTTCTTTAAGAGAGCGTTGTCGCCTTTCTTAAAGAACAAGACCACCGCACTTCTGCTCCAAGCCTCTGGAGTAGTGCCACCATGGAGGACGGAATTGAAGAGCTTCTGAAGGACTTCAAGTACCGGTGTTCCATCCGCTTTCAGAAGCTCCGCTGTAATTCCATCCTCGCCTGGGGCCTTGCCGTTTTTAAGGTGCTGGAGAGCCATTCTAATCTCGCTCAGCAGTATTAAAGTTGCGTAAGTCTCGCCGCATGCATTTGGAGATCTGTCTGTTCAGTTGCCTGTATGCTGTCAAATCTGTTGACGATTGCAGCCTCATCTCCCGTCTAACAGCCATGAGATTAAGAGTGTGATCGGAGAGTTTTTGTGTTCTTCTGCGGCGGGTCTTGCAGAACTTAGCTCCGACCGCATGGACAGTTTCCACGAGCTTGTCATTCATATCGTCCACTGAATTGCAATCTTCTAGGCACTGAAAGCGGTTACGTAACTCGAGCTGAAAGTTTTCGGGATTCTGGATTAGAGCACGAGGGGGACGGAGCGTTGATTTCATTAGACGAGACCTCTCCAACTTAACGTTTAGGTTCAGTGTGCCTCTAACCATTCGGTGATCGCTGCCAGTTTTCACCCTTGCGATCACTGAGACATCACTGAACAGTTGGCGTCTGGTCGTCATAATGAAGTCAATCTCATTTTTTGTCGAACCGTCGGGGCTCGACCAGGTCCACTTCCTGTGGGGCCGCTTCTGGAAAAAAGAGTTCATCATAAAGAGTCCCTCTTTCTCCATAAAGTCGGCCAGCTGCTGGCCCCTTCGGTTCCGTTGCCCTACTCCAAATTTCCCTAACTTCAGCTCACCGCTTTCTCTTGTGCCTAGTTTTGCGTTCCATTCCGGATTAGAACTAAATTATTAAAAAAAAATTAGGTATGAAACAGTTTACCAATCCAAATCGTAAAATAAACTGCCCAAACGTTAACTGACCATTGGGGTTGTACTCTCGGGGCTCAGGGGCTCGTGGGCTTATTTTAGCTGACGGCTAAGGGGTAAATAATTACTAATTAATTTTTTCCGTGTAGTGGCGGTCAAGAATATCCACTAACTCATATGTTCCCGTGGGTATCGTAAAAGGCGACAGAGGAAAAAAAACAAGCAGGAGATGGGAAGCAGCATCTTCCTGATAGTAGCAACTGAACAATAAAAAACTGTGTTTGTTAACCTGCTCACCAAGCGTGGTAACTATAGCAAAATACCCCCCACGAGCATTGATTTAAATAGACGTCCCACAGTCCCTGGCGGCCCTGCTATTCCTGGCTAAGGTGGCGTCAATGGTAACGGCGGGGCAGAGAATGCTTAGAATCTCCGGTGGAGGTTCAATAGCCAGCTACGACGACTCGACCTGAAAACATATAACGCACGCACCCAGAGGACTAACGAGAAGATCCTTGAGCTGGAAGAAGAGATAGACAAGTTGCGCCGGAATATTATAGGATTATCCGAAGAGAGGAGGAGGACACGGTGATTCTTGAATCCGGAAACTTATTCTATCACCGGGAGGGCGATCACCTGTCCCAAGGAGATGTTGGATTTATCATCCACAAGTCTCTCGTTAAAAAACGCTTCTTTCTCTTCCTACTCTGTTAGAAAATCCCGAAGCCTTTCAGCTCGAGTTACAAAACTGATTTCATTGCCTAGAAAATTGCAATGCAATGAACGATATGAATGACTAATTCGTTGAAACGGTACATGCGGTCGGAGCTAAGTTGTGCAAGACCCGCCGCAGAAGAATACAAAGACTCTCTTAATCTAACGGCTAATAGGCGGGAGATGAAGCTGCAGTCGTCAGTAGATTTAACAGCATACAGGCAACTGAATAGACAGATCTCCAAATGTGTGCGGCGGAACTTACGCAACTTTAATACGGCTCGTAGTGAAGAAGCGATATATACAGCGAACAGAACCAGGGCTCCAAGGTCTTTTCCAGAGATCTGTCCGCCAGAAAGAGCCAACTCTCAAATGTGTAACTACCGGTATTTCACCCGCTTTCAGAAGCTCAGCTGTATTTCCACCCCAGTCTGGAGCCTTGCCACTTTTAAGGTACTGGAGAGCCATTCTAATCTCGCTCAGATTGACGTCCGGGGTATCATCAGAATAGTGTCGGATATGACTTGCTCTTTGATCGTCACTCACACTTTAGTGTAGATTCAACGATGATGTGTAAAGCCGCCCACAGAATCTCCCAATCTCGTTCAAAATCTTAGGTGTCCCGGAAACGATACTGCCACACTCAGTCTTCAGCTTTGACAGTTGGCTCTTTCCGGCAGTTAGATCTCTGGCAAAGACTTTGGAGCTCTAGTTCCACATGATCACTTCTTTAATACGAGCTGTATTTAAGTTGCGTAAGTTCGAACGCATGCATTGGTTATACAATCGTACAACCAGTGCGTATTGCCAATGATGACTTACGGATCTGAGACGTGGTCCTTTACTGCTGGCCGTATCACTCTTCCAAGTGACCACGAAACTGCACTTCACTCGATATGTCGACGCCGAGGATACCGATACTGGCTGAGGCAACAAGGGTAGTGCCTTGAAACTGGGGAGATACGACAAAGGGGTTCTTTTTAGCGGTTAACACGCAAACTTGTGTCTTATGGGGGTTAAACTGGACTAGATTTAGTCGCCCCCAATCCGAGACCCTGTTCAGCAAAGATTCGACTTCAGACACAAGTTTGTCCCGGTACTCGGAGACGTTTTCCCGAGAAATATTGGCAGGGCCGGTGTACAGAGCATCACCAGTGCTGTCATCTGCATAGCAATGAATGTTACGAGTTTGCAACATATTATTGATATGCGGAAGAAACAGCGTTGACGATAGCACGCAGCCTTGTGGAATACCAGCTTTAATAGGCTTGTAATCGGAGCTTGCACCGTCTACAACGACCTTGATGCTCCAATCTACAAAAAAGCTGGTGATCCAATCGCAAAATTTCTCGGGAAGCCCATAGGAAGAAAGCTACGAAAGAAGCGCTTTGTGCCAAAACCGACCGAAGGTCTTCGCAATGTCCAAACTAACGGCCAAACATGAAGTATGTTTTAAGCCGCCGAAGAAGATTAGTCAGTGTTTACCATCAATCAAGTGTAATGTCCCTCTGCAAGATGCAGGATTATACAAACCTGATTGTGAATGTGGTCTGTCTTACATAGGACAAATGGAACGAAAACTAAAAACCTGCGTTAAAGAAGGCAGAGCTGATGTAAAGAATTGACGCTCAGTCTGTGACCATATATAATATCGCCCCCGTCAATACATCAGAGTTGATAGACTACAAATCCTCGCTAAAGAACACTGATTCCTTCCAACAATGATTCGCAAGCATATTGAAATCAAAAAACATCCTAACTTCATTAGCGAATATGGCTGGGAGCTACCATCTGTTTGGGATCTTATAGTTAATAAAATTAAATCCCAACCCAAGCACACAACAGCAAGACTTCTAGCTACTATAATTTCATACTGCGTATATTGGAACAAAAATGAAGAATAAAATATTAATTTTAATCTGCAGGTAGCCCTGATTAACTATGACATTGGGACGTCGAACACCTCAGTATCCCTGTCACCGTGGGTGCTGTAAAGTGCTCGAATTGTCAAGAACTTAAAATAAGTTAATATACGCGAAATAATCCGTAAAAACTAGTTTTATTCATATGTGTTCGCCTTAAAATAATCAATAATTATTTTGAAAATAATGATTGCGTATTACCGTGTTCAATTTATCTTTTTATATTTTGATAAAGTCTATGAGAAGAACGTTTGTGGCAGAACGAGACACACAGATAGACTACTAAAAAATCCATAATTTAGGTACGATAATGGTGCTGGTAAAGCAAAGTTCGCACGAGCATATTATGGAAATTGTGGTAATAATTCTGGATAAAAAAATTCTATTCCATGCTAAGCATATGCATGATATAACACTATCTTTCAAAATCTGCAATCCCTTGGTTTTTCTATTTCTACTGCGGATATCCTAATTAAAAAGTCTATCACGTAGAGAAACTCCGTGCATAGGCCTGTCCATAGCTCGCTGAGCGACTGTGAGCTTCATGATCCGGCCTGTAGCATAATGCTACATTTACAGAGCTAACGCAGCGCCGATATTCTATCAGATCTACATAAGTCGACTCACGAGTATACGCTGGACATAGTTTAGTACTTATTTAATAACTTATAATGACTACGTACTGAAGCTAAGCTAATATTAAATAAAAAAGTTAGAAGTATGAATAAAATTAAACTCTCTTCATGAATATAAAGAAACTTATTTATTTTCTTTAAAAAAATTCAATTTAATTTCAAGTAAAGCTAATATTAAATGCAAAAAAAGGATACGGAAGAGGAAATTCTACTAATGAAAATTCTTTTGTGAAAAAACGTAGTCTGCGCGAGGCAGTGATCAATGAAAGGGAATAATATCAGGGTAAAATGCAGATTAGTTAATTACAGAGATTGCGAATGTGGTTTCTCTCACATAGGTCAAAAAAAGATCTATAAAAACTCGCGTGAAAGAACATATAGCCGACGTGAAGCACCGACGTTCCGGGAAGTCTGCAGTCTGTGAACATGTTCAAGATCGTCCCCACCATTACATCAGATTTGACAAAGCACTATTCCTCGCAAGAGAACACCGATTCCTACCAAGGATGATACGCGAGGCTATTGAAATTAAAAAAAAATCCAAATTTCAATAAAGATGGATGGGTGCTGCCATCTGCTTGGGACACTATAATTAACAAAAATAAACCCATAACCAAGCATAACACTGCAAGACTTCAAGATACTGTAAGCTCGTTCTGCGTAGATCGAACCAAAATTAATATTCAAAAACTTAAGGTAGCCGGGCTAACTGTGACAATGGGACGTCAAACATCTCAGTCACGCCCGTGCGGGAATCAAAAATAAGTTATTTAACGCGATGCATTCCTAAATATAGTTTTATTCAATATGTAGTGTTCGCGTCAATTTAAAAATTATTACTAAATCTAGCTATTAAAATTTCGAAGTTATTCTTTATATATAGAATAGCTCCAAACTACTACAAGGTGTGTTGGTCGCTCCCGGTGCCAATAATCTCACCTGCCGGGAAATCTCCCATTTTCTTTGAACGGCCAAAATTTTACTAATTAGCAACGAGGAATGTCCCATTTTGTTTCGGAATCATAGTATATTTGGGACTTATAACCAAAAACGATGTACCTATATTTTTGTACATGCCTAGCATTTAGTAAAAGGCGGCTAATGGGAAATTGGGTTTGTGGGAGTATAATGCGAAGGGCTTGTCACCTACTAATTTTATTATTTCAACTTATATTTTTACACCTTAACGTAGCCAGAGTAGGTAGCTGCTATTTGAATTCTGTCTTTGCCTTTGGACACTACATGTATTAACGCTATGAACGTATGTTCGTAATTTTGAAAAGGCGTATCGAATAAATTTCATATCATTATAATAAACGATATCTGTTAAACGTGCGAAATTTATTGGCCTATTGTTATCTGCTTTTTAATTATTCACGTATTACTGTTATATGCGATTTGGATTTAAATTCAAGGCAAATATAAATTTAAATGATAATCAGCAGATAGCTTTGCTACAGAAATGGTTTAAAATCATTATATAGAAAAGGTATGAATATATAGAGCCACGGCCCCATTTTGTCCCATGGCTAAGATAAGTCTTAGGGTTTCTGATAGGCTCTTGCGATACCAACATAACTAATTATATTTTTTATAGGACAGAAGGCAAATGAACATACGGCTCACCTGATGGAAAGTGATTACCGCCGCCCATAAATAACTGCAACACCAGGGAATGGCAGATGCGTTGCCGGCCTTTTAAAAAGGAGAAGGTTCTTTTCTTGAAAGTCTCTAAGTCGTGTCGGTCCGAAAAATCTCTGATGGTAGTCGATTTCATGAGAAAGTTGTGCGAGGAAGAAAACTTCTTTTAAATCGTAAAGTGATGGATTGCGATTGATAGTATAGCGAGTTTTGCCGCGATTTGGGATTGTGAAATTTTGCTGCTGGAATTAGTCCGAACAATTCTCAAAAGCACTCACCGTGGTAAATGTGATAAAATACGCAAACTGGTGCAACATCTCTTCGCAGTACCAGTGAGTCAAGCCGATGGGAAAGAACTGGATCGCCGACGAATCAAACAGCTCTGCGCTGGATGCGTTCAAACGTAAGAAGCTGGCACTGGGTAGCCACAGTCCATAGATGAGAACCGAATTCCACGTGCGGCCAAACCTACGTCTTGTAAAGTTACAGGTAGTGTGCTGGCATGAAATACTATCCCGCTCTGCTGAGCGCGCCAAGCGTTTTTAGAGGCAAATTTTGCCTTCTCCTCTAAGTGACCACGAAACTGCTCGTCACTCAAAACTTCGACGTCGAGGATTTCGATACTGGCTGAGGCTACAAGAGGAGTGCCTTAAAACTATAGAAATACGACGAAGTTGTTCTTTTTAGCAGTAAATGCGCAAACTTGTGTCTTCTGGGGATTGAACTGGACTAGATTTAGTTATTTAATGGAATAACATATACGCTTATATTATATATAATAATATATATTATATATAATATAACCGTGTATAATGGGTGTTTGTGAAACGCTTCCAAAAATGGAGACAGACGATGGTAAATACTTTAATTTAAAACTAGCAGCTAAATTTCAAATACCTAACATCAGCTAATAAGGGGAAAATATATGCGCGACGCCGAATACACGTGGCCTGCAGCCCGCCGCTACCACAGCGAGGTGACCCGAGTCGGTTGCCTTCTCCTCTAAGTGACCACGAAACTGCTCGTCACTCAAAACTTCGACGTCGAGGATTTCGATACTGGCTGAGGCTACAAGAGGAGTGCCTTAAAACTATAGAAATACGACGAAGTTGTTCTTTTTAGCAGTAAATGCGCAAACTTGTGTCTTCTGGGGATTGAACTGGACTAGATTTAGTTATTTAATGGAATAACATATACGCTTATATTATATATAATAATATATATTATATATAATATAACCGTGTATAATGGGTGTTTGTGAAACGCTTCCAAAAATGGAGACAGACGATGGTAAATACTTTAATTTAAAACTAGCAGCTAAATTTCAAATACCTAACATCAGCTAATAAGGGGAAAATATATGCGCGACGCCGAATACACGTGGCCTGCAGCCCGCCGCTACCACAGCGAGGTGACCCGAGTCGGCTGAGCGGCATGAGTGCGTGGGTGAAAGGGAAGCGTAGAGTGATCGAAGTACACCAATACCTAATGCATACTTTCATACGGAGGTAGATAAAAGCGTGCAGCGTCCGCGCGCTTGTTGACCCCATAATCAGCTGGTGCCATATTAATTTTCACTGATGATTTTATTTTCAATATTTTCATTAATTTTTTTATGAAACTATTGTTTCATTTAGCTGTACTAAAATGATGGAGCGTAAATAAAGCTAATAAAACGTTGTGAAAAGATGATTTTTTTCGTTGAAATCTATTTTTTATTGGTCCCAACAGCGACAGTGTAGCGACAGTAGCCTAATGACAAGGCGCGGACCGCGAACTCAAAAAGGTCGTGGGTTCGAATTCGCCATTCGACTACTGGCGTGAACCACTCGTAACACAAGCAATTTATGCTTACTGCGAGTGGTTAAGGGGAATATTAATAATGTTTATAGCATTGTTAATATTCTTGTTTTAAAAGGTAGGTAGGGCGACCCCCGACTAGATGGAGTGACGACCTGGTAAGATATGCAGGAAGTCGATGGACCGTGCTTTGTGCAGGTGGTTCAGGACCGTGCTTTGTGGCATTGCTTGGGGGAGGTCTATGTTCTGCAGTGGACTTGTGAAGGGCTGTAATGATGATGATGATATATATATATATATATATATATATATATATATATATATATATATATATATATATACACCATGTAACATAATTAACGCACTTTGAGAAAGTAGATAGTTCAGAATCGTTTACTGAATCGATTCCTATCATTTTTAATACAGGTAATTTTTTCCAAAAATAATTAAAACTACGTATATTACATTCACACCAAATCTTTACAGACAAAACATGAAGTGGACCGTAACTTAAGGCAATAAGACTTTTAAGAGTGCAGTTTTATTTGTATTATGACTAATTCTGTCATTCAATAAAAATGAAGAAAAATGAACTTTATTTCAAGCACGTTAAAGTCTTTGCGTTTGTGAATTTGTACTGTTACCACAACATTCTTCCGGAATTAGTATAACTAATTTGATAAATAATCAGTGCATAAAAATGTTTAACTGAAAATTCAGTGTATGTATTATGATTATAACATATACTAATTAGGGTGTCTGGGTGTCTTCAAGGCAAGAGTGAATAGGTTTTTGTTAATATAAGTGAGCGCTTTACCATCTATGTCTGCATCATCACCACTTGCCATCAGGTGGGATAGTAGCCAAGTACTGGCTTGTCGTGGCGTGTCAATAATAAAAAAGAAATCCTTTTATGAGGCATTATTTATTGCATTTTACAAAACATGACATACGCTATAATGAACAATGTAATAAATATTGAGCTGAGATCTAAGAATTCACTTGCTTTGAGGAATCCGAGGAAATTTTCTTGAGGGTTACTCGACGAAAAAATCTCCCAGCGAACGCCATATACTCGTTCGTTCGTTAGGTTACCTTTATAAAGCAATAATATTTTTTGTTTTCAGAAATAAAATTCTTTATCCAGTTCCTAAGAGTACTTTATAACTTGTTGTGCTATTTTGGGGACTGGTTAAAATGTATAAATTATGGAATTTTGCCCAATTTACTAAATGCGGAGATAGCGTATACATACGTTAAAAGTCTTCAGTAGATTTGATGATCTTGTCCTTTTTTGAATCGTTAAATTTTTTTTATTATATAAAATTAAAAAAATACAATATTTTGGTAAATTGTATGAAACAACTCTCACTTGGGCAACCAGTGTTTATTGGCAAGAAGTTCGCAACTTCCCAATAAGATTATTAGGTTAAATTAAATATTCAAACTAAAGTGAGAGTATTTTTGGATGACAGAATAGTTTGCATGCGCCAAGGCGTGTTATTGACTTCACATATCTTAAAAATATTTTTAATATCTATAACATGAGGGTATCTTTACTACGTTTCCTTTACCGCCGAAATCATGTACAAAAAATGTACAATAATGTTAAAATTTAATATATTGCAAAAAATTATTGTATCGTTGTAGAGCAAACTTGGTTTACTCGAAGACTATATATTTCACGTCGAGATTTTACTTAAATAAAATTAGTTTTTACGTCATTAATCGCATTGATTAAAATCCAAGTTTTATTTATTTAAAACTAAATTTAAAACTAAACGAGATTTCATTTTTCATTTATGTTTTTTTATTTTTTTTATATTCTACAAATATCGTCAGTTAAGAATTAGAATGCAGATGCGTTGACTCCCCTGAGAATTAAAATAGAATGCCTTGTTTCTATTAAAAAAGGTCTCGGGTTCTCCAAACTCACCATACAATATTAGCTACTAGTTTAAGCTAGTATTCTGCGAGAGCGTGATCCCACCCTGATCCAGCCGACCCATTCATACTACAACTAGAATGTAACTGCAGACTCTACCACATAATGTTTCTTTTTCGTTTTAGTGATTTAGATATATATACTCTTACTTGCAGTTTCACAATATTTAATGAATATCATAGAAATAAAAATGAAGTAACACCAAGAGACAACAATTACAAGTATAAAGTAACTAACGAACTATGTAGGGGAGAGATATATGTATATATATGTATAATGTGTGTGTTTGAGTGCGTGTGCGTGAGTGTGTGCGTGTGCGCATATGCGCGTGTGCTCGCGTGCGCGTGTGAATGTGTGCGCGTGTGCAGGTGTGGGCGTGTTCGCATGTGCGCGTATGCACGTGTGAACGTGTGTGCATGTGTGTCCGTTCCGTATTACTAATATGACCTGTAACATCTTACAAGAAGAGATGTTGTCACTTGATGAAAAATGTTAAACTAATGGAAATGCTCGCGGAATACGAAAAAAAATTATGACTTGTGTTTATTTATGATATTTTTATTGACTAAGTATCATCATATTAATTCCATCCATCATCCATTATAGCCTATAAAAACTCACTTTTGAATTTAGCCCTACACCATATGCCTTATAGGGGTCCACCCATTTGCTATAGTTGACCCGCTGACCATATAAGTATTGCCGCTTTACCCATGGGCGAGACGGTAGTAGATAACACAGATACCATCTCAATTGTCGTCATCAGACTTCGGCAGTCCACTGTTGGACATAGGTCTTTCTGTAGGCGCGCTGCTTAGTCCGGTCTTCGGCTACATGCATCCGGGTTCTACAAGCCACCTTGCGCAGTTCGTCACGACGTAGCTTACTAAGTTTAACTCCATAACACGTCTACTCTACCCGTTGTCATTTCCAATATACGTTGGAACGAAACTAGTTTTATTTATTTTTCTTAATACTCCAAGATTATTATAATGACGAGAAAGGAGAGATATCGTAAAATTTATAGAATGGGAGAAGAAATAGTCCTAATTTATTCATACCGGCGACGTAGAGCAGCGTCAAATAAGCGAGACTCTAATCTCTAACTTTAACCCAAAGCGTAGCAGCATGTTCAATATAACTTATTAGCAGCCATAATTAAGGAACAGGGCTTCAAATACACGTAAAATTGTGTTAACTTTACAAAGCTAAACAAAGGTGCACATGCAACATCATAAGATTTTTATTCAGTCTACATATTAACGGTAAATGACATGACAAATAAATTTATTACTAAATATAACCTTTGTCAGTAAAGTCATGAATCAAATGCGAGTTTAGTATTTTTGCCTTCGAAACGATGTGCTTAAAGTTAAGAATTACAACGACAGAAAGCGCGTGTTAAAAATGGTAAAGGCCGTCTTGTATGGTGTGGCGTTGGTTTGAAAACTACTCATTTGTAAAATCGCTTTAGTAAACATATGCACTGCACTATACACTGCAAAATCGGGGTAGCCCCAACAAGACCCTGAAGCCATTACTTTACTGGACGGGTAAGGCGTCGACAGCCTGCCGTGAATAATTCGACCACAGACTGCACGTGTAGAAAATTTGACAGTAGGCTTTAAACAAAGTTAACGTAACCTAAGTTAACTTTTAATACTGCATCTAATATAATAATTGGTGCCGGCGTACCCACAATGGATGTTAATGTTATTTAGAATATAATAAAATATTTTTATTCAGTTCACATAACGTCTACGCGTGCGCTCCTGGTACATTGAGAATCAACACGCCTAATCTCCGTTCACAAGCGCAAAATTGGAAGTACTATATTAAACGATAGGCATTTTTGAAAGTGGCCTTGTGGCAAATACCAAGTTATACAGATCTAATAAAATGCCTCTTAAACGCAGTCCCCCACCTAAGAAAGCAACTGCAACAACGTCTATTCCTCAAGTTAATCCCTATATGGATAAATCCGTTTCGGATTCACGCATAAACGAGGTTACTGATAGCACACAATCGAGCTATATCACACAGAGATTTAAACGAGGAAGGGAAGATGACATAACTTCTGAACTGAATGATTTTAAAGAGGAAATAAAAAATTTGTTTTCATCGTTTATAACTACGCAACAGTTAGAACTCCAAGCTATCGCCAGTAAAATAAAGGAAATTCAGCAATCGAATTATAATATTGATAATTCTATCGCTATCCTGACTAGCCAAAACGAGGAGTACAAAAAGAAAATAGATCAAATGGAGATCCAAGCCAAAAAAGACCGATATATATCAATACATAACCTTACTAGAAGAGAAAGTCGAAGACATACAAAGAGACAATCGGAAAACTAAAATTGAAATAAAAAATGTACCAACTATAAACAGTGAAACAAAGGAAGATCTAATAAGCATGGTTCAACACTTGTCCAAACACATCGACTGTAAAATCGATAAATCCGATATAAAGGATATCTACAGAGTGCGTACAAAAACCAGAAAAATGAAAATACTAAAAACCTTCCCGTTGTAGTAGAACTGGAATCCACTATTTTGAAACGCGATGTACTGAGGATGTCGAAATCATTTAATATTAAAAACAAGTATAAACTTCAAGCAAAACACCTCGGATTTACAACAAAAGAAGATACACCCGTTTTTGTTTCCGAACAACTAACTCCCAAAAGCGCTAGACTATTTTTTCTAGCCAGAGATCTCGCAAAATCAAAGACCCTTAAGTTTTGCTGGACGTCCTTTGGTCGAGTCTATGTGAGAAAGGACGAGAATTCTCCAGTTATTGTAATAAGAAACGAGTCACAAATACACCATCTTCTACAAGAAAGTTCACAGGCATGACTCAATGGTTTCATCCAATTCTTGTCATCTTCATTAATATTATTAGTGATAAGTTACATCGTATTATTTAAGTATATTGTCCTAACTGTAGGTACTAACATCTGTGTGGCAATTCTGTCTATTATAATTTATACTTCAATTACTGACATAAAACCTCCTACGGTATCTTCACTCACACTCATATATAACACACTTTTTAACCATACAATACACTCACACACAGCTCATACTCACGCAATCATCACCCATTTACATCTTGATTCTTATTTACAAACATTAACTCTAAGGTTGTTCCTTCCTGTTTATTTCAGACCTTTCTCGAATAAATACCATTACAGCATTACACTAAAAACAAACCTTTTGGCTAAACCATCTATACAGTATAACTTATGTTCTCACACACCTATTGATACTAAATCGGCAAAGTACTTTATTTATTTTTACTGCAAACATGGTTATAGCTAACTCTTTAAGCACAATAACGGACTTGGATCAAGTTGATATAGCTAACCATATAAGTTGCGATATACAGGACCTAACAAAGTGCATTAGTATTGGTAAAACGGATCTTACCATATTAAGTCAAAACATTAGAAGTATACATCGTAACATTGATAACCTCCAAGCTACCCTATCACTTCTCAAATTTGAAGTGGACGTCTTAGTTTTAACAGAATGCAGATTAGATAAATCAAAGCCAATTCCACAGATCCCTAATTATACTGCTTTAGAAACAACGTACAACATTAACCAGAATGATGGTGTAGTGATTTATGCTAAATCTCACCTAAATCCTGAATTTATGGAAATTAAACTAAAACATGCCTCTTGCATACAACTAAGAATTCTCGATCTGACGATATTGGGCATTTATCGTTCACCTTCGAACTCAAACGCATCGGAATTCATTGACTCCTTGAGTGCACACCTTGGAAACATAAAATCTTATCGTAACATAGTCATCTCTGGAGACATAAACATCAACCTCATTCAGTGCAGGAACGAACAAACTAATGACCGCAATAATAGAATAGACTATCTAAATACGCTAGCTAGTCATGGCCTACTTGCTGGTCACAAACTGCCCACGAGAGAATCCAGCTGCCTTGACCACTTCATGGTAAAATTAAACAAAATAAAATTTTCCGCAAATATCGCTGTTTTAAATACCACACTTACAGATCATCTGACTATATTCATGTGCATATCAAAACTTAAAAGCAAAACAATCAATCAAAAAATCATTGAGTATGTAAATTTTGAAACTGCATATGAGAGGCTGCTCCAAAAGAACCTGGAGTCTTTGCTTCTTTGCAAAGATCCCGACTTAGTTACCAAGCGCCTTTTGCTATGGCTTACGGAGTCATTGGAAGAGAGTAAAACAATAAAATATGTTACCAAAAACCAGCAGAATATTAAACCTTGGATCACAGATGGAATTCTTAGATGTATCAGAAATAGAAACAAAATGCAGCTGAAGCTTAGGTCCGATCCACCAAATGAAACTCTAAAAATTACTTTCAGACGATATAGAAACTACGTTAATAACCTTATAAAAAAACTAAAACGAAAATATGACAGAGAACTATTAACTACTGCTGCAAAAAGTTCCAAAGAACTCTGGAAAAGAATAAAAACGGTAACCTGTTTTAAAATTTCTAAATCACATTGCAAAGAACTACTTAATATAGGACCAACACCCTCTGACTCTGTAAATTTGGTAAATGGTTATTTTGCTAATATTGGCAAACAATTAGCTAATGATGTCATGAAAGGTATATCTCATGTCTCACAAAGTACCACTCCCATTAACACGCTAAAACGACATAACACATCTTTTGTCCTCTTGGAGACTGACCCTGGGGAAGTCAACAGTGTGATCATGAGTCTCAAAACAGATAGTGCCCCTGGTTGGGACAATATATCGATCAAATTCCTTAAGATCTGTAGCCCTATTGTTGCGCCCATAATAAGTCATCTTACAAATCAAAGCTTTAGACTAGGTTTATTCCCTGCACCCCTAAAAAAATCTATTGTTACTCCGGTTTTTAAGGGTGGGGATAGAAGTAACATCAATAATTATCGACCCATTTCGGTCTTACCCGTGATTTCAAAAGTCATTGAGAAACTCCTTAATACTCGACTGCTTAATTATCTAGAAAAATTCAGCATTATCTCTAGCTCACAGTTTGGTTTTAGGCCTGGATTATCTACGGAGGACGCAGTATTGTCCCTCACGTCCCTTATTACAGATCAAGTCGACCGAGGAAATAAATGCATGGCTGTTTTTCTAGACTTGAAAAAGGCTTTCGATACCGTCTCCCTTCCCACCCTTTTACATAAACTAGAGTGCGTCGGTGTCCGAGGCGTACAGCTTAAATTGCTAAGTAGTTACCTACGAGAGCGCACCCAAAGAGTGAAAATTGGTACTCACGTGAGTAAAGACATGGACATAACCTTCGGTGTGCCCCAGGGGAGTGTACTTGCCCCAACTCTATTTCTAATCTATATAAATGACCTCACCAATCTAAACATTGAAGGTGGTAAAATTTACTCTTACGCCGACGATACTGCGATAGTTTTTTCTGGAACTTCGTGGAACAAGGTATACGAGACGGCCCAAAGTGGTCTTTGTAAAATTTCTGACTGGCTAAAAATGAACCTTCTAACTTTGAATATTAATAAAACAAATTATATGTGCTTCTCAATAAATAAAAGAACTCAACCAAAAAACGATTTTACATTAAAACTACATGAATGCGATAAACTAGATAACTCAATTTGCAATTGCAAAACGCTACAGAAGGTTACATCAACTAAATACTTAGGATTAATATTGGATCATCGACTATCCTGGCACCCACATATTGAATATACGACCGAAAGAGTGCGTAAACTTATTTGGATTTTCAAAACCCTGAGACATATTACTTCACACAAATTAATAAAACAGATATACATTACTTTGGTACAATCTGTCTAAGGATATTGCATTTCTGTATGGGGTGGGGCTACTAAAAGCAAATTCTTGGAGGTTGAACGTGGTCAACGCTGCCTTCTTAAAGTCATGTATTTCAAACCACGCTGGTATCCCACTACAGCATTATATAAATTTTGCGACGTGCTAACTGTGAGACAGTTATACATTTTAGTGACTGTTCTAAAAATTCGTAAAACTATACAGCTTAACTCCATTGTAGATAATAGAAGAAGAAAAAAATATGTAACCAAACCTATTCGCACGAAAACAGTGTTTGCCAAACGCCAATATACTGCAAATTCTGTGTACCTTTACAACAGCATTAATGGTTTGTTGGACATTCATACAACAACTCACCATGATTTCAAAAAATCTGTAACTACTTGGTTAAAAACACAAAATTACGAAGACCTTGAGGCACTTTTACACCATGCCTCGTAAAATGTAAATTATTTAATCAACACACATACCACACACATACATCGTTCACACAGACACACACACACGCGCACACACACACACACACACACACACACACACACACACACACACACACACCATTCATCACCCATACCATTTGCGTTTTCATTTAAATACGTTCAAGTAATCACATTATTAACCTTATTTAAATCACCGCTAATTTAGAACAATGTAAATCGTGTAATTTATAACAATGTAATGAAATGCTTTCCTATTTATGACTGTTATAGATAAGGAAGAGCGGGGACTCCTGACACAGGTTTTCTTTTAAACTTACTAGGAGGACCCATCTACTATATTGTTTATGTATGTTATTTTAAGGAAATAAAGCATTATTATTATTATTATTATTATTATTATTATTATTATTATTATTACATTAAATGTAATTTTTAGTGAAAGTTTTTTACTTCATCACTGGTTCGGAAAAAATCCTCTGTCCTCAGAAACAGCAAAAACCCAATGGGATTAAAAAAAAGTAAATTATACAATATGAGCGATTGTTCATACAATTTACAACATTTATTATAGAGATACCTTGTATCCTAACAGGAATTAATGAATTACTTCCTGGGAGTCAAGAAACCGGTTTCACTAGCTTCCGTTTGTTCCTAGTGTTTACAGATTGTATATCATTTTTCACTGAAACTACTTTTGTTTTTATGAAAAATATATTAAATTTTTGTAAATATACTGAGGGGTCAAAGTTTATGTATTTATTTCTTTATTTTTTTCTGACAGTCTCTCTCGAATTATGGTTGCAAATAGCTCTTACGGCTCTCTTCTAAAAACGAAAATAGTTTCTAAATCAGCCACATTTATATCAGATTTCCTTTCGTAATATATTTCTTTTATAGGATTATCATAGCTCATAGCGAAATCTTATAAAACATTATGCTGTGGAATATACTGGAGTAAACTAATCTAGCTGTCCCGTCACTAGTGAAACCACTAATCTCTTTTTACACCATAAGCTGCAGAGCTTAATCTGCTTGCTAGTTTAGATATATGGGGAACCCAAATGAAGCATTGCATTGATAGTCATGCCAAGAAAAATTAAATTTATTGCCGTTTAAAAGTAGATGTTAACGATAAACCAATATATAAATTTTAAAATAGTATTTATTCACTTCGTCACATTTAAATGATTTACGTTCGATTTTAAACGTATCATCAGTAAATAATGATTACTTACCCAGCGCATCCACTCATTGCTAACCTACTGCGTCACGGACCCGCCGAACTTAATACTGCGGAGAGTTTCTCAGATTTCTCAAATCTCACCCTTTTTTACTGGCAACTTTGCCTTGCATATTAGTCCTTAGGGATGACAACGAATCTGCGTTTTGATTCTTAATCGAGGTTAAATGTGGGCCATAGCATCCACTTACCCTCAGTAAGAAAGTGTGCTTGTTAATCACCCTTATTTTAGAAAAGAAATATATATCCATAGATTTAGTAATCACTTATCATCTATTGTACTGTAAGTTAGTTTATCAATTAAGTTTTATAAAAAAAGTATTTTAGTATTCCTGCCGAATTCAGCGAAACGTAACTCTGATGAAACACGTCGTGCTTCTCCATCATTGTTCAGTTTTTCCTATATACATCTGAAAGTAATGCTCATATCGTTTCGTAAGAAGCAACAGTGTTCGTCACTTTTTAGGGGTTAGTTTTCATTTAGGGCCATAACTACTCGAATGTCTAAACTATCCATGATGATGAAATATATTCAGATGCGATGAAAACATAACGCTAATCAAAAAACGAGTACGCTTGTAACCACACGACAGAAGTAAAACTTCTTTAGCTTCATCTATATATATATATATATATATATATATATATATATATATATATATATATATATATATATATATATATATTTGTTTCAGTTTAATAGATTACAAAACAAAATTTTAGTATATGATTATTGACTATATGACCTTATATTGCATAAAAGAAAAGCACGATATAATGTAATTTTCTCAATAGAAAAAAAATTGCAAAGTAAGCTGTAATAAGTTATATTTCTGCATAACACAACAATATTTTTACTAATAAGGAATTAATTTTAAGGCATAGCAAATAATCATATCTCAGTTCTCATAAACAATTATTTTTAATCCCATAACGAAATTTTGTCAAAAAAAATAAAAATGTCGTTTGGCGTTTGACGTAGTTTTTTTCAGCGCGTGTGCTCGGTATAGCTATCTCATCATTTGCGTATTATGAAGTAATTGCATCACTTTCATTTTGACACTCCCTCAGTCGTCCGAGTGCTTCACCGACAAAGGAATAGGCCACGCCACAATTCAATATAAGTACAATTCATTTTCAAGGTATCCTCTTAAATCCTTGCTTGCCGATCTCTAAATCGGAAGTACTCGGACGATTTAGGGATGCGTACGGGTCCCAGTTCGGGCGACTTCTTGTTCATTTCTACCTGAGACTGCTTGAAGTTCGCGCGTGTGAGCCTTAACGAACGATCGTTGAATTTGCTTACCTACATTCAAAATTTAAATTATTCAAAGTGCAGTCGATCACGCTGGGGTGAATTATTATTTATTTTACCAATAGTAAACATTGTAACAGCTCTGCTTAATGCCTATTCCCTTTGCTGGGGCTGCTTAGGTGCTTAGTACTAAGGAATTTTAACTTCCTAGTAGTGGCGCTGAACTTGACAAGTCGCATATAGTGCTATTGGAAATTGCCCTAATGGTGACCTCCGTCTGGGATTCCAGGATCCACGTACCACCTAAGCCGTGTGTGAGCTGACGGGCTGTTGGGCTACCATCCCGCCATTAGCCAACATCACCAATGGACCTGGAGTATTATCGGCTCCCTCCACTAACTGGCTATCTGCGATCCTACAAGAACTTCGCATGGACTTCGCCCGGACTTTGCCCCCTGTGTCAGGCCAGTGAACACCTTCCTAGAACCTAACTTGTATGTGAGCGGAAGTAAGATAAATAAAATATTTACTCTAAATATTTGCTATTTATATAACCTACGTATCTTTTGAACCAACCTAACGGTACATTTTTTTATAAGCTCTAATTCTCTCTAATTAATCTAATTTTTTATAAGTTCTGTATAAGCCCCTAGTGACAAAGCTTTTATTTTTTATTTTTAGTTGAGAATACTGTTACGAGCTTAGGGTTCGTGACAATAAAAACTGCCGATTGAATTACTAAAATTGACACTTTAATTAACGAACACCAATTAAAACTAATACACACTAATAATTAATCACACTTAACACTTTAGTTCTCTTTATTTCGCTCTAAAGTCTTCGCTTGTGTAGCCAATTCAATACTGCTCCGGTGGCAGGCTTCGACGCCTTTATAAACGCTTTTTTCACCGATACATCCAGAATATTCCAGCAAATACCGGCCCGCGATCGACCAGGTGCAGAAAGTTCGAGTGTGGACTTTCCAGAAAGCTTAATTCCTCTATTAGATACTAGATGGCACTGTTGGGAGAGTTCTAGAAAGATCTTGACACTCATTGACATTTCTGACACTTGGTACCAGATGGCGCTAGTGCCATCAAATGTGGCGCGCAACAATACAACATGTAAGCGTCTATGGGCTACGACATCCACTTATAAAAACAACCATTAGTCGTCTCTACTACATCATTAGTACTCATTGGCAGTGGACTGTTACTAGCGGTGTGCACCATGTTCAGATGAAGTAAATTTTGATTTTCAACAAATCTGGTAATTATGACTTATTTTTTTTTACAGTGATAAATGTGTTATAGTTAGTTCTCAGACTCTTGTAACAAAATTAAACAAACAGTCTTGAGAGCCATTGTTAAGAATGAGGTAAATATGAAATGTCTTACAGTCGGTACTTAAAGTTCTCACAATCTTTCATTGTTTAAACTGAAACCAGCAGCGGGTACAATGTTCAGTTCTGGATATTATATACTATATACAACAGTTTACACCAAATATCCAAATTTCAGGTCTGCATTAGAAGCAAGAGGTTCGAGACATTGTAACAAACGGACAGATAGAGAGACAGCAGAGTTGCATTAATATGTCTTCGTTTTACCCTTAGGTACGAGAACCCAAAAATGGTTTTCTATTAGTTTTATTTATAATGTTCATATTATATTGAATAAAAAAGTTCCTAAAGCAAAAAAGCGTCACTTCGAAATCCATGAAATTAAAGATGTTAAGAACGATGCGGTAAACGTGGTAAAGCCATCATGCAGCTATATTATTATAGCTGCATGATGCTACATGTATACTATATTAGTAGTATACATGTAGCACGAATGGGTCTACTTGACCGGGGTAGGACAACGTTTTCACGGAATACCCACGTGATTTTTTTTTTATAGAAGAGGGGGCAAACGAGCATGCGGCACACCTGATGTTAAGTGACTACCGCCGCCCATGATCAACCGCAACACCAGGAGAATTGCGGGTGCGTTGCCGGCCCTTTAGAAAGGAGTAAGCTCTTTTCTTGAAGGTCCCCAGGTCGTATCGGTCCGGAAAAATCGCCGGTGGTAAACTATTCCACAGAGAGGTTGTACGTGAAGTAGTAGCTTAACGCTTCTGTGTTGATTATGAGTGTAGAGAACTGAAGACTCTCTTTACTGGTAACGAGGCATTCCATCTTAGTCCGCAGGGGTGAAAACGAAGTAATCGAGGACGGATTTAGATGTTTATGGGTCACATCAACCACTTTCCATCAGGTGCACTGTGTGCCCGTTTGTCCCCTATCTTATATAAAAGCAATCTAGATGTGACCCAAAAGGTCCACACGACTAACTTCCTAGTAGGAAGAATAAAAAATGTATATAATATATAGAACATCTCCGAACTATCACACGGAGCGTTGGCCGCTCCCCGGGCAGAACACCTTGCCCGGCGGGAGATCTTCCCTTTTCCTACCACGGCCACAGTGGTGACCCCGACGTGATCTGAACATGCATCCTTCGGAAACCTCAAGCTTCATCATCGTCATAAAATACCCCACCCATTCGCTCCCGAGCGGATATCGTCTGTAGTCTTCATATCTTGCATACCATCTAGCTTCACAAAGTTCATCGCAGCACTGTATTAATAATGCTTCCTGTTCCTTTGAGCTACACTCTGAGCTACAGTGTTTGGCACGGCTCTGAGCCTTACTGCTTGCCTCTGCTTCACGGCACTCTCGCAGATTACTTGCCTTCTTCTCGACTCACCGCAGACTACAAGGCAATCTCCTGGCACTTGCACATTCGTCGGTAACGAGGCTGCATTATCGACCTCCGGTCTCAGCAGGGGGGTGATGTGGTGGCGCTGTCGTCACGCCGCAAGCGAAACAAACCGAAGCCCAAATCACGCTATCAACCCATTACAATAACTTTCCACTGGGAAGTTATTAAAAAAAAAACAAATTCTGTAAGATACGTGAAACAAAATAAATACGCAGCCTTACCTCAATTGCGTGCACCATCACCGTGTTATCTACGTTATCATAATCAATATGAAATTAGGATACGAAACGTCTTCATCCCTTGTGACAACTTCATCAAATGAGTAAGTAAACTCCAAGAAACTTCCCCTTAATATGAAATAATAGCTGTAACAAGTTTCCGAACTATTCAATTTAACTTATGTGAATATTGCTAGAGTTCAGAAATTGCAGTACATCGGATAATATTATCGGATAATATGACATTATATTAACCGTCACCTAACCTACCATGATTTTTTCTGTCTGAGTTCGTAATTTAATACAAACATATTAATAAAACGTTCGGTAAATCTATTTCTTATATCCGAAAGGGTTCGTTGTGTGTCACACTGTATGTAATGGAGACGGTATCAAATGTTTTTGCTGGATCTAAGAATATAACTATGACTTTTTGTTTCCTATCAAGATTTTTACGACAAAATCTGTTAGTTCATATACGGCATCTGCCGTTGATTTATTGGGCCTAAAATAAAATTGATATTGTGATATTATTTTATTACTCTCTAGATAACTAGTAATTCTTGTATTAATTAAGCGCTCTAAGATTTTTGATATTACTAGGAATATGGAAATCGGTCTATAATTGTTTACAGTATTTATATCTTCACTCTTTATAATAGATATTGCAATCGGTTTTTTAATAACTATTGGAAACTTATTAGTGGTTATAGCTAAATTACAAATGTAAGTTGCTAAGTAATTTTTTGTTATGTTTAAGCAGATCACCTCAGATGTAATCCAACGCTACTGCAAAACCAGACTTTAGTTTCTATTTAAGTACATCGCTTTTCTTTTCTTTTGTTGGCAATAAAACAATAGATTTTGAAAAGGGGCCTGTTTCTGTTGGAGTTATTATTTTTAAATTGAATAAAGTTTTGTCCTACATACACAAAGTATGTTGTGCTTATTTTATTTAATGAGGTTTTTGGTACTTCTGATATTGATGATGAGAGTTTTGTGTGTTATCTTTTATTAATTATCACGGTTTTCCATAATAAGTTAGTATTTTAGTTGGTTTGTTACAAAAATTTCTGTGTCGTTTATAAGTTAAATTTCATTCATTATTTGAATGTTTTCCAACCGTTATATGGAGAGTATTCCTCTTATCAAATTCCTGGTGCTATCGATGATTTGCTAATGATTTACACTGTGATATAGTAATTACAAATTCACTCTAGTCATATCAAGAATATTATAGTAGTAGCTAGTAAGCATTATTGCTCATAATCATCTTTGTCTTCACAATATAATAACTTGTTCTCCCACTTAGTTCAAAAAGTATCACACATACTAATGACTGATCATAGATAATAGGATGAACTGGAAGAATCATATTGATTACGTGTGTCGTAAATTAATGGCAATCCTACCGAAATTTCATATTATTCGTAATAAAGTTCCATTCAAAATTCGTCTAAGCCTATATAATGCTCTAGTGGAATCGATAGTATCATATGGTCTTAGTCGTCATGGACGAACTTTCCGCACTTACCTAGATAAAATATACAGCTTACAAATAAGAATTTTAAAATCTATATTGCCTCAATACATTAAGGACAAATATCGAAATGACTTACGGATCTGAGACGTGGTCCTTCACTGCGGGCTGTATGAGAACGCTCAAGGTCGCTCAGCGAGCTATGGAGAGGGCTATGCTAGGAGTTTCTCTGCGTGATAAACTTAGAAATGAGGACATCCGCAGTAAAAGCAGAGTTACCGACGTAGCCCAATGGATTAGTAAGCTGAAGTGGCAATGGCCGGCCATATAGCCCGAAGAACCGATAACCGATGGGAACGAAAGGTTCTCGAATGGCAGCCTCGTATCGGTAGGCGTAGTGTAGGGCGACCCCCCACTAGATGGAGTAACGACCTGGTAAGACATGCAAGGAGTCGATGGATGCAGGTGGCTCAGGACCGTGCTTCGTGGCATTACTTGTAATGAGGCCTATGTTCAGCAGTGGACTTGTGAAGGGCTGTAATGATGATGATGAATGATGATCGAAATGATTATTCATAACTTTTCACGTACTGCAAAGTTTTACCCATACATAAAAATGTGAAATATATGCTTTTAAAAGAATGTGATGAATACTCGATGTACCCTACCCCAAGGGAACGCATTTATAGCACTAGGAATAAAACATCTTATTCACCAATTAGAATTAATAATTACTACGGTAAGAGAACAGGTAAATTTCTAATACCATACATATTAAATTCTATACCTACGGAGATAAGAAGCCAGCTAACCGAAACTTGAAAACAAAACGTAAGCATTTTTTCGCGTAATATGAATTCAAAAAAAATCTATATATTATTTCAATGATAATCATAACGAGTTATATCTATCTATGCCAATAATTGTGAAAATGGACAAATAAACAAAACGTGTAACCAAATAAAATACATTAAAAAAATCATTCCTTAAAAATACACTCCGTGTATATATACGGTATATCGGATAAGCGAACAATGGAAGACAACAATCACATTTTACTTCACTATTCCAGGTAAACAATACCAAATATCTTCCCCACAAAAAAGTATAGTTTAAGAAATACATATTATAGATTTTATACAAAATGATGCCAAATTTTTTTTAATATTTTGTAGCACAATTGTTACATATTACGTTTAAGTAAAAGTTAATTTCAATGTCATTTAAATAATAAGCTTAAGTAAATTAATGTATAAGAGCAAACTGTGCAGTGCCAAGTCAAACAATAGATGTTTAATGAAGCGAAGAAATGGTTTTTGTAATTAAATCTGTTGTTACGAAAACCATTTTTTCTTTTATTGAATAAAAAATTAGTGCAATATTCATTATTTTTTTGAATTTATAAACCATGTAACTCAGTCATGGTCTACATTTGTTGTCTTAGAAACACAGCAGATTACTTTGTAATTTGTTTTCAACATAATATGATCCAAGCAGGTTCAATTGTGAGTTGGTGCAGAATGAATATAAGCTTAAGATCTCATCCTATCAGATGGATATAAAGATTAAAATGTGACACTGAAAAGTTTAAGTAATTTTCTCGTTGCTATGTTCAAAAATATCAACATTAATATCGCCTGCTATTATTATATTTTTACAGCAACATATTGTCCGTAAAAAATAGTTAAAAAATTTAATAATCTTTGCAACGTCTTTTTGACTAAGAGGCCTATAAAGTGCCACTATAAATGTGTCGTTATTTAGCTTTCAATCTATCATCATGAATTCGATGTAAAAACTGATTAAAAACTTAGTTTTAAGGTGCATGAATAATTTAGCACTAAATATTTATTTTACATTTATGAATAAAAATATTTCATAAATCCTTGTCTAAATTTTAATAGTATACATAAAGAAAATCATCGTCAATGTAACATGTGATGTATAATAGTATTATTTTTACTGGACAAATCTTATTATATAAGAACAAAATTAAAAGTGTGTTTTATGCGTGGTAAATATGTTGTGTGTATGAAATGGTTATTAAAATAATTGTTCGGTATAAAATTAACAATAAAACTTAGGACTAATAATTTAATACAAAATACTATAAAATCATATAAAGTCATTGCATTCGTTTTGATAGATCTTAATGATTTCTTATATTTACGCGAACACAACACATTCAACGTGGGTAAAGCTTGTATAATATAATTTTTTGCTATTTTAAGTAAATGTTTTTACTCATTCAGAATTTGTTTAGTGTCTTATATACTAGTATCTTAATCATTGAGTTTGGTACTTACTTTAAAACAGTGCTTGACTTCTACGAGTATGCCACCTATTGAATGGTAACGTGCATAAGAAACGTGTACTTAATATTTGTGGCGAGCACTATTTGAGAATGATCATTATTAAATATTTTACTTAGAAGAAGACAAAAATGCATAAATCAGAGTCAACAGATAGGTCTTAAAATAAATATGAAGCTCACATGTAACATCCATGTCAAATTTTAAGGTCAATCTACAGATTCAGTTTGGCTGGCAGCGTTTGGAATATTACGAAACATTTTCTAGCCCCTCGTCATTCCAAACGCCATATTCTGTCGTCAAATAATATGCGCATCTGTTAAACGCCATATATATATATATATATATATATATATATATATATATATATATATATATATATATATATATATATATATATATATATACAGAATGGTAATTCACACAAAAATGAAAGAACACACAATACAAACCTCTCAACCTCTATGCTTCAACGATAACTATGCGTAGTGTTAAATATGTAAAGCGTCTGGTGCTAAAAGCAGCAGCTACTAAGCTAGGTGACAAATCTACGCTACTTATGCTTATTACCAACTCTACTACTCTTTTTATAAATATTGCAACTGACTCTCGCTTATAATGCGGACCTCATAATGAGAAATTGTCAAGGAGAATTAGTATCGCTTTGTATGCAGTAAAAATATAAGGCTGTTTACAGATTTCGATACAGGAAAGTTTATTTCAGCTATTCCCACAGTATTATGTCCTATTGGTTATTATTGTGTGGATTAGTAACTGATATTGAAAATATATTTAAATTAATGAAAAATGCCACGCTGCAGCTATATTGTGATTGTAGGTCAAACTACCAACCAGCATAATCTAGCAGCTTACTGCTGCTGTGTTTCGTATGGTGATGTAAGAAAACCAGAGAACCTTTTCAATAGAAACAAGGCATTCCATCTTAGTCCTCAGGACTGATAACGCATCTGAATTTTCATTTTTAATCGAGGATTAATATAGACGTTATGGGTTATATCACCCATTTTCATCAAGTGGACCGTGTGCTATTTTTTTACCCCTACTCTACAAAACCAATAAAAGAGCTATACGTGCTATTTATAATATCAAAACAAGGAACTCCCTAAGAGATCTTTTTAAACTGACAAAAAAGGGACTTACTATTGTACTCTTCTCGAGCCCGTTTAACAGTCATCGAGGAGAGATGATAAATACAGATTTCAATAAACAGTGATCTGATGGTCCAAGTGAAGCTGAGACAGATACCGAGTGCATGTCTGGGTTTGTTATCAGCAGAAAATCCAAGCAATTGGGTCCGGCTCACATCTGTAGCAATTAGTTGAATCATGACGGTGACCGGAAGGCAGTGCCTGGTGGCAATTTCCAGGGGAATTTCGGTGACCCCGCGATCTCCATGCTAGGTACCATCGATGCTATGACTTTGTTTGCGTCACTAGGTTATATGTGTGACGTCTCGTCCAAATGCCATTCTCAACCAACCTATTTACTCAACCAAGGTCAATTTTTAATATCACGATTAAATATTGGAATGTCAATTTGTGGCAATCTAGGTGAGTCACGTGAGTGCACTTGAACTGCTGGCTTTACGTCACCCTGAGCTACAGGCTGAAGCTGCCTGACTACTAACTTCACGCGGCACCACAAATCTTTGAAAACCATAAGTGATTGATAATTCACTAAATAATCGGGTTTAATTTTCAGTTCAAGACTTTTAAATTTGTCCATTAAATTTTTATATATTAATCGCTACGAATCTATTTCACACAAAAATGCTTCCTGAACTGATTATAAATTAAGACTTTTTGTATGATCACAAATATTCTGCATACTAGAAAACAACATGTCTTTTTTTGCATAAAGGGCTTTAAGTCGCACTTCATTTGTATTTACTACCATTTTGCAGTACAATAATTAATATTAAATAAAAAAAAACAAATCGCATAGTAATGTAGAACAGAATTTACACAGCGCACCCACGCACGAGTGGTTAACTATTACCCGGCGTAAAATGTATCCTAAACTACAACAAATCAAGCAATGTTCAGCTAGCGATAAGTTTCTGTTCCAGAAAATATTAATGAATCAAAACGCTTTGGCACGAGGAAATTTCCTAAGTGGGTAATTATAAAATGAGATGCAACAATTTATTCTTACGTTGTGGGTAAAAGCAAAAGTTTTCCAAAAAAAGAAAAACAATTTATACGAAAAAAAAATTTATGTAAATTTGAGCGAGGTGCTATCACAGTCAGGATCGCGCTTCAACTGCTCGAGCGGCGGCCGCACATGTCGATTACTTGCCGGTCTGCCGGCGGCATCCTTCCGGCCTTTCACTTTGGCCAGCGCGTGTTCCATTGAACCAAACAAAAATGACACCACAAATCTAGTCTCTTATTGGACGGATATTGTCAGCTAATAAACTAACTAATCAAAACAATTCAAATGTGCGTTTTGGTGCAACCAATATTTAAACGACCAAACGAGGTTTTATTATAATGTCTATTAGCTAAGAAGTCCTGGAGGAAGAAACATTAAATCAAAATCATAAAGATTAAATCGTTCTCTTATCACGTCCGCTGGAAGATAGCAGGGACATTCTTGCTTTTTCACTGAAGAAAGTAAGATGGTGGTATCAACTCAATAGACAGACAGACTAAACTGCAAATACCGTCTACTACCAAAGTGAGGTATAAAAAAGAGTTTATAAGTTAAAAACCGAATCTTTTTCATTATTTTATCTTTATTTTTATGGCTGAAGCTAGATTTTTCTTTAATAAAAATATATAAATCTTAAACACTGACTCCATTTGCGATATGTACTACGTTATTCTTACTTCATAACCCCATAAAAGTTTACTGCTATACATAGGCACTCTCCCATTGTTGAAAGTATAAAGAGGTAAAGTTATTGCCTAGATCTGTTCCACTCATGCACAGACCTCATCATATATGGGAGGGTTTTAGTGCAAGTGGTTGTCCCCCGCGCTACCATTATTGCACCTATTCTGTCGACATACTTCATATGCCTTTTTTTAATTCTCAAATTTGCCAACATAATGAAAAAGCCCCTCACGATCTTTTTCTTAGGCGCTGAGCTAGTGGAAAATCAGCACATAAAATTGCATTTAACTATTTCGTTGGTGCCCGCAAGGAGCAAACATAAGATTCCCACATGCTATTGTACTACGAAATGTACGTCGAGCATAGTCAAATCACAACGTTTTTTTGGCGGTTAGAAGATATTACCACCAGATGTCTATACCTATACATCTGTAATTTTTATAAAATCTCTAAGAACTAAGATATAATGCCCTGTTCTGAGTATAAAAAGTCTCCGGTTCTCTACATTCACCACTCGAAATAATTAGCAACATTAATTTTTTAAGTTATTCATACTTGTTATTTGTAAGCGCATGGTCCTTATTCTGGTCGACTTAGTAATAATAATATAGTTGCATCTGTCACATATACAAGATAAAGATTCCACAGCTGCCTCATAATTGTAGGACTGCATTTTCGGTTGTCACCCTCAATAATAAAACAACTATAAACAAAATTGAAAGAAAGCGCTTCATATTTTACTCTAGTTTATGTTTTCGGTTTGAAAACATTATTGAAATCGCAAGCTCATAAAGTGTGAAAACCGTAACCGCAGGCGTTATTTAACACCTTAATCGAAACAGGAAATAAAACGTACCGTAAGTACCTGCCTTATTGAATTACTACATTATTACGAAACATGTTTAGTACCTTTACATGTATTTATAGTATTTCAACTGAATATTTTTATTTCATTTTTTTTTAATATAGTTACTAACTTTTCGTACATTACAACTTCATTTTTATACGTGATAGAGCCACGCTGTAGCTATATTATGGTTGTAGCAGAAATAGGTTGGCTCGACCGGGTTAGGACCACACTCTAATAGATTACAAGCGTAAAATAGCAGCTGCTTGCTGCTGTGTTACATATGATGAGTATACAGAATCAGAGACCCTTCTAACAAGAAATGAGGCATTCCACCTCTGTCCTCAGGGATGGCAGCATATCTGTATTTCAATTTTAATTGAAGATAAACGTAGATGTCTATGGGCCACAGCATACCCTTGCCATTAGAAAGACTGAATGCTCGTTTTGTCTCCCTTATCTTCTAAAAAAAAAACCACAGTGAGATTTTTGCCATATTGTATAGATTTTTTATTTACATGAATTGAAAAACGACAAAAATCTGAATCTGGTACAAGTAGCCTTTGCAAATATTTGTTTTGTAGTCTCGCATGGAATACTGCATTGCGGTTGTGTTACTATGGTGGAAATCGTTTGCCGGTGCGAATTACTTTACGAATGTGTTAAGTTTTATCAATTTTATACGATTTTCCTGTACTAAAATAAAACAAAAGGATTAAAACCTTCGAAAAAAACACGCACTAATCACGAGTCGTGATCATCCTTATGGGAATGAGAGGTTATAGTGATATAATTATTTTTGGCATGCAATCGGTTCTTAAGGCGAGGTGAAATCGTGCGGCTGGAATTAGTCCGAACACTTCCTCAGAGTACTCCCCGTGGTAGATGCGATAAAATACGCAAAGAGATGCAATATCTCTTCGCAGTGCCAGTGAGTCAAGCCGATTGGAAAGAGCTATGTCGCCGATGATTCGAACTATTCTGCGCTGAACGACGTTTTAGTGCATGAATTTAAAATGGCTAAAGATAGAGTGACTAGTGATAATTACAAGGTTGTGATACGCCCGGATCATGTACCACGTGATAAACATGAAAGATGGTTCAATGCCCCAACTACAAACGAAATAGCTGCCGTAGTAGTTGGTTGTGAACAAACTGCATCTCGGGACATTCTTTTTTTTTTTTTTTTTTTTTTATAGAAGAGGGGGCAAACGAGCATGCGGCTCACCTGATGTTAAGTGACTACCGCCGCCCATGATCAACCGCAACACCAGGAGAATTGCGGGTGCGTTGCCGGCCCTTTAGAAAGGAGTAAGCTCTTTTCTTGAAGGTCCCCAGGTCGTATCGGTCCGGAAAAATCGCCGGTGGTAAACTATTCCACAGAGAGGTTGTACGTGGAAGGAAACTCCTTGTGAAACGTACATTCTTATTCAGACGCACGATGGCCGGCTTACTAGAGTTCCGCACACTCATAGGTTTTATGATGCTCTCGAGTACCCGATAATTTTATGGAAAGGACAGGAGGGGTACAGTTTTTATATTCTTTAGAGCAAAAAAGTGTCGTGGAAGACTTTTATGCGTATCATATGGTATGTCGTAACAATTTTAATTTATTTTGGTGGACATGTATGTCAAAGTGGAGAGTGACTTTGATCTTGGGCTACCTTAAGAACCAAATTGCATTCTTTCAGGTTTGTATGAATAAGTCCATGATTCATCACCTGAGACGATATCACAAACGGCATTTGACTTTCCTCCGTTGAAGCGTTGCAGAGTATTCCGGCACCAATCTACCCAAGCCGCCTTTTGCTCTTCGGATAAATCGTGGGGAACCCAGCGGGAAACTAGCTTTCTAACACACAGCTCATTATATAATATCGACTGAATTGCAGTCATTACGATATGATAACAGCCCAAATCTGCTCGTATGTCACATGATGGTCATCTAATATAATAGTTCACACAGCTGCGATGTTTTCAGGGGTGACCGCTGTTCTGAGCGACACACGACCGTGTCGGAACTTGGCATACCAGCGGTATATTTTCGTTTGAATTGGTGCTTCAACATCATTAATCGATACAAGTTTGCTGAATTTGTCTTGAGATAAGCCGCGACGAAAATTGTGATAAATTACGGCACGGAAATGTTCACGCGTGAGCTCCACTTCTGTTTATGACGTGTCAACTTTAAACCAATTCAGTTTTTGTTTTTAAACATTTTTTTAAATTGTTTAAATGTCATTAAGATTCTAAAAGGCAGAGCAGAGGCATTCAATTTCCAAAAAGGGTTTTATTGTAACTCAACCCAAAATATTTTATTCCCGATCATTTCAGTGTGCCCCTCCGTATTGTATTTCCTTATGTTTTTTAGAAAACGGCGAGACTCATCTGTTTCATTTGAAAAAGTTCTATAAGAGGTTAACGGGCTCGTTTATTGAAGGAGGAAAAGTAGCTCAACTTTTCCAACCGAAGAACACATGCCTGCAGCCTTTTCTTTCCATTTAAGAGTACCGCTAAATCTGCCTTCTTTATTCATCGCTTATATATTTATAAGCTTGTGGCTTTTGTAATCCCGAGTCTCGTCGTAATCAAATGTAGCTTTATCGAATACCCCCCGCCCCCGCGTTTCTTGTAAATATAAGTCGTCACTGTTGTGCCTTTTAAGCAACAGTACGTCAGTGAGCTTCAACAGCTTTAACGGTTTCCGTAGCTCTTTGGGACGCCATGTAAGTTGCCTGCTGAATACCCCAAGCTTGAGACGGTTCGAGTGTCTCAGAAGCCCGTTGGAATACCAGATATACAGCGTTCTGTTGACGTCGAGCTTGAGACTGGGTGTCTCCGCAGCCCATTAAGATTCTAGATACTCAGCATGCTGTCGACGTCGATCCTGGGACCGTTATAATTTAAGTAAAAACGAAGTAAGTCGTTATAATTAACAGGTAAGTAACCTATCTATAACAATAAAAATAAAAATGAAGTATCTTTTTGTACGTGTAACTCCTAACCAGAAAAAAAATCTGCCAACACCTAACCTTGGGCCTATATTACTTTAGTACAATGCGTTTTTCACAAATCGCTAGTGTCTTGAAAATTCGTAAAACGGACACATCCGTCAATGACGTTTGCCCTCACGCGTTTACTCGCGTTCGGGTCGCAGACTTAGCGATGAGCGACTTCTTCCCCCGCTTCACCGACACGAACCCCAGGGCAAGAAAATTGTCCTACCTGCTGGAAAGTGCTTACTCAAGGAACTTAAATTCTAACGCAACTCTCACTAGAATACAATCTTTATGACGTTCATGTGTACCCTGGCTCGAACTGCCCATTTGAATTAGGCAAATAACTTGATTTGGAAATGAAATTTAGTTCTTCATTTCTTTTTTTCTCCATTACATTAAACGCTTTTAATTTCTGAATTTAATTTGCATATAACCTTGTTAAAGTTAAACGTACGTTTGGCTCGTGGTCTGCGCTGACGGTTAATTATTTTAAAGTGAAGATTTATTAAATTATTCCTTTTTATTCAAAACTTAACACTTAATCTGCTTAGTAATTATTTAATTTACAGTTTTCTTCATAATATTACACCGTGATTATTGTGAGAGTTGCCACTGGGAAATGAAACTGAGGAAGGACTGCCTTATCTCTACGATATCTAATACTTATAAAATGACATTTCGTGGTATCGTAAGAGTTAAATATGTGATATCTCAGTTAGAGCTTTTAACTTCTGATTAGCAGTCTTTTTTTAAAACATTTCACAAACGAATTTACTGTCCACCTGAACGTATACGGCTACGTAAGTTCATGGATATCTACAGCCAACTTCGAAAAAAAGGCTACTGAAGCGATGTTAGCTCTGAAAACTAAGATGGAATTTCTCGCATCAATAAATTCACTAGCTCTCTATTACCTTTTAAACTGAAACACTCAGAACTACCACACCCAGCCCACACGGAATCCTAGGCAAAAAAGAGTCCTAATACCTAGAAACTGGTACTGCAGTTGCCCATTAGTCTCGATAGAGTGGCATTTAAGGGAAATCCTTACAATAACGGGAAAGCCCAGCCGTGGTCGTTAATGGGCAATTGAAGAAGATGAAAATAAAGAAGAAATGTTGCGAAGGAAAAAGGGCTTTGAATTAAATTCTTGTGTAATAAGTTGCACAATTTACAGCATCAAATTATTAAATCTTCTCATAGTTTATTTAATGTACGAGTAGTATTAGTAAAAATCTTTGGCGTAATTTTCGATAGTAATATAATTATGTTGTTGTCGTGTTTTTACTGCCAATTATTGGGGCAATAAAATTTTTTTAATAGTTATTTCGATATTCATTTTTGTTTCCACGCAGAAATTAATATTAAAAAGTTTGACAAACACCTCAATTTTCTCCGTTTGGGTACCATGGGTGCTGTAAAATGTTCGATATGTCGGAAATTCAAAATGTTTAAATGAAACACGATTAAATCTGTTAAACTAGTTATAGTTAATGTATTATTTGCGAAAAAATAAGAAATCATTATTTGCTGTAGTTGTACGCTTGGCAGGGGGGTTGCATACCCCAGTATTTTTATATGAAGATGTTATTAGGAAGATGCAGCTACACAACACCTGTTTCAATATCCACCTCCTTTACAACACTCAAGGGATGATTGGGTAGTGAATTCTTTAACGCCCTATATTATTATTTTATATATATTATTTTTCTAAAGTACTATTTTATTGGTGTTATTAGTTTCATCAGATTTTCGAACTTGAAACAATCGTATGATAGAATTTGTTCCCCAAGTACAAGTTGGAGCTCTTCTTGAAGTCGACTTGATTAAATTTTCCCTTCGGAATAGGAATTACTAGAGAGTTACGTAGAATAGACATTGTTTAATCTTGTGACTACATTAGTAGGATTATTGCTCGCCACAGAGATGACAAACAGTAATACTACATTTACCTAGTAAGGCTAAGTAACGTAATATTTTACTATTACTATTTTAAGAAAGTTACTAAAGTAAATAGCAATACTATAATTTGAAAGAGCTCTACTAGGTAATTCATCTACTTGATTTTAAGCGTTGAACATTTTTTGTTATAATAATCAAATTAGAACAAATTGACTAAAAACGAAAAACACTTTTCACATAATTTGATAGCTTCCGAAGTCTGAGGTCAGGTCTGTCATTTACTGTTCTATTTTATTTTATCACCGATTTTAGGAACTGAAGTATGTAAAATTGTTTTATTATTTAAGTTTTGTAAAGCGGATTTAACGTAATTTTTTAATTTATTTATTTGATTAATTTGTGTGAATTAGGCAACATCACAAGATCAGAATAACAACTAGAATGCCATCTAATTGGTTGCAATTTTGATGCCATCTAAGTACGTAGGCTTGGAAGATTACTTCCAATGTAATTAACTGACCTTAAGGATATTTTCGTTCATAAAAAATAATTAAGATTGGCTTCTTTATGAAATAGAAATGACAAACGAACTTATAGTCTGCCTGATGGAAACTGACCACTGCGGTCTGAGGTCTTAACACCTACAGCCAACTTCACAAAAATTGCTTTTAATTCGTTATGACATCCGAGGACTAAGATTTCATACCGAACATCTCAAAACCTGTAACTATACTTGCTATCTATACCCTTTAAACCGAAACACAGCAGAGCAAACACTGGCTTTTGATGGCAAAAATAATTAAGAGGGTATACTTACCAGATGGACTTCTTGACATAAGAAGAGCCTACACCTACGGCTTACAATTGGCGAAGATATTGCGTATCATAAATACACGTTTGCGTAATATATTTACTAAGTTTTCCTCCCAGTAGCATCGTGCATACCAAAAAAATTTTATAACGTCTATGCAGTGAGAATACTTCACGGGCTATAATTATAGAAGTTATATATATATATATATATATATATATATATATATATATATATATATATATATATATATATATATATATATATATATATATATATATATATATATACTTCAGACCGAAAAACGGTAGTACGAGATCTGCTTTTTAATAACAGAAATAAATAACAGGGTGCTTAATGCACAAATGAACTCCTAGGCAAAAATAATGCCCTCCAGGCTAAATTTTGGTCGCGATGGCCAGTTTCAACGGAGACTACTATCTGCGCAGGACAGGATTATAGTGCGTAAGTGTTTGCGCAAGGACAGATGCACTCTCTATTGCCTGATTCTCAAAGTCCGATGGGACAGGAATTCAATACGTCCGAAGAGAGTTTAGGCACAGGATTAACTGTTTTGGTGAAACACAGCAAACTTCGTAACTCCGGGCCGATGTTAAGAATTACTAGGCAAAAATTTAATAAGTGATTTTGGCCTGAACCGAGATTCAAACCTGCGCTCACGGGATAAGCAATAGCGTTTTCGGCCACTACACCAACGAGGCAGTCAGTGCACAAAAGGTGTCCTACGATCTAATAGCTTTTGGTAGAGATGAAAGACATTCTCCATGTCAGAATCGTATGTTGTCCAAATACGCATTTCGTCTTTTTAGCTTTCGCAAACAAACAAAAAAACGAAACAAGAAGAGAGTTTAATTCAGTGTAATTTTGTTCTTGGTTTTAACTTGAGTTTTGAAATAAAAGGAATGAAATTGCTCGCTTATGGTAATTATATTACTTTATTCTGTTCTGTTCATGGCATTAAATTTTGTTTTAAAGAATAGAAAATCTTTTATACAAAAGTTTTTATTCACCTGAATCTAAATAAAGCAGCGCTTATTTTTTTCTTTAATTGTATTCGTATCTCAGACCAAGAAAAAAAATGACCTGTTAGATACACGCTGTAGTCATATTATAGTTGTAGAACGAATGGGTCTGGTCGTTCGGAGAAGTACTACGCTCTCACAGAAAATCAACGTAATATAGCATCTTAATTCTTGTGTATTTGGTATAACGATTGTAGGAAACCAATGTTTATAAGAGTATTCTGATAACAAGGCATTTCATCTTCGTCCACAAGCGTGACATCACAACTTAATTTTTAATCGAGAATAGTATACAGTCCACCTGATGGTAAGTGGTTGCTGTGGCCCATAGACGTCTACATCTACCCTCAATCATGAATTAAAATGCAGTGTAATGACCTTCTTAAAAGATGAATGTTAAAAATTAAAAAATTCATGTTGCAACGAAGTCGCAAGTCCTGTTTATTATTGCCTCAAGTTTATAATAGGTATTACATTAGTGGGTACCATGAGCCACACTACCCCTCCTACGGCATTTTGAAATAAAAAATGTTATAAATTACATATTTTTCTAACAAAACTCGTACAAGGCATAGAAATACAAATATTTACTATATAAAATTAACATTTTTACAAAAAATCCAATACAGGTGGAACATAACTTTTCTGATATGAATTGTAAATCCGGATGTCATTAAAAGATATTAAAGAAAATTTTATCTTATTATGGGACACTAAGCCACTACAAAAAATATTATAACACAATCTTCAATCATAAAATAATATATTAATAAAAATTAAAGTAACTTAAACTAATAAAACAGCTTTGTTAAAAAAAGTATTTTTTTTTGAGTCTCATACGTTGATTTCCACTTAAGTCGATCTTCAGAAATAAGTTGATTCTTGGTTCTTTTCTTTTTGTCTAGTCAGTGAAGACGTATCTTCAAATTATAATCTTGATTCTTTTCAACGCAATATGTATTTGCAATGCCGAAGTTATATTACATTTATTTGATAATGTAGATATTCACACACTTATTTTATTCAATTTATTTTACATATTAATTAATTCATATTTTATATATCATTCTAATTGGTTGATTCGAACCATCCCTAATATTTGTTTTTTTTTACTCTCGTTTTGGTTAGCCATTTATTTATTTGTATTATTTCCTTACTCTGTGTCACAATCTGTCATGCAGATGAACTCGCGTACAGCATGATAAAGAAATGTGCCCATACTATATCTTTACCTTATTTACATATAATTCCATCTCATTTCAATTAAGCATATTGATAGAGATAGATATTGAGCCCAAAATATTAGTTAAAATAATATCCAATAGCTTAATGTCTTCACAGCAGCAACTAGTGAAATTACTCTTTTTGGGAGGGAGTCTTAAAAGGCGACAATGGGAAACTGAGGCAGAAGATGGGCAGCAGCATCTTTCTGATAAAAGCAAAATAACAATAATAAAATGCGGTTACCAACCTGCTCATCAAGCGTAGCAACTATGACAATATAAGCTCCATGATGAGAGGAACTAAGAGATGGCCACCAGTCCTCGGCAGCCCCGCTATTCCTGGCTACGGTGGTGACTCAGGTGAAAGTTCAGTTGCCACCGAAGCTGACTCGACGTGGCAACATATAACATACGCAACTTGAGGACTGAAGAGAAGATCCTGGAGCTGGAAGAAGAGACAGATAATTAGCGCTGTAATATTGTAGGAATATTATAGGAGTATCACATCTTACCATAAAGAAATTATTATTTCAAAACTTTCATATATATTTCTCTCGTGTGTACATAGTTAATGGAATTTCGAGAATTATCTGGTAGTATTTTTCACAAGTTTACTTACGTACATTTCTATGCAATCGCCACTGAATTAACGATTGTCACAGCGTTACATGAGTATTGTGTACTCTTAAACCACTTTAGGTGTAGTTTATGAGGCAATAGAAACACTTTTATGAAGTCATAATGGCGGTCGTAATGCTCTAGCTTCGCTAATTTCTTATATATATTTTAATTATAATCACAAGTGTTCATAAATTATGATGCTCGTAGTACCTGATTCTTAGGTTTAAGTACAGTAGTTTAGAATTAAAGATGGATTCAAAATTTGTACAAGCCCAAATTGTTGGTTTTCAGATCTCAAAGGGCTAAACTTTTATTTAACTTACATTATACAGGCGATGTGTAGAGTGTGATGGAGTGACGACCTGGTAAGCCATTCAGGAAGTCGATAGATGCAAGTGGTTGAGAAACGTGCTTTGCGGCATTCTATGTTCGGCAGTGGACTTGTGTAGGGCTTTAATGATGATGATGATGATACACCATAGATTTCCACCACGAAAATTATTCTTCATATGTTTATAGATGTCATACACGGCAGACAGGTTGACAGCGGCAGTGTTTTTTTAATTTCACTAGTTATCGTAAATATATTGCCTCACACCTTCTGGAATTGGAAATTTCCCTCTCTCGTCTATTGCTATGCCACATCCTGTACATAATAGGTAGTGGAATCCTTATTAATTTATTAATTTAATTAATTTTAATTTCTTATGACTTATTTAACTGTAATATTAATCCGGATCTTGCAAAGATTTTTTTCATGCATCATGCGAAGACAATTTTCGAATAACTTTTTAGGCGATTGACTTCTTTGGGTCATCATCTTCTTGATTAGACCTAAGTTGCGATTAATAGACATTTTAAAAATTTCTACCATAGCTTTGATCATCACTTTTAGATTACGAACCCAGCAGCTAAGGATGACGACTATGGAAATATCACCGCTATGAGGCACCTTCAATGAATGAATGAATGAAAGTAAACATGTATAAGGAAAATGCGTATAGCGGAAAAAATAAGTCAAATTGGGATAAAAATATAAAGGAACTACTTAAATAAATCCCTTCGAGTGATAAAAAATAAGTATTATAAATAATTTATTGTGTTCTTAGAAAGCTTTTAAATCCCTTATCCGAATACGAAAATCTCTGAGAACTTTACACCTGTTAATAATAATGTATAAAACATAAAGAAAAGGTTTTAGTTATCATAATATTTGGGAACTTTGAACAAAACTGTAAAGATTTTGTAAAAATTTGCTCGATTCAACGGCCGACTTAATAACTATCACAGAAAATGGAATAAATGATTCGGTACGTGACGGACGGTCGCGAGCATGGAGTGGTGCTACTGGCAGCCGAGCCGCACGATGCTCTCGAGTTGTAAAGAATGGCTCTGCCTGACGATGCCTGACATAAAAAAAAAACCAGAAAAAAAAAAACAAGAAAGACAACCATCCTTTCGAAATCGTTTGTGCTACGGTATATCGTGGAAATAATTTCCTATTTTTGTGTTGTTTTGTGTTTATTCCGCCAAAAACACTACAAGCTATTTTAAAAACTTTCTTTTAAAAATAGCTGGTAGTGTTATTGACTTTCCTAAGTATGAGTTGATTGCCTTTTATATGTATAATACAAGTTTAGCTCTCATTTGGCATAAATATGTTGTATTTGTACGTGGTAGAGCCATGCTGCAGTTATATTAGTAGTATAGTTGTTGCACGAATGGGTCGGCTCGACCGGGGAAGGACCACGCTCTCACAGAATATCAGCGTGAAATAGTAGCTTAATGCTGCTGTATTTCATATGGTGAGTGTAGAGAACCGGAGACCCTTTTTACTGGAAACGAGGCATTCCATCTCAGTCCTCACGGGTGACAACGCATCTGCATTTTGATCTTTAATGAAGGATAGATGTAGATGTCTATGGGCCGCAGCAACCACTTAGCATGGTGGAGGTGGACTGTGTGCTCGTTTGTCACCCTATTCTATAAAAAAAAATTGGATACTTTCGAGTGTTAAATCGTATTTATCATTGTTGTAAATTCACCTTTGTATCTATTAGTGAGGATCTTTAATTGGCTTACTGTTTTTATTAGTACTATCTATCCTAATTATGATAGTTGTTGGTCTTCCAAATAAAATAAAATAAAATTAGACTACTTTTATTAAATTTATTATTAAAAATACAAAATTTGATTTTTAAATAAACATATTCATATAAACTGCTTACACAGTTTGTCTGCAGGAACATTTGAGTCTCATTTACATAATACATAATATTAATGCTAAGCACTGAGACTTGCCAATTAATATTTCAGGTAATGAGAATGGGAGTATGTATATGTTTAATTTAGGCATGAATCTTTATGTATAGATTATGATAATGATGTTCTCGTTGACGATTTTAATATGTATTCTGGAAATCGAGATATTCAGTGTTATTATGAGTACTTTGCCACCTACTGCAGATTTCAGCATTCGTTCAAGTGAAGATCTTTCAAAAATCAAATCGAAGAATTGTCCAGTTAACTAATTTTTACTGCTACTTGTACACAGCTGAAACTAGTATTTCATTTCCATTTGCATTAACTTGTTATCTCGAGGAAGTTATTCAAAGGTATTTATCAAAAAGTATTATATTATTTAGTGTCATCTCTAAACATTTCATTACACTGTGTTGTTTACACTTCTTTGCCTTGCGCTATGAATTATTATTTTTCTACCGACAATTTATTTGTTACCCAAAGAATTTACTTACGATATTTTACAAACAATATTCTATTTTAAAAATACTTTGTTGTCAAATTAACAGCAATAATTATAATACTCGTATATATGTTGTAAAGCGTATTAATCTTATTTGCAAGTTACACTGTCTAACACACCTAACGAGCGTTATTAATTTATTATTTTTGTTTGTTGAACACACTTTAATACTATTAAGCAATATTTGTTATTTTCGCTTACTTATAATGAAAACTAAAATTATTTCTTTTACTGGTATTTACATAATACATGAGATTTACAAATACGAAATACAAAATTATGAAATACTATTTCATTGCTTAATAAATATAACTGTTAATTTACTTTTAATAATTTATTTGCACATTTTGATTGGAAATAACTGTGCAAATTTTTGTAATTTAACAGTTATTATACACAATCGGCCATATTATTTCTTGTCGAATTGGAAAAAAATAGAATGCAATAGTCTCAGTATGTCTGTTACTTAATTTATACTCGTATTTTTTCTACTTTTTTATTTTTGTTTCTTTCATTTTTTAATAGGTGTAAGTAATACTTATGTATCAAAAATAAACAAAGACGATGACTGATCGTTTTACAATATATTACCAAAACTGCAGGGGCTTAAGAACCAAACTAAATACTCTGTATACAAATATATTATCAGATAGTTATGATTTTATTATATTAAGTGAAACGTGGTTACTTCCGAATATTCGAGACAGGGAATTCATAGATGACAGATATGTAGTACATCGTTGCGACCAAGACCGAGTCTTGACAGGTAAACGGGACGGCGGTGGAGTTTTGATTGCAGTGCGTCGAGGGTTGCCCATTGCTCGGTACGAACTAATAGGTTCATACGACTATCCTATTTCACCTTGTATTGATTATGTATTTCTCAGTCTTAATAGTCAAAAGGGTCATAGTACTATTATCTGCGGTATCTATATTCCGCCTAATATGAACGCTGTAACTTATGAAAATTTTTAACTTCCTTATGTAACAAAATTATGGAAATTAACTATCAGCACATGTACGTTGTTGGTGATTTCAATCTTCCCAATCTACAATGGCTGGGCAGTGATGAAACGGTACCAAATATAACATCTACATCTTCTTACCCCAACCTTACCAGTAATGACAAATCACTGCTGAATTTTATATCATCATTAAACTTCAAACAATTAAACACCAATAGAAACCCCTTGGGCCGAATTTTAGACTTGTTTTTATCTTACGACGATAATTGTGTTTGTGAGCTGCCTTCAAACCCGTTACTGCCATTGGATCGTCTACATCCAGCTTTCTACACGGTTATATCTCTAAGCCACATGTATAAATCTATGACTCACTCGTCTTTTCAGAGGTTCAAATATTTAGAAGCAAAATATCTCACCATTTGTAAATCAATCTCTGAGATCAATTGGTATTCTCTTATGAAAGGGCTAACTGCTGAAGAGTCAGTTAATATATTTTATGAAAAAATCTATGAAATTTTAAAAAAATACGTACCGCTTCGTTCATCAAAAATTAATAACTTTCCAGTTTGGTTTTCTCGATCCCTCATTCACATTTTTAAAGAAAAAGAAAAATATTGGATAAGGTGGAAAAAATATAATAACAAAGCGGATTATTCCCAGTTTTCATTGCTTCGACACAGATTTAAGACACTGTGTGCTGATTGCTTCAATACTTACATTAATTCCATCGAAGAAGGACTTAAAAAGGACATTAAATTATTTTGGTCCTTTGTTAATAATCGAAAAGGTAAAAGCGGAATACCTAACGTAATGACTTATAAAAATAAATAATCTGGTACACCAGAGGGTATTTGTAAATTATTTTCTGAATTTTTCAGCTCCGTATATGAAAAAAGACAGCAGTTACAGCAAGAGAATTATAGTAGCCGGTCTACTAATCCCAATTCTGAGGTTATTTCAAATATCTCCTTTTCAGAGGAAAGCATAGTCAAAGAGCTTATATTACTCGATATTACCAAGGGACCTGGACCTGACAGCTTTCCACCATTTTTTCTCAAACACTCTGCCGCAGCTATTAGTGTTCCCTTGTGTCTTATATTTAACCAATGTCTTAGTGAAGGGACTGTGCCCCAGATATGGAAGAACGCTAATATAACACCAGTTTATAAGAGTGGGTGCAAAAACGACGTTTCTTACTACTGGCCTATATCTTTGCTATCAACCATACCGAAGGTTCTTGAGAGGTTAATACATAAGCAAATTTATCCTATATTACAAAACATAATTATACCTGAACAACATGGATTTGTAAAACAGCGATCAACAACAACTAACCTTGTTCTTTACACAAATTATCTTTTTCGCTGCATGCATAACCCTCTGCAAGTAGATGTAATTTACACTGATTACTCTAAGGCCTTTGATAAGGTTGATCATAATATACTTTTAGAGAAATTAGCGTTTAATGGAATACGAGGAAACTTGTTAAGATGGTTCTCATCATACGTTCTAAACAGATCTCAACCGGTTGTGATCAATGCTTTCTCATCCAATATCATAAATATCAGCTCAGGCGTACCGCAAAGTTCTATTCTTGGGCCTTTGCTTTTTTATTATTTGTTAACGATATCGGTGATTGTTTCTGTTTTACTAACTTTCTCCTTTACGCCGATGACCTTAAAATTTATTACAGTGTCAAAAGTGTCGAAGATTGTGACAAAATACAACAAGACCTAAATCGCTTGGAAGGCTACTGTATAAAAAATAAACTTCACTTAAGTACATAAAAATGCAAACATATCACTTTCACAAAAAAAATTAACATTATTAAATACACTTATAAACTAAACTGTGTTTCGTTGGAATCAGTATCTTTAATCAGGGATCTAGGATTGTATTTAGACTCTAAACTACACTTTGATGAACACGTAACGCACATAACCAATAAAGCCTTTCAGCTTTATGGTTTTGTTATGCAGACATGTTCTTCCTTCAAACATTCCACCACATTTTTAACTTTATATAAATCTCTAATAAGATTACAGGTTGAACATGCATCAGTTATATGGAGTCCAATATATAGTAAATATAGGTTACAGTTGGAGCGTGTTCAACGAAAATTTTTAAAATCTACAATGTACAAACGCTTTAAAAGTAATTATAATGAATGTTATAAACTTTTATTAAGAAACGTTAGTGTTATTTCTTTAAAATCGAGAAGGATGCTCTTGGATCAAACTTTGCTTTACAAAATCTGCCATAACGAATTTGATTTTAATGAACTCACCAATCAAATATACATTCGTATACCTAGTCGCTCGAATCGTATACGTGAGCTACATTCACATCAAATTTTCGCTCCAAAACCAAGTAAAACAAATGCAGGTGCACGTGCACCTCTAAATCGTATAATGGAATTATACAACAACAAATTTGATGACATAGATATCTTTGGATTAACTTCTTCTAGATATAAAAAAGCTGTATATGAGGTTCTATCTGAATATGATGCAAGTTAATGTAATTGCTTATTTAGGTTAAATTTAATTTTTCACATCTATGTATTATCTATATATGTGTATGTGCGTGTATGAATATGTTTGTATATATGCGTGTATGTATATGCGTGCACATGTACATGCATATGTGTAAATTAGCTTGTTTTTCTCTGTATTTATTGGTGAACGGGTCGTTTTAATAGAACATTATATTTTAATTTTTAATTGTTACGTACACAGACCCAATGGTAATATGTGGATAAGGGTGTTGATTGTATGATTATTAAGCTTAAATATAGAATTGTGTTTAATAATAAGATTATATTGTAGAATTGTTTGTTATTCCTAATAAACAGAAAAAAAATACCGTATCCTTTCCAGTCCAGTAGCTTGAAAACGTCTTCCAACGCAGCGGTGAAGAGTTTCGGGGATATAACATCACCCTGTCTTACACCTGTCTGCAGTTGGATAGGTTTCGAACTCTGGTTCTGTACTCGGATAGCCATCGTAGCCCTACTGTACAAACACTTCAGCACCTCGATATACCGACAGTCAACTTGGCAACGCTGAAGGGACTGTAGCACCGCCCAAATTTCGACGGAATCAAAGGCTTTCTCATAGTCCACATATGCCAGGCAAAGTGGAAGATTGTACTCTTCGGTCTTCTGTACAATCTGCCGCAGGGTATGTATGTGGTCTATGGTACTGAAGCCTTTTCGGAAACCGGCTTGTTCGGGAGGCTGGAAGTCGTCAAGTCTGCGTGCGAGACGATTCGTAATGACTCTCGAAAATAGCATGTAGACGCGGCTCAGAAGGGAAATCGGTTTGTAGTTCTCCAAGAGAGCGTTGTCGCCTTTCTTAAAGAAAAAAACCACCGCGCTTCTGCTCCACGCCTCCAGAGTAGTGCCACCATCGAGGACGGAATTGAAGAGCTTCTGAAGGACTTCAAGTACCGGTGTTCCACCCGCTTTCAGAAGCTCCGCTGTAATTCCATCCTCGCCCGGAGCCTTGCCGTTTTTAAGGTGGTGGAGAGCCATTCTAATCTCGCTCAGACTGACGTCCATCCCGGACGTCATTCTGATCATTCTGATTCTTATCATCGGAATAGTGTCGGATAAGACTTGCTCTTGGATCATTAATCACACTTGCGTGTGACTCCAACGATGATGTGTACAGTTGCCCATAGAACCTCTCAATCTCACTCAGAATCTCAGGTGTCCCGGAAACGATGTTGCCACACTCAGTCTTCAGCCTTGACAGCTGGCTCTTTCTGGCAGACAGGTCTCTGGCAAAGACTTTGGAGCCCTGGTTTCGCTCGATCGCTTCTTTAATACGAGAAGTATTAAAGTTGCGTAAGTCTCGCCGCATGCATTTGGAGATCTGTTTGTTCAGTTGCCTGTACGCTGTAAAATCTGTTGACGATTGCAGCCTCATCTCCCGTCTAACAGCCATGAGATTAAGAGTGTGATCGGAGAGTTTTTGTGTTCTTCTGCGGCGGATCTTGCAGAACTTAGCTCCGACCGCATGGACAGTTTCCACGAGCTTGTCATTCATATCGTCCACTGCATTGCAATCTTCTAGGAACTGAAAGCGGTTACGTAAATCGAGCTGAAAGGTTTCGGGATTTTGGAATAGAGCACGAGGGGGACGGAGCGTTGAATTTATTAGACGAGACCTCTCCAACTTAACGTTTAGGTTCAGTGTGCCTCTAACTATTCGGTGATCGCTGCCAGTTTTCACCCTCCTCATCGGGATGTGTCGAGGTTGGTGCTTAAACCTGAATGACCTTCAGCGAATACCGTTTGGTGATTCTGAGTATCAGGTATGCGACCCTCGTCGACACACTCCCAATCTTTACAACGTTGTTGACGAGAGACTTGTGGACGATAAATCCGACACCTCCTTGGGACGGATGGTCGCCCTCCCGGTGATAGAACAAGTTGCCGGACTCGAGGATTGCCGTGTCCTCCCCCTCTCTTCGGACCTCGGATAATCCAATAATATGCCAGCGCAACTTGTCTACCTCTTCTTACAGCTCCAATATCTTCTCGTCAGTCCTCAGGGTGCGTGCGTTGTATGTTGCCAGGTCGAGTCGTCGTAGGTGGCAACCGAACCTCCACCGGAGATTCTTAGCACCCCCTGCCTCACCGTTTCCATGGTCGCCACCGTAGCCAGGAATAGCGGGGCCGCCGGGGACTGGGGGCCGTCTATTTGCGTCGTTATTCATGGGGTATATTTGCTATAGTTGCCACGCTTGGCGAGCGGGTTGGCAACCGCAGTTTTTTATTATGTCACAGTTGTTATCAGAAAGATGCTGCTGCCCATCTCCTTTACGTGTCCCTCTGTCGCCTCTTACGGCACCCACGGGAAGATATGGTATAGTATAGGTAGTGGATATTCTCAACCGCCACTACACGGCTTATTTTATTTGATTGCAATATTATATTTTAATTACAATTATTATATTTAATATATTTTTAGTTTTAATATATTTGTGTCATCATATTTTGTTAGATTATTTGATTTTAATTTTTTTAATAATTATAATTTGAAAAAAAAATGTAATATAAATGAGAGTGAGTCCTGGATACTTGAAATTAAATAATAATAATAATTAAAATCGCCGCTTGGGGGAAGCGGATTCGACGATTTAGCGAGAGGTCAAGGCGGTTCAACCAGAATCGTCTCTTCCAGAGTGATCAGAAGAGGCTCTATAACTCATTGGAGCGACCAGAGCTATGTGGAGCGGGCCCAGGACCAGATCAGGCTGACACTGTCGCATTTTGGCGTGGCCTGTGGTCAGAACCCGTAAACCACGGCGAGGGCCCTTGGCTGGAAGTTGTGGCGAGCCAGAGTGCAAGTGTTACGCCTATGGACCCCGTCACTATAACGCCTGAAGACGTGGCTGAGGCGGTCCATAGGGCCCCGAACTGGAAAAGTCCGGGGCTCAACGGGCTGCATCATTACTGGCTAAAGGGGTTCAGTTGTGTCACGCTGTGCTTGCCCCACAGTATCAAGAGGCTCTCAGAAGTCGCTCCCGAGCCTCTTTACTACTGGGATCACTCACTTGGTTCCTAAAGATCAGGATACCACAGACCCGAGCAAACACCGCCCCATCACGTGTCTAACCACTATATATAAGATACTGACATCCATTTTGAGCGCGAGATTCACTCGTCACCTGGAACTAAATCAGGTGATGTCACGCACTCAAAATAGATGTCGGGGCGGTGGTCGTGGAACCAAGGAACCACTCCTCATTGACGCGGTCATTGGCAAAGTGGTGAAATGCAACCGTCGGAACTTCTCCGCCGCCTGGATAGACTACAAAAAAGCATTCGACTCAGTACCCCATACTAAAGAGGGTCCTCGAGCTGTACAAGATTGACTGTACAGTTAGAGACTTCCTCGAGCAGTGTATGGGGCAGTGGAGTACGATCCTCTGTTATCTGGGTGAGCGGATGATTGCTGCGGAGAACCACATAAGGATAAGAAAGAGTATCTTCCAGGGCAATTGTCTGAGTCCAATCTGGTTCTGCCTCTCTCTGAACCCTCTCAATACCTTACTGGAGGGATCCGGGAGAGGATTTCAGCTACGGAAGGGAGGAACAAAAGTGACCCACCTTTTCTATATGGATAACCTCAAGTTATTCGCTCCAGTTGCTCCTATCTTATGGAATTGCTAAACATCACTTGTGAATTTAGCAATTCTATTGGAATGGAGCTGGGGACGGATAAGTGTGCGGTCCTTCATGTTGAAAGGGGAGGGGGTGCTAACTCTGAGGGCATAGATTTATCTATGCCCGTCAACTTAAATACCCTTTCCGAGGCTGAAACATACCGATACGTGGGTATGTCACAGAACATCGGTATAGATGAGGCTGGTATGAAACAGTAAGTTTGCGACGGATTTTATGCACGCTTGACCATAGTGCTTAACAGCCTTTTGTCCGGTGTGAATAAGACACACGCCTATAACGGATGGGTTATGCCTGTCCTCATATATACCTTTGGCATACTCAGGTGGACTCAGACCGAACCTAACGCCCTGGATAGAAAAGTCCGCACTACCATGACGTCCCATAGGATGCATCATCCGAGATCGTCAGTAATGAGGCTGTACTTGCCGCGAAAGCATAGTGGGCGTGGTTTTCTAAGCGCCTTCGCCATGCATAATCGCGAAGAGTGCAGCCTCCGTGATTACTTCCTGGCGAGATCGGACGATCTATTCTATAATGACGTCATTTCTAGTGATAAAGGGCTTACCCCTCTATCCTTAGCCCACGAGCAATGGCAGGACCCAGCAGTGCTTAGCATTTCCGACCGGGAGACCGTATGGAAGGAGAAGGAGCTCCACGGAAGGTACTACAGGGCTCTTCATGAACCCTTCGTAGATACAGTTGCCTCCCTCAACTGGGTACGTTTCGGTGAACTCTTCGGGGAAACCGAGGGTTTTGTCTGTGCAATACAGGATCAGGTTATTAAAACCAACAACTATCGGAGATACATCCTAAAGGATGGCACCGTCGACGTCTGTCAAGCTTGTCGCCATCCCGGTGAGTCACTTAAGCATGTCATCTCCGGTTGTTCGGCGCTTTCTAACTCTGAATACTTGCACAGGCACAACCTAATAGCCAGAATTCTACACCAGGAGCTCGCTCTGAAATATGGTCTCGTGGACCAGAAATTGCCGTATTACAAGTACTTGCCGGAAACCGTGCTCGAAAATGACCGCGCCAGGCTCTACTGTGACCGGTCCATCATCATAGACAGGACTATTCTTGCGAATAAGCCTGATATTGTGCTGATGGACCGGGCACAGTCAAGGATATTTTTGGTCGATATTACCATCCCGTATGACGAGAACTCGTGAAAGCCGAAACAGATAAGCAATCAAAATATTTGGACCTGGCTCACGAGGTGACCGACATGTGGGGTGGTCTGCCGACCGAAATTATTCCTGTAGTCGTCACTGCGAATGGGCTAATCCCAGTTAGCCTCTCTGGTCATCTGAGGCTACTGGGAATCCGTGACGAACCGCTCCGGGCTCAAATGCAGAAGGCGGTGCTCCTTGATACTGCTCGCATTGTCCGCCGGTTTCTCTCCCTTTCCCCCTAACCCTTGGCCGTTTGGTCTCCCCTGCCGAGAGCTTCCATCTGGTTGGACTTTTATTTATTTATGTATTTATTTTATTTTATTGATATTTATATATATTTATCTTTACATTTTCATTAATAATTATATATTTATAGATCCCAACCGGATGATAAAACTATATAGATACCCCACACAATAATAATAATAATAAAATAATAATAATAATCGAAATCTCGACGTCGTACTAACTATTTTGCCCCGAGGATGAAATAATCGTTAAGGACGAACGTGATGAGTGCTTGTCATGCATAGACCCGCCGCACCCGCCGTTGCGAGAAAGCATTAAGGCTGATTTCCATAAGATGTAATTATCACTGGCGCAAGCAGACAGGACCACGTTTTTGGAACAAATAGCGTTGAGGAAGCGCACGATAAGTTCACATTAAATCTGATTCAAGATAATAATCCTCCCAGAAAAAGACCTAAGGCTAACCACTCGCGGTATCATCACCTGAAATGCTACAGAGCTGATATATAATATATGCCGAAAAGCTTTCTATCGCAAGGGCTTATAGGATAAGTAGTTCAAGCAGTGGATATAAAAATGTATCTTGCTATCGCTCAGAAGTGAAAACTAAAATCAAAACCGCACACTATAACTACCAAAATAGTATCAAAACTCAATTTGTTAAGGTAGAATAGTAAATACAAGAGTAATACGCCTCCTTGTCATTAACACCTTTCCAACATTACATAGCGACCCTGCAAGGTGGTGCGCTGCTTCAATATATGCGCACTATCGCGGCCTGCAAAAATTGTTTAAAAATGAGAAAATTATTTAAATAAAAACGAATTAATGGAGAAATCAAAATAAAGGAAAAAATCAATTATTTAATTGACACCCTATTAAACGTGTCAATAAAACCAAAAAGTGAGATGTGAGAAGAGGCCACAAGATTATTATTTATTTAAGGAGATAATGCTTATAATGTCTACTAGAAAAAGAGCAAAAATTTTATAAAAGAAATTACATTATTACAAAGTTCAACCATAAAAACAAATATTAAGATAATTTCAAGCATTACATGAAAATTAAACATTAAAAATTAAAAATTGGTGAGACAAACATTTAAGAAAAATAGAAGAAACTTAAGTCCTTAATCGATAAGAAGATAGAAACACTTAAGCCGAAAAGAACAAAGAATAAATTGAAAGGTAACTTCGCACCTGTGTGATTTTCATTTCATTTCAAACCTTACTTATCAGTTTTAGATTGTTTTTGTCTTTTTTCTACAATACTTTTTAAATTTAAGCATTATATATTCTGTGTTTAATACTATTATTCTGTGTTTAATATGCCTATGTTTAAGTTGAAAGTATATATCAGATAATTTACGATTCAATTAATTTTTTAATATATCTTAAAAATAATAATAATAATGCAATAATTATAAATTAAGTTATATTTTAATGTGGCATTCGCATAAAGGCAAAAGACAACTTTATATTCACTTTTATTCAGTTATCGTATTACTGTGTCCTGAAACAATGAATTAAATAATATGATTTATCACATTGTTCATACTTAAATTTACAACAGATTTTTCATTCTGTTGTTAAAATAACACTTTCTCTTTCTAAAGACAATAAACCTTAAAGTTATATTACAATAAATTAAAATTGATTTTTTCCTCAATATGTAAATAAATTTATGTTTTGTAAATATAAAATTGATTGCCGTTACAGTGATTTTTTTAAATTATTTTTTGAATACGATGTAAATTACATCACAATACTACTAACAACCTCAGACGAAATATATTTTATTTCGTCTGAGGACGTATACGACTGCATGGGATTTTTATGGGGATTGAAGAGTTAACACTAATGTATATTAACGTGAGGCCTATACTACACTTTACTTCCAACTAACAAAATAATAAAAAATATGGTATCTATATTTTTTATCAATCCTTAAATTATTCTAAACAAAATTATTAACTTTACGAAATCTATTAATTACACCCTTCTTTCGTAATATAATCAGAGTAGCATATCGAAGGTGGAATATGAAAAATTATTTTTGCAATAAAAAAAATAATTATCGTTAAAACTCAAACTCATTTATTAATGAAAATGAAGTTCCAGTATTTTTAGTGAATTCACTCGTATATTCAAACTTAATTCTACAAATATGTTTTTTTAAACAACAAAAAGGACCCATGATTTTTCAAGCACCCAATTAAAACGATTTCCAGAGCGCTATTGCAGTGCTCGCTTGCTTGCAATATATTGAAACCACGTAGGTAATGATTAAGAGCTGGTTCTTACTTCGAAAAAATTGTAAATGTTGGTTTTCAAATAAAAGAAAATCCTTAATTAAGATTATCTAACATTGGTAGGTAAACATGAATTCTCGTAATATTGACGAGGAGGATGATGGGGTAACCTACGTCAAACTTGTAAATAATATACAAAGTGAACGTGAAATACGTGAACATGAATACTACTGTTGTATTTATAATCAAAACATGATTATTGTTACACAGATACTTTTTTATAGGAGATGTGGCAAACGAGCATACGCCTCACCTGATGGTAAGTGATTACCGCCGCCCATGAACGACTGCAACCCCAGGGGAATTGCAGATACGTTGCCGGACTTTTAAAAAGGAGTAGGCACTTTTCTTGAAGGTCTCTAAGTCGGGAAAAATCTGGTGGTAGTCGATTCCAAAAGGAAGTTGTGCGAGGAGGAAAACTTCATTAAATTCACACGGTGTTAGACTGGCAGTCATCCAAATGGTATGGATATTATCGCGAGTTTTGACGCGATGTGCTTGTAATATATGAATGTGTGTATGATGTGCGTAAATATTGAAAATGCGATGAAAACATAAAGCTATACAATAAACAAATGATCAGTTTTAAAAAAAGAGGTCTATGTTTTTAAAATAAGATTAATATTAAAATAGAATTCTTAGCCAAACAAAATACTATTTTGATTTAAAATGACCAGTATTGCAGAACGGTACTTTCATAAGTAATGATCTATTATTAAAATAATTGCTCAAAGTAGCGACTGTTTCTCACTATCGCTATCTGTTTGATGCGGGTCGCTCCATTACTACGTGAAATGAGTTTTATGGTACGCCTCATGCAGGAACTGAAAAGCGCGGTTCGCTACTTATCATTGAAAGTCGGTAAAAAACGAGCGAACACGATGTTTGAGTCACAGTGTTTTCCTTTTGTTTTATCAACTTTCGACGAACAAGGTACATGTGTGTAAGTGGGTACACTTGTGTTATGTGTAACCGCCACCAATCGATAGACTTGGACTACTTAGTACTTACAATCGAAATCTAAATTACTGGCAGAAGCTGATTGCGGAAAAATTAAATAAATTTTTGGCAATTTCTTTATAACCTTATCCTGTTTCAGTTCACTTTTTTCGTCGCTCCACTGGGTTATCTCTTTTGATTTCACTCATTTTAATCACAAATTAAACTTATTGACTAATAAATAACCACAAAAACAAAATTTTATTGCAATGTAATAGTGTTTGAACCGGATTAAAATAAAACAAGTAATTTGTTCTCCGTGGTTTGTTATTGTTTTTCTCTTAATCGGAGGAATCCCGCAATAGCTGCGCGCGCGCGTTAATCGCGACGTGAAACGTTCTGTGTTGACAACTTTTAGGCGCCCATATAATCAGGGGATAAAAAGAGACAACTTTTTTGACTTTCATAATTTTTGAAGTGAAAACTACTTTAAGCACGTTGGGCACTTTTTTATGATATGATTTTTTCCATGAAAAGTATGGTCCAAGAGTTTTAGTGAGTTTGTTGATAACATTTTACGTATTTTTGCTCACATAAGTTTGGGGCTCCTGTAGCCTGGTGGCCCCGTATCATTGACAGGGCTTAAGCTTTTGGCTCTTGATCCTAACTCACAACGCTGCGGTATGCGGCATGCGGTGCCGGACACATAATCGTATAAAAAACGTGTATAATGGTCTCTTATTCCGTCGCAGTATGCGTCGGCGGCGAAGGGAAAGCGCGGTGAAGTAGGAAGCGGGTGCACCGCACTGCGCGGCGTCGTTCTTGTTGCGACGCTACGGTGTGCGTTACGAGTTGACAATGGATTAGTTTAAAGGTAATTTAATATAATTAATCAGCAATTATCCCTCTTTATATAGAAATAAAGACAAATTTCTTTGTTTTTCCTCCTCAAACATAGCACAAGTTTCAAATCTATTGTTCATGTTGACACTTTTGCTTTGGTAGCTGCGGCAAAATCGTCTGACCACTTCTCCGTAGGGGTGCTAAAAGCTGCATCGTGACGCTGCGTTTAAGCCGTATACTGCAGCGTTATGCGTTACGATCAAAAGACCAAAGCTTTATACGGCGGTGGCTGTGCTGCTGCAATTACATGGCAATGTGCTAGACCCCATATATAAATCCACATTTTCGATTAAATATCGAGAGATGTGACTATATAATAGGTATTTACAACATGTGAAATTGTCGTTCTCCAGTACTGACCATTTCAAATCAAAATAATTTTTGTTTGGCTAAGAATTTTAATTTTCAAATTAAATTTATTTTAAAAATATGGATTTCGTTATTCAAAATAAGTTATTTTTTAATGATAAGCGTTATTTTTACATCGCATATGAATCTTTTTCGCCATCATGGATACGTTAAAATTCAAGTTATTATGGAATATGTGTACCGTCTTGGCAGCACCGCGGAGCAAGCGGCACGCAATATCAAAGACGTTTAAGGAGCGAATTTAACACTTCAATCACCATGAAAATCCCGTGTAGTTGCATGAGCCCGTTATATCCTATATCTCGTCGTATATATCGTCACATTGCAAGCATGCGAGCGCTCGGGAGATGAATGCAAAATTCTTCACAGAAAAGTAGTCTCTAAACATAAGCATTGATGGATCAAAGTGCTGTGGGTGTGTGCGGTCACATTTGATTTTGATTTGAATTTTGACGGAATATTGAAGTGATCAAATTTGGACGCTTGCCGTATGAAAGGTTAAGGTACAATTCCGTAGCCGACTGCAGACAGCAGCAGCAAGCAGCGTGTCATCGCGACACAACTGGTTTCTATGTAGTTCTATGAAATACGTTCCGTAACTAGCGACACGTCGTTTGCCTAGCGGCTGACGACACTGTAGCTCGAGCGAAGATCAGTAGTGCCGCCAACGCCCCAGCGACTACATGTAGAATTTTTCTTAAAAAATGAGTTTCACCAATTCCGAGGAACAGAAATTCATAAACCAGGCCCAATATCCCGCACTGTACTTTCCCTCACTTTCTCTGCATTTAAACGCAGGAGGTGTGTCTTTTCTCTTTATACTTACTATAATAAAAGCAAGTCATCATCATCTTCTTCCTCTTCTAACAATAGATATAAAAATAAACCGCGATCGCTAATTTCAAACACCACAACAACAAATCATGTCCCACTGAACCCTCGGAACAGACTGGACACGGGCTGCTGTCGTCTGCATTCGGGTTCGCAAACATGACTGCAGCGACATGACGCCACGACATGTCGCAGCGACATATCGCGGTGTCACGTCACCTGCTGCTGCCTGCAGTCGGCTATGGAATTGCACCTTTACAAACTAACTTACCATCCTTTTCGGTTTACCGGCTTTTGTTTTAGAAATTTCAATATGAAAAATGAATCTCGTGGTCGCTCGAAAACTTTGGTCGACAATGACGAATGGCGACCGTGGAAGCTCATGATACTCAATCTATGGCTGAGTGAGAATTAACTTTTGACATTGGCAACGAAACAATTTTGGTACATTTGTGTCAAATCGGTAAAAAAAAAGATTGACAAATGGGTGCAATAAATGATTGCTGATGAATTTTGAACCGAATTGTTATTTGCGATAAGAAATGAATTCTGTTTGACAATCGCAAGCACTCAGCAAGTTGGTTAGATCCTGGTTCGGCACCTAAAAAATTCCCCAAAACGAATATTATATATATATATATATATATATATATATATATATATATATATATATATATATACATTTAATACTATAATTATACAATGCTATAAACATTACTAATATTCAGTACGCCAGTAGTCGAATGGCGGATTCGAACCCACGACCTTTTTGAGTTCGCGGACCGCGCCCTGCCACTGGCTACTGTCGCTTTAATACTATAAATATATAATACTATAATTATATATATTAGATACCTATGCAATCTATATAATATAGATTGCATAGGTGATTAATATAAATAAAAATATAGATAAAAATAACGTTTATTTATTTCATAAAATACAACAATTTGATACGTAGAAACCTAATATTTAGTCATCTCGTTTACACCAGTAGTGATGTATATGCTGTGACGGTCAGCAGTATTGAAGCCGCAAGATTCGGGTACGGGATCGCAAATCCTTCCAACAATGGGAGAGATCCATGTTCGACGCTGGAAAGGTAGTTGGCTGTGAAGGACATTTAGAATCTACAACCTTTTTAATTAATTCTCATTTAATAACTACCGTGAAGTGGCGGAGTATAAATATTCACTACCTCATATCATCCCGTCAGTGACGTAACAGATGTAACGACAGTTGAAACAAAATGAGAAGATAAGCAACAGCGTTTATCAAGTAACGACCAAAAATAAAAATAGAAACTGTGGTCGACAACTACTTGCCAAGCGTGGCATATATGGCAAATATCTCCTTACGGAGGAAGCCTATCTGTGCACTTTAGTGGGATGTAACGATAACGGTTTAATTAATTCTATGTAATATTAATGTTATTTAACAACGAAACAGAATTAATTAAACACATATGTTTGGCAATTTGTTAAAGTTCATAATTCATTTATTGCATTTCACAAAGTATAAAGTTGTTACAATATATTTACAAAATAATACGTTTAAAGGTTAATAAATATGAAATTAAATTACAATATTTATATTACACGATGTATATAGATTATTATAATAATATATGTGAATGTTGCATAAAGTTAAAAATATTTTTGCTAGCCTTGCAGAATAAAGTATTTAACACGTGAAATATTTTTGATTAAACCGTAGTACTTATTTCTCATGGGATTATAAATAAATTTCTTTTATTTTCGTTCAAAATTTTTCGATATTATTTTTTATTATAATCATATTTTTATCAGGAGCTCAAGTTAAACATGTTATAACTTAAAGAATTAATTCAGAATTTCATGTCCAGTTGTTCAGACTTTGAATATATGAATAGAAATAACCGCCCGAGTAGTGGCAGGTAATGGCTAATACGGGTAAATGGGTAATGCGTGGTAGAGCCACGCAGCAGCCTTTGCTATTGCACGTATGGGCAGCTCGATTGTGCCACCACATCGTGGTACCACAACCTCACAGTTGGCAAATGGTCTGACACTACTGGTTACCTCACCTACGCGGATATGAGATGTGCAAGATCATGTACCGTCCCTGTTGGAACTTCTGGTGACCTCTCATCCAGACGAATATCAGGTCTCCGTCAATACTCCTTTTGGCTCCTCGGACCATTGTCTGATCTCAATCCTCATTTGTAACAGAAGATGTAAAACGCAAACTTAATTTCTTCCCATAGCCATGTAACGTGAATATTGTAGGAATTGGTGACACTAAACTAAAACTGAGTACACAACAGTGTGTTCTCTGTCTACAATCCTAAATTGGGCGATAACATGCAACTATCTCTTGTTTTATCCTACCTACTATCACAGGCAATCTAACTAAGTTATTAATTGATACAAGTAAACTAGATCTATCTCATTTTGAGCTAGCAGATCTTAGTTTTAATGTATCGTCCCCAATATAAATGCTTATTGGTGCTGATCTATTTTGACACATCGTTGGTGCCCAAGAGCACAATCTAGGAACTAAATATCCTAGGTTTCAGAGCTGCATCCTAGGATGGCTTGTTGCAACCAGCCTTTAGCCAGCCATTAACATAAAATAACTAAAAAAACCTAAGTCCATTTCAACTTTTTGTAATTTCCTTCTTAAAGAGGAAAACCTCAACAGCTGAAATGATGAGCTGACTAGATTTTGGGGGCTTGAAAGCTTTGCAAACTAAACTGTTCCTCCAACAAAGGAACAAAAACTGTGTCAAGAACATTTCGCTTCTAACACTTCTCGCATGAGTAATGGTCGATTTTGTGTAGGAATTCCTCTTAGTGAATAAGGCAACCCGAATTTAAGGCGTTATATGTCAAATTTGTAAATGAATACGAAGCCTTATGACACCAAAGTGAATGGTCAGTAGATAAGCCAGATAATAAATTTTATATCCTCCCACGTAACGAGCTAAGTGAATCAAGTAAGTTGCGCGTAGTGTTAGATACAGAAGCACGCACTAAAACTGGTCTGTCGATCAACGATTACAAATGGTGGGCCCGGTAATCCAAGATTCACTATTCAACATTCTCATTCGATTCAGAAAACGTAAATATTGGTATCGCAAAAACGCGCAAAAATATTTTGTAGACTATATATTACTTGTAGTATTAGCTTGTAGTATTGCCTCCCCATCACTTTCGTTTTCTTCCCGCACGGGCATGTCCAATAGAAGGCCAGATATGATGGCATCATTTTGGGCGACCAATAAGACGCACTGGCCGAAAAGTGAAATTACGAAAACGCCACCATCCGTCGAGAGACGTTGACGTGCCCTTGCCGCGCCGAGTAGTTGAAGACCAACGCTAGATGTGATTGAACATCGTGGCAGTCGCGCCACAGAACATCCTAATAGTGAACGCTTTGCATAGTGCAATTTATCGTTGCGCACCACTGCATCTCCAAAGTAGTGCCTTCAACCTCAGGCCTGAGTAAAAGGCCGCCAGAAGATCAACGCCTAAGTAAGTGTATCTCCTTTCTTTCCTAGCATGAACTGTTCTCATTCGTTGCCTTTTTTCCTAAAATAGCTCACGCTCCTACCCTTGCAGGCTGATATCGTAAATTAGGTCTTAGGAAGTGCATTGCCCAAAACCGGCTACGTGCCTCTTCCACCATCTTGTATTGGTTAACCACGCATACAGTTCACATATATTAAAATCTTGCGTAATTGATTTTGGCTCGACCCGGGAATCGAACCTGAGACCTGAGCTCCACCATTCGTTGGTTCCATCGATCGAAACCATTAGCGTCACCATTTTCTGGTTCTTCGAACCGAATTAGAAACGGGGCAATTGGCCAAACCATTTTCTGGTCAAGTCGAGCAGGATTTGGAACTGGCTAATTGAGTCGAATTGCTAAGCCAACTCTTTGGACAATGCACTCTGATTTATTCCCACCTAAGTTCCCAAATAAATTTAGTTTCGCTTAGCACTACTGGAGACGGTACGCTGTATCGTTGAATTTAAAATTGCAAATAGTTGAAATTTCTTTGTTAGCTATACACGCATATACTATAGATACATAGACGCTTATTTATTTTAGTTTGACCCGCTGCAGTTTTTTGTTTACCTAATTCTGCAACTCAATTTATATTGCAACGAATTTTATATATAGTCCATTCTTGCATAAGTGCTTATTTGATTTGGTTACACTACAAATAACTAAATTCTAAATTATTTCAAAATCGTGTAATATAGATTACATATATACATTAACTAGTTTACTTTGTTACTATCTGACAATTTCACACCCACCTACATCGCGCGTAATAAATTATCACATCTCATTGAAGACTGCCCGCTCAGGAAATATAATTGTGACAAACGTTTGATTCAATGTCGCTAGGTAGATGAGTGACACGTCACTAGTAAACATTGCCTGGTTTGATAGTTGACCTTTCATACATTGTGAAACTTTCGTTTTCCATCGCCACGTGCCTTGTTCCTGTTAGTTTTGTATGAATTATTGTACTACAAGATGGCCGAAAGTGCAAATGAATTGAAACTAAAAACTCCTTACGCTAAGAGGGACATGTTGTTTCTCGAATACAGCACATCAGTGGTCATATAAAAAATATTAATATAGAATCAGTGCTAGAAACATTTTTATGCGAAATCGAGAAGGTGGACTCATTGAGGTTAGATTACGAAATGTGTTAGACAAAATTAATAGTCTCGCACTGCAAAGTTATTCTATTTATATGTATTGAATTATCAACGAAATTTAAAACGAGCAGCTAAACAGCTACAACCTGCAGCCCAGAGCGATGTAAAGCCACAACTTAAAGTACATTCACGTGACTCACTTATATATTACCACTTATCAATACACCAATGTTTAAAAGTGATATAAAAACTAGGCCGTTATTTATTACTAGCTTTCAAAACATTATACAAAATGATCGCTCTTTATCGGACGCTGAAAAATTATGTTATCGTAGCGGCAAGTGTACCTGGTTGTTACCTGTAAGGGCTAAGATGGAATGCCTCGTTTCCAATAAAAAGAGTCTCCGGTTCTCTACACTTACCATATGAAACACAGCAGCATTAAGCTAATATTTTACGCTGGTATTCTGTGAGAGTGTGGTCCTTCCCTGGTCGAGCCTACGCATTTGTACTGCAACTATACTACTAATATAACTGCAGCATTTCTCTACCACGTATATATAACTGCAGTATGGCTCTACCACGTATTTTGGTATGTTTCGATGGCAGAAATCTTCTTTGATAAAAGAGGCTCACTCTGCTGTACTATCACAAACTTAGTAAATGGATATAATTTAACAGATGTTGCATTAGCGCAGTATTTACACTGATATATTTACCACCATGATTTAAACCAGGCGTGCTGCTTCACCATTAGCTCAAAGAACTAGGATTTTTATGGATACTATTGGGAAAACATTTAGGTAGTGTAGTACTTGTTTATTTACAAAAAGTGTACAAAAAGAAGTTTTTAACAAAGACCAGGGAAGTTCTTTTAACTTTCATAGTAAAAATTCATACTTGTTCCTTAATGATTACAAATAATGTAATTGTTACTGTCCGTATAAGAAGATCCATAATTGTTACTGTTCTTACAGGAACTTTGATTGATATTATTTGATTTGAATAAAACGCATAGGCTGATAAGATTATTTGGCAATTTATTTCACATTTTCTTAACTCTAAGCATTTACCCGTCATAATACTAATGTAAAATCCTCGAACTATGCACTAAATTCAATTAAGATCAAATGAACTTAACTTGTATGTCAAGTTAGATTGTAATTGTAAGAAAGTCATTGTCCGATGTTTATATAATTGTTCCCCTAAAATGTGAAGTACTTGGATGACCAAGCTTTGCTCGGTTTTAATTTAAAAAATTTAAGCAATTATTTTAATTAAATTTTTTGTATTTTTCGTAAAAATACTAAAAAAAGGGCTCGAAATATTAGATTTTCTCACAAAAGATGGGAATTTAAAAAAAAAAAAGGAAAAAAAGTCGGACCGAAGACAGGACGGGAACCAAGGTATCACGAATTCGCGACCACTCGATATCCATTTGATTTAACAAACAACCCCCACACTTATACGTTGTTCCATTTTAGTGACTATCTGTACTTAGTTACTTTATATACATCAATGTTAACTTAAAATACATTTAAACAGTTTAAATAAATATTACTTTTACTGAATGTAATTTAAGGTATCTTTCATATACAATAAAATTCCTTTAATTTTTATTTGCCACGAGATCTTAAATAATTAAGTTTCTGTATTATAAAAAGTTACAAAAGAATAATTTAATACGGCCCTGTTCACCTAAATACATCATATAAAGCTCTGTTTGCTATTTTAATTTAATTTCATGACATTTCGTATAATCGTATAATAAGGCCTAATTTACTGAGAATAAAATTATAAGGGGTTACAGACAAAGACTCGGCGTGTGTTACATAAAAATTCCATGTTCCCATGCTGCTACAAATATAATTACATCAAATTATGCTTACGCTACATTTTTATTTGCTCTGTATTAAATTATATTTTTATTCGTTACATGTTTAAAATTTTCAACAACATTTCAGAGCAGTTTTTATTAAAAATGTAGGACGTTGCAAGCTTGTTTTTATATTTCAATTTAATAACAACGTACGTATACTCGAGCCATGGTAGCTCAGAGGCAAATCGCTAAGGCATACCCATACCATAAATCATTTATTGCAACTTTAAGTGCAGAATGTTCGTGATCGAACAAAAGGAGTAAAAATAATTTAGACTTAGTAGTTCACACGACATTTAATCCTTTTTGTAATGCTACTTTACAATGGCACTGATATAAAAAAGTTAAATGTTGCAGTTCATAAAATAAGTTGGAAGAAAAAGGGAAGGAAAAAACACCTGAGCATGCGCGTCTTATATACCCATCAACTTGAGGGACGTGCCGCGCGGTGATTGGTCAATCCGGTCCAAAGATTAAAAACTGTCATAGTCATACTGGCTGTTGTCGTAGATGACGGTTGTTATATACGTGCTCCCCCATGTTCAAAGATCCAGTTTTCAAGAATCTTAGTTTTTGGCATCGGGATTGGGTACCAGCTTGTTGATCGCTCTCACTCTAGTACAACTTGAATATTCTTCCAAGTTAATGATTTTGATTCTTCCAAGTTTCCAGCACAGAGGCGGCAGGCTGTCATCTTTGATGAAGACGACGTCATCTACTTATAAGTTCCTGCATTGCGCGCGCCACTTCGTCCGCTGCTGCAACTTGTCGATATATTCTGCAGACCACCGACGCCGGAAGTGTTGCTTGCTCCAGGTGCTGAAATCTGTTGGGGCGGTTGGTATTGAATTCAAGCAGACAGGGCGATAGAATTGCGGTGAGTGGCCTGCCTATCAAAAAGTGGCCCGGGGTAAGAGAGGAGAAATCTTTGGGTGAAGGGCTTAGGGGACAGAGGGGATGACTATTAAGGATGGTTTCGATTTGAAAGAATAGCGAGTTTAGTTCCTCAAAGGTCATGCATGTATTTTTTAGTACTCTGTACAGATGAAGTTTGGCCAATTTATCCCCAGCCTCCCACAGGCCTCCAAAGTGAGGAGCGTATACCGGAGAAAAGCGAAATTATATGCTTTCACTAGCTGCAGACTCAGTTATAGAATCGGAGTTGGACTTTAAAAAAAATTATTTCATTAGAAGCGGCAACAAAAATTTTACCATTGTCACACCATATAGTTTTAGGTATGCCTCATCAAAAGAGCAATAAATCTTTTAAGGGTAAGTATGTATGACTCCATTGAAACACTTCTAGGTGAACACATTTGTATTGTGTTGATTATTTTTACAAACGAAAAAACTAGCGTTGTAAGATAATGAAGACACAGTATTTACATACATCAGGGAATTTCCAGCTTCGGTGAAGAGACTGGTCGATGGTAGGCACATTTCTTCGCGTCCTGTTTGGCATTTGATGAACGTTGTATTACATTGATTTGGTCTCGAAAGGATGCCTAAAATTCGAACGACGGTAATTCGGAGCCACGATTCTCCATTTCAAACGAATGCACTGTGTCGGGGTCTAGCTTTTTTAACGCAATATGTAAAAACACGAAGTCCACAAGGTCATCAAATTTAAGATTTTTGAGGGCAGCACTGACGTTACGAATTTATCAGAAAATTGTTCGAGGCTACTGATATTCGCGGATGACATAGCTTTAAGATCAAATATTTGATGCAAATATGAAGAGGCTAACTTTAGCTTATTTTCATATTTATTTCTCAGTTTTTCTAAAATTAAAGAATAAATATTTGGTGTTAGTGAAACAGGCACACACAGATTGCACTTTGCCACTTAGCTTACCAATTAAATAACATAATTTTTCAGCGTCCGATAAAGAGCGATCATTTTGTATAATGTTTTGAAAGCTAGTAATAAATAACGGCCTAGTTTTTATATCACTTTTTAACATTGGTGTATTGATAAGTGGTAATATATAAGTGAATCACGTGAATGTACTTTAAGTTGTGGCTTTACATCGCTCAGGGCTGCAGGTTGTAGCTGTTTAGCTGCTCGTTTTAAATTTCGTTGATAATTCAATACATATAAATAGAATCACTTTGCAGTGCGAGACTATTAATTTTGTCTAACACATTTCGTAATCTAACCTCAATGAGTCCACCTTCTCGATTTCGCATAAAAATGTTTCTAGCACTGATTCTATATTAATATTTTTTATATGACCACTGATGTGCTGTATTCGAGAAACAACATGTCCCTCTTAGCGTAAGGAGTTTTTAGTTTCAATTCATTTGCACTTTCGGCCATCTTGTAGTACAATAATTCATACAAAACTAACAGGAACAAGGCACGTGGCGATGGAAAATGAAAGTTTCACAATGTATGAAAGGTCAACTATCAAACCAGGCAATGTTTACTAGTGACGTATCACTCATCTACTAAGCGACATTGAATCAAACGTTTGTCACAATTATATTTCCTGAGCGGGCAGTCTTCAATGAGATGTGATAATTTATTACGCGCGATGTAGGTGGGTGTGAAATTGTCAGATAGTAACAAAGTAAACTAGTTAATGTATATATGTAATCTATATTACACGATTTTGAAATAATTTAGAATTTAGTTATTTGTAGTGTAACCAAATCAAATAAGCACTTATGCAAGAATGGACTATATATAAAATTCTTTGCAATATAAATTGAGTTGCAGAATTAGGTAAACAGAAAACTGCAGCGGGTCAAACTAAAATAAATAAGCGTCTATGTATCTATAGTATATGCGTGTATAGCTAACAAAGAAATTTCAACTATTTGCAATTTTAAATTCAACGATACAGCGTACCGTCTCCAGTAGTGCTAAGCGAAACTAAATTTATTTGGGAACTTAGGTGGGAATAAATCAGAGTGCATTGTCCAAAGAATTGGCTTAGCAATTCGACTCAATTAGCCAGTTCCAAATCCTGCTCGACTTGACCAGAAAATGGTTTGGCCAATTGCCCCGTTTCTAATTCGGTTCGAAGAACCAGAAAATGGTGACGCTAATGGTTTCGATCGATGGAACCAACGAATGGTGGAGCTCAGGTCTCAGGTTCGATTCCCGGGTCGAGCCAAAATCAATTACGCAAGATTTTAATATATGTGAACTGTATGCGTGGTTAACCAATACAAGATGGTGGAAGAGGCACGTAGCCGGTTTTGGGCAATGCACTTCCTAAGACCTAATTTACTATATCAGCCTGCAAGGGTAGGAGCGTGAGCTATTTTAGGAAAAAAGGCAACGAATGAGAACAGTTCATGCTAGGAAAGAAAGGAGATACACTTACTTAGGCGTTGATCTTCTGGCGGCCTTTTACTCAGGCCTGAGGTTGAAGGCACTACTTTGGAGATGCAGTGGTGCGCAACGATAAATTGCACTATGCAAAGCGGTCACTATTAGGATGTTCTGTGGCGCGACTGCCACGATGTTCAATCACATCTAGCGTTGGTCTTCAACTACTCGGCGCGGCAAGGGCACGTCAACGTCTCTCGACGGATGGTGGCGTTTTCGTAATTTCACTTTTCGGCCAGTGCGTCTTATTGGTCGCCCAAAATGATGCCATCATATCTGGCCTTCTATTGGACATGCCCGTGCGGGAAGAAAACGAAAGTGATGGGGAGGAATTACTACAAGCTAATACTACAAGTAATATATAGTCTACAAAATATTTTTGCGCGTTTTTGCGATACCAATATTTACGTTTTCTGAATCGAATGAGAATGTTGAATAGTGAATCTTGGATTACCGGGCCCACCATTTGTAATCGTTGATCGACAGACCAGTTTTAGTGCGTGCTTCTGTATCTAACACTACGCGCAACTTACTTGATTCACTTAGCTCGTTACGTGGGAGGATATAAAATTTATTATCTGGCTTATCTACTGACCATTCACTTTGGTGTCATAAGGCTTCGTATTCATTTACAAATTTGACATATAACGCCTTAAATTCGGGTTGCCTTATTCACTAAGAGGAATTCCTACACAAAATCGACCATTACTCATGCGAGAAGTGTTAGAAGAGAAATGTTCTTGACACAGTTTTTGTTCCTTTGTTGGAGGAACAGTTTAGTTTGCAAAGCTTTCAAGCCCCCAAAATCTAGTCAGCTCATCATTTCAGCTGTTGAGGTTTTCCTCTTTAAGAAGGAAATTACAAAAAGTTGAAATAGACTTAGGTTTTTTTATTTATTTTATGTTAATGGCTGGCTAAAGGCTGGTTGCAACAAGCCATCCTAGGATGCACCTCTGAAACCTAGGATATTTAGTTCCTAGATTGTGCTCTTGGGCACCAACGATGTGTCAAAATAGATCAGCACCAATAAGCATTTATATTGGGGACGATACATTAAAACTAAGATCTGCTAGCTCAAAATGAGATAGATCTAGTTTACTTGTATCAATTAATAACTTAGTTAGATTGCCTGTGATAGTAGGTAGGATAAAACAAGAGATAGTTGCATGTTATCGCCCAATTTAGGATTGTAGACAGAGAACACACTGTTGTGTACTCAGTTTTAGTTTAGTGTCACCAATTCCTACAATATTCACGTTACATGGCTATGGGAAGAAATTAAGTTTGCGTTTTACATCTTCTGTTACAAATGAGGATTGAGATCAGACAATGGTCCGAGGAGCCAAAAGGAGTATTGACGGAGACCTGATATTCGTCTGGATGAGAGGTCACCAGAAGTTCCAACAGGGACGGTACATGATCTTGCACATCTCATATCCGCGTAGGTGAGGTAACCAGTAGTGTCAGACCATTTGCCAACTGTGAGGTTGTGGTACCACGATGTGGTGGCACAATAGAGCTGCCCATACGTGCAATAGCAAAGGCTGCTGCGTGGCTCTACCACGCATTACCCATTTACCCGTATTAGCCAATACCTGCCACTACTCGGGTGGTTATTTCTATTCATATATTCAAAGTCTGAACAACTGGACATGAAATTCTGAATTAATACTTTAAGTTATAACATGTTTACTTGAGCTACTGATAAAATATGATTATAATAAAAAATAATATCGAAAAATTTTGAACGAAAATAAAAGAAATTTATTTATAATCCCATGAGAAATAAGTACTACGGTTTAATCAAAAATATTTCACGTGTTAAATACTTTATTCTGCAAGGCTAGCAAAAATATTTTTAACTTTATGCAACATTCACATATATTATTATAATAATCTATATACATCGTGTAATATAAATATTGTAATTTAATTTCATATTTATTAACCTTTAAACGTATTATTTTGTAAATATATTGTAACAACTTTATACTTTGTGAAATGCAATAAATGAATTATGAACTTTAGCAAATTGCCAAACATATGTGTTTAATTAATTCTGTTTCGTTGTTAAATAACATTAATATTACATAGAATTAATTAAACCGTTATCGTTACATCCCACTAAAGTGCACAGATAGGCTTCCTCCGTAAGGAGATATTTGCCATATATGCCACGCTTGGCAAGTAGTTGTCGACCACAGTTTCTATTTTTATTTTTGGTCGTTACTTGATAAACGCTGTTGCTTATCTTCTCATTTTGTTTCAACTGTCGTTACATCTGTTACGTCACTGACGGGATGATATGAGGTAGTGAATATTTATACTCCGCCACTTCACGGTAGTTATTAAATGAGAATTAATTAAAAAGGTTGTAGATTCTAAATGTCCTTCACAGCCAACTACCTTTCCAGCGTCGAACATGGATCTCTCCCATCGTTGGAAGGATTTGCGATCCCATACCCGAATCTTGCGGCTTCAATACTGCTGACCGTCACAGCATATACATCACTACTGGTGTAAACGAGATGACTAAATATTAGGTTTCTACGTATCAAATTGTTGTATTTTATGAAATAAATAAACGTTATTTTTATCTATATTTTTATTTATATTAATCACCTATGCAATCTATATTATATAGATTGCATAGGTATCTAATATATATAATTATAGTATTATATATTTATAGTATTAAAGCGACAGTAGCCAGTGGCAGGGCGCGGTCCGCGAACTCAAAAAGGTCGTGGGTTCGAATCCGCCATTCGACTACTGGCGTACTGAATATTAGTAATGTTTATAGCATAGTATAATTATAGTATTAAATATATATATATATATATATATATATATATATATATATATATATATATATATATATATATATATATATAATATTCGTTTTGGGGAATTTTTTAGGTGCCGAACCAGGATCTAACCAACTTGCTGAGTGCTTGCGATTGTCAAACAGAATTCATTTCTTATCGCAAATAACAATTCGGTTCAAAATTCATCAGCAATCATTTATTGCACCCATTTGTCAATCTTTTTTTTTTACCGATTTGACACAAATGTACCAAAATTGTTTCGTTGCTAATGTCAAAAGTTAATTCTCACTCAGCCATAGATTGAGTATCATGAGCTTCCACGGTCGCCATTCGTCATTGTCGACCAAAGTTTTCGAGCGACCACGAGATTCATTTTTCATATTGAAATTTCTAAAACAAAAGCCGGTAAACCGAAAAGGATGGTAAGTTAGTTTGTAAAGGTGCAATTCCATAGCCGACTGCAGGCAGCAGCAGGTGACGTGACACCGCGATATGTCGCTGCGACATGTCGTGGCGTCATGTCGCTGCAGTCATGTTTGCGAACCCGAATGCAGACGACAGCAGCCCGTGTCCAGTCTGTTCCGAGGGTTCAGTGGGACATGATTTGTTGTTGTGGTGTTTGAAATTAGCGATCGCGGTTTATTTTTATATCTATTGTTAGAAGAGGAAGAAGATGATGATGACTTGCTTTTATTATAGTAAGTATAAAGAGAAAAGACACACCTCCTGCGTTTAAATGCAGAGAAAGTGAGGGAACGTACAGTGCGGGATATTGGGCCTGGTTTATGAATTTCTGTTCCTCGGAATTGGTGAAACTCATTTTTTAAGAAAAATTCTACATGTAGTCGCTGGGGCGTTGGCGGCACTACTGATCTTCGCTCGAGCTACAGTGTCGTCAGCCGCTAGGCAAACGACGTGTCGCTAGTTACGGAACGTATTTCATAGAACTACATAGAAACCAGTTGTGTCGCGATGACACGCTGCTTGCTGCTGCTGTCTGCAGTCGGCTACGGAATTGTACCTTAACCTTTCATACGGCAAGCGTCCAAATTTGATCACTTCAATATTCCGTCAAAATTCAAATCAAAATCAAATGTGACCGCACACACCCACAGCACTTTGATCCATCAATGCTTATGTTTAGAGACTACTTTTCTGTGAAGAATTTTGCATTCATCTCCCGAGCGCTCGCATGCTTGCAATGTGACGATATATACGACGAGATATAGGATATAACGGGCTCATGCAACTACACGGGATTTTCATGGTGATTGAAGTGTTAAATTCGCTCCTTAAACGTCTTTGATATTGCGTGCCGCTTGCTCCGCGGTGCTGCCAAGACGGTACACATATTCCATAATAACTTGAATTTTAACGTATCCATGATGGCGAAAAAGATTCATATGCGATGTAAAAATAACGCTTATCATTAAAAAATAACTTATTTTGAATAACGAAATCCATATTTTTAAAATAAATTTAATTTGAAAATTAAAATTCTTAGCCAAACAAAAATTATTTTGATTTGAAATGGTCAGTACTGGAGAACGACAATTTCACATGTTGTAAATACCTATTATATAGTCACATCTCTCGATATTTAATCGAAAATGTGGATTTATATATGGGGTCTAGCACATTGCCATGTAATTGCAGCAGCACAGCCACCGCCGTATAAAGCTTTGGTCTTTTGATCGTAACGCATAACGCTGCAGTATACGGCTCAAACGCAGCGTCACGATGCAGCTTTTAGCACCCGTACGGAGAAGTGGTCAGACGATTTTGCCGCAGCTACCAAAGCAAAAGTGTCAACATGAACAATAGATTTGAAACGTGTGCTATGTTTGAGGAGGAAAAACAAAGAAGTTTGTCTTTATTTCTATATAAAGAGGGATAATTGCTGATTAATTATATTAAATTACCTTTAAACTAATCCATTGTCAACTCGTAACGCACACCGTAGCGTCGCAACAAGAACGACGCCGCGCAGTGCGGTGCACCCGCTTCCCACTTCACCGCGCTTTTCCTTCGCCGCCGACGCATACTGCGACGGAATAAGAGACCATTATACACGTTTTTTATACGATTATGTGTCCGGCACCGCATGCCGCATACCGCAGCGTTGTGAGTTAGGATCAAGAGCCCAAAGCTTAAGCCCTGTCAATGATACGGGGCCACCAGGCTACAGGAGCCCCAAACTTATGTGAGCAAAAATACGTAAAATGTTATCAACAAACTCACTAAAACTCTTGGACCATACTTTCCATGGAAAAAATCATATCATTAAAAGTGCCCAACGTGCTTAAAGTAGTTTTCACTTCAAAAATTATGAAAGTCAAAAAAGTTGTCTCTTTTTATCCCCTGATTATATGGGCGCCTAAAAGTTGTCAACACAGAACGTTTCACGTCGCGATTAACGCGCGACCACAGATTATTTAAACCGCGACGCGTATCAGCATACATCAGCTATTGCGGGATTCCTCCGTTTAAGAGAAAAATAATGACAAACCACGGAGAACCAATTACCTGTTTTATTTTAATCCGGTTCAAACACTATTACATTGCAATAAAATTTTGTTTTTGTGGTTATTTATTGGTCAATAAGTTTAATTTGTGATTAAAATGAGTGAAATCAAAAGAGATAACCCAGTGGAGCGACGAAAAAAAAAGTGAACTCAAACAGGATGAGGTTATAAAGAAATTGCCAAAAATTTCTTTAATTTTTCCGCAATCAGCTTCTGCGAGTAATTTAGATTGCGATAGTAAGTACTAAGTAGTCTAAGTCTATCGATTGGTGGCGGTTACACATAACACAATTGTACCCACTTACACACATGTACCTTGTTCGTCGAAAGTTGATAAAACAAAAGGAAAACACTGTGACTGAAACATCGTATTCGCTCGGTTTTTACCGATTTTTTAATGATAAGTAGCGAACCGCGCTTTTCAGTTCCTGCATGAGGCGTACCATAAAACTCATTTCACGTAGTTATGGAGCGACCCGCATCAAACAGATAGCGATAGTGAGAAACAGTCGCTACTTTGAGCAATTATTTTAATAATAGATCATTAGTTATGAAAGTACCGTTCTGCAATACTGGTCATTTTAAATCAAAATAGTTTTTTGTTTGGCTAAGAATTCTATTTTAATATTAATCTTATTTTAAAAACATAGAACTCTTTTTTCAAAACTGATCATTTGTTTATTGTATAGCTTTATGTTTTCATCGCATTTTCAATATTTACGCACATCATACACACATTCATATATTACAAGCACATCGCGTCAAAACTCGCAATAACATCCATACCGTTTAGATGACTGCCAGTCTAACACCGTGTGAATTTAATGAAGTTTTCTTCCTCGCACAACTTCCTTGTGGAATCGACTACCACCAGATTTTTTCCGACTTAGAGACCTTCAAGAAAAGTGCCTACTCCTTTTTAAAAGTCCGGCAACGTATTTGCAATTCCCCAGGGGTTGCAGTCGTTCATGGGCGGCGGTAATCACTTACCATCGGATGAGGCGTATGCTCGTTTGCCACCTCTCCTATAAAACGAATTCGTTAGAGCTCCAATAACATTCTGAGGGCAACATCTGATAGATTTGATGGTCCCATATGATGGGCATTGGATGCGTATGCACTTGCACGTGCCTGGTGTCATGATATGGGAAAGTAGATTTGCTTACCTCTCTACTACACTGTACAAACAACAACCTTATTCCCGAGAGAGTAGTGAGAGTCGAAAAGGGTAACAAGTTCGAACCAGGATTTAGTGAAAATTTTTGGGATAATTTAAGAAGTTTATGAAAATGTGGTAAATAGGCTTTCCCGTCGCCTACATAATTACTGATCCAATATCCCATAAGTTACCATTTACTACGTGCTAGGCAAGTAGCATAGTTGGCACATTATTTTTTTAATGAGTCCCACATAAACGTTGGATGAAGTCAGAGACCAACATGGAAACGTGGACTTCTTATAGGACTTTTCATTTTTATCTAAATTTAATAAATACCTTTTTGAAAAATGAAAAAGAAATCACATGATATAAATGTTAAGATTGACTCCAGAAAAGTAAAATAATAATAAACAATTTAATGAATCGCAAAGGAAACCTTCTAACCTGAAAATATAAAATTTTCTTAAGCACTTTTTCGGCTCACCATTTTTGGGACTCTAATGGTTGCTAAATTTAAATTCGGAATGAAGTGCCACAAAATGGTGGGGCGATAGGGTTCCTGGGTTCGAATCTGGAAACGGATGGTCACCAAATGTTTAGGGTGACTAGATTGCCCTTCGTATCCGGAGCGAAGGAACCTCCGGGTAAGATTCCGAGAATAATAACCTCAAACTTTTTGATCCAAGAATTTTGAAAGTGGACCATATTTAGCGTGGTACACTATAACAAAAACAAAAATGGCACCTTTTACTTTTCTGTCATTGGGCAATCAAAAGGACGCCACTAATCTAGCCTCCTTTTGGCGTGCCCGTGTAGGAAGGAAGCGGAAGTGAAGATGATGTACATCAGTAACTAATATAGTTAATTAAATACGCGTTTTGGCACAACCAATGCTTTTAGTAAAATTATAAAGTTCTATTCACAAGGTTTTATGCTCAAAAGTTAATACGCATTAATTTAGCTAAAAAAGAAGATTAAATAAAATCGTCAAATGTTTGTTACTGCGATTGTCAATCCACCTACTATGCATTAAAAATAAGGCAAATAAGCCTTACAATGGAACTGGCTTACGACCGGCAATGAATTTCTGCAAGAGGATGTATAAAAAAATAAAATATTGAAGTGAAACTACTTTACCAACATATTGGAGAAATTCAACGCAGTATTATAAAACAAAAACTGGGGCTGCATGCATGCAATATTTAATCCACATATTTTATATACAAAATAAAAGAAGAATTATATGTGGTAAAAAAGTTTTGCTTTGTACGTGTGTACGCAATAACAAACACATTTTTTATGCTAGGAGTATAGTCGTGATAGCCCGAAAATAATTGTTACCTCCTCAAAAATTTCGTAGTACGAGGCGGCACTGAAAATTTCGGGAATCAAGGAAGTGACACAACATTACTATTTAAAAATGTATTTATTGCTTTTCGAAGTATTCTCCGCAAAGTTTGACACATTTTTCCATACGATGGAACCAATCATTTAAGCAACCATTCCATTCGGAAGTTGGGGTCTCTAAACTGGCCGTTTTGTAGGCGTCCACAGTTTCTTCTGGTGATGAAAATCTCTGTCCACGCAATTTATTCTTTATTTTAGGGAAAGTATAGAAATTATTAGGGCTTAGGTCGGGGCTGTATGGCGGATGGTCTAATAATTCTATGTTTTCTTGCTCTAAAAACTCTTTTGTTCTGTGTGCGGTGTGAGAACTCGATGTTGTATACAGCATTTGAGGATCCTGCGTGAATCTTTCGAGAGTTCTGACGCACCAAGTAACGCAAGCCGCTTTTTGCTCTTCACAGAGCGAATGCGTATCCATCGGGAAAACAACTTTTTTAAACCTAATTGTTCATGCAAGATTATTTGTATTTAACTCATGCCAATGTCTAAAGTTGCCTTAATTGCGCGGTATGTCACATGTCGATCTTCCTCAATCAGCTTACGCACAGCATCAACGTTTTCTTGGATGACTGCAGTTTTTGGACGATCTTGACGGGGATCATCACTGAGCTTGACACGTCCACGTTGAAATTCAGCAAACCAGGGATAAATTATGGTTTTGGATGGGGCTTCATCACCAAATGCAGAAATCATCCAGTCAACACATAGTTTTTGTGTTAAACCACTTCGAAAGTCGAAATAAATCATCGCTCTTGAATTTTCTCGAGTCAATTCCATTTTCTCAACGACTAAACAAGTTTGACAAAACCTTGTGACAATACCGAGAATCTTTTTTTAAAAAAAATGGTATTCGATTTTTAAAACCAAGGAGTTTTCAATTAAAAAATTTTAATATGACAGGAACAGTGGAAATATTCCATTCCCGATACTTTTAGTGCAGCCTATGTACGCGATCAAACAGAGTGCAATCCCTATATATATCCTATATAATTTTCAAATAAATCCTTAGTTGCAATTTTAATACTGACGTTACGTGCTCAGCGTATCTAACAGATATTTTGTTTTTGGTAAGTGGATGCATCTCTGAGGGCTAAGATGGAATGTCTCGTTTTCAGTGACAAGGGTCAAAATATTATATAGCTAAAACCCTCGTAATAAATTACAATGATACGTGTTACCTAGTTTGAAGATCACCTCTCGCCCTCTCCCAATTGCCGTCACCACTAATCCCGTTAACACTAGATATTACGTTAAAGACACAATTGTATTTTCGACGGTGGTGCACTTGTAATAAAATAGATTTCCGCCAAGTAACGCTTGGCTCTATAAATAAATAAATATGAATATAATATTTTATTCAATCTACTGAGGTGAAAGATAAATATGGATAGTTTACTTTTAATATAAACATCTTATACTTTTGAGCTTCAGACTTGCTTACGCTTCCTATTGAAAAACCTTCAACGTTGCTGCAACGACTTCAAAATTATAAAATAACTTGAAATAATATCTTCATGCAGGATAAGCATTAGTAAAACTTAGACTGACAAATATTTTAAATTTATTTGGAAAGAAAAACACTTTTAAGCTTTTTTTGAAATGGTAACATTTTCCACACTACTAAAAAAAGATGATTTTATATTTTATTCTTTTTTGTAAAATATGAATGAAAAATGAGCGAGCAGATGATTTACCTGATGGTAAGTGAATACTGTGACTTATAAAGAATAAAATTTCAGAAGCGTTGTTAACCCTGAGTACTAAGATGGAATGCCCCGTTTTCAGTAAAAAAGTTATTGGTACTCTGCATTCACCATACGAAGTGCATTATGCTGATATTTTACCCTGGTATACTTTAAGAGCTTGATTCTAGCCCGGTCGAGCCAATCCATTCATTCTACAACCATAATATAGGTGCAACGTGACACCAAGCCTGGCATGTAAGGTATCATCCCCCTAAGAGATACTATGTGGCAGCTTCGTGGCGCACTACACCATTGAGTTGTAGCTGAAGACCGCTGGTTAGGTCTTATGAATACTGTATTTAATTAATTAATTAATTTATTATTAAGTCCACTAAGGTGTACAAATAAGGTTGAAATAAATGAAGACACGTGTCGTGTAAACGGGGATATGTTTGCGACTAATTTTTAACGTGGTGGACGCAGCCGCCACACCTATAACTATTATACATATTACACATACATATAGCTGTTATACTTAAATAAGTATGGGCATAATGTAGGACATCGGACACGCGATCTAAAGAGCCCAGTATATTATATATACCTATATTGTGTCCCTACACCATTCCCCTCCTTATACAAAGATAAACACTAAACTCACACTAGGTTGACACTCGCACACTATACATTATACACTATATACTATTCATACACACTACGTAAAACCGTCAGGAGTAGGTGCGGCTTGGTTGGGAACCGCCTGCACCCTCACCATGGTCGGCTTGCTTACGCTCTGCTTCATTACCCAGCCTCTCGATACATGTTTGCAGTGGCGCCATAGTAGGTATCCCACTATGAGGACCAACACTATTTCACAAACCGTTCTTCACGGGGTCACCAGTGTACAGTCTTATGAATACTGTATTTAATTAATTTATTGTTAAGTCAACTTACTTACTTACTTACTTACTTATCGTCACGCACAATCCCTAACGGGGTAGCCAGAGAGAACAGATCGCCAAGTGTCACGATCCTTACATACCTCTTTCGCTTCTTTCAGGTTCATTAACTTCTTCATACATGCACGTCTAGGTATCCGAGTACTCTTGACCCTCCCCTCTTCGAGCAATTTGCTCACATGGTCTTCGAAAGTTAGTCTCGGTCTACCTCGACACCTTTTAATATTTACTTTCGCTCTATACATTTTCTTCACCATTCGGTCTTCACTCATTCGTTCAACGTGTCCAAACCATTGGAGTACGCCCCTTTTAAGTCAACTAAGGTGTACAATTAAGGTTGCAATAAATGAAGACACGTGTCGTGTAAACGGGGACATATTTGCGACTAATTTTTAACGTGGCGGACGCAGCCAACTATAACTATTATACATATTACACATACATATAGCTGTTATACTTAAATAAGTATAGGCTATGGTATGGGCATGATGTAGGACATCGGACACGCGATCTAAAGAGCCCAGTATATTATATATACCTATATTGTGTCCCTACAGAATCGAATCGCATTGAGCATGTATATCCTAAAAATAATTGTTCCAAGGTAGGATGTTTGTCCTTATGCAGTGTATGTATGTTACCTGCCTCCACCATACACCACAAAATCTTAATGTGGGAGTAACATATTTAAAAAAAAGTGAATATTTCAGTTCAGTTATTAGTTTCGTTGCTTCAGATTACAAAATCAGATATAAAGTTAGTGCCGCGTTTTCTTATAATAAGTATTCTTTTGTTTTATCTTTATGCATTAGTAAGAATAACATTTATATTATATTATTATATTTTTTAATTGTTACAGAGTTCTTACTTTTTAAGTCAACTACAGGACTTTATAGTGTTGTAGATAATCTAATTCCACTACTACATGGTATCCGATTGTGAAATAATTATATAGATCACTAGCAATCTGCCTCGGATTCGCATTGGTGTTATATGGATTCCGCAGCAGCACCACCTACCGGGTACAACTATGCTTATAACATTCACGAAAGTGCAAGCAATATGTTGCCAAAGTTTTACTGCATTCTGGTGAATGGTATAGCAGCGTCCGAAATATGAACGAACTAATATTAATTTTTGTATTATATTATAAGATTTCATAGGAGACACTTGCTCAAGATGTCATTATCGTTAACTGTTAGAGTAGACGTATCATAGAATGGAGACGACACTTCGGTAAATTTATTGTGTGTGGTCATCCGTTAAATAACGCGCGCACCTGTGAAAAACGACTGGCAGTTATTGGATACATTTAGCTGAAGATGCAAATTAGAGAAAGTTAGCTATAAATTCAAATTCAAAATTGAATTTATTTGTTTAGTTTGGAATTGTTTTAGATGTTATAAATGTATACATTCAAAGATAATTCAAAATGTCTTACTGAACATAAGCTTACCCCGTATATTGTCTCAAAGGGATGTAGTAGATGAGTAGATGTCACGCTTGGAAGGCGGGTTTTTTTTTTTTTTATATAGAAGAGGGGGCAAACGAGCATGCGGCTCACCTGATGTTAAGTGACTACCGCCGCCCATGATCAACCGCAACACCAGGAGAATTGCGGGTGCGTTGCCGGGTTGGCAGCAGATGTTTTTAAATAATATTCTGTTTTTATTAAAAAGATTCCTCTGTACACTTCATGTTACAGTTTCCCTTTGTCGCTTATTATGACTACCATTAAACGACATAGACTATATTGATATTTTTACACCGTCATTACACGGTTTGAAGCTCTTGGAAACGGCAAGTCTTGGTTGGCCATAAACAAGACCTTGTCAGGAAAGAACCAACAAGAAACTCCGGAGTTTTATACTTAAAGCTTCAGAATTCCTTGTTAGTTGTTTTTTGAGAAGGTCTACAACCTGAGAAGGTAAACGTTCGATTACAATAAAATATGTTGTTATTGAGAGTAAGTCCGTAGTGCAGTAGGTTTAATTTATCATTTTGATAATAATAAAGTAATATCCCATATAATTACCACTTCTAAACACGGGCATCATATATCTCAGGAAAGAGATTTACACATCTTAAATTTCAAAGTACGCATAAAAACTTGTTCAAAGGATGAGTAAACTGAAGTAGTACTGGGCCAGCTGTGTAGTCCAAATAACCGACAACCGATGTGGATGATAAGTTCCCGAGTGGCAGCCTCATAACGTTGAGCTAAGTGCTTAGGGCTACACCCCACTAGATAGACTTACAACCTATTAAGACACGCAGAAAGATGGACCACAATTTATGATATTTTTAGCGATACGCCTTTGTTCAACAGTGAACGTGTGAAGAGAGTGTATTTGTGATAGCAATGATGAGGTTCAAACTTCAATACTATAAGGTATGTTTATATGCATACGTTAACTTTCACGCCTGTCATACTGAGGTGTAGACAGAGATTCCATTTTGCCATTTGGCACGATCTTGACACAACCTTCTTGCTTCCTTCACATTCATATACCTACGTACATATACATGCTTTGCGTTTAGGGTACCATTAATTTGGTCCATCTCTAATATACCGCCAATTTTATTGAGCAACTTCTGTCTAGAAGAGTCTGCCACTCATTTCTTTAGCATACGTTTGCTTCACTCGTCACTCTTCTCTCATTTATTTTTACGTCCAAACGTCCCATGTTCAAAGCATCTTGATCACAAAATCATATCGTAAACCACGCACTACTCATACAATGTCTCACTTTATCATTCAAAGTCATCCCTAAAATTTTTAATGGCCGCATTTCTACACATTAATTCTACTCTGATACTTCTTCTGCTACACCCAACTTTAACTAGCATACATATTACGAAAGGGACTAATGAAATAAAAAGAGCCCCATTATGCATTCACTCTTCGTTTTTTGTCATTGACATGTCTAGCGTATCAGTTAAATACACAGCCCGAGGTATAATTGTTTTAATAAAAAAACTTTTGGTACAAAAATAAAATAAAATAATTTCAACGCAACGAGTATTATTTTAAGTAGAAAGCTATCAGGAGGACATAAACAAGAATTGTTCCATTAACACATACTGCGGTCGCGATGGGAATGTCAGTTTTTAACTGATTTATGTCGGCTTTTATCGCAACGGAACACGCGCGAACAAGGGCCGCCAATTTATCACTGGAGTTGTGTTCTACGTCAAGTACAAGCTGACCAGTTTTCTGTTTATTGCTGCATTTTAAAATTTTCTTTTTATTAAATGCAGCAAGAATTACATGTGGTAAAGAAAAGCTACAGCGTTTGTTATGGATGTACCTCGAATTGGTCAGCTCGACCGGGTAAAACCAAGCTCTTACAAAATACCAGCGTGAAATAACAGCTTTATACTGCTGTATTTAATATGATGAACTTAGATAAATGAAGACTCTTTTCCGGAAACAAACCACACCGTCTTTGTTCTCTTAGGTGAGAATGCATTTTGATTGTGATGACAATGACTGACGAGAGATGTAGATTTCTATGAGCTCCAGCATGGACAAAATAAATAAGATATTAGTACCCAAACCGAAAAAGACCTATTACCACCTGATAAATTAAAAAACGCAACTAACAATTTCAGTTTTGCCGCCTTGGACCAAAAGAGATTCATTTTATTGGTAACATTTATTTTTTGTACACATTTATCTTTTTTACTGGTAACGAAACATTCCATTTTAGTCTTAAGGGGTGACAGCGCATATAGATCCTAAATCAAGCTTAGATGTAGATCTCAATTTGCCACAGCATTAATTTACTATCAAGTAGACTGTGTGCTTTCCCCTTTTCCCTTGTCACCTTTTTTCTACAAAAAAGAAAAAAGTTGTAATAACAAGTAATATGTAGCTACTAATTAACGGCTTTCTTGAACGTTTGAACTTTTCCATTATAATTACCTATATATCTTCCTCCGAAAGTAGATAGATAGATACGTATGTCACACTAAAGTTAAAAATTTGATGTTTAAAGTGCTAAATTAATATTGAAAATTCGAGACAACTACCAGGCGAACAGAAAATAAGAAGTGTTTAATAAATGTGCATTAATGACGTTGCTAACAATAGACAAAAATAAGTTGACACGTACACAAATCTAGTTTACTTGTGAGTAGGGATCAAGAAAAAGTCTAATCTAATCTATTCATTTACTGTTTGCAACCAAGTAAACTTTAAACTAATGTAACTTGATATAAAATTTGTAAGCTAATAAGATCACCTCCTGGCCGTAGCATGCTATACATATCTTACCGGATTCTGATGTTTCATATATAGTTCCGACTTCTGCTACACCGTCTTGCACTTCTCAACAAAACAAAAGACAACGCGAGTCAATGGATAAACAATTATCTTCCTTTAAAGATAAATTCGAAATATGTTGGATGAATAGAAAAATTCATAAAACACGCTCATACACAAACTTATCTTAGATATTGCAGAAATACAACAGCAAAACATACAGATTTAGCACTCAAATAAAAAATTCAAAATTTCCTTGATTTCATTAACAATCAGTATGAAAATATAAATAAGAAGGTTCGTTGTCTTGAAAATAAGGAAAAACAACACCTATTTTGGAAATAGAAGATATTGATAGAGCCTAAAAGTCATCTACTATATATATAAGGATTGTACCTATACCTGCTTATTCGGAATCTAAAGCTAGGTTCTAAATATAAATATCCAGGAATCTACTATGAAGGATGTGTTTTTATTGAATGATAAAACACAAAAAGTTACAATCGTCTAAATTAACAATATTCACATTGGTTATGGTGAAGAACTGTATCATCCTGGGAGCAAAAACGTTCAATAAACAGCATGCTGATCAGTGCTTTAAAAGTGCCTATGATAGGATTCAATTCAACAAGTAAGACAAATTTATGTATCAGATGCTTTAACGAACAAAGGCCGAAGATTATTTTTTAGCAAGAAGCTACGCAAAAAATGAAGGCTACAAATTTTGTTGGACAAGCCGTGGAAAAGTATATCTTGGTAAAACGGCTAACTCATCTTTTTTTATTGAAGAGGGGGCAAACGAGCATACGGTTTACCAGATGTTAAGTGACTAGCGCTGCCCATGAACATCCGCAACACCAGGGGAATTGCATGTACGTTGCCGGCCCTTTAGAAAGGAGTAAGCTCTTTTCCTGAAGGTCTCCGGGTCGTATCGGTCCGGAAAAATCACCGGTGGTAAACTATTCCACAGAGAGGTCGTACGCGGAAGAAAACTCCTTGTGAAATGTACAGTGGTGGACCACCAAGCATCTAGATGGTGAGTATGGTATCGGGAGGTTTGCCGCGTAGTGCGTTTATGAAATTTGGCGGCTGGGATTAATTCGAGCAATTCCTCTGAGCACTCCCCGTGATAGATGCGGTAAAATATGCAAAGAGATGAAACATCTCTTCGCAACGCCAGTGAATCGAGCCAATTGAAAAGCACTCGGTCGTCGACGATTCGAGCCGCTTTGCGCTGGATGCGGTCAGATGGGAACAGTATTCCATATGCGGCCGAACTTGTGCCTTGTAAAGCTGCAGGTGGTGTGCCAGCATGAAATACTGTCCCGCTCTGCTGAGTACGCCGAGCTTTTTAGAGGCCAATTTGCCCTCTCTTCCAAATGACCACGAAACTGCACGTCACTCGACATTTCGACGCTGAGAATTCCTATAATGGCTGAGGCAACAAGGGTAGTGCCTTAAAACTGAGGAGATACGACAAAGGGGTTCTTTTTGGTGGTTATGAAGGTCGGTGGCGTACTCCCACCGTCATCAAGAGTCGAGTTGGATGCAAAGAAAGAGCCTAGCAGATAGGCTTTCTCCTTAGCGGCATGGGCCAGTGAATTGTCCCCCCTGTGCAGAGATGGAAGATATGGCTGACAAAAATTCCCCTGGACAGCCTTGGCAAGAGACCAGAATGCATGGGTTCTAGAAAGAAGGTGAACTATTTTCTCGCCAATTCTGCTACTTGCTCTGACTTTGCCTTGGCAATGACTCTTGAGGGACCTGGAAGCGGAATCATACTTCTTTTCTGGAGTGGTGGTGTTTACATCCCGGGACGTTGATGCGTCAGCCTAGGCTTGGTAGCACACCTGCTTATGTCACGATGCTATTTTACAGGAGAGAACAAACCAAGGCTGAGATTTGCCTCCGATAGGCACCACAGCGGAAAGTTCCATACTCTGAAGTACCACATCAGCGACAGAATCAGCAACAACGTTGGGATCGTCCGGCGAGAAGCAAACCCAGCCCCATGGGTAGGATGCAAAGAAAGACCGCATCATATCCCAATCAGCTTAGTTCCAAACTCGGCAGCAGCCTGCAAAATGCAGCATTTCAGCGTGAGTGGCACTACATTCCGGACAAGACAATGGTCCGAGGAGCCTAAAGGGGCGTAGACGGAAATCTGATATCCGTCCAGATAAGAGGTCAGCAGAAGGTCCAACATGGAAGGTGCACGATCCTCTCTGGAATCTCAATCTCATCTGGAATCCGCCTACGCGAAATAACCGTTGTGTCAAACCAAATGCCAATGCAAAATCATGAACAGATCTCCCCGCATGATCGGTTGAACCAAGCCATTCGGCATGGTGGGGATCTCTTGTAGCAACGAATTTGTAGCCATTTGGACGTGGTCAAAGAATCTGTCTATTTCAGCATTACCACTACGGGACCTATAGAAGCACCCGTAGACGCTCGGATGGTCGTCGCTGTATACTCATAGCTAAAGGATGGACGGGTTCAAACCTTCAAGACTGCCGAGGCGTCGAGAACAGATGTCCTCTCTGAATTATATGCAAACTCCAGCCCGAGGCACAAAGGAGTGTTCCAGTTTGTACCCCGGGTAAGAGAGTACAGTTGAGTTGTACCCCCGGTAAAAAGTATAAGCCGGAGAGGACAACTGCATCCCCTGATATTGCAGAAATTTACGGATAGCGTGGCAGGGGTCGCCTTGGTCTTGTTGCTCAGTGTGCCGGAAAGTTTGAGCGGAATTCCCCCCCCCCCCCGTCCCTCAGAATACGCGGAGCAGCTTGAGCACCCACGCTCAGGAGTAGAGTAACTTGGTCGTGGATGCTCAGCGAGGGATTCTCCGGGGTACCCTCCTGGGGTAGATCTTTACTTAATTCCGCTTCAATGTTAAGGAGGGGGGGAACAGGGCCTCCAGCTACGTATACTCACAGACGAAACGTGGAAGAAAAGCTTCCACTTCACGCCGGTATTCTGTGAGGTCGTGGTACCACCCCGGTTTGAGCCGTTCCATACGTGTAACAACAAAGCTGCCGCGTGGCTCTACCACTGTGAGATAGGTTACACTTAACTTACTAGAGCTCATAATTGCATAGATCACGCGACGATTAAATTTAAACTCCCATCAATTAAAATCATTTTAGAGAGCCCTTTGACTGATCACTCAGCGGTTATAACATGTATAAGCTATATAAAAAATAATGCCTACAGTAAAATTAACTATAAAGAAATTACTGAGGAACTTAAATAAAAAATTTTATGTTCTAATAAATCCCGATGATGTAAGTTGGTCAGCCGAACAGTTGGTCAAAGTTTTAAATTCTTCAATTTTAAATAGCACACTTAAAATCTTACCACCTAGAAGAGTACTCTGTATAAAGCCATGGATCATACACCTGGCCTTGTCCGCTGTAAAAGGAATCGAGATCAAGTGCATCTTAATTGTAAAACTGACCCTAATAACATAATAATTAAATTTACTTTCTCAAGTTACAAAAATATAATAATGACTCGCTGGCCAACTATTTGAGCCACTCTACCCTAGATGCGGTCAATAGGAAGGAGCTGGCACAGGGAGCCCTAGCCCAGATAATGGATCAGTATTTCACGTGAGGCCGTTCCTGCTCCTTGTAAAGTTAATCTCTGTTGGCCACTTCAATCTTTTTAGAGGCTATTTTGGTCTTCTATTCCTAGTGATCACAAAACTGCACATCATTATATATGTCGACGCCGAAGCTACACGTACTAGCCGAGGCAACAGAGAGTGTCTTGAAACAGAGCAGATACGACAAAGAAGTTCTTTGCAAGAACTTGTATATTTTGAAGAACGTACTGGAATATATTTATTTGCCCTCAATCCGAGACTTCGTTCAGCAAAGATTAGAATTCAGACATAAGTTTTTTCCGGTACTCGGCGACTTTTTCCGAGGGATATTGGTACGGTCGGTGTACAGAGTATAAGCAGTGCTGTCATCCGAATAGCAATGAATATTACCCCTTTGCTACAACATCATTCATATGCAGAAGAAACAGCGTTCGTGATAGCACGTAGCTTTGTCGAACACAAGCATTAATAGGCTTGTTATCATGGCTTGCACCGTCTACTACGACCTTCATATTCTGATCTCTAGGGTAATTTATTTGCACAGTTTCTCGCGAAGCCCATGAAATGGAAGATTTGAAAGAAGTGCTTTGTGGTAAACCTAATCGAATGCATTTGATATGTTCTAACTAACCACTAAGGCCTCTCCTTAGACTGAACCATCTGCGGCCATCGTGTTAGGTAAACAAACATATCGCCAGTTGAGCGACCCCGACGGAAACCGTACTGGCGAAAACTAATCAAGTGGTGTTCCTTAAGATACCTTGTGACCTGGCAGTTAATGATCTCCATTATTTTCGAGAATAAGGAGGTGATGGCGATAGACCTATAAAAATTCAAATTCAAATGTATTTATTTGTCATAAATAGGGTATACATTATATTTTTACAATAAAATTAAGTTGCTTAAAGACCTTAAGAATTATCCATAAGGTAGGTAGGTAGGTAGGCTTGAAGATTTATCCATAAGATACAGCACGCAAACTTTTCAAAATTACATAGTATAGGCGATAGTAGATTCTAAAATGTCAACTTATTCAACGTTATATTATATAAAATTCATAATGTCTAGTAATTTAAAATGTCAATGTCATAATTTCAATTTACATGTATTTAGTCCTTCACGGGCATGACCAAACAAAAAATATTTAATTAGACAATATTAAATACCATGTCATTTAAATATAAAATTTCAATTTTATGCTATAGTCCTAAAAAAAAAAGTTGTCATCAGTAATTCGAAAACTCATTAACAAAGTAAAATGTATTTTGAACAAGCCACTGGTCAATATTTTTAAATGTTTGTATGGAAATATCTTTTATTGAGTGTGGTATTTTATTATTCAGTCTTCTATGCACTAAAAACGAATTTGTAACTAGAGCTGAATTTTTTTGGGATTTTCGATTAGAGCACGAGGCGTCCAAAGCGTTGAATTCATTATACAGGACCTCTCCAACTTAACGTTTATCTTCAGTGTGCCTCTAACTATTTGGTGATAGCTGCTAGTCTTCATTCTCGCGATTACTGAGATATCAATTATCGTTTGCCGTCTGGTCGTTACAATGAAGTCAATCACATTTTTTGTCCAACCGTGGGGGCCCGATCAGGTTCATTTTCTGTGTTCTTTTTTTTCCATGAATTCGGCCAGCTGCCCTGTTGGGTTTTAGCACCCCTTCAAAGGCTAAGTAAAGCCATTCAGAGAGGAAACGCAGCGAGCGTTCTTGGCAAGATACCACGGGGAATATGACTCTAAAATAACTTAAGTTATTGGTTTTTGTTTCTTTTTTATTATAGTGTTTTTTAATATTATAGTACATATTACAATTTTATAAAAAAATAAAATTGTATTCAAGTTTAAGCCGTTACAAATTTACTTATTACTATAAATCAGAATTTTATAATTTTATCATATAAGAGATATAAACCATTTTACATTATAGAAAACAAAAGTTATTTTTATAGCAGGGGCGTTAAAGCTTTCACAATCATAACATTTCTCGATTTTAAAGAATGCATATCTTTATGGGCTGGTACCTATTGTAACGATCCCCACCCCCCTCTCTGTATATAAAAAATTTTATAATATTAAAAATATCCTCTTTTCAATAACATTATATATATATATATATATATATATATATATATATATATATATATATATATATATATATATATATATATATATATATATATATATATATATATATATATATATATATATATGTGACCAGGATTAATAAATTATGTTTTGATCTTTCTAAATGATCTTTCAAAAGGTTTATTAATAGGCCGTTTTTAATATTTTGGCGTGATCGTCTTAGTTGGACCCTTATTTACGTTGTGTTTGTTTAGTAACTTAGTTCTTTTAGGTATCTTTTGGAAGAATGAATATTCACTAGAGCAACTGAAAGCTGTTTGGTAGTGCCTTATAAGCTAAGTGAACCCCGTTCACGAAGACAGGGCTCGAAAAAGGTTAAGAACATAAAACGTCCCTATTCCACTTGTATCAGGTTTACATTATTAATTTATTATTATTTATCCCTTCCCGCTTGGAAAAGGCTCACAATATATTTATACAAAATACCCGATACAAGGGCTTCGCTCTCCTACATTTATTTAAAAAAATGTAGGGGAGGTACACGGCCCCACACACGCCGTGCACGGTGAGCGCCAACCATTTTGATGCACTCCCCCCGAAGGGAATGCTAATTCGGGAACTGGACCGTAGTCCACAGCAAAATAACTGGCGAACCAGTAAAAGAGGCTTGGCTCCTTGTTAGTGCGTAAGCACAAACATCGACCGAAGTCGCGCATGTCAATGCGTGTAAACGCCATACAGAATACGAACGAATCCAGCCACAGTGAATGTACGTCACACGGTTTAGGCAAATAGGCACACTGGCCGTAAACCCTCCGTGAGCGCCACCACCTGCCAGACCGCCGCTCCTGCAGACGTGATGTAAGTGTATGGCATCACCACCAATTGCATGATCAGCACGGCTACTAGCCGCAGAGCGTGTCATGAGTCTACCGCTCACCTCAAGGGAATGGGGTCCCACGTTGTGCGGCTTTCGGCCGCAGCCTTGAGAGTCTCCTCAGATCCTCCCGCCAGCTACCACCCGCATGAGGTCGACACATATGCTCCACCAACCAATACAACGGCAGATATAGCCAAAAGGCAGTTATAAGATAAGAGTAATAATTCGCCATCAGAAAGGGTTTGTGTCACTGACGTTGAGTAAATGCATTTTCGATCATGTTTGTCTCACCCACCAACAAGTTGCCTTCAATCATTCAAAGGTGGGAAAGTTACAGAGATATAATATTATGTTGTTATATAAAACATCGTGGAGGGCAGCCAGTCTGCAGCCCGCAATGAAGGGACCCGACTTGGGCAAAGCTACTTAGGTGTGAGTCAAACCAAGACGCAGACAGCGCCATTGAGAATAGCGTCCCACCAAACAACCATCGCAGAGACGCAATGCTGCAGAACGCAACAAGCATCAATACGACTATCGTCGGGCTTACACCATCCCAAGGTCCCCCATACATCCCAGCAGACATCACCACCCGCATACCTCCATCGACCAGAACCACAAGAGAGCGTCGAATCAGGCGCAGCACACCCGCAGATCCATCACAAGACGCAATACCGCAAGTAGAAGTAAGCATCAATGCAACTATCATACCGGTGGCGCCCCCTCACAACACACCCACATGATCCCCATCGACTTTGGTAACAAAGTTGGTATTTTATTTATTTATTTATTTATTTACACTTTATTGTACTAAAGGTACAAACGGCGGACTTAATGCCATATGGCATTTTCTACCAGCCAACCGGAAAGTTAGTGGGAGATGTGTGTACTGCAGTGGGCTAAGATGAAACCTAAAATTGATAAATTTCACATACCCCCCCCCCCCACACACACACACATCACACACATATATACTCATAGCTCAAACTTAATTATATATACATATATATATACATACATACACATACACATACATATATACATATACATACATACACACACATATACACACGTATATACATTCATATACAATAGATATTATAGATTAAATGCTATAGATTATTTATATATTTATGTGTCAGATGAACCCAAATAATGTTCCTTTACTTTTGTTTTAAAAATCCACTTGTTGGGGGATTTTCTTATTGCTAGGGGAAGCGCATTCCAGAGTCTTACAGCTGTAACAACGAAAGAGTTTGAGAGGAAACCAGTACGTTGAGAGGGAGTATGGAGCACGAGATTGTTACGAGAGCGAAGATTGCAATCATGGGAAGAACCCAGGTATTGAAACTTACATTTCAAATACTCTGGGGCCAATGGATCGTTAAGAATAGTGAACAGAGTGCTAAGAATTCTAAGGCTCCTGCGTTGTGGGATATTTAACCATTTAAGTTGAGAGCGATAGAAAGAGACGTGGTCATACTTTCGAAGACCGTAAATGAAACGGATACAGTTGTTGAGAAGCCGTATTGTTGTTATATAAAAAATATCACCAACGTATCATAGTAGCACGCTACTAAGACGCCAATGAATAAAACTCCACGTATCATAGCGCTAATGCACTAAGACATGAAGTTGAGTATGCCTGTTACACTTAAAAGTGCTTCCAAACACAGTCATCATCCCCATCCGAAAGATAGACGACACATCGCTATGCGCAACGACATCGCCCACAAACGGTATGGGTGTGCGATGTCCACGGAAAAGCCGTATTGCTACAACAAACCCGCTTACCACCGACACTAAGATGTTAATTGTATACCTCCATCGACCAGAACAACAGGAATGCGTCGAATCAGGCGCAGCACACCCGCAGATCTATCACAAGACGCAATACCGCAAGTAGCAGTAAGCATCAATGCAACTATTATACGGCCGGCGCACCCTCACAACTCACCCACATGACTCCTATCGACTTTGGCAACAAAATTAGTATTGTTGTTATATAAAAAATGTCACCAACGTATCATAGTAGCACGCTACTAAGACGCCAATGAACAAAACTCCACGTATCATAGCGCTAATGCACTAAGACATGAAGCTGAGTATGCCTGTTACACTTAAAAGTGCTACCAAACACACTCATCATCCCCATCCGAAAGATAGACGACACATCGCTATGCGCAACAACGTCGCCCACAAACGGTATGGGTGTGCGATGTCCACGGTAAAGCCGTATTGCTACAACAAACCCGCTTACCACCGACACTAAGATGTTAATTGTATACCTCCATCGACCAGAACAACAGGAATGCGTCGAATCAGGCGCAGCACACCCGCAGATCCATCACAAGACGCAATAAATACCGCAAGTAGCAGTAAGCATCAATGCAACTATCATACGGGCGGCGCACCCTCACAACACACCCACATGACTCCTATCGACTTTGGCAACAAAGTTAGTATTGTTGTTATATAAAAAATGTCACCAACGTATCATAGTAGCACGCTACTAAGACGCCAATGAACAAAACTCCACGTATCATAGCGCTAATGCACTAAGACATGAAGCTGAGTATGCCTGTTACACTTAAAAGTGCTACCAAACACACTCATCATCCCCATCCGAAAGATAGACGACACATCGCTATGCGCAACGAAGTCGCCCACAAACGGTATGGGTGTGCGATGTCCACGGGAAAGCCGTATTGCTACAACAAACCCGCTTACCACCGGCACTAAGATTGTTGTTATATAAAACTGCACCAACGTATCATAGTAGCACGCTACTAAGACGCCAGTGGACAAAACTTCACGTATCATAGCGCTAATGCACTAAGACATGAAGTTGAGTATGCCCGTTACACTTAAAAGTGCTACCAAACACACTCATCATCCCAATCCGAAATATAGACGACGCTTCGCTATGCGCTACTACGCCGCCCACAAACGGTATGGGTGTGCGATGTCCACGGGAAAGCCGTATTGCTACAACAAACCCGCTTACCACCGACACTAAGATGATATGTCTAGGACACATCGGTTAGCGAGTCCAAGTTTACCTCGGACCAATTGCTCGTGAAGCAGCACACACGCCACCATAATATTCCTTTTCAAGTCCCTAATAAGGACTAGTCATTTTGCTACAGTACTAGGAGCAGTCAGTCACCCGACCACCCCATACAATGCTTATTCATCAAGGAGACCTCCTATAATATTGCTTTTGTATCATAGACCTTAATTACTTACTTTCATAAGTCATGTATATATAGGATTCGAACCCATGACCCTACTATTGTAATGCATATTAATCATAGAGACCTTCTATAGTATTGCTTTTGAATCATAGACCTTACTTTCATAAGTCATTCATATATAGGATTCGAACCCACGACCCTACTATTGTAATGCATATTAATCACAGAGACCTTCTATAGTATTGCTTTTGAATCATAGACCTTACTTTCATAAGTCATTCATATATAGGGTTCGAACCCACGACCCTACTATTGTAATGCATATTAATCACAGAGACCTTCTATAGTATTGCTTTTGAATCATAGACCTTACTTTCATAAGTCATTCATATATAGGGTTCGAACCCACGACCCTACTATTGTAATGCAAATTCATCATGGAGACCTTCTATAGTATCGCTTTTGTATCATTGAGTTTAATATCATAAGTCCCTAATATAGGACTAGTCATTGTGCTACAGTACTTCAGGCAGTCGGGCTCCCGACCACCCCATATATATGTACAACTGCAGGAATGTAGCAGGCAGCTCATCCATACAAGACATCTATACACGAACACCTTCAATAACTTAGGAAAATTTTCCTTAATACATGAACTCCTTCAACAACTTAGGAAATTTCATCTATACGTGAACTCCTTCCACAACTTAGAAAAATTTTCTTTTATGCATGAACACCTCCCATGACTTAAACAATTTTTAACAAATTTTCTAATTATCTTATAAACGTTATTTAACTTAATTTTATAATATTTTTTGACTTGTATTTCTATTATTTATCTTATTTTAAATATTTTTACCAAGTTTTTAAAAAAATAAATTTATTTATTACGAGAAACAATAATTTTGCCCTTAATTTGCTATATTATTGGGATAATGTCTGAAATATATTAACTTTATGTTTATTAATTTGACTTAATTGCTTAATATATATCTTTTAAGACTATTTTTGACGCCCTTTTATATTGAATTTAATTATTAATAATAATATTGGGCCGTCACACTATCAACCTTTATGGCTACTCGTTGACCTAAAAAGCAGGGGCGTGTACAAATTTCGTGCTCAAGAGAAACTTATTCAAGCAGTGTTTTTTAAATACATAGTAGCACTCCAGCTACTACCTGGGTACTGTTGCCAGTTAGGCGTAAAAATACATATAAATATAATTATAGTTACAAGAACCGACTTCAAAATCATTAAAAAAATTACATGATTACTAATTTCCACATAAAAGCTTTTGAAGAAAATGAAACGATAATGTTACGAGCTTAAGGTTCGTGACAATAAAAACTGCCGACTGAATTACCAAAATAGACACTTTAATTACGGATAGAAATTAAAACTAAAAACAAACTAGTAATTAATCACACTTAACACTTTAGTTCACTTGATTTCGCTCCGAAGTCTTCACTTGTGTTGTCAATTCAATACTCCCCACGATCGCGGTCCTTAACGCCTTTATTTAGGACCTTTTCCACTGAAACATCTCGAATGTTTGAGCACATACCGGTCCCGACCGACTAGAAAGTTCTCTCCTAGTACATGCTATAATGAAATGAAAACTGTGTGTAGCTTAATAATGTACAATCTACAAAAGATAAATTTAAGTCAAGTTTATATTCATAGCTACTTACTAAACTAAACTAGGTTGAGTACCTTTGTTTCAAACTGTCACTTACACTATGGGTTTATTAATGTAGGACACTAGATAATTAAATTAATTTGACTGTATTATATAATAAATAAAATAACTAAATAAGAATGAATTACCTACCTATTTATGGACAGTTATTCGCAAAATTTGAAAGTTGAAGAATGCGGATTAAGAATGGGTGAGTTAACCATCAAATGCCTTTTGTACGCCGATGATCAAGTTATTCTTGCGTCGTCGGCGGCCGAGTTGCAAATGATGGTTACATTAATGAACAGATCATTAAAAGAAAGGGGTATGAAAGTGAACGCAAGTAAGACGAAAATTATGGTTTTTGAAAGAGATGAAAGTAAAACGATATGTGAAATAAGAATAGAAGGGGAGTTGATCGAGCAAGTAGATGAGTTTGTATATTTGGGTTGCGTATTTAGCAGGGATGGGAGATATAATAAGGATGTAGAACGACGAGTGAACGCAGGAAACAGAGTAAATGGGGCCCTACACTCTATTGTGAAGATTTAAAATGTGTCAAAAAAGGCACGTATGGCAATACACAATGCTGTGTTGGTATGAAAGTTGGGTTGGGGTTATAACGTATGGTAGTGAAAGTTGGGTGTGGCAGAAGAAGCACAACAGTAGAATAAATGCAGTAGAAATGCGGTTGTTAAGGAGTATGTTAGGGCTGAATCTGAATGACAGGGTGAAAAATTGTGTGATAAGAGAAGAGTGTGGTTTGCAAGATGATGTTGTGACCAGGATTAAGAAAGGAATGCTTCGGTGGTTTGGTCATGTGGAAAGAATGGATGAGGAAAGAGTGACAAAGAAAATTTATGTTGCAGAAGTGAATGGCAGAGTCGGAAAGGGACGTCCTAGGCAAAAATGTATCGACCAAATTGGCGATTTATTGAAAACGGGCCAAATTAAGAGTACCCTTAACCGACGAGCATGCATGCGTAGGTGAATGGATGTGAAGGAGGCGAGAAAGGTGTGTCAGGATCGTGCCAAATGGAAGTCTGTAGTCTCTGCCTACCCCTTTGGGTGACAGGCGTGAGTGTTTATGTAATGTTTAAGAATGAATTAATACAAAACCATTTTAGAATTTCTAACAACTTTTCTGTGCCTTCATAATTGAATAAATTCTATTCAGAAATTTCCTTACAATTATGTTACATTTCTTATAACTTACACTTATATATCTTTAGTGACTTTTTGAGCTTGTTTTATAGAAATGGTCCTAAAAATATGTAAAATCTGTCCACAAATCCATGTTTACTTCGAGGATTTATACAAACTAAGCGCATTCTTCTCTTGTCTGTGGAATATAAGCTAAATGGAAGTTCGGTATGCTGTTTTAATTTGATGTTCAGGATAAATAACTGAGACAGTTAGTAGACTATGTTTATATCACAACTTTTTGAAAATACCGCACAATTTAAAATTTTCTTCATATTTTATTTGTTGAAAAACGTCACATTCTTTTTTCTTTATTTGTCATAAAAATTTAAACTTACAATACTAAATAAAAACTTTTTTAACTTATGGTGCCAACTGTTGTTCATTATAAAAACTAAATTTAATCGTCTAAACACACTACATGCCAAGTAAAGTTGATGTGTAGGAAACGTTAATGGGCGGAAAGTGGCAACCTTTAGAAATGCTCTCTGAGCACGTTCTGGTGGGAGCAATGTTGTTTTAGAAGCACCACCCAGGAAGTAATGTCATAAGTGAGTATGAATTGATACAAAGCTTATAGACATATCCTATAGATTTGAAGTCAGCGATGTTACGGAGATATTTTAAAATATATATTAATTTACGAACTGTAGCACAAAGTAAATCGATGTGCTTGCGGAAATTTAAATTTGTGTCAAGCGTGATACCTAGATATTTTAACAGCATGCTGCAGCGTATAATGCCTGTTGCAGCATTACTACGAAAGGTATTTCCTTAGTTCTTTTTTTTTTTATAGGATCGGGTGACAAACGAGCACACAGTCCACCTGATGGTAAGTGGTTGCTGCGGCCCATAGACATCTACATATATCCTCGAATACAAATCAAAATGCAGATGCGTTGTCACCCGTGAGGACTAAGATGGAATGCCTCGTTTCCAGTAAAAAGGGTCTCCGGTTCTCTACACTCACCATACGAAATACAGCAGCATTAAGCTACTATTTCACGCTGGTATTCTGTGAGAGCGTGGTCCTTCCCCGGTCGAGCCGACCCATTCGTGCTACAACTAAACTACTAATATAACTGCAGCATGGCTCTACCACGTATAAAAGGTAAAAATGCCGTTGGATTTTGAATCTTAATCGAACGCTGATGAAAACATAATATATATAGTCCTCCTCATTGATTTTAATGACGGCTACCATAGAAATTAGGATATTTTCCTGTTATGAATCCCGATATGCCTTCTAGGTCAAACTTGGTCTTAAAAATTCTTTAACATGCGTGGCATTAAAGTTATCCAGCTGAGTTTAAAGAGTATGTATAGGAAGGTCTTACTCTATACTTGCACAGTTGGCGTTTGGCTTCTTAAGTCTTGAGGTGGCTTTCCTTGAAATATTTTTATGCTATTGAAGATGGTCGATTGCCAAGATGGCTTTTCTTCGTTGCAAGCTCATCCAAACACGCGGGGTCGATAGCGCAAGCGATAAGGTACCTTTTGAACACAACTTTATAGCCCAAATGCTGAACACCGATCTTTCGTTTACCTTCATTAACCTTCATTCATTCGAAGGAAATGTTCTCTCCACCAATGCCTGGATATCCGTTTTAAACTTTACAATCTTATGATCTACACCTTGGTTGTTCGTATATCGTAGTTTCCGCTTCCACAAAGGCAACAATATCGAAGTAGCCGTGGAAGTCTAGTATAAGGCCTCTATATTACAATAGTTGTGTAAGTAACATAACAATGTAAATAAGACACAACAGTGATCAAATTCACGCTGACTAAGTAAGAAATTGAATCAAAAATTTACTAAGTTTTTGTAAATATTTACGAAAATAAATAGTAAAATAAAACAAATAATGATTAATGGATATAAAAATGATCGAATGAATGATCGAAGGAAATGCTCTCTCCACCTGAGCGACGTGGCATTAAAAGAACTTCCATACTGTACATCTTAGAGTGACGCAGAAAATCAGAAGAGTAAGAGTATAGTTTCTTTATGTCTGATTCGTATTGACACTGTGTCTGTGCAACAGTAACCAATTACCAACAGGTGGATTGTATGCACGTTTGTACGTTCTTCTTTATATAAAATTAAATCGCCGTTATTAAACTATTGTTTAGCATTATTTTTTTAAGCTCAATGGCAAACAAACAAACAGTCCACCAGAATATTTGTAGCTACTGCAGGCCTTAGACACATGCAGACCACTTCAAATAAAGAAAGCTACAAATACGTTGTCACTTCTGAGGGCTGATATGGAATGACTTACAGCCTGTTAATTTTTTTTATAGGATAGGGTGACAAAGGAGCACACAGTCCATCTGATGGTAAGCTGTAACTCATAGACATCGACATTTATCCTCGAATACGAATCAAAATGCAGATGTGTTGTCACCAGTGAGGACTTAGATGGAATGCCTCGTATCCAGTAAAAAGGGTCTTCGGTTCTCTACACTCACCATACGAAATACAGCAGCATTAAGCTACTATTTCACGCTGGTATTCTGTGAGAGCGTGGTCCTTCCCCGGTCGAGCCGACCCATTCGTGCTACAACTATACTACTAATATAACTGCAGCATGGCTCTACCACGTAAAAAGTAAGTACAAGATAAGAGAGTGTGTTGCGGGAGTGGCAACATAAAGACTTAACTTTTTGTTAACAATTGATTTCTCGCTCCATCTTATTTATTTACCGGGGTATTTATTATAATTTTATAGCATTAGGTGAAAAATGAGCACACAGTCCACCTGATGGTAAATGGATGCTGAGGCCCATAGATATCCACATTTATCCTCAATTAAGAATCAAAATGCAAATGCGCTGTCACCCCTGAGGAATGCCTCAATTCCTTTAAAAAAAGGTCTGATAATCAACCGTGTTTATGACCACTAGACAAACCAAGCAATCATATACATATTTTAATGCTATACACAAATTTTTACAATATGGAGTTTAGTTAAAATTTTCAAGTTTGTCTCTGAACTGTGTATAAAAGAATTGAAGCTCCAACTCAAGAAGCCTTTTAATTATATGGAGAATATTTTATTCTTTTTTGTTACTTGTGCTATTATTTTTACTTATTTTTTGTTATAGTACACGGTGACAAAAGAGTATATAGTCAACCTGACGGTAAGTGGATGTCACAGCCCATAGAAATCGTTATCACACCGGAGTACTAAGATGGAGTGTCGCATTTTCAGCAAAACGGGTCTCCGGGTCTCTACACATACTATGCGAAACACAGCAGCAATAAACTTCTATTATACGCTCTTATTTTGTAAGAGCGTGGTCATTCAATCATAATGTAGCTGTAGCATGACTCCACCGCGCATTTAAACTTATTTTATGGATTTATAAAAAATTTGTTCTTGCAATCCTGTCATTTCATTGGCTGACTAGAAAAGATTACAGTCAGTAATAAAATAGCTCGTTACGTATAGGTATCACTTCTTCACCTACTCTGTGCAAGTATTTGTTTATCGTCTAATAAATAACGAATAATAAAAATAAATTACCATTTATTGGGGTACAACAACATTTCCTTCACGGGCAAAAAGAGTATAAAACAGAGTACAGAGAGCAGATGGCTGCAACTATCGATTTAAAGCTGGGGTTCTAGCTACTACCACACTGGGAAACATGAAAAAAGCAACTAAAGGTTATGTTTTTAATAAATAATGATTCAAATACGGCTTAGGCCCGTACATTTGACTATTCTCGTACATCATATTTAGACGCAAAATTATAGGCGCTCTTGTGCTACACCGGTATCATAAAAACGTATCTAGTACACATCATATTGCTACCCGTACCGTTATTGAACGTATATTGATAATGTCTTACAATATATGCTTACGATATTTCCCGTCACGCATAAAAAACGTCGTATCATCATATTGTTACCCGTATCGTTATTGTGTATTGATAATGTCTTACAATACGAAGACGCGATACGATACCTAATGCACCGCGTCTTAACTGTTGCCGCTTTTTGGTAATTTTTAGAAAGGAACATTGACAAGTTCGGTCGTAAATGCATTTAATTGTTCGTATAAATATGTTCCTATAAATATTGGTTTCTTTTCTAAGGATAGCTACATATTTTATCATCTGGTTGTAACATATCTACGACGCGTAACGCAGAAGTGTATCACGATCACTAGATTGTATGCAAAAGTATACTTGATCATGTCATCCGTTGTGATCCCGTATATGATATGTCCCGATCTAAAACCTCGTGTATCATTCACTCCGCGTAGAATACACGCATCTTGATTGATAGTGAAGATGAATCTAAAGACTAACGAATCGAAAAAATACTGTTTAACGATACGAGCACGCGATACAATACCTGATACCTCTATTCTATGTATTCCTCTATTCTATCTTTTTTTCTAGTTGTTTTCCTAATCATCAGTGGCGTATAATCTTACCACACCCGGAATACCAAGTTCTATTAGTGTTAAGTTTTACATACATAAATATTGCTTAATTTCGGTGATTTGCTGCATCCAAGTTAATGGAGAGGACCTGAGGTAATCAGTATTACGACCTCTTAGTTAATTTTTAACATATGATAACTTTATCGTTACAGCATATTTAATTCCATATTCCATTACATTAAATATTTAATTCAAATGAACATTGAGCTCCTATTTATACGAGAGTGACAATAAAAGTTCCTAGAAAATCAAAAACTGAACAAACTAGCAAGTTAATAGTTTTATTATATCGTTTCAAAATTATGTCCATCATATCAATACGTCGCTGCACCAGATGGAACCACTAAGAAAAGCACGTTGCCCACTAGTCCTTAGGGGTCCCTTCGACGGCATTTTGAAACGCAGCCACTGTTTCCTCGGCGTCCATAAAACGTTTTCCTCGAATCGCAAGGTGCGAGGTTGGGGCTATAGGGCGGGTCACCCAGTAATTCCACGTCTGACGTCGCCAAGTAATCGATTGTTTGCTTGGTGGTATGCGACGAGGCATTGTCGTGGTGAAGGATGATCCTACTGCAAAGCCGTTTCTCCCGAACTTTTTCAACCACTCTGCAGTAACTGTTTTACGATCCTCTAAAACAATTGTTGCGTAGTGACCTGTCGGCTACCATCTTTTTACCCATGTTTCGACCTCTCTTCACTTTAGTTGGCAACTCCTCGGAAGGAAACACCCAGACAGCAGACTGTCTCTTAGTTTCAGGATCGTAATAATAACTCTAGCTTTCGTCGCCCGTAAGTATGTCAAACACAATAATTGAGTCAACTCCGTTAAATCTTTGTACCATTTCACGACACCAATCAATTTAATGCAGTGTATGGGCCTCAGTCAAATTACGAGGTATCCACTGGGCACTAAGTTTCCTGGCCGCTAAATGTTCATGGACGATTTTGTGCACTTGACTCATACCAGTGTCTGAGCTTGTCTAAATCTGACAATAAGTCACTCTTTTATCAGTCTTTATCACACGACCAACAAAACTGAAGTTATCGTTAGTCGTTGCCGTAGAAGACCATCCCTCACCCAGATCATCGGTGAGATTTAGTACGACCACGTTTAACCAGTTGTAAACAATGACACAAGATGAGGCTTCATCGTGACAGACCAATCGAAGTCTATCATAACTTTCTTGTTGACTTAAATGACATCTAAAGTCATAAAAAATCATTGTACAAAAATTGTTTTGCGTTAAATTCATGCTGACGTGACACAGACAATATTAAATTTACCGCCAAATCACAAAGAAATGACAAATTCATAAAATACATACACAATAGTATCGAATTTGAACTTATTGAAGTGAAAACTTCTTTAGCATCGTTGCCATTTTAAAGTCTATGAAACGAAAAAGCGACAGTAAAAAAAGGACACATAAATTCATAAGATTTAACGTGGGAGAAAATGAGATAGGAACGAGAAAAAAGTCGTAATCGCCGCCGAAACGGCGTCGCTTACACGTTTTGTTCAACAAGGTACAAAGGTGTTGTGTGCCTATGGATTAAACAATCAGTGAAGAACGGTCAAACCTCAATATCGTAATAGGTAAAATTGATATAAATCTTTTTGTTATTAGTGAGTACCATATAAGGTATGTGTACGTCGAAAAGAGCAATATAATATCTGTATATAATTTTCTTATATTTAATGCCGAACTTGTAATTTGAAGTATAATATTAAATAAATACCATTTAAAGTATTTGTATTTTAAATTTATTTCATTTAAAGATTTCACTTCTGTCGCGTGTGAATTGCAAGTATGTTTTTTTATTGTATCGATTATTTTTTTATTATATTTACAAGTGGCCAGTTCAAAAAACTTTCAGTGACGCCCTCGTATTGCCTAATGGGGGGAGAGATATTAGGCATAGTTTTAAGGCTTGAAAAGCCGGTTGACAATCGCAGTTTTTATTAAGGGACGCAGCTGTCCATCTCCCGATATGTTACTCTCTGTAGCCTCTTACGAAATCCACGCGGTAATATAGGTAGTCGTTATTCCTAAACCGCCACTACACGATTAATTATGCTCATGTACATGTTTTATCCAACAGTATATCACAATCAGATTAATTTAATTAAATCCTAATCCGAGCTAACGAAGTTATTCAACAACTCTTTATATATACACAGAGCTTCAACACGTGTATGTAACACAGTTTATGATATTTAATCATTGGTCCGTTGAACGAAAAACTGAAAATTATTTTAAACACATGAAAACAGTTAATGCACATTAAGGAAATACTATCTCTTTTCAGCATTTTCCTTGCAATAAATGTATATTAAATTCAATAAATCTTAATCACATTCATATATTCGTCTTCTTTCTTCTTTAACCATTTTTTGTCATCGAACCTCCATGATATATATATATATATATATATATATATATATATTAGATATTGCTATCGTTTTACATAGTCTCAGGATTTAGGTGCTCGCCGTTAAACAAGAGTAACCCGGTTTCGATCGATTAAAATTGTTAAATTCAATTTTAAGCACTCATGTGATAACATGCCCGGCAGTGAAGGAAACATTATGACATAACCTGTACGTCTGATGAAATTAGAAAATATTAAATAAGTCTGAAGTCCACTAACACGCCTTTGCAGAGAAGTCGCGCTCGCTCACGCTCAGCTGTGAGATTTTTAAAGGCTGCTACTTTATCGAATAAAAGTAATTTCAAGGATTTTATTGCGTTTTACATAACATTTTTAAGATTTGTAACATTTTATAAAAAGTAAATACAATTTTCTAGAAAATAAATATTCACGTCGCCCAGTGCAAACACAACCTGACCCGCAATTTGCAATACAGCCGCGCCGTAGGGCTGAGCAGGAAACACCATTTCACATTTTACTGTTATTAACACATACTAGACCGCGTAAATAACGGCGCTAGGCGATAGTAATATTTTTAAAATGTTATTACTCACGGATTTATTTGAAAAATATTACCCGTATTATTACAAAAATTAAATTGTAGATGATCTCAGATTCAAACTAGACCTTTTACACGAATTTTGCATACCTACCTAATAAGGACCACTTAAATATTAAGATCATGAATAATCCTATAATAGTTCAAAAGAGTAAGGTCTCACTTATCAAACACCTAAACCACTCCCAGATTACTAATAAACTAGATATTCAAAATTAAAATAGGGTGTTATGAGTCAAGGGAAACAAACTTCCAACTACAAATTATTGGTAGTCAGTACCGACAAAGTTATTGCGGATAGTTTTAGGGAATGGACTTACCTAACCGCCCTAGTAACTATATATAATTCTTATAATTTAAATTAATAAAGAAAATAGTGAAGCATAAACTTGATGGTCAAGTATTTATTAAGATTAATAAAACAATCATATTTATAAAGATTTCTTAAATTTAATACGGATTAATACGGATTTTATCGCGTTTAATATTAAACAACCATTATTATAAATTATTAAATAACTTATTTTTAACTTATTCTTTTACGTTACGTTACGTTTACGGTCACGGGGGGACTGAGGTGTTTGACCTCCCAATATCATAGTTAGCCCGGCTACCTTCAGTTTTTAATATTAATTTTTGGTCCGATCTACGCAGAACGAGCTTACAGTATCTTGAAGTCTTGCAGTGATGTACTTGAGTTTGTATTTAATTTTATTAATTATAGGATCCCAAGTAGATGATAGCAGCCATCCATTGTTTTTGAATCATCCATCTTTAAGTCAAAATAACATTTTCCTTTAAATCAATTCCTCAAGCTTTCTCCACCTGTCTTACGGTATATAATACACAAAGATCATCTCCGTAGTAGAAACGTTTTATTTATGTTTTATTTATAGGATAAAGTGACAAACGAGTTCACAGTCCACCTGATTGTAAGTGGTTGCTGTGACACATCTATCCTCGATTATGAATCAAAATGCAGATACGTTGACACCCCTTAGGACGAAGATGGAATCTCTCGTTTCCAGTAGATTTCCGTTTTCAGAGAATCTCCGTTTCCCTGAATTTATGATACGAAACACAGCAGTATACGCTGGTATTCTGTGAGACCGTGGTCCTTTCCCTATCGAGTTGACCCTTTCGTGCTTCAAATAACTGCGTCATGGCTCTGCCGTGTATGTCTAACCTCCCAAACGCCAAGCGTCCAAATTTGACCGCTTCGATATTCCGTCAAAATTTAAAAGGTCAAATTGGACCGCACACACCCGCAGCATTTTAACCCATAAATACTACTTTTCTATGAAGAAGATTTGCAATATAGAATTCATTTGAAATTTTTTATCCTCTAGTGGAATAAAAAAACAGTCTATGTAAGTGTATTAATTTATATTCTACGTTCATTACGTACGTCATTTTCACTTGGATGTTGTTGTGTTGATTTTTAGATTTTTTCTAGTGTTTTGTTAATGTTTTCGTATAGTGTTTTACTATAAAATTGTACTGCAAGTTTTGTGTTAATATAATTTATCTTTTTACGTAAATAATTTCGAGTAATACATAGAAATAATTGTGATTTTTACGCTGCTGACTTTCGCTTGATATGTTTTTTTTTTTATTATAAAAATACAATAAAATCTTTTTATAATGAAGTAAAACCTGACATTTGATTAGACCACAAGATAGATAATTTTGTATAAATTTTATAGTGCCAAACTTCTTCATAGAAAAGAAGTCTCTAAATATAGGTTTTAATGGTTTTAAGTGCTGTGGGTGGGTGCGGTCGTATGCGACTGCAGGGGAATTTTATGGGGATGGAAGGGTTAACACAATCTTCTGTCAAATCTAAGAAAAGAGCAAAACATGGCATTCTTTCCTTCGTGTCATTCCAAATATATTTCATTATGTTAAATACGTGTTTAACTTTTTTGAAATCCATATTGATTAAGATTTAAAATTTTATTAACATTAACAAAACTCATACCTTTTTTATAAATAACTTTTTCAAAGATTAAAGAAAAATTTAATAGTTTACTGATATTATAATAATATTGGTTTTTAATTATTTGGGTTTCATAAAATCAATTTTTAGGTCATTTGGAAATATACCTGTTTGTAACATTATATTTATTTTAACATTATTGGTTTTGAACTATACTTTAATTTTTTTATTAGGTACATCGACATATGATCGTTTTTTTTCGACAAAGGATTTTTCGATTATATATATTTTTTTTTATAGAAGAGGGGGCAAACGAGCATGCGGCTCACCTGATGTTAAGTGACTACCGCCGCCCATGATCAACCGCAACACCAGGAGAATTGCGGGTGCGTTGCCGGCCCTTTAGAAAGGAGTAAGCTCTTTTCTTGAAGGTCCCCAGATCGTATCGGTCCGGAAAAATCGCCGGTGGTAAACTATTCCACAGAGAGGTTGTACGTGGAAGAAAACTCCTTGTGAAACGTACAGTGGTGGACCGCCAAGCATCAAGATGGTGTGGATGGTATCGGGAAGTTTGCCGTGTAGTGCGTTCACGAAATTTGGCGGCTGGGATTAATCCGAACAATTCCTCAGAGCACTCCCGGTGATAGATGCGATAAAATACGCAAAGAGATGCAACATCTCTTCGCAGCGCCAGTGAAACGAGCCGATCGGAAAGCACTCGGTCGTCGACGATTCGAGCCACTCTGCACTGGACGCGGTCAAGTGGAAGGAGCTGGTACTGGGGAGCCCCAGCCCAGAGATGGGAACAGTATTCCATGTGCGGCCGAACCTGCGCCTTGTAAAGTTGCAGGCGGTGTGCCGGCATGAAATACTGTCCCGCTCTGCTGAGCACGCCAAGCTTTTTAGAGGCCATTTTGCCTTCCCTTCCAAGTGACCACGAAACTGCACGTCACTCGATATGTCGACGCCGAGGATTCCGATACTGGCTGAGGCAACAAGGGGAGTGCCTTGAAACTGAGGGGATACGACAAAGGGGTTCTTTTTTGCGGTTAGCGCGCAAACTTGTGTCTTCTGGGGGTTAAACTGGACTAGATTTAGTCGTCCCCAATCCGAGACTCTGTTCAGCAAAGACTCGACTTCAGACACAAGTTTGTCCTGGCACTCGGAGACGTTTTCCCGAGAAATATTGGCTCGGCCGGTGTAAAGAGCATCACCAGTGCTGTCATCTGCATAGCAATGAATGTTACGGGTATGCAACATATCATTGATATGCAGAAGAAACAGCGTTGGCGATAGCACGCAGCCCTGTGGAACACCAGCATTAATAGGCTTGCGATCGGAGCTTGCACCGTCTACAACGACCTTGATGCTCCGATCTGCAAGAAAGCTGGTGATCCAATCGCACAATTTCTCGGGAAGCCCATAGGAAGGGAGCTTCGAAAGAAGCGCTTTGTGCCAAACCCAATCGAAGGCCTTCGCAACGTCCAAACTAACGGCCAATGCCTCCCCCTTGAACTCTACTGCCTCCGCCCATCTGTGCGTGAGGTAGAACGGAAGATCACCAGCTGACCGACCACGGCGAAAACCGTATTGGCGGTCACTAATCAGCTGGTGATCCTCAAGGTACCTCATGAGCTGGCAGTTTACAATGGACTCCATTGTTTTGGAGAACAAGGAGGTGATGGCGATTGGCCGGTGGTTGGACGGGTCTGAGCGGTCGCCTTTTTTAGGGATCGGGTGGACAAAAGCCGTCTTCCATGATTTTGGGACTACGCCTAGGGAGTAGGAGTACTGGAAAAGACGCGTTAAAACCGGTGCCAACTCTGGAGCACACGTCCTCAGCACAATTGGGGGGATTCCGTTAGGCCTTACTGTACTTGTGGATGTCCAGGGAGAGGAGTGCTTTGCGAACCGAGCGCTGTGTGAACTGCACTTCCGGCATGGAGCACTCACACCGCGGGATGGTCGGCGGCGTACTCCCCCCGTCATCGAGAGTCGAGTTAGACGCAAAGAAAGAGCCTAGAAGATCGGCTTTCTCCTTTGCAGTATGGGCCAGTGAGTCGTCCTCCCTGTGCAGAGATGGAAGAGATGGCTGACAGAAATTCCCCTGGACAGCCTTGGCGAGAGACCAGAATGCACGGGTTCCAGAAGGAAGGCGAACTATTTTCTTGCCAATTCTGCCTATGTGCTCTGACTTTGCCTTGGCAATGACTCTTTTGAAGGACCTAGAGGCGGAATTATACTTCCTTTTTAGAGCGCTGGTGTTTACATCCCGGGACTCTGATGCATCAACACAGGCTTGGTAGCACTCCTGCTTATAGCATGATGCTATTTTACAGGAGCGACCAAACCATGGCTGAGACTTGCCTCCAATGGGCACCACAGAGGAAGGAATAAAAAGTTCGATACCCTGAAGTACCACATCAGTAACAGAATCCGCAACAACGTTGGGATCATCCGGCGAGAAGCAAACCCGCCCCCAAGGGTAGGATGCAAAGAAAGACCGCATCCCATCCCAATCGGCTGACCTATAGTGCCAAACACGGCGGCAGCCTGCAGAATGCAACCGCGATTTCAGCGTGAGTGGCACAACACTCCGGACCAGACAATGGTCCGAGGAGCCTAAAGGGGCGTCGACGGAAAACTGATATCCGTCCGGGTGAGAGGTCAGCAGAAGGTCCAACAGGGAAGGTGCATGATCTTCCACATCTTGAATCCGCGTAGGCGAAGTAACCAGTTGTGTCAGACCATATGCCAAGGCAAAATCATGAACAGATCTCCCCGCATAATCGGTTAAACGTGAACCAAGCCATTCGGCGTGATGGGCGTTAAAGTCGCCAAGGATCACGATCTCTGTGGAGGGGATCTGCTGTAGCAACGAATCTGCAGCCATTTGGACGTGGTCGAAGAGTCGGTCTGTTTCGGCATTACCGCTATGGGACCTATAGAGGCACCCGTAGGCGCGCGGATGGTCGTCGCTGTCTACGCGTAGCCAAAGGATGGACAGGTCCGAACCTTCAAGTCTGCCGAGGCGTCGAGAACAGATGTCCTCTCTGACGTAAACGCAAACTCCAGCCCGAGGCACAAAGGAGTGTTCCAGTTTGTATCCCGGGTAGGAGAGATACGAGACATCAGCCGGAGAGGACACCTGCGTCTCGGTCAGAAAGAGCAGAGCCGGCCTCGCCGTCTCGAGATGGTAGTGGACGGTGTTTAGGTTAGAGTGAAGTCCCCTGATATTGCAGAAATTCACGGACAGCGTGGCAGGGGTCGCCTTGGTCTTGTTGCTCCGTTTGCCCCGAGCAGTTGTAGGCTTGAGCGGAATTTTGCCCCCCCCCCCCAGAATACGCGGGGCAGCCTGAGCACCCACGCTCAGAAGTGGAGAAACATGGTCGTGGATGCTCAGCGAGGGATTCTCCAGGGGTGCTGGTACCCTCCTGGGGTAGTCTATCATTATTTAATTCCGCTACCATGTTGATGGGGGGGGGGGGGGATTTGGGCCTCCGGCCACCTGCACTCACCAGACGAAACGCGGAAGTAGAGCTTCCACTTCACGCCGGTATTCTGTGAGGTCGTGGTACCACCCCGGTTTGAGCCGGCCCATACGTGCAACAGCAAAGCTGCCAATATTTGGTTAAATATCTTAATGCCATCATTTGTTTTGATCGTTGATAGGAATTACTATTGCAATTAAGAGTTTTTAATATTCAAAACTAGAATTTTATTAATAGCGTGTAAGAAATAAGTTATTAAAAATTTCTAAAATGTCATTTGGCTCACTAACTATCAACCGGTTAATTTTTTTTTACCTTTTATAGTGTTTTCTATTGAAATTGTATTATTTTTTTATCAAGTTCCATATAATAATAATAATTAGGTATTAATTATTTCAGACCCATGTATAATCCATAATTATGTTAGTGAATAAGCTAAACCTATGTTAGTCTTAAATTATTACACACACAATTTTAATTAAAATTACCCATATCTATAATTATAATCTGTAATATATTGTAGGAAGCAACAGCGGTTAATCGAAATGTATGATAAAGATGTTGTTGTCCATCCACCTGTTTGAGGCAATCTATGGTGAGGTCTATTTTCATCATTGGGCTGAGTAATTAAATAAATAAATTAGAAGTAATGTAAAATTGGATAAATAATTTATTAAATCAATTAAATGAATAAAGTATATGATTTCATTGTTTAATTAATTGGTAGTATATTTTTAATATTTATATTGCATTTAAGTTCGATCGTTTGAAGGATATGTTTGATTAACTGCGATATGTTTGTCCACGTCCCGTCCGGGGCCCGGCCTGGGCGCGACATAGTGTAACGTGAATCATCCTTTAATCTCTTAAATGACATCCAAAGCACGTTTTGGATGTCATTTAAATATTTTTGTTAAAAATCAAATGATTTATTATAAAACAATTATAATTTCATAACATAAAAACAAAGGCATAAATATCACACTACCTATAAAAAGCATATGTTATTTTAACTTTTATGTCTTTATTTGCAAGAATAGCATGGAAATCATGTCTTTGAAATATTAATTAATTACTATGTAAAAAGGTTTTTAAGTTATAAAAACATTAAGGTATTAACAAATTTATACAAATGTTTCTTATATAATCTTTGACGTAATAATTTAAATTTTGCTGTATGTCAGAGGTGTCACAGACAAGATTCGTGATCTTGAAGCGAGCTTCTTTTAAAACATTCTACAAGTGGCCGAAGAAGATCAGTCAGTTCTTACCATCTGTCAAATCATATTCCGCTACAAGATGCAGGAGTTTACAAGCTTGTTTGTGAGTGTGGTCTCTCATATATAGGGCAAACAAATAGATCTGAAACCACGTAAAAGAACATATAACTGACGTGAAGCCTCAACGTTCCGGGAAGTCTGCAGTTTGTGAACATACCCCAGACAGCGTTACATCAGATTTGATAGACCTTTTATCCTCGCGAAAGAACATCGATTAGGAGGAGGATGGAAGAATTGTTCGTGAGGCTATTAAAATTAAAAAAAAACACCTTAACTTCAATGGAGAAGTAGGTTGGTACTACCACCTGCTTGGGACTCTGTAATTAATAAAATTAAAATTAAACCCTAGCGCCCCACTGCAAGGACCATAGAAACAGAAACAGAAACTTTTTTATTCAATATAGATTATAAACAATACTTATTAAAAGTCAATTTTTTCATTTACCACTAGTTCGCAAAAAAACCTCTGTCCTGGGAAGAACCAGCAAGAAACCCAGCGGGACTATTTTTTTTTTTAAATAATAGCTTACAATCTTGTTTACAATTAACAACACAAGACAAATTAGCAATAGCTTGATCACCCTTCCCAGGGGTTATTATCATCCATAAATTCCTTAATACCATAATAACCCTTTTTATACAAACTTAGTTTAATAAAATTTTTGAACTTTGCGTATGACAAGTTTTGTATATTTTCTGGGATTTTGTTGTGAAAATGTATACATCGCCCCAAGAATAAATTACTGACTCGGTGGAGTCGAGCAACTGGTACTACTAGCTTGTGTCTGTTCCTAGTATTTACAGAATGAATATCACTTATTTTTGCAAAACAATGTTTTTTCCTGTGTAAGTACATTACATTTTCATAAATTTATTGAGAGGCCAGAGTTAATTTATTAATTTCCTTAAATTTTTGTCTCAGTGACTCTTTTGGCTTTAAATTATATACTGCTCTAATAGCTCTCTTTTGTAAAATAAATATAATTTCAGTGCCAGTCGCGTGTCCCCATAGCAAAATGCCATAGGACATGATGCTATGGAAATAACTAAAGTGTATGGAAAAAACTATTCTAGCTTTTTCAACACTGGTAGGAGTTTTTTACAGCATATGCTGCAGAACTAAGTCTGCTAGCTAGTTTTGATATATGGGGGAGCCATTGAATTTTGCGTCTAGTGTGATTCCGAGAAAAATGGTGGTATCAACAAGACTCAGTTCTACCCAATTTAAAATTACATCCGTATTAACATGTTTGACATTAGGAGTTACGAATTTCATACATTTAGTTTTAGTACCATTTAAATGCAAATTATTAACATTAAACCAATTGACTAACTTAGCTATAGCATTATTTACTTCGTCGTAATTTAATAACTGTCATTTTAATTTGAAAATTAATCTGGAATTGTAAGCTACATTCTTAATTATTTAAATTATTATAACTGCTAGAGATTACCTCTATTGTGTCATTTTCTAATTTAAATTACTTGGAACGGGTTCCAAATTGCATGTCACATCATTATGGTTGCTCAATAGGAGCAGATGTCCGGGTAGCCAAGTCTTTGGCTGAGTTAATATATAAATAATAAGATAGAACATTTGCTATCTGTCTTAAATTATATTTGGATAGGTAATACCTATCTGTAGTCAAAAATTTCTTAATTAAATTATTAATGTCTATTAAATTAATTCTATTTACTAATATTATATAAATTTGACATTTAATTGTAATAATTATACTTAATTATTACAATTAAATGTCAAATTTAAATTATTGTTACATGAAAAATTATTCATTAATACATTTAAATCATATCTTATTTTGTTCTCCTCCAAACCCTGTATGTAAGGCAATGTAAACGAGATAATTTTATGTACATTTAAAGTGTTGAGGTAATCAATATATTTTAATAATTGATTTTTGTTTACATTGCCTCTTCTCCCAACAAGAAATACTAATGTGCTATAAGGCGAAAACTTACTAGTTAAAACTTTATTCATTATATGACTAAAGGATGCTCCAGGCATACAATAATTACTAATCACGTGTCCTTTTAAATGGTTATTTAACATCATGCCCAAATTTTTACCTATGTCATCACAATACATAATAATTTTATGTTTTTTAATATTTAAATTACTTTTTAAGTTTTTATTCTTTGTTGTGGAATCGTCATAGAGTGTGGGTGACTATAAGGAGTCATTACTATTTACACATATTGTCCCCGATGAAAATGGTATGGAGCGCTGATTCTCACTCTGATGTTTTATTAAGGAGTCAAAGCGCTCCTCATTGTATTTATATAACTTTACCAGATAATTCATGGTCAATGTGTGTTCTTTTATCTCAACCTGAGCCAATGCATATTTATTTGAGATTATTTGTAAGGAGTTTTTAAGCGACAAAATTTCTGAATTGAGACACTCTATTTCAGTCTCATAACAGTTTTTCATATTTTCCATACATAATAATTAAAAAACTTAAGATACCTCGGGTTAACATTGACATCGAAACGTCAGTCACCTCAGTCCCCCGTGACCATGGGCCCTAAAAGCACACGAAATGTCGGGAATCAAATATCAAATAAATTAAACGCGATTAAATCCGTTAAAGTAGTTTTAATCAATTTTGGGTAGTTCAATATATATTCTTACACACATAACAAAAACATTTTTATTTAATATAGCTTGAAAGTCACTTTTTTAATTTACTACTCGTTCAAACATCTGTCCAGGAACGAACCAGCAAGTAACTCAGTGGGATTTTTTTAAACAGCTCATAATTGTATATGTTACGCAATTAACAATACAAAACAAATTAAAAATAGATGGGTAGCGATCACCTCTTCCAGGGTTATTATCATTTAAAAATTCTCTTCTCTCTTATCTTAATATTATGATAATATTTTTGGACAAACTTAGTTAAATAAAGTTATGAACTTTGGGGATTTTGTTGTAAAAGCATAACTAGTACTATTTAAGACAAGTTTGTCTGGGCTAAGTAAAATGACAGCCAAAAATACGTGACATTTGATACATTCAATAATATTATCGTTATTAGTGATCGAGTAACATCTGAACGACTTAATCGATCGAGGTTAATTCACATAATACATATCTGTCGAGATGATAATTTTCGATACAAGCCCCATTATTTTGCAATATTACACCACGGTTTGTAAGGCAGAGAATGCTAGTGACAACCGAAGTGGAAAAAAGGCTCTCAAGTTTCAACCTCTTACCAGTGAGCGAAGTGCCAACCGCCACTGGCTGAGAGTGTCGAACGCATATGAGATGCAGTTAGTCAATTAATGCAGGTGGCTCAGGACCGTGTTTCGTAGCATTACTTGAAGTACGGCCTGTGTTAAACAGAAGACTTGTGATCAGTTGTGACATTGACAATAATAAGGTAGCTGGAAGAAATTTTAAAATGAAACAAACAGTACTCGTACAAGTATTTTTTTATTTTCCCTGTCACTGCCTGTGTGTATATTATTAATTATGCGAGGCTAATATTAAGTATTTTTATTACATAATGGCCTCTCATTTGATTTGTCTCAAAATATATCTGCACTACAATAATTTTTAAAAATGGGTTTTAATGATCTATTTCGGTGTAGCTCATGAAAAATTAACGCTTTCAACATTGTCCTCTATTAACCTGTCTTTATGTTATCATTTTATTTTGTATGACCGTTTTTAATTGCTGGATACCTAACAACGGCAAACTGCAACGGTAAAACTGGGCAGCTATGACACGATTTTAGGTTAGCTATAATTAGATTTTTTGTTTTAAATATTATCATAAAATATAAGAACATGACAGTGGTAAATAATAAAAAAATAATTTACTCCAGACCGAAATTCGGTCGCGGTGTCTAGACTTAACGGAATCTAGCCATCTGCGCAAGATACGATTAATGGTGAGGTGCATTCTCTATTCCTTACGCTCTAAAATTTCTTGACAAAAAAACACAATAACTGATTTTGTCCCAAACCTCGGACATAACTGGAGTAAATGAGGATGGTTTCGTAAAAAATATTTGCCCGAGTGTCATTTTACATGGAAAAAACATAAAAACTTTGATATGAACTAAAACGCCGCCCAAATATCGTGTTAATCGTCATGCTTGAAAGCCAGCTTCATGGACCGCGATACCGTCTTTTAAATTTGCTGCCTGTCGTTGGTCTGGATATTTTACGTCTGTCGTAATAGATATGATATACCGCATTTGGCACAGAAAAACGTAAATAAATATTCAACAAAATCAGGACTACAAAAAAATATATTATTCTTCCTTTTCTATTTTTAAAATTATGTATACACATACAATGCAATAATTGAAAGCCATTATTATATACACTCAGTACACTATTCCTACTTTATTATAGATAACATACACAAAATACACATAGAAAAAGTAATTAGAAGTTAAAATTTAATACATGATATAACTACATATTGCGATATATTATTATTAAATTTTAATTTATAAAACTAAAGTGACATATGAACTCATAATCCATCTAATGTTTATAGTAGATAGTGCTTACCACAAACCATGGCCACCTACGTCAAACTGCCCACAATGAAGGCTTCAGATGCGTTATCACCTATGAGAACTAAGATGTAATATTTCACAGCCTTTAAGATTACCAAAACTATACCTTTTGCCGCCAAGTAGTAATCCATGCATTGCCAGTACACGACAATGCATGGATTACTACTTGGCGGCAAAATAAATCGTCGCTTCAAAGAACTTGTGAGAAGAAGCAGCAAAAAACTCACAAGTAAAAAATTTGCTCCCAGTTAACATTTAATCCTTTAAAATATTTACGAAAGCAAAAAAATCTAAGACAGCTCACGTATTCTAGTCTTTTTTCACAATTGTGCCTACGCATTTTATCTTTTAATAATCATCTTATTAATAGGAAGTGAAAGGAAAAGGGAGATCTACCGCCGGGTAAAGTGTTCTGCACTATCGACCTCCAGTCTGAGAAGAGGGGTAATGTGGCGGCGCTGTCGTCGCACCACAAGCGAAACACATCGAAGCCTAAATCGCGCTATCAAAGTTTTAAAGTAAAACAGTATGTATAAAATAGTTCCGAACCGCCCGGCGGGAGATCTCTCCTTTTCCTTCCACGGCCACATAACTTTATAAAATAACGCTCTTTACTAATGCATATATGGACAGATCGGCGGAATCTTTCCACCTCTAAAACTCTAACGGAAATGGGAATTTTTTTATTTGTTTGTAGTGGGCAATATCACGTTGCCCACTATAGTTAATTTTTTCTTACCTAAAATTGAATCCCGCTCTCCAGTTAAATCTTATTTCTTAAAGAAATTGGAATATAAGGCATTCTTAATTACCATTTATATTATAATTTTACCATAAATTATAAGAAAAAAATTAAAATTGGTCTGACAATTTCTATTTTTTATCACTGTCCCATCTTGTTCATGTCAGACATTTTACCTCGCTGTTTTAATTAGAATCACGATATTTTTACATTTATGGTGTCATTACCAGAAACGCAAGCTCACTTTCCGTTTTAATTAATGAAGTTTTAATCAATATTTTAAAATATAATGAAATAAACAGTTTAGTGAATGGTTTCAAAGTTGGGCATGGTGGAAAATTTCGCTGAGTTACGCTTATATTTCCAGGAGAGTATCTAAATCTACCACAATAGTATTATTATCATAAACTAGCAACCCTACAATGGTTGGTTCACAATAAGTAAGCCATTTTGAATTCACAGTTCGAATGTAACATCGTTAGAACTTAGTACAGTACCGGTTAGGGCGGGTTAAAAATTCAGCTGATTTACGAAGATTCCATAGTAAGTACGCTTGTTTTACTGTTTTAAAGAGTATTAATGAGACGTATAATTTAGTATTTGATAATAATGCAACAGTTTGACTGAATTAGACTTGTCTTTTGACGATTTTTTTTAAAAAAAAATCAGCCTTAACTTAAAATCCGTTACGTCAGCTGAGAAACATTCACTCAGTGGATAGGTTTTCGTAACTCAGTGGAACGTAAGCCCTCATCTACACTGAGTTTTATTAAGTACCTAGTAAAACAATTTCATATCAATTATATTTGAACGTAATTTTGTTCTGCATCTTTTTATAAAGCCTGCGCATCAGCCGAGGCTTCAAGCTATATGTTTTTTTTATTAAATTGTTTCTACACACGCGAAGTTGCTATGTTTGTTTTAAAGCTGAAAGATTAAGTAATGCTTAACATTATCCGTAATGTAATTTTTGTATTATGTACGTACTTTAATTGACATCGATCAGCAGGCGATCGCTAGACAGTAATTTGAATTTTATATTAAACAAGTGCCAAACTGCAACTTTGTCTTTCAACCGTTTCAGCGTGATGAGTAACGAACAAACATCCATAATCTCGCATTTATTATATCAGTAGGATGTAATAATTTATATTGGTTTATTAGGTGTCAAAATGGCTCTCACTCCTTCGGAACGCATGAAAAAATATAGAGAGAAATTGAAAGCAGATCCACAAAAATACGAAGAAGTCAAGAAAAAACATGCAGCAAGAGTAAAAAATAAAACTAAGAAGATATTTGACCTATCAGAATACGAGAAAGAAAAAGGGCGGAAAAAATGGAGAGAGCAGAAACGGAAGCAGAAGAAAAATAAAACTCAGTGTAAAAATGAAAAAAATATAATATCATCTAATGTAAATACTCGAAATAAGAAGAGGACGTTAAGAAATAGATTAGCCCGTAAATATAATGCAGACATAAAAAAAATTCTAAATTTGAAAACAGCACGTAGGACGTCAAGAAAACGCCTATGTCGCTATAAAAAAGAAACAAATAAAAAAAGTTCAAAGTCTAGAAGTAAATATTTGTAAAATGAAAGCTATAAATGAGCTATTAGAGAGTTGTTTGAAAACGTCATACGAAAAGTGTGAGAAATACGAAGAAAGGAATGTTTTTAAAACATTAACTGAAAATGAACCCACTAAGAAATTAAAAAAGAAGACATTTGTTTCTAAACTATTAGGTTTAAAGGGAATAACACAAAAAGCAGCTAAAAAAACAAAAGAAAATGAAATTTGCAAAGAAATACGAAGTTTTTTCTTGAGAGATGATATAAACAAAAGTACGTCTGGAAAAAAGAGTGCCGCACATTGAAAAAACAAAATGAACAGATTAGATATCTTACCGATACGCTATTTAATCTATATCAGATTTATCGAGCAGAGGGCGGAACAAAATCGTTTGTAACATTTTATAAATATCGAACTTTTTATGTTTTATCACCTACTGTACAGAAGAGAGATACTTGTATCTGTATCAAACATAGCAATTTTGAAAAAATGTTCTCTGCACTACAAAGACTTGGAGTATTAAATATAAAGTAATAGAAAGTCTTTCGGCTCATTTCACGTTTGATATTAAATCAAAAAAATGTATGTATGGTGAATGTGGTACATCATGTAAAGTACAAGAATTGCAGTACGATTTAAAAGACAGACAGATAACTGAAGAAATAGAATGGGAACAGTGGGAGAACATAAATCAGGAATATACAGACACTAAAAAGGAAAATAATAAAAATGTAAAAACAAAGCGAATGGCGAAAGTAAGAAAAACAGGGACCGTTGAAACATTAATTCAGAATTTTAAATGTAATATACCGATTTTCAAAAAACATTATTACAATTGGAAACATCAGCAACACCAATACCGAAAGTGTATAACCGAACTCAAAGAAAATGAAGCCGTACTACTCTGTGACTTCTCAGAAAATTACTGTGGTAAACTAGCCAAGGAAGTACAATCTATGAATTTCGGTGCCACGAAACAACAATTT